>OZ014530.1:341939498-342539498 GCA_963966105.1 Volucella zonaria
TCCTGGGCAAATGTTGGTTTTTTTCTGTTCCCAGTTAAGACGGTCCGGAAATGTACAAGAAAAGCGTATTCCAAGTAGTTCGTTTTTTTGTTTTGAACTCAAGAAGAATTGCACCATGAACTAGTTTAAAATTGGATTCATCTTCTGTGATGACGACGTGGCATTTACCATTGCTTCTTTCATGAGTTCTAAATGAAGTGGTGAGATCTTTAGCATAACTTCAAGTGCAACTCTTTGCGGTTTTCATTGCACAAGACACAGGCTAGTCCCTGTATTTTGTTGAGTTTAACCTGTGTTGACCTCTGCGTTGATTTATGCAAATGGCAGCTGCATACATGACGGTAGCTCAAAATTAGCTTAAATAACTTGAAAAATAATCTAACACTAACTTACTGACCCCATGCGAGCACTCTATGCTAAACCTAACACTTAAACTAAGCCTTTCGACGTTTAGGACAGTTCTTATTCTTATTCTTATAGTTACGACAATACAACTTAAACTAAGAAAACATTTTTAAGCAAAAACCTAGTACATCCCAAGGTATCTGACTACATTTCGACAAGCAAGTGGCTGTCCGTGCTATCCCATGATCGAGAACAAGCGCCAAATCTCTCTGGTATCCCTAGAGGCCCCAGACAAAGGCGTCCTAAACAGAATGCTTTCCGATTTCTGAAAGCTGATTTTCAAGTTCCAGTCATCGCAATATCGCTTAATTTTATCGAAGTCACGTTGCAAAAGCATATTGATGACCTCAATCTTTGGACCTGATCTGTACGCGATTAAGTCGTCTGCGTACGCTATTGCATGGTGAAGTAAACCTATCAGATCACTTGTGTAAATGTTGAATAGAACCGGCGAGTTTAATGTTAAATTTTCCAACAGAAGTTACATCGCTATTCTTCACGATGAACTGTCTACTGGAGAGCATATCAAAAAGAATATACAGCAGTGATTTATTAATGCCCAACCTGTCAAGCTTGAAAAAGAGTCCCTCTAACTATACTGTATCGAAGGCCTTTTCTAAGTCAATCAGGCAGGCACCAGTGCACGGTTTCTTACCTTTGTTCCATTGGATATCAGACACCAGTTTGGACGCAGCATGAATGATATCATGCCCCGCCATGAAGCCGAATTGTTTATCCGGAACTATATGTTTGCCCTCAATCCACTTAGTCAGGACTCTATTGATCACCTTCTCGAAAACCTTACTGATGTTTGGAAGAAGACTTATCGAGCGGAGATTCGCCGGATTGGAAGTATCTTTATTTTTTTTGGGAATGGGATGTACGAGTACCACCGCAGTTTTCCAATGTGCTGGATAATGTGCATTATTCATTGCATTATTAAACAGGGTGGTATAAATGTCCACCGCTTCTAGTGGGAGATGTCGAAGCACAATGTTCGGTATTTCATCGGTTCAAACTGATTTCTTACTTCTAAGTGATTCGAAGGTCATTTGGAGCTCTTCCTTCGAAATGAACGGTGGTAATACCCTTTCGTTGGTGATGACATTATTTGCCATATTCTCGTCACTGAACTGGGTGAAAGCCGAGCTCTCGAATCGCCAATTCACTGTTTCATTTCGAAGGTAGAAATTGTGCACAAGGACTCGATTTTCCAGGTCGTGGTTCGGGCCAATGATATCATTCGCCTTGTACACTTCCTGGAAAGTCGCTCCTATAGCCTCTACCTTCTCCTGCGGATCCTTGATCGCAAAGAAGTTGTCAAAATCAACGGCCGCATTTGCATTTATTTGAGTCATTCGCACTCCTTCTCTTTCAGCAGTGCAAGGAGCTCCTTCGGATCAGTCGACGGTTCTAACCCCCTCAGCAGCATTGTTTGCAGCTTTTCATCCTTAAGGGCATGGGAAAAGAACTCCATCGTCGAATCCTTCAATAAACTTTTGGTTTTGTGGTAGCGCTCCACTGTGTTACAGTTACAGTGGGTCGCGTGCCTACCTACACTTAGTCTTTTAATAAAAAAATTACAGCCTATGGGCGATTTACAGAGTTCGATGGTGTCCTTTAACTCCAATTTAAAGGTGTTAATTCGTGGCACTTTTTGTTTGATGGCTTTCTGCTCTTGCTGTTGTTGTTGTCTCTGCTGCTGTTGCTTTCCCTTATGTTGTTGTTGATGCTGTTGCTGTTGTTGTTGTTGCTGTTGATGTTGCTGCTGTTATTGTTGCGGCTTATTCTTCTGTACTTTTTGTTGTTTATGTTTTTGCTGTGCTTGTTCTTCTGTTTTTGCCAATTCTTGTGGAGGTTTCTTGTTTTACCAGTGGTTGTTTCTGTTGTTGTTGTTGTTGTTGTTGTGGAAGCTCCACGTTTATGTTTTGTTGTCCCTGAGGTCTCTGGAGTAGTTGCTGCTTCTCCATCTCCCTTTTTCCACTTGCGCTGCTTTTAGAGCTAGCACTGTTTGTTGTAGCTGCTTGATGCTACTGTACAGAGCCTCGATTTCGTCCTCTTCGTCATCTGACTCAGATGCAACGAGGGATGCAAAGCTGCTGTCTGCTCCTATGTAGTGGCCTTCACCTCCGTCGGATATATATGGGCAGTCCGACTCTTGCCTCCTTTTATTTTCTGCTGCGCTTGCTGCTATTATCGCAGCTCTCCGCTGCACTCTACCATGCAGCATTTCTAACGAAGCTGAATGCGCGCACGTATCGATATTCGGAGTCGGCTCCAACTTGCTCCTCCTCTTTGTGCCAATGTCTGTTATTGTTGTTGTTGTTGATTTTGAGTGTACTGGCTTAACGGCTTGATCATCAGACGACATCATGCCATCTGCTGACCCCGCTATTGGGATAGCGGACCACTTAGTTCCACTCATCGAACTTTGCTTTATCACTTTATTGTTGACACTAATTATCTTTTTAGGATATTAAATAAAGAGAGAGAAAAAAAAAAAACTTTATCAGAGGTTGGGGAAGCGAACCCACTACCCCGAGGTTTGCTGTCCGAGTATTTACCATTTCGGCTACCGAACGCTTGTAAAATTATTGCTTAAATGTATACGTATTTATTTTTCACACTTGTAAAGCCGAACACGAAATACTTCTGTTCTCTGCGGAGGTCAATGAACGACTGACATGACGATAGGTCTCATTATTGCCGTGTACATCCACAGTGCTATATTACTCGTATTCCCAATTTTTTCCGACTAAACTTTTGCTGGTCCATACTCCATAGTGAGGTCCTGGTCTTGGCAATAGAAAGACGACTGTTCCACGGAAGTTTATCATCCAGTGTGATTCCTAAATATTTCACTTCCATAGAGAACTCTACTGTTTCACCGAAAAGTGTGGCATTTCTGAGTCTACCTCGCCTTCTTTTCTTAGTGAATCTAACTACGGTCCTCTTCTTGGTTGATCGATCCGAGATTATGTCTTCGAATTTACCGCTGATTAAGATAGCAATTTCGTTTGAATATCATTGGATATAAAAGCCATCATTGCTGAGAATAATGAATAGTTCATTAACTGCGATGGGCCATAGTAGGGGTGATAGTACTCCTCCCTGGGGGCATCCCTTCGTAGCTATCGCAATGAGTTTATTGCTGCCTAATGAGGCTTTTATTGTTTTATCTTCAAGCATACGTTTTATCCATTTACTTATGGTGTCGTCAATTCCCATGTTTTGAATATCTCAATATATCGGGGAGAACTCTGTTTTGTCAAATGCTACTTCCATATCGAGGAAACAACCGACCGCTACCTCTTGACAGCTGAGAGATTTTTCATTCTTTGTGGTAAGACTTTGTTGCGCGTTGTATGTTCCAGGTTGGCAGGTATATTGATACTTGTGAAGGGGGTTCATTTGAAGTGCCCCGTCTCTGTGAAGGATAAAGGAAGGAAAACGAAGGCTGATTGGTCTAAACGATTTTGGAAGTTCAGACGGCCTGAGTCCTACCTTAGGTATATATTTGACAGCTACCTCCTTCCACTTTTTTGGTAACTAGCCCTGAATAAGTTATTTAGTGCAGGTAGCAGTTGCTGGATGCTGAGAATATTCCACCCTCATCAGGGGTTTTGAAGGGTTGAAAAAAGTTGATTGCCCAAATTATTTTGCCTTCATGAAAAATTTCCTTTGATCTGTTCCAGTCCTCTCTGTTTATCCTTCTCTGATGAGGGTTTTCTTGAGCTTCTGGGATTACTGTCGAGTCTGGGAAACATGTTTCGGAAAAGAGCTAAAACGTCTGTAGGCCGTTTTCGGCGTATGTGCCATCAGTTTTTTTTTATTGAATCAATAGGATTAGGAGTATTTTATAAATGCGGGCACAACTTCTGGTGCCATCGATTGTATGACAGTTGTTTCTCCACGTTTCTCTCTTGGCCCTTCTAATTTCTTGGTTTACATTGTGAGTGTTTTTCTGTATATTTCCCACGACCTTTCTCGTCTCTCTCCAAATTTGGCTAGTTTTTTGTTCCACCAGGAGGTAAGTCGATTGCCTGTTTTTCCATATTAAGATTATCAAAAGTTAGCTCAATAATGTCTATATCTCTGATGTTTGTGATATATATACCAAGGGTATCCGTGAGCTATTGACAGTATATATTCCAGTCTCTGAATTTGGATTGCCTGCATTTTCCAGATCCAATAGTATGTAGATACCTAATTCAAAGTTAAATAGGATGTGGCGGTAGTACGACATTGAGGCTTCGGATGAGGCATGCCAATTCCTTATAAATTTTTTTTATAAAAGTAGGACCCCCTGTTCTAATGCTATTTTCCAAAGTGGGGTTGCTTCCCTGGTTTCGAATTTGTATATTGTTTGAATTTATAAATTCTAATAATGACTCACCCCGTTTGTTTATGTTTGAGGTGCTCAAGACCGTGAGTTGCAGGTTCTTCTTCAGGTCCCTTCAGTGGCAAGAAGTCCAAGTCGCTGGAGTGGGCAGGTAAGCTGAGCATATGACAGCTTTTGTCTTACGTTGCTGAGCGTATGCAGCTCATCTTTTGCAGCTACCAGATCCTTGTTGGTGTGTTCTGGAATTGGAATGAGTTTTGTATTGTTATTCGTTGAGGTACATGCTCTGAGTTTTCCAGAGTTAGTGGAATCATATAATAACTCACCTGAGAGTCCCTTTATCTGGATTTTAAGCATGTTGTAGATTAACTTGGATGCACCTCAGTCCCATATTACTTATTGTTGGATGGTACTGGCAGAGTTGCTAGTATATGAAAACAGCTCAGGTCTTGGGATGGCATATAATGGTCTGGGCATAGATATAATGTCTTCTGATGTTCCGGCATTTGATCTTTGTCTACATCCATTGAGCTGTCTGTGACACTTTTTGTTGAAGGCTGACGATTTAGTATTAGGACTTACTTCAATTGTAAAGTAAAAGTTATAATGATATAATGAACTTATTGAAATTACTTTAAATCTAAATCCTTAATCCAACTAATCGTATAGTGAACTAATTTTTGAATTTAAAATCTCTTTCAAACTAAAATTCTTTATACGAGTAACCACCTGCAGATAAGCACTTTGCTTTAAGGGCAAACAAATGTAAAACTAAAACGATAACACGTTCGATAAAAAAAAACCTTAAAATTTGAATTTGTTATTAAGGAATGGGGTTTACTTAACTGGTCGAGTTTAGGGGCTAGTTTAATACCTCGAAATGTACATATGGATATGCTTCTAGGTTTAAGAAGTTCTGCAAGGTGAATGGAACCCTAATGATGCAGGTTACCCCATTGCTCAGTGAGAAATTTTTGGCAGGCCAACTATCGACTTTATTTTCTGCATGACCAACCTGTACCACAATCACTTCAATCCACTCCCGACCTTGGAATATTATACGATAGAGAGTTAAACTTCCGTTCGCATATTGATGAGTTAATGCTTAAAGCCAACGCATTGCTCGGTTTTATCAAACGATGGTCTAAAGAATTTTGCAACCCTTATGTGAGAAGATCACTTTACATTACCCTTGTCCGGCTTCTTCTCGATTATGCCACCAAAGTGTGGTACCCCTTTCAGTGAGTTCATATATCCCAAATCGAGAACATTCAACGTCGTTTCCTTCGATTTGCCTTTCGTGGGTTACCCTGGGATGACGCCTTCATCTTACCTCCTTATCGTAACCGTCTCAAACTTCTTAACCTGAATACCCTCCCACCCACCGCACTTCTTATGGTTCTAACAAACCAATCTATCGCATGCTCCGTAAAGTCAACTCAAAGCTGCCTTTTTTTGATTTTAACATGAGCACTTCTCGTCTTAAACTTGATCTCCTCTACCATTCCCTTACTTCCTAATCCTTTAACTGTTATTAGTTTTTAAGTCCTAGTTGTAAATTTATTTCCCACACCATGCCGTGTTATTTTTGACGATGTCAGTGGGAAGTCACTTTACGAATCGCTGATGATAGGCCCCACAATTCAAAGGAACTTGTTTTCAGTGTAGCTGAGATTCGGACAGCATGACATCTTCTTTACAGCGGACATTGTAAAGATGTTTCGAGAAATCTTGATCTCAGAAAAAGATAGACGATTTCTACGAATAGTTTGGAAAAAATCACCTGCTGACAAAATCGAACACTTTCAACTCTGCACTGTTACGTATGGAACATCAGGTGCACCTTTGCAATCGATCCGTGTATTGGAGCGACTTTCTCATGACTACAAGGATACGAGTACATTTCCACTTGCATCTGACAGCGTACAAAATGATTTTTATGTTGACGAACAATCGAATTCAAAAGCAATCTTCCAACGGGGACTTCCCAACGCTGACAGTTGATAGCGGCCATATTGTTGAAGCTACATCTGTCAAATAGGCTGTCATTTGTTCAGCCACCATAGACGGACATAGCGTTCAACAACACGTGCAAATGATGATGGGTGTTCTATTTGGCCAACCTACCGAGATGATTATTCGCAGTATGGTGGATAAATTTGCGTCCACTGGTTCAGTAAACGATAAACCAACACCCGTACGTCGACGAAACGCAAGTTCAACTGACCCCGGAGCTGAAAGTAAACGACCATAGACAACGACATGTGCTCGCTGAATGAACTCTGGAGCAATTAGAAACTGACCCTAATTTTCATCGAAAAATCATATTCAGCGACGAGGGACATTTCTGGATGAACGGGTACGTCAACCAACAAAATTGTCGGATTTGGGACGATACTAATCCACATGAGATCGAAGAGCATCCAATGCATCACGAAAAAGTCACTGTTTGGTGTGGATTTTGGGCTGGCGGGACCATATTTCTTTGAGAACGTCGTTGACCAAGCCACTACCGTCAACTGTGAGCGCTATAGGTCGATGATTACCAACTGAATTGGATGATATGGACACCAACGATATGTGGTTTCAACGGGACGGCGCTACGTATCACAAAACTCAAGCAACATTGGAAAATCTGCACGAGCGATTCGAGGGCATGGTCATCTCACGTGGAGGTGATCACCGAGATCGTTGGATTTAACCCCGTTAGACTTTTTCTTATGGGGTTTTCTGAAGTCACAAGTCTATGTGTCTAAGCCACAAACCATAGCGGCCTGCAAAACTTACATAACCCATGCCATCGGCCAAATTCAGCCTGATTTATGCGCCATAGTCAACGAAAATTGGACATTTCGGATGCGCGCCACCCAGAAAAGCCGCGGTGGGCATTTGAACGATGTTATATTCCATACATAATGGCATCGATAGGCCTTTCAAATGAATAAAAATTTTCGATGATATCTCGCACACACTTTGTTTTATTTAAATTTAAAAATAGGAAGCGCTTATAGAAAGACCCTGTAGAACTTTTAGTGAAGCGATGATTTACCCTCAGTAAGCCTCAAAGCAATGAGTAGATTTATTGCGAAATCGAAATGACGTTCAAAATTAAAACATTTCTGTGGACACCTCTAAAGATACCTGGGGCAAGATTTTAGGATTTACACAGTTCATATTACTAAGCGTCAAATCTTATGGGAAGTAGCAAGTATTTTCGATCCACTCGGCTGTCTTGCACCCTCTGCTATCCTGCTTAAAATTATATTCCAGGACTTATGACACCTGAAATTAGAATGGGATGATAGACTTTCGGACTCGATTTCTACTCAATTTACCTCACTGACACAGGTTGCTATTCCACGACCAATTGGTTTATCAAAAATATCGCTTCAACTACATGAATTTTCAGATGCATCAGCAGCAGCTTATGCTGCACTGATATATGGTATTCTCGATACCAGCTGCCGAATGGACATATCGAAACGCCAACTGTGGCTTTTAAAATTCGTATTGCCCTTTAAAGCAGTTTAGCATACCCCGCTTTGTTACTAGTTACTCCCTAAAGCTGTGCAAAAATCGTTAAGAGCTACCTTTGCAAATGTCCTTGCGTCGAGTGACTTACAAGTTGTCCTTGTCTTCACTATGTTGTCGCTGGGATATTTTCGTAGGAAATTGTACGTCAGAAATCTTAAATACAGTTCCAGGAAGCCGATTGTTCCATATAAGATTAGGATTCAACCCTGCAGACTGCGCATCTCGCGGGATAATACTGTCAAGACTCTTAGAACATCCGTTATGGACCCAATTGGAGTTATTGCCCCATCGCTGTTGCATTTGGAAAACATCCCGAATGCCTGAAAGAAGAAACGAAACGGGTAAACAGTCATAACTGCCGTCAAGTAACTCGCATATCTTCGCATTACATTCAAGCTCAAGAGTGTCCCAACGCAAAGCTATGTTTCATCAAATGGATGTAGACTCTTCACAGTCCTAAGAGTCATGACTAAGCTACGTTTTCTGGTTGCAATTGTATCCTGCCTCGATAGACTTGTTGGTCATTTCATATCGAACTAGAACAGCATACCCATGATTCAAGAGTATGGAAAGCTAACGTGTCCCTGGCAGGGAATCTACTCGTACATGTGTAGGCAACAAGCTGAGGAAGTAAGTCGGTGGAATTTCGGTTTTCAGACTTATTTGCAGGTCTTCCACGTCTAGCCTAAGGACTAATTAAAATATAGCAATGTCGCGATTCCACTATCTTGGAGTATCCTGGTCTTGAAGTTACTAATAAGAAGTGAATTGATGGTTGTTCACCAAATGTTCCCTCATTTTAAATTCCAGCTGTTCTAGCATCATTTACCACCCCAATTGATTGAGATTGATGTAAAGTTGAACAACCAATCCTTCGCAAGGAAATGACATATTTTACAATAGCACGTGTCTGGCTTCATGTTTAACCAATTTGTCTTTGTCGTAAGTTGTTTGTTTGTTTTTTTTTTTGTTAAAGTAGGAGGACGAACTTTGCAGTGCCCTATTGATAAATGATAGTATCCTGGAAAGTATCATTTTCTTTTTTTTCAAAAGGGCCCCTTGTGTTCACTCTGTAAACATGCAATTCGCTCTACTTACTCAAAAGAAGAAGGAAACTTTTGCGGTATCTTGTATCTTGTTTTCTAGTTATGCCATTTTCATAACTTCAAATTGAACTAGTAAGTGAATTTTAAAGTTCACATCGTGTACTTTTATGGGTTCGTCCTTTCCCATTTCCCCATTAACTTGTATTTTACACATTTTAAACATTTTGCACTCCAAGTCTTGCAGGGGTAACGAGGCTTGTTTCCCTCGTCTGTGAGTAATTTAATTTAACTTTCTGAAATATGTACATAACATAGTTCCATATATGGCCACTGTATCTGAAAGTTTATAAAGTGACAGAAATCGGTATCCGAGCAACTTGTATCCGATTACGAATGAGTTTACATTGTCTGTATCCCTTAGTCCTAGACAAGAAATTAATTTGCTGCAAAATACTCGTAGATCGACAACATTTTTTTTTTATGGAGTCATAGGAACCTCCCTGCATACTCCTCATGCTCCAATTAATTTTCTATGGATTGCACCATCACAATTGGTCACGGCTGATTGCTTTGCGTAAAATATTTGATCACATTGCCATGGAAATCTATCATTTATCGGCCGAACGATTTTTTAAAAACAAAATAAAATAAATTATGAAATTTAAATTTAATTTTGGTGTCCTACTCGTAGATGCATGTTTGGCAGCCATATGGACAACGGATTGACCGCATATTTGATGCAATTGAGTGGAATTATAATACAAAGGCGATTTATAGGCAAATAACAATCGATTTTTTGTCTCTAATCCTTTTCTGGAATTGCATTGGTATTTTCTTTGTCACAGGCTGCACGGAATAGCTCAATGAATTAACGTAGTTTTTTTTATTGGGTGGAAATATCCTAGATCAACTTTGAAAAACTACCTAACGCAACTATGAAATACAAATAACGCTTATCTGTTACAGTCCGGGGTGGAATTGAGTGTCTTCAGTTAGAGCTGTCTTTAGCTAACTGCCTCTTAATTCAAGATAGTCTCCCTCCGCATAGGAATCGAAAATTTCAGGACGAAGCGTTTTTTTTTTTTTTTTTTATATAATCAGCGCACACTCAAGGGGTTTCTGTTCCCTTAAAATATTTGTACATAGCGCGGGAGAAGGAAATTTAGGGAGGAAGAAAAGACAGGTACCGACGTACATTGTTTTTAAATGTTTGCAAGTTATAACGACCAGGAAACACAGAGGTCGGCAGGGCATTCCATAAGCGAGTTGTACGGCTTTGAAAGGAATCGCAATATTTCCGGAAGTGGACCGGTATTACGGTGGAAGATTTGAAGGGGCGGTGTGATACTAGCAATTTCAATGGAGCACTGGTGGTGAAAATAGCGACAAGTTGAGACAGGAGACATTAGCTTCACCTATGAACTCTATCGCACCGTTTTGAATCCAATCTAGCAGGTGCAGAGGGGCTTTAGGATCAGCTGACCAGATGTAGGCATTGTACTCCAATTTTGAGCAGATAAGTGTCGTATACAGGTGTCCCCTAATTCATCAGCAAGAATTTTGGAAATGATTTCCGGGTATATTCTAAGAAACAAAAAAATCGATAACATTGGTCAAGGTACACCAAAGTAAGCCTTTTCTTAAATCCTTGATAAATGATTAGAGATAGGCCCTTGTCTAGAACGACTTTTTTCTTAGAATATGCCCAGGAATCATTTCCCAAATTATCCTTGACGAATTAGTGGACACCCAGCGTATTGAGGCCAGAGCAGAGGGGGTGAGATATTTCTTACATCGCTTGAGGCAACCGATACGTTTTGCAGCATTTTTGGCGACAACAAACAAGTGGTCGTCACATGTTGTAGTCATAGGTTGTCATTGACACACATACCGAGAATGGAAAGCTTTTCGGTTTCAACGATACAAGTGGGTGTCTGGATTTCGCTTTAACGATAGCAGACAGCATTGTGTTTTAGAAGCATTCAATTTTACTCTGTAGGAGGTTACCCATTTAATGTTGCTGTTTATATAGGAATTTAATGAGCTTAGCTGCCGTTCCCATTCTACAGTCGAAGAACAGTGACGTGAGTTCGGGGACGAAAATCAAAAGCAGAGACTACTGTCGTCAGCAATGGAATATATTGGATTAGGAGTATCCGACAAGAAGTCATTGATGAAAATTAATGCTGGGGCACACCAGCATTTATTTTGTGAATATCAGACTTGAAACCATCCAAGACAACTTGAACTGAACGTTCAGAAAAGTTATTTCTAATCCATGCGTCAACGTATTTTGAAGAAAAGAGACTGATGGCAAGCTATGTCAAATGTCCTAGAAATACTATACCAAGTGCACCTATCCTGCTTTCGGCAGATTGATGTACATTTTGGTTCTAATTTTCGGTGAGACATGCCATCAAATCACCAGTATACCTGTTGCTACTGCCGGTCATTGAGATTTTTCCGTGTTTTAAGGTATTTCATGAGCTGACGGTTTATCAGCATTTCCATGACGTTGGAAAGAAGGGACGTAAGTGTAATTTGTCTATAGGAGAAGAGAGAAGAAGATTCGCCTTTCTTAGGGATGGGCTGCATAAATACTGTTTTCCAATGTCAAAAATTAATGCTTTCGATGACTCTCTTCTTCAATGGATTAGAGATTACCTTTCGGAACGTTCAATTCAAGTTGTCTTGGATGGTTTCAAAATAAATATTGGTGAGCCTCAGGACTCCGTTCTGTCTCCAACATTCTTTTTAATTTTCTGGAACGGTCCCTTGTCTAGTACTTCTAATCCAATATATTCCTTTGCTGGCGACAGCTTTTCCTATTCGTTCTTCGGCCGTAGAACGGGAATGCCAGCGTATGTTATGTTCATTAAATTCTGATATTAACTGCATAACTAATTGAGGAACCAATAATGGAGTAGAATTTAAAAACATAAATCTGTCTGCTGTCTTTAAAGAAAAATTTAAGCACCCAGCCATTATCCATGAATGTCATTTGTATTGTCGAAACCGAAAAACTTTCCCTTCTCGGTATGTGTTTTCACCAAACTTTCATACATTGTTCCTGGAAAAGTCCGAGAATGGAGATGCTCAGTTTTTTCGGTAGCCACCGCTTAATAGTTTCGTCCAATCCGGTTTCACTTGTCGAACTAAAAACTTATAAACTTGAGTAGGAGAAAACAAAAACACTATATTGCTCTGTCAGACATGACTTAACATCAGAAAGGTGATATACGACGGATGAATGTGCATGAATGTACAAGAACTACTTCAACGTATATGGAACAGAGGTCATTAAGAATATGTAGGGCAACGGAAGATTTGATATCTCCGGAGAGGGTTACGATCTCCTCAATAGGCGACTCGATTAAGGAGTCCCAGAAAGGGCCAGACCCTCCAGGTTAGGCGTTGAGCGTAAGGTTAACTATCCGACAGTGAAAAAAATAAAAAAATAAAATACTCGACGATTTTCGATACTCCATCAAAGGGATGTTGGTCCTTTAACAGATCACGTGCGGCCGAAAAACTCATGGAGACTGCTATAAAGTAGTTGGATCTACTAGATTTTTGAGAGGCAAAACGGAGAAGGAAACAAAAGTAAAGTTGGATAAATATTACGGGGCTAATGCTCCGTCAGATTACACCGTCCAATATTGGATTCGAGAGTTTCGTGGTGGCCGCAACTCCACTACCGATCAAGTCCGCAGCGGCAGGCTCTCCGATGCGGTTACAGAGGACTATGTCAAAAAAATACATGAAATGATGTTGGCTGACCGGAAAGTGAGGGTCCGCGAGCTAGCAGATACCACAAAGATTAGTACTGAGCACACACGCCATATTTTGGGCAATATTCTTCATATGGAAAAGATATCCTGCCGCTGGGCGCCGCAAATGACCAAAAACACGAGGGCGAGAGCACTTCGAAAGAGTGTTTGGACTTGCTGATGCGGAATCGGGCGGACTTTTGGCGTAGATTCCTAAATGGATTTGGATCCCTCGGACTATTATCTCTTCGCAAACCTCGAAAGATGACTCATCAATAAAAAATTCAGCTCACGCGAGGAAATCATCGACGCCACGGAGGAGTATTTTGCAGACCTTGCGAATAAGTGTATCAAACTAAAAGTTGATTATATTGAATAAAATAAAAAAACATTGAACAAAAAATTGTTTAATTCCCAAGGAGGTCACTTTGGAGCAGTTGTTAAAAGGCTTAGGCAAGAAGTTCCAAGCATGTGAATGAGCATTAAGTCTGAATTCCCTAACATCAGCCTAATATGCTCGCATCCATCTACAGAGACAAAAGACACATGCTGCAAGTCCTAGGAATGATGTTAAAATCATCCCATGCCATTTTAACTACGGAAGGCTACAAAGAGAGGATATCTTTCGTAGCTTTATTAGCAAATAAAGCCAGAACGACTTCCCGACATTCATAAGTGTATTGGCTTCCCAATCGGAGGGTTCGGGGTTTAATACCAGCTGTGCCCGAAAAATGCGTAAAATACAACAACAAGTCGATTTACGTCTCCCCATTAAATGTTGGATGCCACCCATAGAGCCAAAAAACCATTGAGCCCAAACATCTTTCTCTCCGTTTCTATCAAATTTTCCAAAAAAAACTTAACACGTGCTCCGCTATTTTAAGAGTAATAATACCCTCTTGAGCGTTCAGTACTTTAAAAAAAAATAAGGGGACTTGGCGGTCACCACATCAATCTATCAACAACCGCAAAACGGGCCTCTAGAATTTCGGGTGTCTGAAAGTACCGTGACTTGAGGCTCTACCTTGTTGTGGCCAAGTACAAATGCGGATATATCTAATGCCATTAAAAAGAGGAAATTCTATGAGAAGCTAGATATCAGAAAGATGCAATCGCAAGACAGCGCCAGGGCCTTTGGAGATCAAGTGTCCCTTGACTTCGCTAAACATTCAGCATCGCCAGCATCTTGCCTCGAAATTTTGTTATAAAATTGCCAAGAAACAATCAAAGATGCCGCCTCTGATGTGACAGATTTCACCAGCTACCATCTTGTGCCGGCGAATATAAATGCCAGCTGACGCGCGCAGAAACAGAAACCATGTAGGGCGGCGCTGCAAAGGAAACATACCACGAATCTTCAGTTCTACTCAGAAGAACCCGTTTCGCATAACGAGGACAGAATAGTATTATATAACTAATTCGTGCGGTTTGCTAAGAGATGGCGTAACTTGTATTATTCCATTGTTATTATTCCATTGGAACATGCGTTGGAAAGCTACTGTCATTGTACGTCATTTCAGTATATGTCATTCATTTGAAGCGTAAACAACAATAATTTTCTTTTGGAATCAGATGGGTGTGCTGTATTATGAGTTGCTAAAACCGGGTGAAACCATCAATGGACAACGCTACCGAACACAATTAATCCGTTTGAAGAGAGCAGTGGCCGAAAAACGCCCGGAATATGCTACCAGACACGAGGCAATAATTTTCCATCATGACAACGCTCGGCCCCACGTTGCTATTCCGGTTAAGAACTAAAGAACTATTTGGAAAACCCAGAAAACGCCTTATAGCCCAGACCTTGCCCCTTCTGACTACCATTTGTTCCGGTCGATGCAGAACGCCCTCACTGAAATACGGTTCACATCAGAGCAGAATATCAAAAATTGGCTTGATTCATTCTTGGCTGCCAAGCCGGCGCAGTTCTTTTGGGATGGGATCCACAAATTGCCAGAAAGATGGGAAGAAGTCATAGCTTCAGATGGGCAATACTTTGAATAATACTATTGTACATGTTTTTCTTAAATAAACGTTTAAATTTAAAAAAAAAAAACCGCACGAATTAAGTCATATACCCAATACAATATGGGCGAGATCCAGGAAATTGGGTGATAATATAGGAAGAACGATATTCGAAGATTTTACAAGAGCTTACAAAACTCCACCACACTGCAATCCCTGTTCCAATCCGGAATTCAACTTCTTGTATCTAAAATTCCATCACAGTGAAACACCACACTATACAGCAATTTGAAGGGATTGACACGATGTCTGACTCCATTCCCAGAACTGTATCCTTGAATTTTTGAAGGAAAATCAGGGAGGATAGAAAGAGATGTACCGGTGAACGTTGGTTTTCAATGTTTGAAGGCTATAGTGGCTAGGATACAAAGAGCTAAGCAGGGCATTCCAAACGGGAGTTGTACGGCTTAGGAAAGGATCACGATATTTCAGAGAACGTCCAAAAGTGGGCTTGAGGGTGTACTGATGAGCATTCATAGCGAGATGGGTATTGCGGTTAAAAGTTAGAAGGGATGGAATGCTAATAGCAATTTCGGTGGGGAACTGGTGGTGAAAATAGCGATACAACAACGCGATACATATTACGTGTATGTTCGGGGCTGTTGAATGACTGTGTGATATTGTCATCAACTATGAGTTTTATCACACGATTTTGGATCCTATCTAGCAAATGCAAAGGGGTCTTAGGGGCACCTGACCAGATGTGGGCATTGTTCTCTAGTTTTGGTCGGATGAACGCCTTATATATTCAAGATAGAGGAAACCTAGATATTTCGCAGCATTTTTGACGACACCGAATATGTGGTCATTTCAACGTAAGTTGTCACTGACGCGCATACCGAGAATGGAAAGTTTTTCGGTTTCAACGATTCAAGTACCACTGATGGATATGGCTGTGTATTTAAATTTCCCTTAAACGACAGCAGACAGCATTGTGTTTTGGAAGCACTAAGTTTCACTCTGTTGATAGTTCTCCAATTAGTTATGCTGTTAGTATCGGAATTTAATGAGCTTATCATACGCTGCCGTTCCCATTCTACAGCCGAAGAGCAGGTGCGTGAGTCCGGGAACGAATATGAAAGGCAGAGATTGCTGTCGTCAGCAAAGGAATATATTGGATTAGAAGTAGCAGACAAGAGATCATTGATGAAAATTAAAAAGAGTGTCGGAGGCAGAACGGAGCCCTGGGGCGCACCAGCATTTATTTTTTAAATATCAGATTCGACCATCCAAGGCAACTCGAATTGAACGTTTCGAAAGATAGTTTCTAATCCATTGAAGAAGAGGGTCATCAATCCTAAAAGCACGCATTTTCGACAAAAGAGCCAGATGCCAAACTCTGTCAAATGCCTTAGAAATATCAAGTGCAACTATCTTGCTTTCGCCAGATTGATGTACGCTTTGGTTCCACTTTTCGGTGAGACATGCCATTAAATCACCAGTGGACCTGTTGCTCATTAAGAAGTTTTCGTTTTTCGAGATATTTCATGAGCTAACGGTTTATCAGCGTTCATGACCTTGGAAAGAAGGGACGTAATTGCAATGGGTCTATAGGAGGAGAGAGACGAAGATCCGCCTTTTTCAGGGACGGGCTGGAAAATGCTGTTTTCCATCTGCTCGGAAGGAGTCCTAAAGGGTAGGACTGATGAAAAAGCTTACGCAGTGGTTTTGCGAGCGAGGAAGAACATCTCTTCACAAGGAGGGGAGATATACCATCTGGATCAGCGAATCTGAGGATGTTACAATCTTTGAGTACTCTTGCTACTACACGAGTGCGAAAGTGGATTTGTCCCATTGAACATTCAATACACTCAAGTGTAGGCGGAGACAAAGCACAATCTGGAAGTGTTGAACTGGCCGCAAAGTGTGTAGCAAGCAGAGTGGCTTTGTCCATGACAGCTGGAATGTCATTGCAAATGAGCGTTGGGATGGAGTATGAGGCAGAGTTTCTAATATTTTTGACGAACGACCAAAAATTGTTGCTACCTTTGGAACACTGCAGTATTTTTTGCCTCAATTTTTGGTCATATAGAAATTCCACGCGCTTGAGAAAGACATTGCAGTCATTCCTGGCTCTCCTGAACTTTTTTCGGTTTTCCTCTGTCGGGTTATTCTTATAGGACCAAAAAACATTTCTCTAACCCTGACAGCCTATTTACAGCTCGAGTGTTACCACGCTTCTTCTTTTACTTTGACACTCTTCATCTGATGTAGGATAAAGGATCCCATTCCAAAGAGAATAGTGTCTGTGATCATATCATCAGCGGCATCTGCGTCGTATCGCGGAAACACAACGACCAGTTAAAATTCCTAAAGAAGTAGTTAAGTCCGCTCTAATTGGCTTTTCCGTATTGCCATACCTTTCTGTTCGGAATCTTTTCTCAAACTGTGTGGTCAGTATACGAGAAATTAGCTGATATGGGACAGTGGTCCGACGAGCCTAGAGGGGATAGCACATCGATCTTATACTTATCAGGGTGAGAAGTTAAAAAACAAGTTCAGGGTGGTGGCAGTATGGTATTCACGTGGGCCAGAATTGTGTATATTGAAATCGCCCGTAATAACGATTTCAGTATGAGGATGCAGGGATACAATTCTTTGAATGGAGTTAATCAAGACATCGACTCCGTAAAGTCCGGATTGCTGTCCAGTTTGAGGCTTCTGTAAAAAAGCAATAGTTGATAAATTGCTGGCGGAGATGGAACTTTAACCACATGAAATTGAATTCCGGATTGGAACAGGGAGTACATTGTGGTGGAGTTTGGTAAACAACATCAATACGCAGGTAAATAGCGAGACCGCGATAGGGAGAGAATAGTGGCACTAGTTCCTACCCAGGTAGCTTTAGATCAGAGTGGTCTGAGAGTGGTGGGCCAAAGCAGCTGATCTGAATTTACAGATGTTTTAGATGAGTTGTGAAAAAAACATTTTCGAAACGCTTTTCAAAAGCCGCACTTAATTTTAATTGAGGTTAAACCACCGAAGTATGGAAACATACTGAGGAAGCGTTCTTTAATTAAATGCAGAAAATAATTTGGCTACAACGTGTATGAGTTAGTAAAGTAATCTAATACTCCAGCGAGTGCCTGCTCCATAAATTTTAATCGATAAACTCTCATCTTTATTTAACAATCAGATTTTTTTTGCTACTCAATATGCTCGGTGATAAAGCCCCAACATGTGTTACTTTATTATTCATTTCAACTTCCCCGATATTCTGGGTAAGAGATTATAATTAAAAGTTCAAAACATTCATTATCCAATAACCCAAATAGGTGTCCCTTCCCATCTTAAAGTGTCGAACTTTTAAAACTAAAAACTCCCAAAAAACTAAACTCCCAAACCTTCCACTGAGTAGAACCTTTAATAAGAAATATTTCGAATCTATTTTGAGGCAAATAAGTTCTCCAAAATACCACCACAACCCATTCTGAATTCAATTTAAATTTAACCTATAATATGGATAGTGAAGGTGGAGGTAACGCCCATTCTATTCTTGGAATTCATAATCAAAAACTGAAAGCACCTGCTTCGGTTATTGCCTCCATTCCTGCGTCATCTCGTACTCCTATTTCTGCTTCCATTTCCTTTTGGCGGCATTTTGACTTTTGAGCAATTTGAGTAATCCTCTTTCAGACAACGATGAATACCAAAAAAAAAAAAAACAAAAAAAAAAAACACAACTCCTCATCATACTCGTAGATGTGTATTGATCAATATTTCGAACCCAATGCCGACACACACAGAGAATCCCATACCGCAAACCACAATTTCCCATTGAACAATATTCCTGAATCCGAAAAATAAAACAGAAAATAAATGAATGAAAAAGAAAAGGCACATAACAACAAAAATAAGAGACCGGAACACCCTGCCCAACCCGTTCTAAGTACTATTTCAATTTGAAGGAAATTTTCAAGGTTCAGATCGTAGATAGTCCTAGTGGCAATGTTGTATCCCGAATAATACACAAGAGTGGGCGAAGGACTATGCCCCGAGAGATACCATCTGATGTATCTCAATCTCAAATGCTGACTTTTCTCATTGTTGAGGATACAAATCCTCTAAAGGACCTTCATTTCAACTCCCACTTCGACTTTGTGTCCCTAAGTAAAACCATAAATTAACATTATTTAGTGAATTTGAAAAAAAAGGAAAAAAAAAACACAAAACCCCCACAACAAAAAGGACAAGCACTTTAAGCACAGAGGCAACACATATCCTATGCTTGTATCTTTGTACGTCATAACCCGCAGAAGGGTTAAATAATTGCTGGTGGTAGTTGTTTTCTGCTGGGTCTGAGAACCGCATATAAAAACCCGAAATACAACATTTTATACTCAAACTCAAATCTCTGTAAAAGATCTGTCCTTCGGATTCTCCGTTGGTACCTACCAGTGATACGAGTAATAGGAGTTACAGATACTACACAACATGACAGAAGGTTCTGCCATCATTGTGTGCTTTGTGGCAGATGCTTCTTATGTTTTCGTGTCAGGCGATGGAGTGGATATTCCCACCTACTCTCAGTCACAAGGTAAAAGATACATTTTATCTCCTTTCGAAATATTCTTTAGCATGCAGCCAACCTGAACATACTGTATAGTCGTACGCGTATTGATTTTCCCCTACCCAAAGCGTTGTTGTTTCAACACACGTTTTGAATAAAATTTTGATGATGACAGTTGACAATTTCTCTTCTCTTTCCTCTTCTGTCTTTTCAGATCTGAATCTTCAACTGGAACCATGACTTTCTTTGGCAGGGTCCTTAATGAGTCTTAAGGGAATCACCGTCAACATCACCAACGCCATCGTCATCATCATCACCATCATCATCATCATCATCAGTATCAGCAGTATCAGCAGCACCATCAGGATCGCTGGATACAACCTCTAACGACGACAACACACTACTAATCCACACGCGTACACACGTATTTATGAAGTTTTGGACAGACTGACGGAGTTAGGAAAATTCGGTTTCATTGTTATGACACCGATTACAACCACAACGCTTATAACAACAACCACCATCATAGCGCCGGGTAGAAATGTGATTTTAGTCGACCCTCCGGATAGCCAACAAGTGAATCTAAATGGCAATGACGCTACCGACAGACTCGCCGCCGATTCAACAGTTCCTATAATGTTCGAAACGCATCTGGCATTTATTATCTTCAAATGTTTCGTCATCGGTTTCATAATTTTAGCTGCGGTTTTCGGCAATATGCTGGTGATAGTGTCGGTTATGCGACATCGGAAATTAAGGTGAGTTTTATAGACTACTTATTATAGGTCCTTTAAGGTCTGCTCACACATAGAATAATTTTAAAACTAAAGACGACTTCTAGACAAGGACGAGAACAAGGACTGATTTGTACTTCAACATTGACTTGGAAATGAGTACGAGTATTTTGTAAGGAATGTGCGGTGTATCTCAGCGCGTCTCTTGGCATAAATTTGAAATACGATTATCCTTGATAGTGTCGTTAATAACATTTAACAGTTACGTAGAGTGTCAAATTAATTTTACACAGCCGAAAGGTATATGAATTACGTTTTAATTGCAGTTAAGCGAATGAGATGAGATACGAGTAGGTATTGAGGGGTAATGTTTGTGGGAACTGTTTCTTTTGTGAATCCTGCGACACTTTCAACATCGAGTGTAATAAATTCGTCAGTGTCGTGTTAACGAATTCTTAACTGCAATCGAATATTAATTGAACATTTCAGTTAGAAGGGACACGAGTGTGTGAAGGTAACTGAAATACTTCTCAAGGTCTACGGTATCTGATGTCTACTGTAATTTAAAGCACGTGATGCAGAGTCTCGAAAACACGAATTTGAAAATGTTTAACCTCAATTCTATAAAAAAAAACCGTTGAGCAGGGAGTTAAACGTTTGACGACATGTCCTTGGGGTTTCATGAATTACCTAGTCAGTTTGGCTTAATTCACCTTGCTAACACAAGAATAATTTGTTCGTGTGTCAAACGTGAATTTACTGTTGAATCTATCATTTCGGGTATAACTTCATTTTGAACTCTTGAATCTTAAAACTACTGCCTTCGTTTGATCCAATAGTTCCATCGTTCGGGCTCACTGCCCTTTGAATTGAAATGCGCATGTTGAATTTTATTTTTCTTCCTTGACTGCAATTGCATTTTTCTCGACATGGTACTTCCTTTCAGAATATGTTGCTTTATTCTGTCGTCACGAGATATGTTATGTGATGGCTCCACTCTGGGGATATTCCTCGACTACTTGCTGACTGAGGTAGTGGCAAGGTTTGGAATAACCCTATCCCTCAACAAAGAAACTTCCTCAATAAGCCCGATTCGTAGGTAACTATCTTCCAATACATAATTAATGTAGTTATATAGCGCTGTATAGCAGCTGCGTTATCATACTGATTTTGATTCTCTGTATCTACAGTACCAGTCGAACTGGTGGAACTGGCGCCAAAGACGTCCAAACTGGACGTAAAACGACTAAAAGTATGGAGGCGACCCCAAAGAATTATATTCCAGTTAGTACTCGCAATAGTAACAAACCACCCGTGATCTTTTCAACTACGGCCGGTGTTGGATTCTGGAGGTCGCGACCAACATGTTTGGAATACCCATCGCCACTTGATTCCGATAACTCCCTCGAATCTTTCTATGACACGTTCGGTAGATTGAGCTGTAGCGAAGTACCGGAGAGGCCCTGCCTGTTACGGTTAAACTCTATCAGAATAGACCAGTGGTTGGTCAGAGTGCTGTTTTTGACGGCTTTTCCCGGGAAGTCGAAAAGGTGGAACGGACTCCAGAAAAGGCATACTCTGAAAGACTACCGCCTAAGGAGCAGTCAAAGAGGAAATTGAGACGTGGGCAAACACACGGCGCAAAGAAACCCATCAACCTCTCGGAACTGAAACCTCGTCCAATTATCAAGGCTTCCTCCATCACGTTGTCTAATAAAAACCGGGCAAAGCAAATTTCTGGTTTTATCCGCAACAGTTTTCTGGACTAGACGCATCTAAAGATTACTATGATTTGACCAGTTATAAGCTCTTAGCGGCAGGACCACCGGCAGTCCATATCAGGATTTAAATCACGGTACCACAAGAGTCAGAAGCCCCGGACCACCTTATGGGACCGTCATGGTGGCTGTGGTTTAAATCGAAAATCGCAAGAAGGCCCCTGGATACTGGAACATGTGCCTCCAACACAGTTTCGATTTGGCACTCAGGAAGGCAGCAGGCGATAGCAAGATGGATCATTACTTCCATGGGTGTATTGGCATCCCGAGAAATTCAACCTTCACATACAGGAGTTCCAGTAAAATCCTAGAGGCATCTGTCCCGAATAGGGCCATGTGGAAAACAGTTTCTAACACTCTCTCTATCGATATTCTCGTACCTCTTCGTGCACGTTGCAGTTGCCCGGATGAAACCAGTGCTGCAACCAACAAAGCCTGCAAGTTTTACACGCACTCGATGCCCGGATAAGGCCAGTGCTACACCCAGTAAAGGTCGTAGTTCTGGTCAACGGAAATCGGGTAATGCGTTGAAATTCCCGCTGAGAAACAACTCTGGTGGAGAGGCACAAGATCTGGCTGAAACAGAAACCAGCACAAATTGGACGTCGCTGCCTCCAGCAGCCTCCAAGAAAACCTCGAAACGTCGAAGGGGACGAGATCAGCACACCTATAAAGATGCAACTATCTGCCCTCTGGCGCTTCGAATTGGACAGGCTGCCAATGACAACAGTCTGAAGGACGCTGGATGCAAATGCTGTGTCGACTAACTGTTGGAGCTAGCCAAAGCAGAGAATGGAATGTGGAATGGAATTCTTAGAGTGAGGTGCTCCACGTAGCAAGCTTTTGAATGGTTGAACAAGTTTGTGCCGAAGACCTCACCTCTGGAAACTAAGACTTTCAAGGTTTTCAGACACTCTTAAGAAGCTTATTCGGATTTCGAAGCGTGATCGAAACTGACGGCGAAACCAGTATGCTGGGCAAAGGCCTCTAAAGAAGGCGCACTCGACAGGAAGGAATACGTGCTGGACATTTTCATCGACATTGAGGGTGCTTTCGACAACGCAACTTTGGACGGGATGTGTAACGCTTCGTAGGCGCTGTCGGCCTTCTGACTGTATAAAGGAGCTATCGGCAAGACATGGTGCCTACCACGGAGAGGCGTCATTTGGATCTGTGATAAGGCCAATTGTATCCTTCTGGGAATCCATCTGTCTGGTGGAATAAGCGCTCATGAAAACACGTTATTGCTGCTTTTGTCAGACTCTAAAGAACGGTCTGTCTTGGCTGCGTGGGAGCTTTCCCTAGCACACCTAGCTCTGCTCTAGACGCATTGATGAATCCAACTCCCCTCGATATCCATATCGTGGGATGAACTCACAATCCCATCATTAAAAAAGAAGTGGTCTTTGGTACAACACGCACTGCAGCGAAGACTGTCTTATGAGTCTGGTCTTAGGGACATGCCATCTGATGTAATAACACCAGAACTTCTGCTGTGAAAAAATACAAAGTCTAAGAGCCAGGAAAGGAATAGAGTCGAGTTATCATGTACGGCTCCAAAGCCGAAAGAGGACGCGGCGCTGGTGCCTTTCTAGAGGACGACAAAGTTAGACTTCACTCCTCGCTAGGAAAACTTGCATCTGTCTTTCAAGGAAAGATACACACAGTGCTGATGGCAACGATCTATATTTTGAGGGACCGATGGAGAGGAAAAAGCATTTGCATCTGTGGCGTCACCCAAGCAGAGCACAGAGCCTTGTCTCTTACGACTTTCAAGCGAGTTGACGGATGCAAGACATTACTGAACGCAGTCGCAAGACTAAAGGTAAAGCTGAGTCCAGGTCTCATGTCACAAATCGATCACAGGAAATTAAATCGCCGATAAACTTACAAGCAAGGCTCAGAAGAGAGGTTTTCTCGACCCGAACCAACGGTAGGTCTACCTGGGTGCTCGGCTAAGGCTTCCACTGAAAGTTGAGTTTCATATGAGAGCAGCTGCAGATGGCAAGACTCCCCAGGTTGTAAGCAGACCAAACGAATTTTTCCCGACGCCTGCAGGAGGTTAGCGTCCTTCTTGCTGTCCCTCAGCAGTAAAGTTTTCAGGTTGCTTACTGACGACGTGACGAGGTACTACACTTTTGCTAAGCACTTAAAAGTGATGGGCATAAGCAATACAACATCCTGCGACATTTGCTGTGAGAGTAATGACGACACCACGAAGCACTACCTCTGCAAATGTCAGGCTTACGCTTGCATCAGGCTGAAGGTACTCGGCATTGACCTGGTGGGTGCTAGTACTGTAGGAACTTTATCACTGAAGCGCTTACTCAGATTCCATTAAAAAGAACTTACAACTAGTACATGCGCGCCCCGTGTTTTAAGCCACAATCACCGTGACACTCCCACAAGGGGGTCTATCTCTACAAGTCAGGCCAGATCGAAGTCTAGAGGGCCCCTAACTCCCATAGTACAGTGTTTATGTCCTGATAGGGACTACCGGTGGTCCTGCCACTTAATAGGACCTACGACTCGCAGTTTGTAACCTTTGGTGGCGTCATCTGAAAACGACAAAACCAGTCATTTGCTCTACCCTCCCTTTTTATTAGACAATTTCATTGATGAAAGAAGGCTAAAATAATTCGGCGAGTGCCCAAAATGCAAAGAGTACAATAGACTAGTTATTTGCCTGAGTGCTCTCAGAAAAAACCCTGCAGTACGATCTCCCACAAAATCACTAAGGGACAGCAAGAAGTTTGAAAGGCGTCGGAAAGCACTTTTTTGGTCTGCCGGCAACATGCCATTCCATCTGCACTTATGCTAATATGAAACTTAATTGTCAACGGCAGCCTTAATCGATTACGCAGGCAGTCGTAACGGAGTTTCGTATCCTGAACAACTCTCCTCCGAGACTTTCTTATCAAGTTCAGAGGCGATTCCATTTCCCATAATTGCGTTGTGACCTGGCATCCGAACAAGACTAAATACGATTGAGCTAATACTCGTATTTGCAAAATTTTGACATTTCATTCAATTGCAGCGACCTGCGAATACAAATTGTCATTCGTTTTGTGTTTTCAAAAATGCGAATGTAAGTTATGTTGCTATAACCCCTTAATAACATTTATACCCGGGAACGCACCTTAAGATAACTTTCTGCTGCAAGCCCAGCGAACGCAAACAGCTAAATGCAAACCCAGCCACGCATTTTGGTTTGACGTTGCATTTGCTGCTTTGGAGTTGTTTCCGGTCAGTGGATCAGTGCGTATTACAGCGGCTTCCTCCCAGAGGAATTAAATAAATGTAATAAATAAATTGTTGTTAAATGTTTATTTGGAATTCGTGTTTTATTTATTATTAATTTGTACCCGCAGATTGGGATCCACATTTGTGGAATGCAAGTAAAATTTGACATTTCGTAAAAACCATTCGCTTATTCCCGGAGAATTAAGGCAATCATTGATTTCTTTGCAAAAACTAATTGAATTTGAGCATTTTTTATTAAATTTTATTTTATATTTACCTAAAATTGCCACTTGTCTGGCTTTAAATGTACGAAAAATGTACATCTGCACAATGTATTGTAGAAATTAGCCAAAACGAAACTTACGACAGACAGATAAATTGATAATTGCTGGAAATCACATTAAGTAGCTCAAGGCGATTTTAATTAACTTTTGCCTATCATGCTCGTAACATCCCTGCTTTGTATCACTAAACTGTCATCGTTAAAATTAAATGGTCCATTTCGCCCGATGGCAGTACTCTGCTCATAATCGCCATCATGTGGCCAATTGTCATTTCATTAACGGTAATTTGAAAATAGCGTTTGAGTGGCAAAACCGCTCTATTTCAAAATAAAACTTTGAAAGAAGCTAAAGAGAAAAAAACGCATATTCAGTTAATTTGAATTGTGGATTCCACCCTTTAAAGCTTAACTACCCTGACCTGTGGCCGAGATGTCATTAAATGCAGATTGCGGTATTTAAAACTATTGACTCCCCAATTCAATTGGCGGTCAATAGTTATTTAAGCACTTTAATCTGTTTAAAACTTTCAAATTGATTTTTTTGTTGATGGAAGCTTCTGCAAACAGGATAATCAGCTTGAATGAAGATTTATCACAGCCAACGTAGCGACAAAGGCAGTAGGAAGAACTTTGCTATAGCGGTGACTACACTTTTTCGAAATTGTCTTTGTTGATTCTGGTAAATGTTGTCCGAAGTTTTAAAGCTGCCACTTTAAACTTTTATCGTACTCTGGTAAACTCATTGAAGTAATGAATTTTGTTTTTTTTTTTCTTTTCAAAATTGAACCTTGCATTCAATTTCCACGGTTGCCGAGAAGCGAATATTTTGGTTACCAATTTCGCCACCGTCTTACGTAGAGATACGAGTATCCTCGTAAAACAGCTTTAATGAGAATTTTACTACTTCCATTCCAGCATCGGAATCATCTTCCCACGTCGCCGTTTCTGAAAACTCGGCATTCAATTAAAGTAAAACGTGCATTGTGCGAACTGTGTTTCAGTGTTCGCTTCTGGAACTTGGAAATCCCTTCTGCGTGGTCATAATGGGGATGGTGTGGTAAGCATATTCATCAGGAATTGTATTTTACTGGTTTCACTGACTACGATTGCCTTGAGGTGCTCGTTTTCCATCACGGGTTGTGGATGAAATTTCGTATTTGAATGACAATCACATTTTTTTTTGGACATTTTTGGTACAACAGTTGCTATTCTCTGATTACAATCCTGCGGGCTGCTGAAGTACCTAGTGTCGTATGTACAAGGTCGACTACTCATTTGCAACTCATCTGGAGAAGTGGTATCTTGTCAAAATGATTCATGCGAAAAAGATGTTGCAGAAGTTGTGTGCTTTCTAATTTTCGGAACAACCTGACCTGCATGGTTTTTGATTTAATTGTCTGTACACCTATGGGGGAGTAATTTGCTGTTCTCGGGTTAGCTTTTGCCATTCATTAGCAAAGTTCTTTGACAGAATATTTCATCATGTTGTGAGCAGTGCTGGTTTTAGCAATATGAGTGCCCTTTTCTAGAATTATATGGCAATAAATGTGAAAACTATTTATTTTATGTCTTTTTAATAAAATTTAATGGTCTATCGGCAAACTTTTTTCTGAAATTACTTCTTCACTTTGAAGTGAATATGAGTCTCAACTAGCAAGCTTCTCCATTTAGCCTAGCCCTAAGCTAACTGCGCACTCCCAGTCGGTGGAGATTCCCTTCTACTTGTGCGCGCCATCTAAGGCGAAGTTCTTCTCTACTGCGTTGTCCGCCTGGGTTAGATTCGAATTCTCTGTGAACCGGAGCATTGGTATCCATTCGCCCTATATGTCCTTGCCATCTCAGGCGACTGATGGTCAGTTTTCTGACTAATTTCATGTCGCTGTACAACTCTTATAGTTCGTTGTTGAATTTCCTTTTCTAAAGCCCGTCATCCCAAGTAAAAACGAATATCTAACGAAGAATTTTTGGCTCGAAACGACTGCGGACATCTTCATCCGGTTTCGATAGAGTCCATGCTTCAGTGCCATAAAGTAGGACTGGGATGATCAAGTTCTTATAGAGACTCTCCTTAGTTTTCCGGGATAGGGCAGGTTAGTAGCCTTTATAGTCAAAAGAAACAGTGATTGGGAAGATTGATTTTTCGTTTTGTTTCTGCTGCGGTATTGTTGGCATAATTTATAGCAGAGCTAAGGTAGACAAAGTCCCTTACTACCTCGAAATTATAGCTGCCAACTGTGACGTTCTGCCCAATTTGTCGATGTTGTGTGTTCCTTCTTCTTGACCACATATACTTGGTTTCAATACTTCCTAACTTCTTTTATTTCAATACTAGCGAGGATAGAGATGACAGCCCGCCGTGTTCTACAAATTATCGATATCGATATCATCGACATACGCTAGACTTTTGAAAGATTGTTCCTCAAAATATGATCTTGTCATACTTGATCAAAAATCATCTTAATCTATGAAATTACATGACAGCGCGACACGTTGTCTTAACCTTTTTTGACATCAAAGGTTTCGGTTAAGTCGTTATCCATGGTCGATCTTTCTCGGGATACCAAAACTAAGCATGGCTCTAGAAATGTCGTCATATGCGATGAGAAGATAGTGGATATCGATTTGAACTTCCTAAGTTTTCTCCAGGATCTCCCGGAGTGTGAAGATTTGATTGATTGTGGACTTTCCTGGTCTGAAACCACACTGATAGGGTGGAAGTCGTGCAGACCTTCACACAATATGGCAAATAAAATTTTGTATGCGATTTTGAGGAGACTTATACCTCCATAGTTGTCGTGGTTGAGTTGATTTCATTTTGTGTGGGTCGGGTATACTGTGCTGCGATTCAATGCTTCAGGGATACACTCTTCTACCCAGATCTGAGAAATGAGAGTTGGTGTATCCTGTCCGCAGAGTCTGTGAATACCTCGGTGCTTTGTTGGACCTTAGCTTAGATATTGCTATCCTTACTTCGTTCTGGTCAAGTAGAAGGAAGGTTTGGCTATCCATTTTGTAGTCTATTCTGCCTAATGGCCGGATTTTGGGCTTCCTCGCCATTTTACACTCTGCAGGCAAGTTTTTCCGTATTCTCAGCACCGACTGTGACTCTACTACAAGATTTCCTTTTTCACCTCTACAGGCTTCTGTACGGGTGTTTTTGCTTTCACACCTTCTTTTTGCTTTCTGCTTTCTAGAGTACAACATTTCAATACCTTCGATCGCGTGCTTCTTTTCTTGATTGCATCGATCACTAAACCGATTATCGATGCTGACTTCTTACGAAAAGCAGGTCTTATAATAGACGCCAATAATTCAAAACCCGCTTACCCTCTGATGAACACAATAGTCACTGGCATACTATGTCAACAAATTAGAACAAGTTCACGATGGTGTGCGCCCTCTCCACACTCTCCTCCGAGACGATTAAATAACAGCAAACCCAAAATTGCAAGGACGAATTCAACTATGTGGTCCAAATAGGGATTTGCCAGCCATCTTCCTCTTCATATTCTTCTCCGCTGCATATGGCTACTAAACGAGAAGCAAATGACTGGAGACCTTGTGGCGACTACCGTATGTTAAGTGCAATCACAATCTCGTACAGATATCCGATCCCACATATATGTTACATGATTTCACTACCATCCTCCACGGATTCACAGTTTTCTCGAAAGTAGACCAATGATGCAAGAAGACATTCTCAAAACACCAGTGATCACCACCCTTCGGCTTATTTGTGTTTACCCGTATGCCATTTGGGTTAGGAAATGCAGCCGAAACTTTTCCACAGTTTATACATCAAGTCACGAGGGGCTTTGTGGATGACATTGTAGGTGCCAGAATTGCATGAAAGCCATCTCAAAAGTCTGTTCTAATGGCTTTCGGATTTTGCTCTTCGCAACAAAGCGTCCAAATGTACTTTCGGTGTATCACGTTGCAAAAAATTAAAGCCGTTCCGCGACCGGGTTAAAGGTATCGAAGATTTTCACGAACCCAAATCTATCAAAAATGCACAACGTTTCATTGGAACGGTAAACTATTACCACCGTTTCATACTGCACCTAGCCAGTACATTCATCACCGTATACGACCAGTTAACAAAACTTCCCAAAAGAAACACTGGATCTAAAGTTTTCACTTCACTTCACGACAACTTGCCGATGCAACACAACCGTTCACCCAGAAGAAAATGCAAGATTCGGTATCACAACAGATGCATCTAGCACTGAAATTGGGGCAGTACTCCAACAGCTGAAAGGAGACATCTGGGAACCAATCGCCTTTTATAGCAAGAAGCTTTCCCCGACACAGTCTCGATACCCTGCCTTCGATAGCTATTTACATGTCAATACAACATTTTAGGCATTTTATTGTCCTAAACAAAAATGGCAGCTGGACAACGCAGCACAATTCACAAGCGATATACGATACATCAAGGATTGATTGAACATCGTCGCCGACACCTTTTCTGGCCCAGATGGCTATTCACTTGAAATAATCGTCCCCAGAATTGATAGCCGAAGCTCAATTCATAGATGAAGAACTCGTACAATTCGTTTGTCATCCTCTAAATAATTCCAGTGTGAAGCTTGATTGATATTGAAGATACCTGCTTCCGAAAAGTCCTTGTGGTGTGAAAAATCTGCCGAAAAGAACAAACCATATGTTCCGCAAAACGAACGCAAGCCCTTGTTTCATTCAATCCATTCACTTGCACATTCGGGAATTTGGGTCACACGGTAGAATATACTTTTGGCCAAAAATTTACCACAATATAGCCTTATGGGCAAAATTTTCCATTTCATGCCAGCAAGGAAAAGTTAATAGGCATATCAAATCGCCTTCGGATAAAATCAAAATCGCTGCAGGAAGCTTTCAGCACATTCACCTAGAAATTTTCGGCCCACTTCCTTCTCTAATGACATCAAATGTACTCAAAATCCTGGACAGATTCTACAGGTAGCCAGAGGCCTACGCAATGCGGAATATGAGTACGGAAACAACAGCCCAGACTTATGTTAACGAACATGTATCTCGATTTGGGGTACCGAACGTAATAACCACTCATCAAGGTCCACAATTTGAGTCAAAGCTTTTCCAGGAACCAACCAAGTTTCTCGACACAACCCCAATCCGAACTACACCTTACCACCGACAACAACAATTTTCCAAACGAACTTCTGGGAACAAGCACTCTCTCTTAATTTTGCTGGGTATCCGAACTACCATTAAAGAGGATACAAAACACACACTGTCTGAACTCCTTTACGTAGAGAACATCAGAGTACCACATGACCTTTCTTTTTCATCTCAAATGATTCGGAAGAATTTAATTTTGTCGAACAATTAAAAAGTTTTTTTCCAAAACATCCCAAAAGAAACACTACAAACCATAACAAATAAAAGCTAAAAACATCATCACAATCTCCTTACGAGGGTCCTTTTAAAGTAATTAAAAAATTACATAGAGAATTCATAATTGGAAAAGTCGGGGAAACCATTATCTGTTTCAATTGATGGAATCAAATCTTTTAATGACACTGACAACTGCAAAATAGCTAATTGGTCGCCACGGTGGAACGGGGTGATGTAGCGGCAACAAAACCACAGATGGCCCTATTAAATTGAGAAAGCTACCCATGGCCTAAGAGCGTAAAACAGCGAAAGGAAGAAACTAGTTGGGATGAGTTTTGCAACGGATAGGTGTAGATCGGCTAGTTGACCATCCAACCCCGAAAATAGATTAAGAAAAAGAAGAACGAGGTGTGAAAACTGACAAGAGTTGCGTTTTGTAATTCGCATATTTGAAGGGTTTCAAACAACAATAGTTGTACCCATACTGGAATTGGCTGCCTCCAGTTTCGCACGCGAAGTAGACTGAGGTCCCTTTCCACTTGCGTATGTCATCTGAGACGCGGTCTTCATTTACTGGGCTGTCACTCGGGGGCGAATTCCAAGACTTGTCGGACCGGAGCATTGGCGTACATCCGCTCTACATGACCCAGCCACATCAGTTGTTAGACCTTCACTATTTTCGCTAAGTCGACGTCGTTGTACAGTCCGTACAGTTCTCCGCTGTATTTCCTCCTCTACTCACCGTCCAAACAGACGGGAAGACTCAAAGAATTTTTTTCAAAGCAGCCAAGAGCACCCTCATCCATTTTCGATAAAGTCCCAGCCTCCGCACCATAGGACAGGACTAGGGTTATTAAGGTTACAGGGTTATAGGGTCAGTTTTGTTGTTCAAAAGAGGGCTTTGTTAGTCAATTGTCTTCTTAGCCCAAAGAAACAGCGATTGGCAAGAGTTTTCTATCCCTCGCTTGATCTCAGCGATGATGTTTTTATTTGAATTAATAGCGGAGCCTAGGTAGACAAAGTTCTTAACTACTCATACCTCAAAGTTTTACTTGTCGAGGTAACGTTCTGACGTTCTGTTGGGTATCCTTTCTTGCTGGCAGCATATACTTGGTTGTGCCCTCATTGGCCGCTAAACCCATCTCCGCCACTTCCGTCTCAATTCCAGCGAAAGCGCCACAGACATTACGCTGCTTTCTTTCGATTATGTCAATATCATCGGCGTATGCGAGTATGAGTTTTGCGTTTGGGTTTTTTCCGAGATTTGCCGTATAGGTAGAACCTGGCCTAAAGCCACACTGATATGGACCAATCAGATTGTTGAAGATCGGCTTCAGGTGTTTACAGAATACGGCAGATAGGATCTTGTAGGCGACGTTACGCCTCTTTAGTTGGCGTAGTTCAGAAGGTCTCCTTTCTTGAGGATCGGGCAAATAGTTTTCTCCAATCATATTTTACAGATGACTTGGAGTATGCTCCTTACTAAGTCATTGCCTGCCGCTTTGAAGAGCTGGGCAGTCAGGCCGTCCACTCCAACTGCTTTGTTGGACGCAAGCTTAAATATGGCTATCTACACTTCATCCAGGTTGAGTGGACGGAATTGTTGGTGTACATCGTCCAGGTTGAGGGGTTCTTTCTGCGTGACAGCGGTATTTGGTTCATCATCGCCGTTATACAGTCTACAGAAATGCCTTTTTCTAATCCTCAGTATCGACTGCGACTTTCCCTTGTTCGTCTCTACAGGCTTCGATTTGGGGTTTGTGTCGGTGATATGATTTTTTTACCTTTTGATAAAACTTCCGAATCTGGTTCCTGGAGTAGCATCTCTCAATTTCCTTTACCGTGCGCTTCTCATACTCCTTCTTTTTCCTCGTGAGAAACCATTGCTCGTCTCTCCTCGTAGAGCTCGTGAGCAGATCTAGTGCTTCTATGCAGCGCCGCTTTGTACGCCTCTTGCTTAGCTCCATGTGCTTGCCGACACTCGTCGTCAAACCAGCAGTTTCATTGTTGTGGCGGAGTGGAACCAAGCACATCCGAGCCGGTATATCTGATAGCCTTTTGGTAATGTTGCCACTGGTCTTAGATACATGATTCTGGTGGCATAATACCTCTTAAGAGATTAAGGCAGACTCGATAGGAAAAGGATTTGGCAATCTCTAGCGATTATAGCCGTCCGACTTCAAATCTTTTCACAGCATTAGTTTTCCTTTGGGATGTTCCGTAACCGTACCTTTGCTACAACAAGGTGATGGTAAGAGTCGACGTTGGCAGCTCGGAACGTTCGGACGTCCTTAATACTGGAGAAGTGCCTTACGTCGATGGTATCGTGCAATATATTCTTTTCAAAGATGCCCTCTCTTCCTAGCTTCGCTTTAAAATCGTCGAGGATAATTTAAATGTCATAGCTAAGCCACTCTTTCGTAAATCTTGTCCAAGAGGTCGCTGAAACTATCTTTGGTGTCGTCATCTTTCTCCTCTGCGGGGACGTGCGCGAATATAAGTCTGATATTGGAAAATTTAGCCTTAATATGGATTGTTACGAGGCGCTCATTCACATGCCGCAAACTTCTTGCCTAAGTTTGCCTCTAACAGCAACTCTGCATCCAAACAGGTGCTGCTTTTGCCGTCGATAACAACCGCCATAGTCAATTTCTCAGTTCTCCCTCCTCTTTTTATCTGACCTATCTCATCGCATTTCTTGGATGGCGATAACGTCTGCTTTGCAGCAGTGCAGGGCTTCTGCTAGTTGTTCGGTTGCACGTGGGCTATTAAGTGACCTAACATTCCACGGACAGATCCGAAGTTCGTTCTTCTTATTTCGGTTGTAGGGGTCAACAGTAGATCTGTGCTCATTCGAGGTTTAGCGTGGCTTCCTAACTATATATTTTTTTCCATGCCCGGGCAGTTAACCCGGCGGCACAGCCACCAACCTGGAGGGCCAGTTCCGTTATAGAAACCCCTAGGAAGAGGGGTCGAATCCAGTACTATGATTCGAGAATGTGAGCGGTGTCGTTGTTCCATTAAGTGCTCCTCCGCCACCATCTCTTTTCCAAGACTCTGGCTATGTCTTGAAAAACCTCTCTCTCTCTCTCTCTGGACTATTTTAAAATTTTTTCCCAAGTTTTGTCAAGAATTGTCACTCTTCGTCAGGTTAAGGTATAGCTCAACAGTTTTGGAAAGATGGGTGCTTTGATGTCAGCTCCTGCCCGAAGAGCGCAGAACATATACCTCTTATCCAGCTACCTCGTGTGGGCCTAAACATGATATAACCTAGATTACGGCACTGGATGTTCATATATTCCACGCCATGGATGGAAGTACTCGGTGAATCCAGTACGCCGGTCAAAGTCCTCAATGGGGGCGAATCAGCCAGACTAGTGACACTCAGAAAGTCTGATGACGAAAGCAAAGGCTCATGCTTAAGACTCACATTCCAGGTAACCTGATTAAAACCGGCTAAAAGCCAGCTCTTATTACAAGCTGCAAGTGATCCAAAAAACTCAACACGATATACCTAATATTGGTTATCGGTTAATAAAACCATTCTGATCTCGTTCATGTTCAAGAGCATGGAGAATATGATTTAGCTTCATATGTCCAAATATATCAAGGGGCGAGAGATTCATCAATGCGTCTCGAGAGGAGCCTAGCATGCTAATGAAAGTCTCTATGCATCCGAGATAGACCGTTCTTTGGAGTCTGGTAGCAGCAGCAATGAAATATTCTCGTTAGAGCTTCCACCAGACAACCGAAACAATGGATATAGATGGCCCTATCATAGCTGTGTATATCTGGAGGACTTTTCTCAGTGACAGGCTCCATGTCTTGCTGATACCACCTTAGAAGCGTTCGTCGTAAAATATGTACTCCATAGAAGTTTGTTATCCAGGATGCAGGACGATACTTAGCTTCTTTGGATAATTGGATGGTGATGCCTTTAAGTACTAGATGAGTCAAGCCAGACAGCTTCCTCCTTCTCGTAAAGAGAACAACCACAGGTTTAAGAGGATTGACTGAAAGCCCATTTCTAGTGCACCAATCATCGATCACATCTAGAGCTACCTGCGCTTTAAAGTACACAGTCGCTAAACTCGATTCAACTGACAGTGCAGCGACATCAGAACTATTGAGGCTTTGAGCAGTGAGTCGACCAACATGAACCATAGCAGTGAAGACAGTACGCCAGAGTCAGCATCCGCAATCAGTGTCCTATTTACCAGCATTCCTCTTATCCACAAAACTAATGATTTCTCTACGTCGTGTTGTCTGACATGTAGTCCAAAGCGCGTATATCGGCCTGTCGAGTGCGCCCTCAATTCTGCCTAACAGATTTTGAAGTGCACTCTCGCAAGATCTTTCACTCTGGTAAGCGTGTTACATCGCAGACAGAGGATGCATTCGCAAGGCACTTTTGCGCGCACGGATCTCTACCATCCTCTCCATGGTCTTCACCATGAAGGAAGTCAGACTTATAGGTTTGGAGCTCTTTGCGAGCGTGTAGTCCTATTTTCTAATTTTCTGTACAACGGCTACTCTCACTGTTTGGCAGGGTTTCGGTATGTATGCCAGGGCCGGTCAGCAGAGCCGCCAGCAACTGATTTATAACTTTTTGTAACATAACTGTTTATATGCCAACAGTATCACAAGCGATAATAAATATACTCGTATACCAGATACGGCGTGTTATTCACCTCACTAGCAGCTTTGTTAATATGAGCTGGTTGTGGGCTGGTCCTGATTAGGATACTTGGGTAACGAACTTCAATCATGAGACGGAGAATCTCTCTGCTTTCGATTCAGTGCGGGTGCCATTCAATTTTCTGGATGATCCCAGCTTGATAGATTTTCCCATTTTGAGGGTTTTGACAAGCCAACGGCTTTCACCAACAGTTTCGATCTTTTCGCAAAGGTCTTGATAAATTTCTTATATATTGTTTTTGCTTCTAAAAACCATGTCCCGTTTTGAAAGAAGTGGCCTTCTGTATAACACGCACTGTGGTTAGAATTTCTATTGCTCTGAAAGTACAAATTCACAAATACAAAATTCACGAATGATTCCGAACTCGATATGGGATGTGGTGCTGGTTTTTGTGTTTTTTATTTGTTTGTGGGTGGATGAAAATAGGCTTAACTGCTCGTTAAAAAAAGTATCTGCCTTACAATCAGAGGAATGGGAAGTTCTAATAGCATAGGTATTTACGTTTATAGATCTCACCATTTTCAAACTAGTTCGAAAATGGAAAACTTCTCTGAATGCAATCAGAAAGCAGAATTCGCTGAATCTCTTAACGGTTCCAGGTTACAATGGGATCGTAGGAATTGAGAATGACAACAGGATCCGAACCTGCGTTCATTCCCGCCGTTCCACCCAAGCCCCCTTCTCAACCTTCTACGCCAACAATCCCAGCTAGAAACTCATTTCCTAACTTCGACCTTCAAACAGGAGCCATGTACCAACATTTTATTAACTCCCATACCCTAAACCCCCCATCTCATCCCTCGTCCTACTCCATATCCAACCATTTATCTGTATCCTCCTCCTCCACTACTCCTATTTTTGATTCCCTTTTCCACCACACAGTTAAACTAACATAGCAAACCAATGACACTACAGAATGTCATTGTGCACTCTCTACGCTTAGAGGACAAAAGATATATGAAAACATTGGTCTCTTTCTTGCCTATTTATACGACAAATCGGACCCGGTCTGTTACGAAGGCAAGACCAAAACCAGCGTCATGGTTTCCATCTAGCAAGAAGGCCTCCCTACCAACCCTATCAGTCTCAGGAAACTTTATGTCAGGTACCACGAGATTTTTATCATGTCCCGTCAGAAAGTGGCGGACGACCTTACTGCATTCAGCCACTACGTTAACTCTAAGCGAGTCTCACATCTATAGCGGATCCGAGCCGACCACGATAAATTTTTTCGTTCATAACTTTCTCCCTTTCCAGCACTTAAACCATCCCACCTCACACCATCACTCCACAACATCCCTCTTACTTTTTACTACCAGAATGCAAGAGCTCTTCGTTCTAAAACCAATACTTATCTACTCCAATCGCATGCTCTTCCTTCTGATATTTATTTCCTGACTGAAACCAATCTGATTCTTGACATAAAGAACCAGGAATTATTCCCCCGGCCCAAATGATGACTCGCCCTCAAGAAGTGTCCTACTGGCTATTCACAACAGCCTTGACTCTTCTTCCATTACCATTTCTTCATCCTCTAAAGTCGATTATGTGGCAAAAAAAAAAAACACTCCCCATCAAGACCCTTTACGTTATGTGTTGCTATACTCTACCAGCCCAACCTATTGGATCCTACCCACATGCTATCGATGCGGTAGATCATTTAATTGGCCTGTCTGACTCTATTGACGATATCCTTATTTTCGACGACTTTAATGCTCCTCTGCTACAGTGGACTCATGGCTTCAAATGCCAGCGTTCCATTTCCCCGCCTTAAAACATCATCTAACAGTCCTCCCTGATATAATTGCAAGCTTCGTTCCTTACGAAATAAGAAAAACAAGTTCTGGGCTATTTTCCTTCATGCCAGATGCTTTTCCGACTATCTCGGTACTTATCTTCATTTCACCGAACTTTAAGATTCCATTTACCAGCGCTACCTTAATAATGCCAATGCTGTTTAGGGTCCCTATAAACAACCCTAAGTCCTTCTTCCAATTTGTTAACTACAAAAGAAACTCCGAAAGCTATCCTCCTTCCCTCTCTTTCAACAACAAGTCATCGACAGATCCACTCACCATTGTTAACTTATTCGCCACCTTTTTTAAACAATCCTTCACTAACGACTCCTTTGTACTCTCGGCCTCGTCTTATATCGAATATATGTTAAGTTACACCAACTTAATGACGAATTCACACCTGGCCTCCACTCTTTCCCTGGCCCTTTCTAATCTCTTTCATCTATCTCTTTCACAAGGAGATTGTCCTCAGGCCTGGAAAATCTCCTTCATAACCCCGATCCACAAAAAGGATCAAAGAATGTACACCCTGAATGACTCGAACTGCAACCAACTTCATACTGCTATAATTTCCAAACCGTTCATGACAGTGAGCTCATTTTGACACATGACAGCTAATTTTATTATTTACAAGCCCTTTAAACGATTTGCGTCTCAGTTGTGTTGAAAAATTTTTATCCGCGATGGAACTCAAACGTGATAGTGTGATTGCTTTATATTTGGCTGGAAAACCACAAGAGATTAGAGATCTCCAGCACCTCAACGTGAATAAATCATTTATGTCTCGAACCATAGCTCGTTACCGTGATACTAGCAACCTTGCAAAACGCCATGGAGGTAGTCATAAAAAAACAGCAACATCGGCAGAAATGCTTCGGAAAGTGATGGATCGAATTGAGCGAAATCCGCGTCGAAGTGGAAGAAAAATGGCTCGTGAGCTCAACATATCGTTGGAACGGATGCAACACATACGGAAAAATGAGTTTGGGCTCAAGCCATTGAAGTTCCAAAAAGTACACGATCTTACACCGCAACAGAAAAAAGTTAGAATCGAAAGAACGAAGGAGTTGCTACTCTTGCACGAAAGTGGTGAGTTGCCGAATTTAGTTTATTCGGTTTTTTCCGATGAGTTGTCATTTGTTATCGAGCTATATGTCAACAAACAAAATGACCGAGTTTACTTCCCAGAGAGGCCCTTCGAAAATTTACATCTTCGGACGGCCACCAGAAAGCAGGCAGCACCGATGGTGATGGTTTGGGCCGCCATAATCGCCGATGGTCGCTTTCCGCTCGTATTTTTGGACCGTGGCGTCAAAATTAAAGGGAGCTTATACCGTGAAACTGTCTTAGAGGCAGTATTAAAGCCTTGAGCAAATAATAATTTCGGTCGGAGACCGTGGACATTTCAACAAGACTCGGCACCGTCTCACAAAGCGCACGTCAACCAAGATTGGTTAAAAAACAATGTTCCACACTTCATTTCTTCGACACAATGGATTGCAAATTCTCCGGATGCAAATTCGTTGGGTTTCTCTGTCTGGGGTATTTTGAACGCGAAGGTTGCCACTAAAAAATGCCAAAGTTTGGACCACCTCATACAAGCACTTCGCCGGGAATGGGCGAAAATACCGCAGAGCCACTTGCGTGCAGTGTGCGATGCTTTGTTCGGCCGTCTCAAGGCCACTATTCGCGCCAAAGGTGGACATATTGCAAACTACTGATACAATTTGAAAATTGAAGTATTTTCCAACATTTTTTGCTTTGGCACAATAAAATTTATCAAAAAAGAAAAAAATTATAACATTTTAAAAAGTTGGAGTTAGAGTCATTCACCCTGTAATCACCAGTTATCGTACCATCGCTAAAGTCTCCCATATATTCAAACTCTTCGACAGTATTTTGTGTGAAGCTCTAAGCTTCCAATCACTTATTTCCCTTCGACGTCAACCATCACAAATCTTGTTGAATTCGTATCATTTGCCCTCTCTGCCCTAGAGAATGGTAACTAAGTCAGTGTAGTTGCAATCGATTTTAGCAAGGCCTTCGATAAAATCTCTTATCTACCATTTTAACGACCGAAAATCGTTTTTACAATGTTTGTTGTAGGTCAGCCCACTTGGCTTCATTTTTGGTCACCTCTGGAGTTCCACAAGGCAGCCATCTCGGTCCCCTTCTTTTTATATTAACAATAAATAATCTCGATAGGATCATCAAACGCTCGTCTGTCTCCCTTTACGCCGACAATACCAAATTTTTCAAAACTATTTCCTCGCCCTATGACTCCTTCTTCCTGCAACAAGACCTTGATAATATCGCCAAATGCCAATCCATCACCCTTTTCACATAAGCGGCATCAATCTCCTCCCGAAACTCCACCTCTCCACAGCCGACCTATCTCCTCCGTTCAATCCTCGGCATTTTGTGTGATAGGGAGCTCAACTTCCGTTTACATATCGATGAGATAATCCTTAAAGCCAACTCTGCACAAGGTTTTGTAAAACGATGGTCCAAAGAATTCACCAACCCATACGTGACCAAGTTCAAGTTGGTTGAAGATTGTATAGCTTGTATTAAGCCGAATAAAAGAAGGCCTTCGCCCCACAAAAAAAAAAATTAGGAATGTCCATTTCCCCGGCTATGACTTCCATTGGCAGATGGAGTGCTTCCCGTCTTCTCTAAGAACTCAGGGGCTTCGCTGCTGTCCTTCAGTAGAATAATTTTTTGTCTGCTTATTGGCGTCGTGGCGGGAAAAATGCTTCTGCTAATCACCTTTATGTGTCAGGTATAAGTGATATAACAGCCTTTCGACCCCTGATGATAGACCGGGTAGCACTTTCTTTGTTAGTGTCCGACCTGCGCCCACCTTAGGGCTGCAGGTATTGCAAGAACTCTATGACTGAAATTTACTCATCTCTCTGGAAATTCCAGAAAAAGGAGTACAATAGCCTAGTTCGTTGCCTAAGTTTTCTGTTCGGACAGAAAGAAAAGGTCAGAGAGCCAATTTCCTGGTGTTGATTGTCGGGACCAGGTAAATGTGTTAGCATATGCCAAATTTTTTTACCGCAGCCGAAACCTCAGCACACCTTCATTCGACTACTACTCGTACTTATCCAAAGTACCAAGTGAAAATTCAAATAAATGACATTGGATCATCTCAATCACTTTGGCAAACACTGCAGTTCCAACTGTGTGCCAAAGAAAGACACATATTTTGTATTACTTTAAAAATGTCCTGATTCCAAATGAACACTGAAACTGTTTCCATGTATGTTAAATTGCGACACTGGAATACACTTAAGCACACGGACGTTAAATGCATAATAGAAAAAAAAAAAAGAAAATTTAAAGATGCTCTCCCTATGAACAGGAGCCAAGAAAATTTCTGTTACCAAACGAAAGAGCATACTGCGACCTGACCTGGCTTTCTCTAGCTGGCAACATGCCAGATTTCTGAAGCAGGAAATGTCAATAATCTCGTAAGCAAATAATGCTCATTCGCGTGGAACCAGTTTAATTTGATTCAATCCAGAAGATGAGTTCTTCGCTATTCTTCATTTCCTCTCGAACATCTTGAACTTCAGCTTTGTTTGTACACCCAAGACACGTAAGACCGACGTAGGAACCGCATAGGAACTCAGGAATTCATTTAGTTGGTAGTCATTCACATATCTTTATGGCCCGAAACATGCTTTCCCCTTCTGGTCACGGATTCCCACAAATCTTTCAGTTCAATACCATGAATCGTCCTTTTTGTTTCAATCTGTGCAGCAAAATCAATACGACCTATGCGATTGAAGATACAGCCAAAGCAACAACAAAAACGGATAAAAGAATCCCCGACACAACCAGCAACTAATCGACCTCAGGGGAAGTATTCAGCAACGTGCCTTGTATGAATTCAAAATGCTTTTAAGGGCTGCACATACCTACCGTCGCTAGGTATGAGTAGAGACGAGGAGAACACGAAGATGTAGCTTGAAACTGAGTGGCCCACGATAAAAGGAAAAAGTTTTACGAATATTTTTAGCGAATCCTCTCTCGAGCGTTTTCCTGTTTTACATTTTAATAATTGAATTCGTATTTGCCCCAAGGACGAGTTTTTTGGCGCGCTTATCTTCTAAAAGTTATGAATAGTTGATTTCCGTAAGCCTTTTCAGTCTTTTAGAACTACAATACAATAGAAATTGAACCTGCATACAGTTGGTATCATCGCACGCACATACTCGTATTCACACGAAAGGACTCCTTTGATGGGGTGTTTTGTGGACGGTATTCTTTAAATTTTAATTGCTCATTTTACATATCTAGGACGGGCGAACGGTGCTAAGTCTGAGTGCAAAGTGTTATAGTTGAAAAGTTTTAAAAATTCAGGTGATTATCTGATGGGGCTACCTCACGAAGGACATGTACAACAGAGATTGGGAAAAAATTCATAAATTGTGCAAGGGTTTAGAAGTTTTAGGTACTTAGGAGTACTTTTTTTTCGAAAACTTTTTAAGTGGAATCTCGTTTGGAATAAAATAATATCAAACTACGTAGTTAACATAAATGTTAATAGTTCACCGTTAAGGGTTACATGAATTGAAGTGAATTAACAAGCTGGAAGAGCGGACTTTTAGGGGGAGAATGAGCCTGTTTCTGTCCGAAAATCATAACATTTATGGCTCAATGGCTAGGGTCTTTCTGACTCAAGACGTAATCTTGACTCTGGTCAAGTGATTTTCAATTTGTTTTGTTCTTTCCCAGCTGTTGGAGTTGTACTAAAGTCAAAGGATGTACTAACCAGGAAACGCAAGGCATTACACTGTTCATGCCTAGTCCGTCAAAGCCCTAAAATTTATCATAAAAAAACATTGCTATAGTTTTTTTGGCAGCCAGACCATTACCTTCAATAACCATTTCATCAGAACTTGTAATAAAGGTTATTTTTTATGATCGGCATGCGCTCAAAGGATTTGCACACAGCGCGGGCGAAGGAAAGTTAGGGAGGAAGAAAATAGAGATAAATGTTTGCAAGTTATGATGACTAGGGAATAAAGAGCTGGGCAGAGCACTCCAAAAACGAGTTGTACGGCTTAAGAACGGATCACGATATTCCAGGGCACGTCCGAAAGTGGGCTTGAGGGTATACTGATTAGGATTCATAGCGAGACGCGTGTTACGATTCAAGGGGCGGAATGATACGATGAAGCACCGATGGTAAAATAAAGATATAACAAGTTGAGACAGGAGGCATTACGTAGGTGTTCGATTGAATCAATTCACTCTGTGATATTAGGATCACCTATGAGTTCTATTGCACGGTTTGAAATCCTATCGAGCGGGAGCAGAGAGGTTGAAGGATCAACTAACCAGATGTGGACATTGTACTCCAATTTTGAGCGGATGAATTCCTTATACAGGTATCTACTAATTCGTCAAGGATAATTTGGGAAACAAACAAATCGTTAATATTGGTCAGGGTACCACCAAAGTAAGCCTTTTCTTAAATCCTTGATAAATGATTAGAGATAAGTCCTTGCTGTAGAACGATTTTTTTCTTAGAATATGCGCAGGAATCATTTCCCAAATTATCCTTGACGAATTACGGGACACTCAGTGTATTGAGACCAGAGCAGAGGGGGGTGAAATATTTATTGCATCGCCTGAGGAAACCGATACGTTTCGCAGCATTTTTGGCGACAACAAACATGTGGTCGTCATATGTTTTCGTCATAGGCTGTCATTGGTACCGCGAATGGAAAGTTTTTCGGTTTCGACGATGCAAGTGCCATTCGTGGATAATGGCTGGGTGTTTAAATTTCGCTTTAACGACAGCAGACAGCATTGTGTTTTGGAAGCATTAAATTCTACTCTATTAGTGGTTCCCCAATTAGTTATGCTGTTAATATCGGAATTTAATGAGCTTAACATACGCTGCCCCTCCGGTTTCATGGCCGAAAAATAGGGACGCGAGTCCGCGTACGAATATGAAACTCAAAATCCTCAACAAAGGAATTTATTGGATTGGAAGTAGTAGACAAGAGATCATTGATGAAAATTAAAAAGAGTGTCGGAGACAGAATGGAACCCTGTGGTATACCAGCATTTACAATATTTTGTGGATATCAGGCTTGAAACCATCCAAGACAACTTGAATTGAGCATTCCGAACGGTAGTTTCTAGTCCATAGAAGAAGAGAAAAAACGCAAACACCGACGATACTAAGCACAGCTGTCAGGTAAAAATTCAGAATTGAAAGTGAGTGAACTACTAGATATGGCATTTCAAAAAGCGCTGTACATCGCATGTTGACTGAAAAATTGGACATGAGAAAGCTGTGAGCAAGATGGGTGCAGCGATTTCTCACAATAGAACATAAACACCGTCGTGAGGATGTTTCAATCGAGTGTTTGGCGAAGTTTCACAACAATAAAGCTGAGTTTTTGTATCGATTCATAACCATGGATGAAACATGGATCCATCACTTTACACCCAAGAGGAAGGAACAGTCAAAACTATGGACTCAAAGGGGAGAATCGGCTCCAAGGAAGGCGAAGACAATTCCTTTTGGAGGCAAGGATATAGTGTCAGTTGCTTCTTGCAGGGTTTGAAGAAAAAAGTTTTGTTTCATCCCGACAATGCACCAGTTCACTTATCCATCATCGCGATGACCAAAATCAATGAGTTAAAGTTCGAATAGTTTCCTTACACACCCTATTCACCAGATTCATTCCTCTCGGATTATTTTCTATTCTCAGATTTGAAAAAAATGGCTCGGTGGTAAAAGATTTGCCAACGGTAAAGAGGTGGAATCTGCGGTTGATGGCTATTTTAAGGAGCTCGACGATTCTCACTATAAACAGGGTATCGAAGCTATTGAACATCTCTGGGAAAATTAACATATTTTCTCCAATTTTTTTGTGTTTTTTTTGTTAGGTCGGCTACTCCTGGGACTACCCATGTACACAGCAATAGTGCGATACTTACGAAGTCGGCTAGTTAAACCTTAGGCGTGCCCCTCGACCGGACAGACCACGACCTTTTCGACAAAAGGTCCAGTGGTCCAATTCGGGAATAGACGATTGTCGTTGACCCAGAAGAAATCTTATTAACGTCAACTCCAATAAGGTTGAAGTATTTCATATAAGATTCATTCACTCTGACAGTTGACGTCACAGTTTATTCAGTCACGTGAACTCCTTCGTCGTATATTCTTCTTCCCAAGTTCAGACAATTTTCCTAGGAGATTATAGTGCTCCTGTATTATCCCAGTCAACACTCACTCTTATAAGTTTCTAAAGACGAAACCAGTACCCGGTGGCTACCACCAGTAGATAACACAAGCGCAATTGATATGTAATTATAGCAACAGCCATGAGCGTTGCCTCGTAAATGCCACTCGGTATCTATCCTTATTATATAACACCCATCCATAAGCTTTACACCCCATTATTTACTTCAGCAGAGTGATTATGAATAATATAGTGGAGAAATGTGGATGGAATGATTTACTTTTATTGTAGCCAGCTTGCATTTAAGGCATTCCCCTTCAATTTGAAAGGGGTAACCTAAGCAATGACTTTACTTAAAGAAGAGCGTCTCAGGGTCAGACCCTGTGTTAGACTCCCTGCATTCAAGGCTACAATTGGTATAAACAAATCTGCGAACTCCGCAAAAATAATTTGCAAAGGGTGAATCAATAGCATTTATGCTATTATTCATCGAACTGCAATGACAGCACAATCAAAATCCTGTACCTGTACGTCGGATCCTAAAAAATCAAGGCACTCGTATCAGACATTCCCCTCTCCTCTTTTTAATCAAATTATTTTAATGGGCTCTTACTGGAAACAATTTCCAATTCGGAATGTATTGATGAAGGAATTCAGACGGAATTAATCTTCTTTACAAAAAAAAAAAGAAGAAACTGAAACCGTCGTCATGCAAAATTATACAAAATCCTCCCTCCACCCACACCCCATAACGCGCACCAATCCAATCTCAATAACGTATTTAAAAATCCACCACAAATGAACAGTAGATCCGCGTTGTGGCTACCTTTAGTATCCGTAACTCTGGAAGACATGGTGGTGCTGATGGAAAAAAAAAAACTAGAATAAAATCGAAAGCATCTGTGGTGTTCTTTTTTTAAACCGATGCATTCTATATTATACTCTGTGGTACAGTAAAATTACTTAGAAGAAAAAAAATAGAATGAAAAAAAGTCCTTGTTAAAGGATAATGCCTTCCGTAAAATCGTGTGTCGTATACCCGTGTTATGCGCTGAATTTTATAGCGAATTTTCCTCATTATCGCCCTGTGATTGCAAAATTCAGGCCACTACACAATACACATACAGTACACGGATACCAGGATACCTGATTACAAGAGTTCATGGATAAACGGCTAGTGTATGGCAAGGTTCGTTATCCCTTTATTTTCATGGCAAAATACTCTTAAAGGTGAGGTGAAATAAAAATGAATTTTAAGTAGGCAGTTGAGTTTTATATCATCCTTTCCATTTTTTTTTTATTTTATTTTTTTATTATGATGTTACACACCCACTCGGGCGTATGCGTAATATTGTCGTACCTTCAAATTGTAAGTATACATATACTGCGGAGTGTGTGTGCGTACTCCTTGAAGGCACGTCGTCTTGGAAGACTCAAGGGTGCTCTTGATAATTACGTATGTATATTTGTACCAGTGCGTCAGTACTCAGGACCAGAGTACTTATAAGTCGTATCCTTAAATAGAGATTAAATTGTTACGAAACAGCTTTGACATAAAAAAAAAGAAGGAAACTCTTTCGAGGTATACATAAATGCACGTAATCTGCCTGCGCTTGAGAACTTTACAACAAAGCACATCTGTGATGAGGATGACTTTAATTGCAGTAGTGCTCTTACAGCAGCACATTCTAATGGATAGTGTTCCATGGAGGAGCATTTAATTGCTTTAATACTCGACCATTATTTTTGAGGCAGCTATTAGGCTGAAATGGAGCACCGTCAAGGTTTGAAAGGAGCCAAAACTATTCTCCGTCGCTTAACGATAACCGCTGTGTAATTATAAGAACACACAATAGATTGTTGTAAGATTGTATCCTTTTGGAAGTTACTCTTCAAGGACAGAGTTTATAGCCTCTGCCAGAATTCAATGAGTGTCAGGGGACATCTTTTTCATTTGTTCTTCGTAGTATATTGTCATAAATCCTGAAGATGACTTCTAAACACTCCAGAGATGTTAGACGTGACACGGTTAAAAGGACTACAAGTTCGGCGTGGGAGTGAATGAAATTTTACGCATTAGGAATTGGTTCTGCCACCTGTGTTGAAGTACTACCGAAAAAGCAATTTTATGACATAACCAAGGCACGTCCTTTCAAACAGGGATAGTCAGATTGTCTAGGCAACATAAGTTGTCTGAAGGAAAGACTCCCTTGAGATACAAATTTGTAATTAAAATTTATTAATTTGGTCTTCCCGACAGGCTTCTTCTTTTTTTCCCGAAGTCCATTGATAAAGGAGTGGTGTACAGAATTAATGACACGATTAAGTCTGAAGTTCTTGCTTCAAGAAATCGTTCGGTTGGATGGAGTAAGAAAGTATAGCTTCTCTGAATCAAACGTAAAGTAGAAAGATGATCAAAAATATGATTGAAAATTATTCTAAAACCCCTTCGAGCTAATAGTCTCTGCAGCTAGGCTCTTTCATTTTAAAATTATCGCGTTTAATTTAAATTATATGCTAATAAAAGATTAATAATAAAACCCCTTCATCTGAGTACTCACACCAGAACTTGATCTTCGCCAGTGGAATAAGATACTTGCAATTTATTGTATTGAGGATACACTATTATGCTTCTTCTTCACTTTTTTCATGCTTTATTCGTGATGTAATATCAAAATCGGGATAACCCTGAACTCTGAATACAAGGATGCATAATTTTTCAAGACTTCCTATAATGACCAACACTCCACGCAAGTTTATGGGAATTATACTTCTGGTAATCTCCGACGTATTCAGGAAAGCAATAATTTTTGCCCTACACAAAAAAGGCGATTACAGGGACCCGAAGAACTACAGAGGAATCACATTTACAAAAGATTGTATGAATGGGTACAAGAACATAACATCCTTAAAGAATTCCAAGCTGGATTTAGGAAAGGTTATTCTACAATCGACCAGATATTCTGCTTAACAAACATTGCTGAAACATATAAGAGCAAGAAAAAAAAGTTGTACGCCTTCTTTGTAGATTTTCGAGCAGCGTTCGATGCCATACCACGTGAAGCAAAATTATTCGAATCCTGAGAGCCTTTCTATGAGAATAATATTGCATATGTGTGGGATGGAGACTTAATTTCTGAAGAGGTCGAAACTTCAATGGGTGTTAAACAAGGCTGTATTTTAAGTGCTCTGCTTTTATATTATACATCAATGATATAACAGATGATGTCAAAGGTGGAATAAGATTTAACGGTGTATCAATTCCTGCGCCGGTGTATGCTGATGACATCGTCTTTCTGGGTGACACAACCCAAGGTATGCAGTTAATGATTAACAGGCTTAATGCTTTCTGTAAAAGTTGGAATCTCACTGCAAATCTTGATAAATCAAAAATGATGATATTCAGAAATGCAGGAGGACGCTTCTCACATTTGGAAAAGTGGAAGTTAGACGGGGAAGAGATTGAGGTAGTATCCAGTTACAGATACCTAGGTGTCCTAATATCGTCCTCCTTAAATTTCAAACCACACTTTGAAGAAAAATTAATTGCTAAAAGAGCTATCTGTTCGATTTGGGAACGTTGCTTCAGAAATAAATACTCGTATGTATCGCAAAGTGCAAAACAAACTTTATTCCACTCAACCGCAGCGTCGATAATGCTTTAGGGAGCTCAGGTATGGGATTACAAAGGCTACGATGCTGTGGAAAAATTTCTTCGCTACTTTTTAAAGAAGATTTTCCGATTACCAAAAAATACCCCGAACTATATGCTATATCTTGAAACGGGAACTAATCCTTTGCTCTTGTACACCCTCAAAATGCACTTCACCTATATCCTAAAAATACTAGAAATGAATGAATGCAGAATACCAAACGTAGTTTTAAGAAGCATAATTAGAACAAACGGAGGCATTTGCGAGGAATGGAAGAAAACAGCTTCTGAATGCGGATTAAATCTGTCTATTCAAGTGAATGAGCATCCTCATCTTTTAAGAGAAAAATTTAACTTGGTTTTGGAGAATTTTGTCAGACATACATATGACCAATATGTCGAAGAAGCTGAATCGTCACTGTTTAGGAACTATTACAGCAAACTAACCCATTTTCTAAATGAAAAAACATACTTCCTAGATAGTCACGCAGTTGACAAAATAAGTACTATTTTCAAACTGAGAGGGGAACTCGTTCAACTAAACTTTATACCCCATAGACCAGATTTACCAATACTTTGTGACCTCTGCAACATGAAGAAGAGAGAAGACATCTTACATTTTCTTGGTGTTTGTCCGATTTTAAAAGAATTTCGACTATCAATGTTCGAAAACATGATTTAGACGAAGATGAAGTAATGAGCATTTTAAATGGAGAAAAAGGATGGAAAGTCTGATATGAATACTCAGTAGCAGCACTTTGTTATAGAAAGCGTATCATAGATGGAGATTTTTAATGTAAAACTTAAGTATGTATTTTGTCAACCTGGTAGACGTTACATTGTAAAACATTTATTGAAAATAAAAGTCAACTAACTAACTAACTAACTAACTAACTATACTTCTGGTAATCAATCTCCAATCTTGCCAGTAAGTAAGCAGTTCTTCGCGTACTTACATATGCTTCAAGTGTATAAAGCGGGTTTTGTTTAGAGTTTTGGTTTTTATACTGGCAACACCGTTTCTACAGATTGTCAATTTGACAGTTGAAAATTGATTTGTGGTTAGTACATTCTGTGTTTTTACGATAAATAGATTAACGCCAGAACAACGAGTGCAAATTGTGCAAACTTATTTTGAAAACCATGGTTCGATTCGGCAAACTTATCGTGCGCTACGTCCATTTTACGGTCGACATAATCGTCCATCTGAGCAAGTTATTCGGAACACGATGCATCGTCTTCGCACCACGTACACTTTAGTGGATAATACGCATCCCCAAAGACGACAAACAGTGCGAACAGAAGAAGTTATTGCCGTTGTGGAGCGCAGTGGTGTGGAGAATCCGAATGAGTCGATTCGCCATCATGCACAGCAACTGGAACTATGCCCATCCACTTTGTTGAAGATTTTACGGAAAGATCTTGGCCTAAAAGCTTATAAGAGTTGTGCAAGAGTTGAAATCGCGTGACCATTATATACGTCGTAGGTTCGGTGAATGGGCTGATGAGGCCTATTTTTGGTTAAATGGATATGTAAATAAGCAAAACTGCTGAATTTGGAGTGGAGAAAACCCAGAAGTCTTTCTCGTGACGCCCTTACAACAATTAAAACTCACTGTTTGGTGTGCTTTATGGGCTGGTAGAATCATCGGCCCATATTTCTTTAAGGACGATGCCTGCCAGAATGTTGCCGTCAATGGAGAGCGCTATAGAAACATGATTTCTGACTTCTTCGTTTCCCAGTTGAATGTCATAGATGTCACAGAGCCTTGGTTTCAACAAGATGGCGCAACATGCCACACTGCGCGCCAAACCATCAATTTATTGCAGAAAGTTTTGTTGAGCGCATAATTTCACGTAATGGGCCTGTGAACTGGCCTCCACGATCCTGTGATCTCACACCTTTAGATTACTTTCTTTTGGGGTATGTGAAGCCACTAATTCTGTGTCCCCGAAACTTCAAGATGGAGAAGGCTTACAAGATTTCATTGTGGAGCGCAAATCGTTGGCCGAAAACTGCGAATATGGTGATTTTCTGGACCAAGCGTTGTCCGACAAGTTTATTTGGTCGCAAAGAAATGAAAACTTTTAAATGAGCCCATCAGCTCCGAAACTGCGCGTGGAGTCTACACAAAGGGATGTCAGAGATATTCAATCAACATTTTCAACAATGAGTAACCAGAATTGGGTTGGTAGAAGAAGCTAGTCCAGAAGAGAAAACTATCAGAATTATCAACGTACGAATTGAAGGCCAAAATAATGAAAATGCTGGCCATAGTTCTTCATCAGCTGGAAGAAAAATAACGTGCCACAGATGTCATCAGGAGGGACACTACGCATACGAATGCGGGCAGAATAGAGTAAGGTATGATAGTAAAAGTAAATACGAGTATCAAGGTAAAAATAGTAAAAATGTTAATCAGATTGATATTGTGCACAATTTATCGCACTTAACCTTAGGTAATATAACCAATTATTCATTACATTACGGTAATAGTGAACGTCTTATTATTACACTGCAGGTCAATAAGGTTAAGTTAGATATGGATATGAATCGTGTGAATAATTGTTCGAATATGGTTAAAGCTGAGATTATGGCTAAGTTTTCAACAGTATTTAACTGTGATTATAGCAGAATTATTAGGGACCATATTGCTGAGATTGTACTGGAGAATGATGTTCCACCAGGATTTCAGAAACCTTATACCGTTGTATAAGGCACACCAATTGTTGTGGTGGAGTAAATTAGATAGTACAATTAGAATTTCGATGGATTGTAAGGCCACAATAAACAGTCAAATCATAATCAAATTCCTCGGAGAGAAGAAATTCTTGGTAGTTTTGAAGGTTGCATTTAGTCTTCACATACCAGGTCTTGCGAGTACGTTTCAGCAAGTTACATTGTCAGAAGTGTTACATTTACGAGTATAACTGCTAGAGGTTTGCTACGATACACGAGACTACCATTTGAAATAAAGTCTGCCCCATCCAGTTTTCAGCTTGTTATAGCTTCCATTATAAGAGGCTTGGTATATGTCAGAGGATATATTGACGACATTACAGTTGGGGGTAAAAATTTTAGGAGAAGTTTAGTCAGTTCAATGTTAAGGTTCGTATCGATAATTGTCATTTTTTTAAATCGTCGGTGGAATATCTAAGCCACAAGGTTAACGGAATGGGTGTCCGCCCAAAAGCAGATAAAATGACGGCTTTAGTGAATGCACCGGCCCCAAGGAATGTCAAATCCTTAAAAGCATAGTTGGGTTTGTTGAATTTTTATAGGCTTATACCCAATCTATCTGCTCGCTGAGCCCCGTTGTACGAATTTCTTAAAAAAGAAAATAGTTTTCGGTGGGATGGAACTTACGAAAAAGTCTTTAATGAGAGTAAGTTGTAGTTGTATGAAAACAATATGCTATTACGCTACTCCTAAGACAAGCCTTTAGGAATCGTTTGTGACGTAAGTTCATATGGTGTCGGTGGAGTTTTGTTTCACGTTGAAAACCATCTTATCATGTTTGTTTCGAGCACTCTGTCGAATGCGGAAAATAATTATTCTCAGAAGGACATCTAGGTGTTATACGGATGAAGCAGTTGGCTCGCAATATTATTTGGTGGTTGAATATAGATCGCTATATTTAACATTTTGCTCGAACGTGTTATGCATGTCAATAAGAATGTAAAAACGCAGGTAGTGTTCCATTTAAATCATTGCCCTACTACTTCTTATCCTTTTGAGAGAATTCATATTGATTTTGTTTATTTTAAAAGTATGTATTCTTGTTGCTGGTGGATACATATTCACGATGGATTCTCGTTCACTTTTGGTTTGCCAAAAGAAATTGTAGCAGCGCGGAAAGGGCAGTCCAAACCTTGAAATCTAGTTCAAGAAAGTATTTTGTAGATAACAAACCAAAACATTTACCTATACAAGTTCACCTAGCGAATTTCCTTTTTAAGTATCGTAATGCTCCTTTGGCTACAACGAATCACAAACCTGTAGATTTAATATTCAGATATCAGACTCGAACTATTTTAGATGCTATTACACCGATAGACAATAGATAAATTAGAAGATAAAATATATGCAGAAAAGGATCCTAATTTGAAACTAAGCAAACAACAACAACAATATGACCAGAAAAAGACATATAAAAAATTTTCATTTAACAAAAATCAACTGTTTCATAGACACTAGATACAAGCTCAGTCAGTGTAAGTACACGCAATGAATAAACATCTTAAACTTAACTACAAATTTCTATCACAAAAAAAGGGTGTTTTTTTTTAGAGGTATACAAGTTCAATATGAAATAAAATACTTGAACCTAATATCAATGTTTATGATATTAGCTCTATTTTATAGATAATTTTAAGCCATATTACGCTTATTTATCGAGCAACTGGGGCCGTATATCAGCTATAACACGGCGAATGTTGGCTTCCAAATCGTCCAACGTCTCTGGTTTACCGGGATAGACCTGTGACTTCACACACCTCCAAAGAAAGTAATCTAAAGGCTGGAGATCAGTGGATCGTGGAGACCAGTTCACAGGTCCAATATGCGAAATTTTGCGCTCAGGGAATGTTTTCCGCAATAAATTGATGTTGTCGTGCGTCGTGTAGTATGTTGCGCTATCTTGTTGAAACCAAAGCTCTGTCACATCAATGCTTCATGTTTCTATAGCGCTCTTCATAGACGGTGACATTCTGGCCGAAGAAGTGGTGAAGTCTGTTCAAACCGCCCGACAAGGAAGTTGCCGCTCTAAGAAGATCGTTTTGCTGGCAACCCTGGACGTAAGAAATGCATTCAACTCAGCCAGGTGGAGTGATATACTAAATGCGCTAGAAAATAGATTCAACATTCCAGCCTATCTATTACATATGATGAAGGACTTTTTCAGGGATCGGGAGCTGATCTACGAGACCACAGAAGGCCTACGAAGGAAGGAAGTAACATCTGGAGTAGCACAGGGATCAATCCTGGGACCAGACCTCTGGAACATCTCCTATGATGATATACTGCGGATGGAGATGCCCGAAGATATCTTTCTCGTTGGGTACACAGACGACATCGCGGCAGTGATAACGGCAAGAGACACTGAAAACGCGCAAAGAAAGTTGAACCAAGTCATGCGACGAACAACCTTCTGGTTGGATGAGCACGGTCTTAGTTTGGCAACAGAGAAAACTGAGATAGTCCTTCTGACGAAGATGAAAATCTCGACACAAAGTCCAAATTGGCTCTGAAGTCATTAAGAGCAAGAGCATTTGGGATTGAGGCTTGACACAAAACTAACTTTCTGGCAACAGATAAAGTACGCAGCGAAAAGAGCCTCTAGAGTTACAACATCACTCAGTAGATTAATGGCGAACATAGGTGGTCCAACGCCAAGTAAGTGCAGGCTATTAATGTCGACAACGCATGCCATTCTCCTATATGGAAGTGAAATCTGGGCAGACGCGCTTCGACAAGAAAAGTACCGAGCAGATGGCGTCAGTGCAAAGACGTGGAGCTCTACGCGTGGTTAGCTCTTACCGAACGGTGTCGGAAGCAGCCGTCCTTGTAGTCGCAGCAGTGACTCCCATCGATCTCCTAGCCGCACAAAGGAAGTACGAAAACAAGGCGGAAATCGGACTGGAAGCGGCAATCAACCTAGCAGAGCAGCAAACTATACGGAAGTGGCAAGAGCGCTGGATCTCGGAAAGCAGAGGAAGGTGGACAGCGAGGCTGATAAGAAATGTGGCTGAGTGGAAAGACCGAAACACGGGGAGGTCAACTACTTCGTCACCCAGTTCCTCACCGGACACGGAAATTTCAAAGCCAGAAAACATAGTGGATAAAATGCTGACGAGTGACCTGAACTGGGGAAGAATTTGCCAGTTTGTGGAAGATATTCTCAAAAGAAAGAAAAGAGAAGAAGAACAATACCGGGAAAGCACGTAAACCCGAAAGGGTGTAGGATCACAGCCCCTTGAAGTAATACGAAGAGTGGTCCCAGGGGGTTGTGTCAGAAGCCACAGGATTGGGAGGAGTTTTAGTCCGTATGATCCGAAAGCATGCGGAGAGAGCCGGACACACGGGGATGGTCAACGCCAACAGACCTCCTTCTGGTGCGTAAGGCATTTCTCCTTCCCCCAAAAGAAAAAAAAAAAAACATTCTGGCCGGCATCGTCCTAAAAGAAATATTGGCCGATGATTCCATCAGCCCATAAAGCACACCTAACAGTGAGTTTTAATTGTTGTAAGGGCGTCACGAGAAAGGCTTCTGGGTTTTCTCCACTCCAAATTCAGCAATTTTGCTTGTTTACATATCCATCTAACCAAAAATAGGCCTCATCAGCCCATTCACCGAACCTACGACGTATATAATGGTCACGCGAGTTCAACTCTTACACAACTCTTAGCTTAAGGCCAAGATCTTTCCGTAAAATCTTCAACAAAGTGGATGGGCATAGTTCCAATTGCTGTGCACAATGGCGAATCGATTCATTCGGATTCTCCCCACCACTGCGCTCCACAACGGCAATAACTTCTTCTGTTCGCACTGTTTGTCGTCTTTGGGGATGCGTATTATCCACTAAAGTGTACGTGGTGCGAAGACGATGCATCGTGTTCCGAATAACTTGCTCAGATGGACGATTATGTCGACCGTAAAATGGACGTAGCGCACGATAAGTTTGCCGAACCGAACCATGGTTTTCAAAATAAGTTTGCACAATTTGCACTCGTTGTTCTAGCGTTAATCTATTTATCGTAAACTGGCAGAACGTACTAACCACAAATCAATTTTCAACTGTCAAATTGACAATCTGTAGAAACAGTGTTGCCAGTATAAAAACCAAACCTCTAAACAAAACAGCCTTTATATACGTGAAGTACGAGGGTTGCCTGAAAAGTTTCCGACCCCAACGTAAAGTTAGCGGCCGTCGTCAATAGTGCATCTTGTGCATCTTTTGACAGTTACTTACCGAAGTTTCAGTCATTTTGGACTCGCAGTTTTTAGTTGACAGTCGTTTGAGTGAGTCGATGTGAGTGTTTTTTGTGAAAATGGAAAAAATTGAGTATCGAGCTGTTATTAAATTCTTGTTTTTGAAAGGCAATACGCCTACGGAAATCAAAAACGAGTTGGACTCTGTGTATAGGGACTCTGCACCATCATTTACCACAGTGAAATTTTGGGCAGCTGAATTTAAACGTGGCCGTAAGAACTTGGGAGATGATGAACGTTCGGGATGTCCAAAAACTGCAACCACTGACGATAACATTGTTAAAGTTCACCAAATGGTGTTAGACGACCGCCGAATTAAAGTGAGAGAGATAGTAGAGGTTATGACAATGTCCAAAGAACATGTTTGTTACATATTAAATCAACATTCAGGCATGAGAAAGCTGTCCGCGCGTTGGATGCCGCGTTTGCTTACGTTATACCAAAAACGTGTACGAATGAACATTTCCAACGCTCTGTTGGGGCAGTTTAGGCGCAATAAATCCGAGTTTTGGCGCCGATTAATTACTGTAGATGAGACTTGGACACACCATTACTAGTATACGCCCGAAACAAAAATTCTGTCAAAACGGTGGACTGCAAAGGCGAGCCGGCTCCAAAAAAAGCAAAAACTGTTTTTTTCGGCTGGGAAAGTGATGGCGACTGTTTTTTGGGATAGTAAAGGAGTTATCTTAATCGATTATCTTCAAAAAGGAAAAATCATTATAGGAGCATACTACGCATCATTACTTGCCAAGTTGAAGGCAGAAATTGCGGAAAAACGACCACATTTGCAGAAAAAGAAAATCCTGTTTCACTAAGACAACGCGCCGTCTCACACTTCAGCGGTTGCCATGGCGAAAATCCATGAATTACGGTTTGAACTGCTTGACCATTCGCCTTATTCACCAGTAGCCCCACGCCACTTCTTTTTTTTCCTCATCTAAAAACTGCTCTCGGAGGATAGAGATTTTCGTCAAATGAGGAGGCAATCACCTTCGTGAACAATTATTTTGCAGAGAAAAACGCCATGTACTATTTGTACGGGCTGGAGAAGTGTGTAGAGTTACAAGGAGACTATGTAGAACAATTTTAAAAAATTTTGAGAAAAAATGTCTTTTCAGCCAACCCTCGTATTTGTAATTACTGACTTAACTTCTACTTACTGTCTATGAAACTAGTGTGCACTTAAATGTTATAATATCAGGGTACGGACTGAGAGTATAGATTTAGTATGAAATATTACAGTAAGCAGCCTACAGATATGTCTACTAAGGAGCATCAGGACTGGCGCTGACCTTACAGAGGCATCCGTAAGCAGGTCTACCTCCAACCTGAATATCCATACAATTTGCAGTTATGCTCACAAAATGGAACCAATGGAATTCTTTACCGAGGATTCGGGCAGTCTTGAAGAATTCACCTGCTCGATCCTATTTTGTAACTTCATTTTCACGTGGGACGCAGATAAAAATCGGTGAATCTAAATTTCTGACTAGGGTAAGAGAAGTATTGCTTTTAAGAACTAGCTTGAGAATTGTGGGAGGATTCTGTAAAGAATTTTCATGCTTGGACAAATTGCATTGGTTTCTAAAAGTTAAATTACGAAAAAAGAGTGATGCAACCACGCGCCTTAATAGACAAAAAAGAATGACTTTGTTCAAAGACTATTACAAAGTAAACTATTACAAGTTCTCTCTTTCCTTCTATTACGATTGCTTTGAATGACGTTCGATTTTAAATAAACAAACATTCCTCCCGCCTCGAAAATTCGTTGAGATCGTTGAAATTTACTTTGAATTGGTTTTATTTGGAGTTTTAGTAGTGTTTTCCACTGCACAGATAGTAAATAAAGTTTCACAATACGACGCTTTAGGGTTCGTGTTTGTGTTTTAATAATGACTACCCCGTCTGCGCCAGGATATATAGCAACAATGCTTGTCAGATGCCATTTGGTGGATAGCGCTCGTCAACCACAAGTACAAGAGATCATTCCTTGATGTTCTGTGATGGATTATGCCACTTCACTATTTCCTGCAGTCGTTGAAGGTATTCCACTGCCCATCTCTGCCAGAATTTCTCTAACATTTGTCTCAATAGCTGATGACGTGAAAGCTTGGATTTCTGTAGATGTATAAGAGATGGTTCTGGAACCGAGTTGATTGCTTCGCTAGTGATGAATTGCCCGGGTGAGAGTGCTTCCAAATTGCTGTGAAGGGCAAATAGGTCTTGGGTTGAGAACTGCTTTAACTTGGACCAGAAATGTGAAGAATTCTTCGTATGTGAACACGGAATCCCTTATAACATGCTTAATATGAAATTTGGTAGATTTTGCAGCTGCTTTCTACTTTCCACCAAAATGGGACAAAGCAGGAGGTTGTGCTGTGGTTAGCGAGTAAATCTACTAAGTGTTTGATATTATTGGAAGAAATTAAAGAACTTACGGTGTTTGTGCACGACAGTGCAATGAATTTGTAAAAAAAGATTTAATGATTAAGATCTCCGAATATTAATGAGCTAATTATTTTATTGGAATTTTACACTGAGACTACTCTTGATGCTTCTCGTTGGCCAACTGAACATTTCGCAGCGAAGATACACCCAATCCTGATAGCGGCAATGAACTGCTTTGTGAAGAATTAGCAAAGGGAGCGAAGTATCTGCATCTGTAGTAACGAGTAGGTCACGATTAAAGCCTTGCCGTAGGACATCCAAGATAGTTAAAGAATGGAAGATTTCTTTATACGCAGTCGGAAAGCCGAACTCACTAAGTTTTGTTTGGGTCCCCAATCACTGGAAATGAAATAGTCGATGTACTTGCTGGGCAAGGATGACAGAGGGTCCTCGCTTTGGGATTATTTTGACAGTTGGGGCTTTCATAAGAGCATAACTGAAGATAGCGTGACTCTCCAGATTACCATGCGATCAAACGAATGCTTCCTGACATCCCTGCCTGCGGAAGAAGAGACTGTATACTACTTACTGGCGTCGTGCAGCGCACTTTGATAGGTACTGAGCATTTACATAAGTGCTCTATCTATGTGAGAGTCAGGCATACGCATGGCTCAGGTAGCAAATACTCTGTCTTTCCGATACTATCGATTACAGCCTTTAGAATCTGTGGTCTTTCTATATTCTATTGGTGTCACCTCCATACTTTGCTGCAGTTTCATATTAAATCAGAACATCCTAGAGATTTAGTTCGATGTCTCTCCCAGGTCATTCTCAGCACTTAAGGATCACTAACTTGTAAACTCCTGGCAAAAGGAAGAAAGGCTATAAGAGGAACACTTTGCCAGTCTTGCCGAGTATAGACGTATACTTTTAATATTGTGGCTCTAGATCGTGGAAATCTGACTGAACTAAACACGCTCACCGTTCTGCTCAAATATAGTTGCGTATACTAATTAAGCGAATGAAATTTTCTAGTTGAGTACTCTGCATTCGCTGAGGATTTAAATATGCATTCGTTGTGCATATGCAACCGATAGTCCTTATAAAGAAGAAAGATGGCGAGGATAGAATGTGTATCGACTATTGGGCACTGAATAAGGTAAGTCTGGTTATCATCAGATACGGATCCTTGTTAATGCCGCAGCATTCTTCCAAATGTGCATGAATCAAATAAAAGCACACATGGACCGTGGGGTATTGCAGTTTACTTGGACGACGTTATTATTGGAAGTAAATCAGTAGCGGAAGGACTCGAAAAATTTCTGATAGTTCTAAAAGAGTCAGAACGTGAGAACTAGTAGTGAGTACCTCGGCCATCAACTGGATGGAAGTGGAATAAGACCAAGCGAGCGGAAAATAGTTAAAGACTTTTCCGAATTGGAAAATTTGCCTCACGTGAGGCAGATCTTGGGCCTTACCGGTTACGTTCGGAAATTTGTACCGAAGCAAACGCAGATAGCATAGCAATACCCCTCACCAACTTGCTACAAGAAGAAATTCCTTGCGCGTGGGCGGAGAAGCAGCCGGCAGCATTTGAAAAAGCTTAAATTAGCTTCAGCTGATCCCCCCTTTTGGGATTATACGATGCAGATTGAGATCACGAGGTTCATAATGATGCCTTGACTATAGGGCTTGCAGGCATATTGATGCAACGAGGGAAGAGTGATGATACATTGAGACCATAACATATTTTAGTAGAAAGTTAACGGAAGTGGAAGCGAAATGTCGTAGCTATGAGGTGGAGGTCCTAGCTCTGGTAGAAAGTCTGTACAGGTTTCAATTACCAGGCGGTGCAAAATTAGTCACCCAATTTTGTTTTTGAATTACATTTTTACTAAAAAAAAAAACTGATTTTGAGTGATGGAAATCTTTATTTGGATCGTTATAATTATTTCTGTTCAGTGGAAAAGATGATATCTGCCAGTGTTGAAATACATTTTTGCACGTTTTATCGCATTTTCCATGACTTTCCACAAGATTTGCGTTGATAACTGTTCGCATTCCTGCCGAATATTCTCCTTCAGGGCTGCGATTGTCTGAGGCTTGTTGGCATAAACCCACGACTTCAAGTAGCCCCAAAGAAAGATGCCTGGGATGGTTAAATCGGCCGATCTTGCTGGCCATGCCAAATCGCCAAAACAGGAGATTAAGCGATCAGGAAACGCTTCCTTCATAATATCCATTGTGGCTCGAGCTGTGTGTGCGGTTGCACCGTCATCACATATTCACCAAGCCCCGCTCATCCAATAACTGCAGTGAGAAATCGTTTATCATGGCCCCGTAGCGTTCGCCAGTAACAGTGACCACATTGCCGATGGCGTCCTCAAAAAAATGCGGCCTAATCACTCCTCCCGCGTGATCGCCGCACCACACAGTGGCTTTGAGTGGATAATGAAGATTCTGCTTATTGACGTAACCGCTTAAGTAGAAATGCGCCTCTTCGCTCATGATGATTTTCGACACAAAATCATCCTCTTCGTTGTTGAAATTAAGGATGGTTTTACAGTACTTCACACGCGACTGACAGTCAGGAGGCATTAACTGATGCACTGTACGAGAACATGTGTAAGTCTTTCACTAAAATTCGCTGTAGGGTCCGTCTGGTGATGCCAAATTGCGTGGCCCGTCTTCTGGTTAATTTTTCTTCGTTCTCAGCGATATCGGCAGCCACAGCCGCGATATTCTCGGCCGAACGACCAGTCCGGTGGCGGCCAAGCCCTGCATGGTCTGCTGTGGTTTCACTCTGTTTGAGTCGAATAGCTAAGCGGCGCAATGTTTGCCCAGTTGGCGCGACACGATTAGGAAACCGACGTCGAAATTCACGCTGCGCTAACACCACCGACCGATTATTGGTCAAAAACATCGACACAATTATTCCACGCTCTTGCGGAGTATAGCGCTCCATTGCTTGTCTGTTTGTATACTGCAGCTGTCTAGTTCACAATTGTCAAATATGATTGACGTACGATGCCATTTGCAAAAATTATACCATCTTCCGATAGGGTGAGCTGCAGCTAGAAGGATGGAGACTATAAATGCGACGGTAGTCAGAAAAAGTGGGTAGTACCGAAGGAGTGCGGTGCCGAGTTCTACGAATGTGTCGCGATAAGGCCGTGCACGTGGGCTTCGACAAAACTATTGAAAGGCTGAGACGGACGTATTGGTTTCCAAAGATGCGGAGCTTTGTCAAGGGTCATGTCAAGGGATGTGTGGAGTGTGCATATACAAGAGAAAGAATGGATCGACGGAAGCTGAAGAGAATGCCAATACCTTTTCATACAGTACATTTGGATCATCTAGGACCTTTGATAACTGGAAGAGGAGGAACTAAACACTTGGTAGCACTGGTCGACAACTTTACCGAATACACGATTTTGAAAGCGGTAAGGACGATCAATACCAAGGGAGTGATAACTGTGCTTAACTAGGTCAGCAAAAACGTTGGGATGCCCGAGCGCTTAATCACCGACAAGGGTACAGCATTCACGTCGAACGAATTCACAAAATATTGTCGAACTTACGCCATAGAGCACATTATGACGGCCGGCCCCGGCTAACGGACAAGTTGAGAGGGTCAAAAGCACGGTACTAGCTCCACTCAAGTGTATTCAAACGGTTGGCAAGGACTTGGCGCAAAGTTGAGGAGCATTCAATGTAGTTTGAACAACCACAATCATGAACCCACATGAATTGATGTTTGCCTATACGCCAAGGGAAATCGCGCATATGCGAATGGCGAATGTTAAACGGGGCAGTCAGCAGATAGTAAAATAAAATCTGGCCATTGTTTTTTTAATGCCTTTCTGGGTTCTTTTTAACTGGCTTCACACAACTAGACATCAATTGGTGTTTATTGTAATATTCAAGGCTTGACGAGAAATTTAAATCAAGCTTATGCGAATTTCAATCAGAAAAATGTCGATGACATGGTTTACGTAGAAACTCATCTACCAAAGGACATCAGGGACAGAGAAATCGGATTGTTTAATTATCAATTAGTCCATTGTGACAGTACGTCAAGATATACAGGAGGAATTTGCATTTATCTAAGAAATGACCTTAACATGAAAATAATTAGGAAAATTTCTATCGTTAAACAAATATTGTGGCTGGTTATACAAATCACATATAACTATTATTTATTTTTTGTTGTGACAATTTATCGGTCCCCAAGCTCCTCAAAACGCTACTTTCGTGATAAGTTCATCGAATTAATGGAAGGACTAGAGGATATTAACAAACAGTTTATTATGACACGAAATATAAACACCAATTGGTTAGACGAAGGAAATAAATATAAAAACGAAATGGTAAATCTAATTGAAGTGGAATAGTTAGTCAAACAAATTATAACTAAACCAACAAAGATAACAAACACAATTACGACTCTAATCGATGGGGTTGCAGACATTGACATAGACCATACAATTAGTGGCCATGAAACTATTTTAACATCAAGTTTTCGAAATAAACTTGTATCAACAAACCCTAAAAGTGAATTCAAAATATTAAAATGTGTACAACAGAACACCTTATTTAAATAATGTACATAACTAATAGTGAGATAGTTAGGTTGGAGGACTTTGTAAACCCTAATTCAATTGGAGTTTTATTTCAAAGTGAAATTGTGCTAATTACTATTATACGAGTACATACCTAAAACATTATATAATGACAGTCTCAGAAACTTAAAACGCGAAAAAACAACAAAATACCAGACCAGGAGTCCAAATGGTCACGAATATTGATCAAGTTATTGCTATGGGGGTGAGTCACTTTTTGATTATATAATAAGTACCAAGCTCATTGTTTGCAACATTGGCAATGAGCCCACTTTTGTAACAAGAAACCGGCAGGAAGTGCACTTTTGTCTCCGAGAACATCACTCAAATGCTAACGAACTGGATGGTATCGGTTGAACACCCTTTTTTTAGACCACATATACATCCAATTCAGCCTGAGTGATGCTCCTCCCAGCCAACCATAATTCCGGAATTATCGGAAAACTAATTGGCCAAAATACAGAAGAATACTGTCAGAACGCAATCCTCTGAAGTCTCAAGGCCCCCGCTTGACACCAATGAGCTTGACTTTAAGTCAGGGAGTCCACCCTGGCTCTCAATCAGGCTATGGCCGCTTCCTGCCCTCTTATTCAACCTAGAGGCAAGAAAAAGCCGCAGTGGTGGACATCAGCATTGGAACTGCTTAGAAATACTTGCAGAAAACGTTTCTGGAGGAGACGATACAACGGTGAACTCTACTAGCTGTACAGCGGCACCGACCTTGTCAAAAAATTGCGCGTTGGGCGTTTGAGATGGTTGGGACATGTAGAACGAATGAACACCAACGCTCCAGCCCGCAGAATCTTAGACTCTAATCCGGAGGGACAACGCAATAGAGGAAGACTTCGCCTTAGGTGGCGCGCCCAAGTGGAAGTGGACCTCAACCAACTTGAAGTGCGCAACTGGATGCAGTTAGGACTGTAACGCAGCCTAAGTAAGTATTATACCACGAACGTTATTCTGAACTAGAAAACAGAGGTTCGTGCAGCCTGTTCTAGTTTTTTGCATAAAATTTATTCTTTTGTTCAATTTCATTTGTTATCCAAGACTTACGGGTTTTCTTTGGATTCATGTGTTGCTGTTTTACAATTACTGGTATTAGTATGAAAATTAAGTATCGAAAGGAAGGAAGTGAAGGCACTAGAAGGTCAGTTACTGAACTCCACATTTTTGCGTTAGGCCAAGATTGAGTTTATGATCTTAGTATACTTCCGTTACAAGAAGATTTTCCTGTGATATTACCAGACACTGATCTGTTACAAAAACTACTACTTTTCGCCTAAGTCTCCCTCGAATAGCAAACTCACACCCAAATAAGTCTCGTCTTTTTTGCATGGCACTTCGGTAATATCTGATTTATCAACCACAAGATTTTGTCTGCTGGAACCAAGGTATCAAATGAAGAGTTATACATGGCAAACGATAATAATACATTGATGTAAGCATGCAACTGTTAACTTTTTTTAATATTAGAGGTTTGGTTTTTAAACTGGCAACACTCTTTCCGCGGATCGTCAATTTGACAGTTGAAAGTTGATTTGTGGTTAGTACGTTTTGCCATTTTACATGAATAGGTTAACGCTAGAATAACGGGTGCAAATTGTGCATATTTATTTTGAAAACCATAGTTCGGTTCGCCAAACTTATCATGCGCTACGTCCATTTCTCGGTCGACATAATCGTCCATCTGAGCAAGTTGTTTGGAACACGATGAATCGTTTTCGAACCACGTACACTCTAGTCGATAATGCGCATCCCCAAACCCAAAGACGACAAACAGTGGAACAGAAGAAGTTATTACCGTTGTGGAGCGCAGTGTTGAGGAGAATCCGAATGAGTTGATTCGCCATCGTGCACAGTAATTGGAGCTATGCCCATCCACTTTGGGAAAGATTTTATGGAAAGACCCTGGCTTAAAACTTATAATATTCAGCTTGTGCAAGAGTTGAAATCGCATGACCATTATATGCGTCGCACGTTCCGTGAATGGGCCGAAAACATGATTCAGCTTGATCCTCATTTTCAACGCAAAATTTTGTTCTTCGATGAGGCCCATTTTTGGTTAAATTTATATGTAAACAGTCAAAATTGCCGAATTTGAAGTGGAGCCTTTGTCGAGACGCCCTTACAACCATTAAAATTCACTCTTTGGTGTGTACTTTCTGGGCTGGTGGAATCATCGGCCTATATTTCTTTAATGACAATACCTGCTAGAATGTTATCGTCAATGGGGGGCGCTATAGAAGCATAATTTCTGACTCCTTCGTTCCACAGTTGAATGGCATTGACGTGACAGAACTTTGGTTTCAAGAAGATTTCGCAACATGGCACACGGCGCGTGACGCCATCAATTTATTGAGGGAAACAATAATTTCGCGTAATGGACCTGTGAACTGACCTCCACCATCCTGTGATCTCACATATTTAGATTACTTTCTTTGGGGGTAGGTATGTGAAGTCACTAATCTATGCCGATAAACCAGAGACGTTTAGAAGTCAACATTAGCCGTGTTATAGCTGATATACGGCCCCAGTTGCTTGATAAAGTTGTCGAAAATTGGACTTCACGATTGCGCTTCTTTCGAGCTAGCCCTGGCACGCATATGCCCGAAGCCATATTTAAGCACTAATGGCATGAAATTATCTATTAAAAAAGCTAATATCATAGACATTAGCATTAGCTCCAAGTGTTTTATTTTATTTTGGATTTGTATACCTCTAAAAAAAAATACCTTTATAAGACCCTCTCATCACAGTTCTGTTTTATTATATCGGAAAAGCATAGACACTAGAAAAGATACGCAAGATCTGCGTTGACGGGCTTTGAAAGAGGTGATATGAATTCGATTTCTACGAGCTCAACAGTGACATTAGCTTAATCAAAGTCGTACGACATATGTATAGAGCGAATGGTTGTTAACTCTCCGGCCCAAGCAACTTTCGGCTGCTCTCCAAAGAAGCAGAAGCACTTCACCTTCACCCGTAAGTGGAATGAAGTCATTAGAATCAAACTCCTCATAATTTGCGCTGCGAAATTTCTGATTCGTCGAACTATATCCATGCGGCAATGTTCTTTGACCTCTCTGACGCGTCAGCGCTCTATATGCATACTAGTAAATCTTATGACAACCAAAACAAAGCCAAGGATATCCCTAAACATATTCGAAATACACTACATATATTCAAGGATACATACATATTCTCCTTCAAAAAAAAAACTTCCCTCTCTTCTTAACTATGCCACAATACGAGCAAAATGTATATTCAACTCAAGTCAAAGGTTAACTTTAACTTTCCAATTCAAATAATGTAACCTCATTCTGCATCCAATGAGATGACAACAATTTACAGATGCTCAAAGTCGAAACAATGCAATTCCCTCCCTAAGAAATACTTCCACTTTGATGCTATCTCATTACAAATTCAAATGAACCTTCACAATCAAGTTCGTTAAGTCCTTTGTAATCCTTGTTTGGACTGATTTACATAAAATGTCTTCAAGAAAAAAAAAAAAAAAAAACAGGAACTCTTCGAATTTTAAAATAAAGAACTCATCATTCGTTCCTTCCTCCGTGTCCTTTCAGCCGTTGTAAGTTCAAGAGTAGAAAACGAACCTTCCGAAAACTATTTCCGGTATTCTCCTGACACAGGCAAAAAAAAAATGTTTAAGAATCTCTACATTCCGAGCAATTTTCAACATTTGTATGCCTCTCTAACCTCAGAGATGCTTTGCATATGCTTTCACCAAAAAAAAAGGGAAGAGGATACGACAAACTTCACCCCACACCCCTTCGGTAACCAATTGAATGGGTTTAGGAATAGTTGAAAACAGAGTCACGACATTCCTAATGGACTTTTTACGACATTAAAGTTTGAACACATCCACGCTCAGCTGTGCAACTTCAACCAGACGTCACAAGATGTCTCAAAACGACACACAAAACGTCACAAAAATATAAATAGCGTTTCGAAAAATAGCATCACATAACAAGGTCACGTTTAAAACTGAAACGAATTGTAAAAAGAAAAATTAAGAAGAAATCCTTGCACAATGCTTTCACTTCAGTCAGTTGGCAGGGGTTGAAAACTTTTCCGTTTCCGGGGTAAGTTTGGCGAAATGAACAAAAACAAATCCAAAAACTGAGTGCACTTTATCCAACACGGAAGATTGCTCATAAAATTGCAAAAAAAAACTTCTTTGTCGGAGCGTCGTTTATCCTTGAGCCAAAATGTCGCCCCAACCATGACCTTCTCAAAGAAGGAAAATATATAAAAAAAAAAAAAAACAATCGTTTACCTTCCCCCCAATTGATTCATTCACTTAGTTTCAGACAAAGTTTTTGCCTCTGTCAGGGCACTCAGATAGACTGTAAATCCCTGTTATCCTCAGAGTACTCATGCCCAGTGGCAAGCCAAATCAAATTCCAATAAAAATGGAGTAAATGAAAACGATATCTCGTTTATGGGTTTTCTATTTACTCGTACATACATCTCCACTCCAAACACAACAACAATAACACGAACAGGACAAACCCTTAGAATACGAATCCAAGTGTGGAATATAAAAATAATTGTCATCCCCTGGTGTTTCTTTTTTTTTTCTTCTGTTTTTCTCTTCCTTTTTGCAGGATTATTACAAACTACTTTGTGGTGTCATTGGCTGTGGCTGACATGCTAGTGGCCCTTTGCGCCATGACATTCAATGCATCCGTGGAGCTGTCCGGTAAATGGATATTCGGATCAATCATGTGTGATGTGTGGAACAGCTTTGATGTGTACTTCTCTACAGCGAGTATATTGCATCTCTGCTGTATATCTGTCGACAGGTGAGCTACTTGAGTTATTTATGCAATCAATCTATTTTCCCCTCCACTTTTCCGAGTTTCCTCTTTTCGTCCTTCTCCATCTCCTATATCACATAATTGAAAGACGAAGACGATTTCTTCCATCTCCACCTACCCAAAATCCAAATAGTCCTCGATGAGAACGTTTCCCTGTTGAACCTCAAACGACAAACGACCTTTGGGCGGGGGTGAGAAGTAAACCGAGGTAATTAATAGAGAAACAATTTCGATTTCCCTAATTACTCTTTTCAAATGTTATACACCTTTCACATCTATACATCCTCTTGGCTCTTCTATACACAGATACTATGCCATCGTTCAGCCACTGGACTATCCGCTTATAATGACCCACACAAAAGTCATCCTGATGCTGATAGTGGTTTGGTTGTCGCCCGCTCTACTGTCATTTGTACCAATCTTCCTGGGATGGTACACCACCGAGGCCAACTGGAAACACCTTAAAACGAATCCTCATGTAAGTACATCCATACATACCATAAGGTGTTGCCATTGTGGTACGAGTGTGCCAAATTAAAACGAAATGTATCTAAGTGACAGGTTTTAGGTTTTCTTTTTGGTTTAAGGCGAGATTAATGCAAGAGTGAACGAATTGATCGTAGGTGAAATTATTCTATTGATGAGAAGACGTTGAGACAGTTATACCTTTGGTCTTATACGTGCTAAATACTGCACATCTTTGTAGACGAACCAGCCGATAGTTACCAGCTAGGTGTGGATGTGTTTGACTGCCAATTGAATCATGTCGATTGTAGTGAAGGTTTTTTTCATTTCGGATGTCTTTAATCCACCTAAGCTGAAATGGGAGGGTTCAGATTGGTCGATAACTTTTTACAGCTACTAATGCAAAGTCTCCAAAGAATTTTTCGTCTTCGACTGTTTTACGGACGCGGGTCTTTTCCAATTAAATGGTATCACCGACAACCTTGGAAGACAGCTTAGTCTAAGTAAAATCTAACGCTTCCGTTCTCCAGAAGGACATTAACTCTGCATCCTTAATCAGTTTTGGAAGCATCAGTGCAAACCCGACTACATTCCTTTCCCGGCTCAGATTCTAGCGGAAAGCATTGCTGACATAGGGAAAGCCGGTTAAGTTTTTTTTTTATAATACGAGCGTGCTCAAGGGATTTGAGTACGCTTAAAACGCTTGCACACAACGCGGGTGAAAAAAAATCAAAGAGGAATGAAAGAGAGGTACCGATGAACGTTGGTTTTAAATGTTTGAAGGTTATAGTGACTAGTAAATAAACAGCTTGGCAGGACATTCCGTAAGTGGATTGTATGGCTTAAGAACGATTCACAATTTCACACTATTTTAGAGTACGTCCAAAAGTGGGGTTGAGATTGTACTGATGAGCATTCATAGCGAGACGGGTGTTACGGTTAAGAGTTTGCAGGAGCGGAATGATACTGCCGATTTCTATGAAGCACTGGTGGTGGAAATAGCGATAAAACAGAGTGAGATACAAGACACAACATCGGTGTTCAAGGCTGACCAGATGTGAGCATTGTACTTCAGTTTCGGGCGGATAAATGCCGTATAATGGCTGATTTTGCGTTAGGTTTTTAATTGTCAAAAAAAAAACACAGGAAAATTGCAAAGGCGTATACAATTCTTGAGTTGATTAATCAATGCTTTCCATTTTGAAGATTATTTCGTGTAATTGTTGACCACGACTATATTTTAAGTGGTCCATTAGGGGAGTCCAATTTTGAATAAATTTTTCAATCATATTGGCTGGTATCTCGCTAATAACACGTGTATTATTGTCTTCCAAGGCTGCAATCGACGCTGTTTTATTGGCATAGACAAGTTATTTGACGTGTCCCCATAAAAAAAAGTCTAAAGGCGTCAAATCGCACTATCTATCCGGCCAATTCACCGGTCCAAAAAGAGGGATAAGTTATTCACCGAACTCATTTCTCAATTTGTCCATCGATTGGCGTACTGTGTGGCATGGGGCCATTGAAGGTAAGGTTGTTTTGGAAAATAATGGGTTAATGATTTTGTCGGACCATAAACCGCACTAAACAGTGCATTTTTGCGGGTGCATTGGCAGCTCTTGTATTACCTCAGGTTGCTCATCGGACCAAATACGACAGTTGTGTTTATTAACATCCCCATTCAACCAGATATGAGCTACGTCGCTGAAGACAAGTTTTTGATAAAAAAGCGGATCTTCCTCCAGCTTTCTAAGGCCCCCTCTTCGAAAACTCGACGCTATGGCAGGTCGTTTGGCTTCAGTTTTTGGACGAGCTGCATTTTGTAAGATTTTAGACCAAGATCCTTGCGTAAAATCTTCCACATAGTTACATCGGGTAACACAATCCCAATTGCTGCGAACGGCGGCGAATGGACAAATCACGGTTTTTATTAACACTGGCGGATACAGCAAAAATATTTTTCTCTATACCCACTTACGCATACAGGTGGCTAGATGTCCAATAGCTTGAAATCGGTACGAAATTTGGTAACTATGGTTCAAATTGCTTGGTCGATTATGACGACCATAGGAGGAGCAAAGGAATATATAGGATTAGAAGTAGCAGACAAAGATTGTCGATGACGATGAAAATTAAAAAGAGTCTCGGAGACAGAATGGAGTCCTGGGGCATACTATAATTTATTTTGTGAATATCAGACTTAAAACCACCCAAGACAACTTGAATTGAATGTTCCGAAAGGTAATTTCTAATCCATTGAAGAAGAGAGTCATCGATTCCAAAAGCACGCATTTTCGAAAAAAGAGCCTAATGCCAAACTTTGTCAAATGCCTTAGAAATATCAAGTGCAACTATCCTTTCGCCAAATTGATGTATAATTTGGTTCCACTTTTCGGTGAGACATACCATCAGATCACCAGGGAACCTATTGCTACGAAAATGGTACTGCCGGTCATTGAGAAGTTTTTGTGTTTCCAGATATTTCATGAGCTGACGACTTATCAGCGTTCCTATGACCTTGGAAAGAACGAACGTGAGTGCAATGGGTCAGTAGAGGGGAAGAGAAGAAGATTCGCCTTTTTAGGGACGGGTTAGACAAATGCTGTTTAGCATCTAGTCGGAAAGAATACTTTCGTACTTTCGCAGCAGCGGGAATTCTGCTATCATTATATCAGACAACATGTCCATAAATATTGCATTCGCATTCGATCCTGAATTCAATGTAACATGCCTATGGTCTGGAATGGAAACCTACCTGATATTCTCGTTAGCCCTCAAATAGAGGACAGTCATCGTTGTTTCCGCTCTCCTTGCGGGAATACATTTTCTATTGTACTTTTCAACACCAAATCCAGGTTTTTGGATATGAAGACTCATCAATACATATTGCGTTTGCTTGAGGTGCCCCAGAATCCAGATTATGATGGAATCTGGTGGCCTGAAAACCTCAAAGGTCTTAGTTTTTAGAGATGGATTTTCGTCACAGATTTGCTTAACCATGCAAGAGATTGCTGCTTATAGAACTTCACCTTTAGAACTCCATCTTCCTTAGAACTATAATGCGTGTGGTTTTCGATGTTCGCTGGGAGCACGAAATGATGTCTTAGCAATTTCATGATGATTGTCGTTAATTTTTTTTTAATTTTTTTTTAATTCTATTTTTCTATTCAGTTCAATTCAGTTAATTTTTGTTACTTTATCAACTCCTTACAATTAAAAATAAATTATACATAGAAATAACTTAAGTAAGCGTAATTTAAATTCATAAAGTATTTGCGATCTATAGTTCATAGGGAACTAGAGGCGAAAGCAGTGCATAAAACATAGATAAAAAATATCACACAATCTGCTAATTTTTAAGTGTATAGTAATTGGGTCATAATAAATTCCTTACTCTTTTTCTGTTATAGATTACTATTATCAAAAATTCAGTTTAAACCAAAATATATTAAAATTAATTTGGTGTATAAAAAATAAGGAGTGCAAAGTAGATTAGAAATATCATTATAATTAAGCTGTAGAAGCCATTGTTTCACATTTTTAAAAAAAAAAATATACATATTTCTCATCATTCTTATTTCACGAGGAATGCAGTTACATCTTGCCGCTGTACATGTAAGAAAAATTTAGAAAACTCTGCTAAAACAACATCGACCCAGTAGATAGCCAGATCTGCCGAAGAATATTTGTAATACTTTGTAAAAATGCAAGTGTTTCAATGGAAGAATCTTAAGGCTTCTGAAAAGTACTAAGCTATTTGATTGGCGCTTTTTTATTACAAATAAGACGGATAGGGTTTAATTTTAATTTTATTTACGAGTAAATAGGATTATTTATTTCATTATTAACTTATAAAAATGTCTGTACAATTTCTTGGTCTTTTTTGGTTCAACTTAAAAGTTTAGTTTTAGAAGGTTTCTCCCATTATACGCTTTCTGTAAAGCAGAGCATTCGTCGTGCATCTATATAACGAATCCCGGCCTCTGTAGCCGTTGAGTATTTTTATCGCTTCCTCCAACTCGAGTGTATTCGCTTCAAAGATGTTGATACGGAACTCCTTAAGAATGGGATATACTGCTAGAAAGTGATAGACATCTTCACATTCTTTCCGATTCCACAAATTACTGAGAATAGGATATAATTAAGGGCAAGAGCTCCCCTCTTACTTTGAAAATGGTGCTTGTGATATCTGTGAGTTTTCCTATTAAAAAGTATGTCTTGTCGGATGGATCGTGGTTCAGTCTACTATAATACAATCTACATTGCGATGCCTGAGCCATAACCTTCCACCGGTTTTCTCCAAAAGGAGGTGAAACTAATATTCCTTCGATACCAACTGCTCATTGAGGTTAACAGACAAATGCGCAATTTGATACTAGCTTTTCTTACCCTAGAACGAAACTCCTCTGGTCAATAGCATCTGCGATAAAATTGATTTTGGTAGTCTGTTTTCGTTCGTTGCCATGACTCGCATCACATACATAGTCCAAGTGGAGCTTGAGAGTGTCCAAGAATAATGGGGCCATACCTGTCTCTAATTGGAGCATCGAGTTGGCCGAGCTGCTTGGCGTTTTAAATCATTCAAAAAGCCACGAAGAAGCTTTTCAACTTCTTCGGAAGTACGGTATCAGTACACTTGTGCTCCGTAAAGCATAATGGAAGATGCAGTTTCACGGAATATTTTCTACTTCGCGCTGTGATATGCAACTTCAGCAAACTGACCCTACTGGTCTATTTGGTCTGCTAATTTCAGGCTGAAATGCTTCTTCATGTCGAGACTCCTAGGTGCTTTTATGCTCTCATGAAAACCACTATCCTAGAGTCTGCTAGGTTAGGAGATAAAAACCAAGTTGTTCAATAGCTTTCGAACAGATTAATCATTATTTGCCTACCTTCTACAGAATTCGTAAGTAAAGCCATATCATCTGCAAATATCAGCGCCTATCTCGACTCCTCCTCTAATAAGACATGTTACGTCGCTGATATATAAAATAAACAACAATGTGCTTAATATGCATCCTTGCCTTAAAAGCATAGTTATTTGGAACTCTTCCGATAGGTTGATTCCATTCCAAACGTACTCGTAATGTATTATTGTACTCGTACCTAGCTTTCAAAATATTGATGACTGTTATTGAGAGTCCAGTTCTGTATAGCTTGAGCTGCCCGCGGTATACTATCAAAAGCTGCTCAGAAGTCTACGAAAAATACATATAGCTAGTTGCTTTTCTGTTTGTAAATCTCTGCTATATTCACAAGTCAAAATATTGTATTTGGCCAATAGTTGAAAACTTTTTTCTAAAACGAGGCATACAGGAACGATATTCCTCTATAATTCGCTGGATCCTCGTTGTCTCCTTTCTTGTGTAACGGGTATATTATTTCTATGCGATAAGATTAGATTGAATTCAGATATTAGCGCTGTTAGGTATTCCAAGGTATAGAATTCGAAGGATACGCGGTCCTCCTTTGGAGCTTTATTCATTTTGGCATTCCTAATTACACTTTGGACTTCGTATAGTGTGAGCGGAGCATCTAAGAATTCATCTACTATCAAAAGAGCTACGTACTGAGATGATAGAGAGATTTGCGGTGCATTAAGACGGTTGTTAAAATAGTCTCTGATGATGTTTTCTTGCAAACCTTGAGCGATAACATTTTTCGTTCACTGCTTTCCGGAATTCCGCTGAGGTTTTCACTGCATTTAATGTGTCTATACTTTCGCTTCGTTTTTTCGAAAGGCAAAGATGTTTGTAATATTTGTTAGTCGCCGCGTAGATAACTTTAAATGGAGCGGAATCACTAGATCGCAGTAATCGAAGAAATGCAAAAGAAGCATCTCTGGGTCGCATGCATTCACTATCACACCACATTTCTTTTATACCTACTACTGTTTCCGAATTGTACCCAATATGGGGGGCTCTCTTTATGAATTCCGTTAATACTTCGTTGCTGAGAGGAGTATTACGAGTATTTTCGCAAAATCTAATGAGCTCAAGTGGATAATGTGTTTTTCAGAGACTAGTGGGTTTATTTTGTTGTTATGTGATTTTAAGCAAAGTCACTGTGAAAAGCACATGCCAAATCGTCAGCGAATGCATTAACTTTGTTACGATATTTTTGTAACAAAAACGAATTAATGAAAATTAAAAAAAAATCGGACCCAGCACAGAACCTTGGTGAACTCCTATGGAAATAAAGCTAATAGAACTGAGTTGCCCATCAACTTTCACCCATTGCCTTCTATCTGATAAATATGAACATAACCATTTACGCATTATGCCCCTAAAACTGCATTTATATTGTCCAAAAGAATTCTGTGATAGACGGTATCAGAAGCTTTTGTTATGTTAATGAAAAGAGCAGCAGATAAATTAATTTTATTAAACCTATCATAAACATTCGAGTAGAAGTTCAAAAGGGCTCATTCAGTTGAAAAACTGGAACGGAAGCCAACAAAATTTCTTTTTTTTTTTTTTAAACAAAAGTCATCATTCTATTCTTAACAGCTTTTTCAAAAATCTTTAAAAATACGGAGAGTGAAGAAATGTCTATAATTATTAATTGATGTTTTTTCTCCCTTTTTAGATAAAGGTATTACTTCCGCTTGCTTTAAATCTTCTTCTAAAAACACCGTTAAAAGTGCTTTGTTTATTAATGTGACATAAAATATCACAAATATTAAAAGCTACATTTTGCAATCAGTTATCTAAGCACTACAATTTTTGAGAGAGACTATGATTTTATATAATTCGAACCATGTTATAGAAGGAAAAAGAAACTCTGAGATGAAGCTACATAATGTGCTAAGTATTCGCAATTGGAAAAATCAGCGCAATTATCTGATACCATTATTTATCACCAACAGAGGCCAAGAAATCATTGAATTTATCTGCTAAATCCTTTGGACTAAAGTTATTATCTTGTAAGCTCTGAATTTGAATGCCTTCGGTTGGTTTGCTCAGTATTTCTTTTACCAAATTCCATTCTTCTTCTTGTAGAAGTTATTTTTGCATCACAAAACATCTTTGGAAGTATCTTTACCCAATTCTTTGTACGCAATTGCTTTTTTTTGTAAAAATTGATTTCATCTTTGATTTTGTGGATTAAGTCAAATGTAAGTCACGGCTTTAGCTTTCTGAATTTGTTGTCATTTTTTTCTGCTTTTCTCGAACATTGTTTTACAAATCTATTGTATTTTAAATTTCTGTAAAAATCACATAATCTCTAGACGGACTATTTTCTTCAATGTGGAATAGGCGCACCATGATATAGTCAATGCAAGTACTAGAAGAGACAGAAATGCGTGTTGGTTTGTTAATACATGACTTCGACGATGATAGCAAAAAGAAATAGTTGTCTACTGGAATATTATAGAGATTTTCTAATTCCTCGTAAAACACGTTAACTGAAATAGATGGCCATTGAATCTATTGTATAGGGTGACCAGATAGCAATGATAGTTTTTCCAATTGTTATGTTTGAGCAGCTGTCAAAGTTACTAATGACATCCAGCTGTCAAAATATTCAGTAAGGCTTGCCATTTCATCATACATCATTTTTCGCCTGCCGAACGTGCGGAAATTATTAAAAGAATATTATCGAAATTCCGATTCAGTTGTAAATACGCTACGTAAATTTCGTCGTGAGGTCGGTCGTCATCATGTCTTCAGTGTGTAGGCAATTCATCGCACCGCGGAAAAGTTTGAGCGTGAGTATACTCTTTTGGATCTTGAGCCTCCAACCGGACAGAGATAGGTGCCAAATGAAGAAAACATAGTTGCCGTAGCGGCCAGTATCGAAGACGACCAAGAAATATCGATTCAGCGCCCATCAGCTGAAATGGGCATCGCCAAAGAGTCAACCTGACTTATTTTGCAGTTGGATTTGGGCCTACATCCGTATAAGCTTAGGTTGAAGCATGAATTGAAGCCGAACGACCATCGACAACGCCGTAAGTTCGCTAACTGGGTGCTGGAAATGTTGACCGGAGATCCGAATTTTGGCCAAAAAATCATCGTTCAGACCATTGACACCGTTATCGTCAATGGTCTCAAGTATAGAGCGATGTTAACCGACTTTCTGTGGTCAGAGCTCGACAACATCGATATATCCGAGCTTTAATTCTAACAAGACGGCACTATAGTCCGTTTCAAATCATCGGGCAATTGGAAATCTGCGCAAAGAGGACCTGGAACCGCATGTACTCATCTACTCACTGGGAAATTATATTCACGAAACGGCTGAACTTTCTCCACTTCCTTTCATATTTAACTCATTTGCATCATTTGCAAATTCAAATTCATATTAGCAAAATATTATTTCTTCTTTTGAACACTATAATTGTGAAGAGAGTGCTTTCCAAAAAAACCGTCATTGCCAACTCCGCTGAAAAAATATACAATAGGCACGCCTTCCACGTCCATGCATTCTCTCTACACTCTGGTTTCGCATCGGTCAATACCGGCTTCTTATCTTTTCCACAATACATTTTCCAATACCATTTAAGCAGATAATCAGTACGCTCTGAGACCATTCTGAGACTCAGTATAATCGGCGTCAAAGTATGGTTACGCTCGAATTTCGTTTGGATCACTTCCAGAATTACTGGAATAGACTGGAAAACAGAGCACATGCGCAACAAATTGTAGGGTGATTTGAAACGGACTATACATGCTATACAAGCGACGCAACGCTCGAAGTCGTAAAGGAGAAATTTGGCGAATGTTCATCAATTAGCCGCTGCGATCATGCGTTTTGACACCACTCGATTATTTTCTCTAGGTGTACGTTAAGTCCTTAGTCTTCGGCAACCACTTTTGCCGAGCTCAAGCCAACATTCAACACGCTATTGGTGGAATAACGCCGCATATATTGAACCGAGTCAACAAGAATTGGACCGACCGTTTGATGTGCTATTCCACACATAATGGCATGAACGTAACTTCAAAATAAAGCCAGAATCAATTTTATATCTCATACTGTTGTTGTCTTATTTAAATTTCTTTTCCTATCGCTTTTATCCAATCAGCCAAAAGTGATATTGGCCGATATGTAGTCACTTCTGATAGTGGCTTACCTTGTTTATGTATAACAATTATCTCTACTACCTTCCATTGATGTGGAACATATGTTAATCTGAAACAGGCATCAATTATATCAATTATATAGTATATTGAGTTTTACCAGAGCAATGCATTGTAATTCCTTCATGATATGTGCAGTAATAAGGACATAGCCCGGTTATCCATTTGCCATCAGATGTTTTCAGTGGAGGATCCTGTAATTGGTTCCTTTTCAAATATTTTGCAGCTGTTCAAACCAAGTAGTCAGAGGCCTTATCAGCCGTCAAATTGCGCAGGTATTTATTTAGAGAATCATTTTTAAATTCGCTAATGCTACTTCTTTTAGGCCTATTATTTGACCTATTGAAAATTGTTTTATCGCCCGGATATCTAGTCATTTGCCATTTTCTATGAGCTCTTCTCTTTTCAACGATTAATTCTTTAATTTCCGTGGGATATCCTACCGAGGGTTGTCTTTTTTGTTCATAGGTCTTGTTGCTTAATTTGAAAAAAAAAATTTTTAGACGGTTGGGGTGCTTGGATATTCGTCAAGTCTCATGTGGCATAAAAGCTAGCATAGAGATCAGAAAAATCAGTTTCAATTACTGCTGAAACTATCTCTTGTTTTGTGACGCTTACGTACATGTGGTCTATAAGTGGTGAGGTGTTTCTTCTTGGAACAACCCGAGAGGACTGCTTGATAACACTAATTAGTCCTTTTGACGTCTTCACCTCCATAATATTTAAGGACAAGCGAGTTATCTTCATAGCGAATGAAGATATGAATACTCCTTCTTTTGCTTTCCGAATGTTTTTGTTTAATTCTTCTAGGTTTATAGAATGCTCAGTTTTGGTCGCCTATAGGTTGCGTGCACATATACGAGTATTTATTTTGTTGTTCTTTGTATGTGAATTTCTGTTGTATGCCTCCGTAGAATGACGTTGTCTATGAGACTATTAATTTGTATTTTATTATTAATACATACCATATTGGAACTATTCCTTTTGTATTGCCTAAAGTCTTTGTCAGTTACGGTGTCTTCTTTTTCCATGTTTTCTATTTTGTTGCATGCTTTTCTTCCGCCCATACTCTTGTTAGATAGAGATCTTACTCACATCATTGATGGAGTCTATATGTATTGTTGCATCATTGTGCTGTACTGTCATGTGTTGGTTAATTTGGTCGTCCTTGCCTCCTTTGAATTCGCAACGTAATCTTATTTCCAACATTTCTTTTCTCTGTTTTTTTTTTAATTCATCTCAGATTGTACTCATACTATGCTCTTGCTTTCACCCGAGGCTATATCGCCATCAGCTACAGGAGAACCCACGCTTCTCATTCTTTGCGATTATGTTTGCACTGGGGTTGTCAGAGCTTTAATTGGCGTAGATTCTTAGACAGAAAAGTCTGGAATTCCAAGCTCCTTTCTACAAGCAGAGTACCGCCATTCTTCCTTTTCCTTTGCCGTCATTTCTCGGTATGATCTCTCGGAGACCATAGTGCATCTATAATGCATTTCTCGATAACATCTACAGCATAACCCAAAGTCTCCATCGGTACATTCACTACACACTATTATGTAGGTCCATATTATATACTCAGTATATATGTACATATGTTTACTTGTATAAATAAATTGAATCACCATTTGGAAGAAGGGAATAAATCCAGCTGACCTCACATTTGAGAAAACCCAAAAAACTGAATAACTTCTTTATTTGACGGTTCTCAATTGGACATATGGATAAATTAAGGTTTTCAATGTTTTGAGTCATACATTTTTTGTTTCTATCGCTTCGTACATTTTAAGTTGTTCCTCTTTCTTGCCTGCCAAAATGTAAGCAAAAAAGCTTAAACCTTGGATCTCAAGCTTTTTAGTGAACAAAGTTGAATACAAAAACAAGCTTAGGATCAAATGCTACAGGCACCCCAGTAATATGGGCTTAAGACGTAAATATAAAAAGTTGTGCGCTGAAATAAAAAAGGCGATTCCTAATTGCCGGGATACATATTTTCGTAATCGTTTGAATGCAGCTAAAGGTAACCTGAAAAATGAATGGCAAATAGTGAACAGTATTCTAAATAATTCTTAGTCTTCAAAAAAACCTACTGTTATACGTGTCAATGGCCGCGAGGTTTTCGATAAACTTGTCATTGCTAAAACATTTAACAGCTATTTTACTAACATAGCCTTCAGCTTACAACCTAGACCAATAAAATCCATTTGTTCTTTATGTTCGCCCTGTAATAGTAGTGCTGAGGTGTTAAAAGTTATTGGCACTTTAAAAAATTCGAGTTCATGTAGTGCTGATGGCATTTCGAACCTGGTCCTTAAAAAAATTGCATGTTTCTTAGTAAACGTATTAGCAGATGCCTTTAATCGTTGTGTTTTTGCTGTTTTTGTTTAAAAAAGGATCACCTGCAGAGTTATGTACCTACAGGCCAATCTCACTTCTTCCAGTCTTCAGCAAAATCTTTGAAAAACTTATAAAAAATAGGGTAATGAGTTTGTTTTTAAATAAAACTGAGTTCTTTAGCCCAGTGCAATTTGGATTTCAAAAAGGTAAATCGACTGAAGATGCTTTATTACAGTTTTGTGCTCATTTAATGTCTGACCTTGATGCGAAAAGATAGACATCTGTTGGTGCCAACAATCTGCTAAATATTTGCGATCCTATCGGGCAAGATGACACGATACCCGACCGTGTCATCTTACCCAAAAGGTAGTATTTTATTTTAATTTATATATCTTTTCATTATAAGAGAACGTCAAACAGGCATTCTTGGTCGAAAGAGAATATGGCTAAGGCTATCCAAGACATCAGAGAAAATAAATGTGGTTGGCTACTGGCATCTAAGAGGTATGGAGTATCTCAAGTAACCCTTCGTCGTCATTTCAAGCAAATTCCGCAAAACCTAGGCCGCTTCAAGCCAACTTTTGACCAGGAAGTAGAAAAGAATATGGTACAACACACATTAGAGTTCGAGAAACGTTTCTTCGGATTCACAACCACGGAAACCAAGAAAATTGGCATTTGAATACGCTGAAAAAGCAGTAATAAACCACAAATTCGACAAAGAGACTCAAATGGCTGGTTGGGATTGGTTGCATGGTTTTAGAGCCCGGAACTCCAGATTGGTACTAAGATCACCTGAACCAACGTCAGCCGCAAGAGCTATGGCTTTCAATAAGCCTCAAGTTATGAAGTTCTTCGTGATGTTAGAAGAAATACTGACTGATATACCACCGCATCGTTTTTATAATATGGATGAATCTGGGCTGAGTACTGTTCAGAAGCCTCCAAAAATATTTGCGCTCAAAGGAAAGAAACAGGTTGGGGCCTTAACTAGCGTCGAAAGGGGCCAACACTTAACAGTTGTGGTATGCGCCAGTGCAACTGGAAATCTCCCTAATTTTTCCAAGAAAAAATCACAAGCGTGAGTATTTTGACGGTGCACCAGCTGGATTCTTGGAGTTGTGCTATGAAAGCGGTTATATGGTGGGCGAACTATTTTGCAAGTGGATGAAACATTTTGTTCAGTTCACTGGTTGCAACCCGGAAAACAAGGTGCTTTTAATTCTCGATGGACATGGAAGCCACAAAAATCTGAACGTATTAGATTTTGCCAAAGCAAATAGTGTGATAATGTTGTGCTTGTCTCCTCACTGAACTCACCGTATTTAGCCTATGGATGTTTCATTCTTCGGACCACTTGACACTTATTATAATCGGGAGTTAACAACGTGGCTTAAAAACCACCCTGGAAGAACAGCAGGTCTTTATCAGATCAGTGCTTTGTTTGGAAAAGCGTATGGAAGTGCTGCGTCTGTCGGGAACATAACAAGCGGTTTTGAAAAAACTGGAATTTATCCCCTTAATTCGAACATATTCCGTGAACATATGTTTTTGCCTAGTGATGTGACGGAGAACGAGCCAACCGCTGAAGCTGATACTACCAACCCAATCATTGTAAGTCCGGAACACAATGTTCGAGCTGATGCATATGAAACAGTGGTTCCTCTAAATCAACCAATTTTAGAGAACCAAAGTCCTTCAGTATCAACGGGTCTAGTACAATCAATTGTCATTCCGGGTCCTTCGCCATCGTCAGCTAATCCCTTCGTTTCCTTAATAAAGTGCAACCCTGAGCAAATGCTCAAAACAATTTCTCCATTGCCGAAATCAACTGGAACAGGGAAAGTAAGAAACACTAAAAGGAAAGTAACAGGCTCTCAGGTTCTCACTGAAAGTCCTTTTCTTAATGAGATTCGAGCGCAAGTCCAAGCAAAAAATGAAAAGGAGCACCGCAAAAGCCTAAGAGCACGCAAACAAACCAAACGTGTTATATTACTGGATAACGAAGATGATATTCAACAAGATTTTTCGGACGATGATGATGATGTGGGGTGCATCTACTGCAATGAGCTCTACAGTAGATCACGTCCTGGGGATCACTGGCTCACCTACCAGGCGTGCGCAAAGTGGTGCCACGCATGATGTGAGGGTGCAAGGACGATTTTTAAGAGGTATGTCGTCTTATACCTAACTATGTCATTTTGAACCCTCTTTTCAGCTTAATTAAAAAATTATTTAAAAATACTACAATATTTATTGTTTTACTGAATTATTTTAAATTATATTTTGTTTACCAATGAATCAATTAACAGAATTCACTTTGTTTTCATCCCTATGATTTCTAGATATTATTATTTATCACATTCAGGAAAAAGTATGTCATCTTGAGCACAATTCCCCTACAAGAACAGTCACGCCCTGTATTTAACCTAGGCTCTATAAGTCTTTGGGACGTAACGCTTTTGTATGGCTCACCACGTGTGCCCAACTGATAAAACTGAGTGTATCAAGCAATTCAAGAGTAATGTTAAAAAAATAAAATTAATCAGTTGGAAGAAGGAAATTAATCCTGAGTGATTTGTTTCCTTCACAAATATTTCTGTTATGAAAATGGTTTTTGTTTCTTTCTTCGACCTAACAGATGCGTCTACGTATAGAGATGACATTTGCATCAAAATGTCCTTTTTGAATATTTCGGGATTTATTCCCTTCTTCCAACTGGTGATTCAATTAAACTAGTGTTAGTAAAAATAGAAATGGTTTGAATTCAATTCACTCCACTTTATCCAAATCTTAACACCATACAGGGTGTCCCCTAATTCGTCAAGGATAATTTGGGAAATGGTTTTTGGGTATACTCTAAGAAAAAAATCGTTCTGCAGTAAGGGTTCATGTTGACCAATGTTGACATCATTTATCGAGGATTTAAGAAAAGGCTTACTTCGGTATTTTGGTGTACCCTGACCCATGTTAACGGAAATTGCTCTCTTAATAGGTTTTACTATTTTTTTTCTTATGAACAATACAAAAAAATATTATCAACAAGGTTGCAGGAAAACCCATCGATTTTATGTTACTTGGGAGAACCTGCAGCAGGTAAAATTTATAAAAAAGGGGTTTTTTGCTTTAAGCCCCAAAGGCTATAAATAAAAAAATGCTTTTGTGTGGCTTTAGATAATTTTTATTTTACGAGTACGGTAGTGCTAAAACAGTGGTAACAGGTGCTCAAAGTGTCCTCCTTAGTTTTGTATGCTTGCATGTCCGTTTTTGGATTGCTCTGCGAATGTTTATTGATGCTAACTGCTGCCTCAATTTTGATGACTCTTCGAGAATACGCTCTTCCAAATCACTTGAAGTTGCTGTTTCAGTTGAATAAACATTTTTCCCCAGGAGGTCTTGCAGGCCAGTAAACTAGTGCATTTCTTCCTATCCAACGATTACCGTACTCTTCTTCTAGCTATTTCTTAACCTCACGGCCACAGTGGGCTGGAGAACCATTCTGTTCAAATTAAGATAAAGCTAGTTGAATCAGTGGAATGTCCTCTAATAGTTCTAGAAAGCCATTTCGCAAAAAACTCCAGATAGTTTGTAGAATTCAGCGTACGGAAGGTGGCGATTAACTCGTGTCCAAGTACACCTGCTCACATATTGACATTGAATTTGTGTTGAAATGATTTGTGTCTCTTTGTATTTGGATTTTCAGCAGCCCATGTATAAAAATTATGAAAATTTGTGATCCCATCTCTTGTAAATTGAGATTCGTCCGTTCAAGGAATTCTGCTAATAAACGGTTGAAAGTTTGAATGGGCCGAATGCTACTGGCGATTTCAGTGGAGCACTGGTGGTGGAAATAGCGATAAAACAAAGTGAGACAGGAGACATTACGTCGGTGTTCGAGGGTGTCAATTGATTGACTGATATTAGTATCACCAATGAGTTTTATCGCACGGTTTTGAATCCTACCTAGCAGGTGCAGAGATGATTTAGGAGCACCTCAGCAGATGTGGGCATTGTACTCCAGTTTTGGGTGGATGTATATCTTATATATTGTGGCCAGATCAGAGGGGGTAAAATATTTCTTACATCACTTGAGAAAAGCTAGGCATTTCGCCGCGTTTTTGGCGGGTATTGAATTTCGCTTTAATGACAGCAGACAGTATTATGTTTTGGAAGCATTAAATTCCACTAGGTTGATAGTTCCCCAATTGGTTATGCTGTTAATATCGGAATTTAATGATCTTAGCATACGTTGCCGTTCCTGTTCTACAGCCGAAGAGCAGGGGCATGAGTCGGGGAACGAATGTGAAAAGCAGAGCGAACTGTCATTAGCAAAGGAATATATTGGATTAGAAGTAGCAGACAAGAGATCATTAATGAAAATTAAAAAGAGTGTCGGAGGCAGAACGGAGCCCTGGGGCACACCAGCATTTATTTTGTGAATATCAGACTTGAAACCGTCCAAGACAACTTGAATTGAACGGTCCGAAAGGTAATTTCTAATCCATTGAAGAAGAGAGTCATCGACCCCAAGAGCACGCATTTTCGACAAAAGAGCCTGATGCATTTAGAAATTTCAAGTGCAACTATCTTGCTTTCGCCAGATTGATGTACGCTTCGATTTCATTTTTCGGTGAGACATGCCATCAAATCACCAGTGGACCTGTTGCTACGAAAACCATATTGCCGGTCATTGAGAAGTTTTAGTGTATCGAGATATTTCATGAGCTGACGGTTTATCAGCGTTTCCATGACCTTGGAGAGAAGAGACGAAAGTGCAATGGGTCTGTAGGAGGATAGAGAAGAAGATTCGCCTTTTTAGGGACGGGCTGGACAAATGCTGTTTTCCATCTGCTCGGAAAGAGTCCTAAAGAGTAGGATTGGCGAAAAAGCTTACGCAGAAGAAGGGAAGATATACCATCTGGACCAGCGAATCTGAGGATGTTACAATCTTCAGTACTCTTGCTACTACACGAGTGCGAAAGTGGATTCGTCCCATTGAAGATTCGACGCATGCAAGTGTAGGCGGGGACAAAGCACAATCTGGGAGTGTTGAGCTAGCCGCAAAGTGTGCAGCAAGCAGGTTGGCCTTGTCCAAAGAGCTGGCAGCTGGAATGTCATTGTAAATGAGCGTTGGGATGGAGGATGAGACAGAATTTCTAATGTTTTTGAGGAATGACCAAAAATTGTTACTGCCTTTGCCTCAGATTTTGGTCGTATTGGAATTTCACACGCTTGAGAAAGACGTTGCAGTCATTTCTGGCTTGTTTAAACTTTTTTCGGTTTTCCTCTGTCGGGTTGGTCTTGTAGGACCGAAAAAACAATTCTCTAACCCTATATTCTCCATGGAGTACAGTAGAAATTTTATGTCAGCAAAACTAAGCGTCTGATGCTGATTGCTGGATCAGTTGTAAGAGCTTCTAGTATTCTTGCATCAGCCGAAATTCTTCTTATTTGCTCAGCTCCCGCTCTAAGTCGTGTATTTGAAACTGATCCCGTTTTTCGAAGCCTGCGATACGTATTTGCAAATACTTCTTCACTAGGAAGTCGTCGGCTAGGATAAAGATTGTGGTGTCTTTGTCGCGCTCTAGTTGAACTTCCATTGCACAGCCCGTAAGAAGGATAAGAAGGTTAAGACTCTTGGAGCGATTCAGATCCAGCTTTGGCCAGATCTGTTTAGCCGCTAGACATGTTGGTCCACCTAAGGTCTGTTCTTTTATTGGGGTGGCCGTGGTGTAGTGGTACTAGCAATCGCTTCTCACTCGGAGGGTCAAGGTTCGAATCCTAGCCACGACAAAAGTTTTCATTTGTGTAATTGGAACTCAGGCAGAAAAATCTGCGTGTGAAGGCATAACACTGACATGTTAGATTTGGCTGTTGTAGGGTTTTCAAGCACAAAACAACCGTTACACTTCACAACCTGAATCTTTCCGAGTGAAGAAAATCTCTCCGTCCTATTCGGACTCCCACCCCTGGAGAGTCAATATCGAAACCAAACACATCTGAGTTTCAAACCACTACATCACAAAAATACTTTCCTTTCTCCTCCTTCTATCTTTCCGCCCGCGCCCAGGCAACAGTAAAAGGGTATTCATAACCCCTTAGGCGCGCGTAAATTATAAAAAAAAAAAATAAAAATCCAGATTTAGTTTTAATTTGGACGTAGCGATTGGTATACCTGTGCTACACTTTTCCGATAGAATAGGTAGCGTGGTTCCAATTTTGGCGAGTTCGTCCAGTTCCCTGAATTGTCTGGCACCCAACAAAGGTGAAGGTTGAACTGATCTGCCAACTCCGTAAGAGATGACTTGCCCTCCATCAAAAGAATTGAGAGTCTACGAGTATAATTGGAATTTTATATTTCCTGGAAAAAAGGACAAGATCCGTTTTATGGGTTTTTACTCTCAACCCAAAACGATCTGCCCAACGGGTTAATCTGTAAAGATTTAGTTGTAGGAGGTCTTTAATGGTATTAAGATGCTTAGCTGAGACGGCTATAGCAACGTCATTCGCATAGGAAATCTCCCTGCTAGCACCCGCTTCTAGGTATATCAGTAGTTCATTATCGACTATGTTCCAGAGAAACGGAGATAGGACGTACCTCTGCTGACACATCTTTAAGAAGAAGTCCCACCCAGTTTCGAGTTGGTTATCTTGCTGTTTAGCATAAGACTGATCAGACTGACTTGCAGAGTTGACAGCGCAGTCGTAATTTCGGATGTGTTGACGTTGTTAAACGCACCCTCTATGTCCAGGAAAGCAACCATTATGTACTCTCTATATTGTAGGGATCGTTCGATGTGGCTTGTCAGTGAATGCAGAGTCGTTTACACGAATTTTCCTTTACAGTTTAGCTCGTATATGAATATCAATCAGTCGCTCTAGAGTTTTCAGAAGGAAAGATGATAGACTTACGAGTATAGGCCTGAGGTCCTTTGGGACAACATGATAACATTTTCCGGTTTTGGGAATGAAAACTACACTGAATTCTCTCCATGACAGTGGAATGTGGATCAGTTCTACACAGCTCCTCATGATATTCTCTAATATAAGCAGGATAATATCTGAGGACCTCTGTATAGCTCAGCAGTAGACTTGTATGGTTTAAAGCTATGCAGCGCCCAGAGCAGTTTGTCTCCTGTAATCAGACCGTAAATTTTGGTCGCGGCAGTAGTCGTTCTAGTTAGGAGCTACCTGCAACGTGGGTGTCCAGTAGCAGGTTGAGTGATTCATCACTTTGTTTTTTTTTTTTCAAAAAACTAGGCATCATAAAATTTGTAGAGAGGATTTTTCTTAGCCGCGATGCCTCAGAAGTTCCTGTTATTTTGTCACAGAATGTCTTCCAGGATTGTCGTTTTGCCTTTGCCTCAGTTCTTTTTATATGTATATTTGGAGGAATTCTGAGTGCCAGTCCGTTACGTCGTTTGTGCTTTTTGCTAGGTTGAAAAGTTTTTTGCAAACGTTTTTAAGCGGTCCCAGCGCTGATGTCCACCTGTGTGACTTTTTCTTGCCTCTAATTTAAGTAAAAGGGCAGAAATCAGCCATAGCCTGATTGAGAACCAGGTGAAATCCTTGAATTTCATGCCAAGCTCGTGGACTTAAGAATTCAGAGGAGGGTAATTTTAAAAATGTTGCTCTGTATTTTGGCCAATCAATTTTCCGATAATTCCGGAATGCTAGTTGGCTGGGAGGAGCACCACTCAGGCTGAATTGGATGTATCTGTGGTCTGGAAATGAGTGCGTCTATACCATCGCATTTGAGTGATGTTCTCGGAGAAAAGAGTGATACCTAGCCCTTGCGTGTTATAAAAGTGGGCTCATCGCCAATGTTGCAAACAATGAGGTTAGTACTAACAATATAATCAAAAAGTGACTCACCTTCCATCGTCGATGTCGGTACTGCACCATAACGACTGATGAGCGTTGGCATCGCATCCGAGGCCAGTTTTTTGTATTCCAGCTTCCTATACCACCCTTTCTAGGTCATCACCAGGTAGAGGGCCCATATGATTGTTTCCAAGATATGCCGATGCCAGCCAGTAGGAGCATTTGGCAGTCTCTAGTCTGGTAACGGTTAAGCCGGGGTCGCTGAGATTAGGACGTAAGAATGCAATAAGGCTACGTTTCACTAATCTACGATCCATGGTTCTTGGATTAGGATAATGTCTTCTGCGTTTCTGGAGAGACGCAGAATAAGTGCGGCTGAAGCTTTTTTTGAGTGATGGAGATTAATCTGGAGAAACCGTATCATTGCCACAATTTACCAGAGTAGCTTCCACCACAGTACTGTTTGAGTCTTCCGATTCTGAACATGTGCCCAAGAGCTCATCTTTTTGTTCTGATCATAGAGGATCTCTTTTTAATTCGTCGTCTGTTTCCATTTCCGACAGAGTATTAGAAGAGGAGACCGACGGTTTAGTCGGTCGGATAAATTGAAGTCGTCGCTATCCATTTCTGGTAACGATAACGACACTCCAAGATCTAAGGTTGAATTTGAAGTTTCGGATAAATGAGGAGGATGTTGCTTATCATCATCCAGCACTAAACTTGGATACAATTTCATTGAGAAGAGAAATAATCTCGCTAAAAGAGAACAAACTATCATTATCAATAGCTGCTGTAGAGAGTAGAATATCACTGTTGAAGGGTTGTTTTAGTTGATCTTGGACAAGTGTCCTGGCAGATGAAGGTGGTGAAGAATCGCATATGGAACGTGGCAATGGAGAAAAATGAGTGAGAGAAAATCAGTCGGGCAGTGATTGATACTTGTTGATGGGAGGCGTTGAATTTGCAGTAAATGTCCCAATACTGCTTTCGGCTGATGCATTCGTGATCAGTAGATTTATGTGGCCCACTGCAATTTGCACACTTGGTGTCATCATTCGATTTACAGTCAGATGTTTTGTGATTCCCAGAGCAGTCAGCACAGAAGCTGATCAAATGATAATGCATTGTGCCGTGGCCATAAGGTTGCCAATTATGGGTGACTCTGACGGGATGATGGTATTAAATAAAATTGAAAAATTACGCTTAAGTTCATTTAGTTTGACAGTACGGCGTTTTATGTAAACAGTATATATGTGGTGTTTAAGCAAAGCTTTGGTGGCTGAATTTTCAGCGATGGTTTTCACATCTCGGCACTTCATTCCGAGTGAAATAAGTTCATTTTTGACTACGTCATTACTAATTAAATCTATTCCGGATAGATTTTTAGTGGACGATCTTCCTTACGTGAATGGCTGAAAAATTTAATATTTTAACCGCAGGAGTTCAGTTTTAATTTTGTTGTAAATTTCCAATGACGGCGAACTTATTTTTTGCCCAAGGGGAATGTTTTTTATTAAATGATTATGAATTTTTATATTGTTTAAGATGCTACACACTTCATCACTGGTTGATTTTAATACCATAATTGGCAAAGGTAACTATTCACCTTTGTGTAGTCTGAACACGGATCAATGTTGCTTGCGTCCATTTCAATTGGATCCTCCATAATGTAATGGTTGGCAATAATTAGTGTTCGTATTCATTTTAGAACGGGATTGCACTCTATTATTTAAATCCGAAAGTTTATGGGGTAATAACGAAATCGCTTACGTTTAATTTTGCGAAATTAATTTTATACGTCACAGAAAGAAAAAGCACTTTGAAATGGCTTCAATTTGTTTGGAAAAAAAATCAAATAAAACAAAAACGTTTATTTTTGCAGATTCGAAAGCAAATAAAACGCAAAGTAACCCCCTTCACTGTCTTTGTTCTAATTTTTCAATTGAATACCCTTTTATTGTCAGGAATCACTTAAAATCACTCGGATAGAAAACAACACAACCATTCACTTCCACTGTTATTGTGACCGTTTGGGAAGTTTTTCAATATAATGTCGTCGAGGTTTTGGGGATACTTTTCCTAAAATGCTATTGACGAGCTTCCATGCTTCCCATGAGTTGCCTTTTACTTTGTAAAATCGTTCTTTGAAAAATTCAGATTTTGTAGCGTTGATTTGTTTGTTCAGGGCATTTTGAAGTTTATATTCATGATTTCGTCTGTTGTTTTTGAATCCCGGTCTGTTTCTTTACATGCATTCTTTAATTAGTTTGTAATCTAGTAGCACCTATTACATGCTTCTTTTTTTCTCGTGCCTTGTTATTGTTAGTCATGAAAGCCGTTTACGCCTTGATATTGGTCCAGTTCAAATTATTTTGAGTAATGGAAATCTTTAGTTGGACCTTAACAGTTGTTTCTGTTAAGTGAAAAGATGATATCCGACAAGTAGCTGCCGCCAGTATTGATACACATTTGTGCTCGTTTTATGGCATTTTCCATGACTTTCCACACGATTTCCGGTGATAACTGTTGGCATTCCTATTGAATATTCTCCTTAAGGGCTGCGATTGTCTAAGGCTTGTTTGCATAAACCCGCGACTTCAAGTAGCCTGAAAGAAAGAAGTCTGAGGTGGTTAAATCGGGCGATCTTGCTGGCCATGCCAAATCGCCAAAACGGGAAATTACGTGACCAGGAAACGCTTCCTTTACATTGTGCCTCGTACTGTGTGTGCGGTTGCACCGTCACCACATGTTCACCAAGCCCCGCTCATCCAATTCCGGCAGTAAGAAGTCGTTTATTATGGCCCTGTAGCATTCGCCAGTAACAGTGACCGTATTGCCGATGGCGTCCTCAAAAAAATACGGCCCAATCACTCCTCCCGCGTAAACGCCGCACTACACAGTGGCTTTAAGTGGATGTAATGGCTCTTTCTGCATCACACGCAGATTTTCAGTGCCCCAGAAATGAAGATTCTGCTTATTGACGTAACCGCTTAAGTAGAAATGCGCCTCGTCGCTCATGATGATTTTCGACACAAAATCGTCCTCTTCGTTGTTGAAATTGAGGATGGTTTTACAGTAATTCACACGCGACTGACGGTCAGGAGGCATTAACTGATGCACTGTTTGCACTTTGTACGGGAACATGTGTAAGTCTTTCACTAAAATTCGCTGTAGAGTCCGTCTGCTGATGCCAAATTGGGTGGCCCGTCGTCTGGTTGATGTTTCTTCGTTCTCAGCGACATCGGCAGGCAGAGCCGCGATTTTCTCGGCCGAACAACAAGTCCGGTGGCGGCCACGCCCTGCATGGTCTTCTGTGGTTCCAGTCGAGTAGGTAAACGCCGGAATATTTGCCCAGTTGTCGCGACACCATTAGGAAATTGACGTCGAAATTCACGCTGCGCTAACACCACCGACCGATTATTGGTCAAAAACATCGACACAATTATTCCACGCTCTTGCGGAGTATAGCGCTCCATTGCTTGTCTGTTTGTATACTGCAGCTGTCTAGTTCCTAAATGTCAAATATGAACGACGCCATTTGCAAAAATTATACCATCTTCCTATAGGGGGATACATTTTGCGTCACCTTGTATTTATGCCTCATTATCTATCTGTCTTCCGTCTTACTTTGCATTTCAAATCTGCAATATGGTATATCGCATAGGGATCAGATATATTTACTCCTGTAAACGCTGATACAATTTTCTTGCCTTCAAAGCGCACCAAACTGCAGTGAGATTGCAAAGACACTTTGATATGATCGTTGACAGATAGTTTCTAGTATAGGACTCCCTCTTGTCTTTAATGTTGGTTCGCATGTACCCTAGGATTAAAAGTGTCTTCTTCCTTTCTATCAGGTCAATGTTGGTGGTTTTTAAGACAAATAATAGTGGCATCAATGCTTAAGCTTAAGACTAGGCTCCCAAGAAAATTATTTTCTGGTTGAAAACTATCATCCCAGGACAAGCCATGCAAAACAGCATTCTGACCAATTTTTTTCCTATCCTGATGGAGTTTAACCGTACCAGGCTGAACCTCTACGGTACTTACTCCATCGTTCAAGCCTAGGGGTGTGTTGTAGGAAGAGCCACAGGGTCAGCGTCTACGCCGGCGGCAAGATGTTTTAGTATGCTTTTTGGGGTCTCCAAAATCCGCACCACGGCTGTGGTCGAAATGGATTGGCTCTCTTGCAAGTAACATATAATCTTTTGGAGTCACCTCCGTACTATTTAACCAGTTAGCTTATTGCGTTGCTCTGCTGCTAGTGATGGTCTCCCCGCCGTCATTTGAAAACTAAGTGTGAATTGTTTAGCAGTGGCCGAGTAGTTAAACTCCCTCATAACCCCAAACGTACAGGAACAGGACGTTGCTCCGATATCTTGAACAACTCTTCGGAAATGTGAGAGGTGCTGTCTACCCGCCACTATCTCTATATCAGCACTATGAATGGTTCTGAAGAATCTCTATTAACTTCAGCTCCAAATATGTTTAAGTAAAGGGTGACAAGATAAGAACGATAGGAAAGAAAATTTAAATGAAACTATAACGTGAGAGGTGGGTAGAAACATATCCTTACAGTGAGACAGATCTTTGACATGCCTGTTTTGCGACGTCTGTCAGACATCCACCTTATGACAGCCACGAGGGGAACACATTCAATAGAGGTTATCCAAGGAGTGTGTACCTGATCAGTCTAGTGTCCACCAATTAAAGAGTTTGTTAAACATCCGAAGTATTGTTTTATTTAACATTATATGGTGCCAAAACCCGTTTGACCATAAAGGAAAAAGAAAAATAAATAAAATAGTCTACATCGACAATGAAACCTGCAACTTCCTTCGGCCACCGAGGCCTCTTGTCGTAGAACACGATAAGGACATGGCCAGAGAATTGAAGCTGTGGAAGCAGCAGTATTCATATTTCAAGATAGCTACGCGTATACATAGTTAATAAGCCAAATAATATCTAGGTTGCAACTTTCATGTCTGCAATTGGCTACTCTGCGATTCAGACACCTTTGCAATACCACATGGAGAAGGTGAAGTCGCGCTTGACATGGTAAAATGCCAGTTACAAGCTTATTTCACTCCCAAATTGAATACTACGTTCGAAAGGTACCAATTCCACAGAATTGCCCAACAAGGCTAGGCTGCGGTAACAAGCACAAAATTGTGCTTCCGAAACCCTTCTAGAAAGCATATTACGTGATCAGCTTATACTCGGGATTATCAATGATGAGCTTCATACAAAGTTGCTCTCGGAAGACATAACACAGGCTAAAGTGAATGCAATATGTCAGTCCACAGAGCAAGTACAAAAACATGCGGCGCAGATCGTTGACGAAAACGAGAAACACCACAGAAGTCAAATTTCTCGGTCACATCATTTGTAAAAAGCATGTCAGCTGATCCAGAGAAAGCATCCACAATCTCCAGATTGAAGCCACCAACTAATCGAAGGGAACTGCAACGAATACTCGGTAAATTTACTTATCTGAGCAAATTTATTGCAAATTTTTCGTCAATTACAGCTCCTTTTCCCTCACTTCTGGCGAAATCAACACCATGGGTATGGGACACACCACAACAAAAAGCATTCGACAAAATGAAATTATTAATAACCGAGCCCCCAGTTTTAAAATTATATGACGTAAACGAAGACATGAAATTGAAAGTTGACGCCAGCTCGATAGCTTTAAGTGATGTATTGTTGCAGAGAGGTCAACCCGTCGCTTACGCTTCAAAGTCCCTCACAGAATGCCAGCAACGTTATTCCCAGCTAGAAACAGAAGATTAGCCATCAAGTTTGGATGTGAAAAATTTCATCTGTACGTTTGGGGGAAAGATCTAGTTGTCGAACCTGATCATAAACCCCTTGAAATGATTTTTAAGAGACGGATCCATTCGTCACCAGCTCGACTATTGCGCATTCGCTTAAGTTTATTAAATTTCAACCCGAAAGTCGTCTATAAAAAGGATGAACATATAATTTTGGCAGATCCATTAAGTCGGGACTGTGAAAACCATCTCGTAGTTGAAAAGACATCCGAATTGGAAGTACAAATTCGTTTAAAAGACTCAACTAGCAGTGATAAACAAATTAATAAATTACATCATACATGGATGGCCGGTCAATATTGATTGCCTCTCAATCACTTTACGGGCATACTGGACCTTCAAAGACGAGCTGTCCGTGTACGACGGAGTCCCATATGGTTGTTATACCTATGCAGATGAGGCCAGATATGCTAAAGTATATTCACTACGGGCATTTTAGTTATGCAAAATGTGTGAAAAGAGCTAAAAAAATTTGTCCACAAATGAGCAGACATTTTAAATTATATCAACAACTGTGCTTCGTGCCAAATTCACCAAAGAAGGGAGCAAACAAACATGCTGCAGGAAGGAGAGCGTGTACTTACCAGAATCAACAAGAAATAGTAGCAGCCAGCCACAGTAGAACAACGGCTACATCCAAGGTCTTACATTCTCAGAGATGATAACGGAAGCAAATATCGCAGGAATTCAGCAAACATTAAGCCCACACAGCAGTTATAACACGACTTCCCAGTAGTGCGGTAGGCTCAAACGTAGCGCTAGCAGAGAGAAATATTGTTTTATTTAACATTACATAAGAGTGTGAAATATATTGAAAATTGATTCTGGCTTTATTTTGAAGCTACGTTCATGCCATTATGTGTGGAATAGCACATCATTCAAATGGCCGCTTTTGCCTTCGCTGGCAGTGCTTGAAGCGGTCGGTCTAATTTCTGATGACTCGATTCAATATATGCAGCGTTATTCTGGCAATAGCGTGATGAACGCTCGCCGTGAGATGACCCAGTCGCCAAATTTCTCCTTCACAACTTCCAGCGTTGCGCAGCTTATATGGCATGTAGCGCCGTCTTGTTCGAACCACAGCTCTGGTAGATACATGTTATCGTGCTCTGACCACATAAAGTAGGTAAACATCGCTCTATACCTGAGACCATCGACGGTAACAGTGTCTCCTTCCTCGTTTCGAAAGAAATAAGGTCCGATGATGCCGCCATGCCATAAACTGCATCAAACAGTCAATCTTTGATGCTTGGCTGAACACTTGTGGATTGTATTCGCTCCGAGAGCAGCAATTTTACTTGTTGACATAGCCGCTGAGCCAGAAATGAGACTCGTCCGAGAAGATGATTTTTTGGCCTAAATCCGGATCTCCGGTCAACATTTCCAGCGCCCAATTAGCGAACTCCCGGTCTTGTCTATGATCAAAGGGGCATCAATTCTTGCGCCAGCACAATTTTATGCGGATGTAGGTACAAATCCAATCGCAAAATAAACCGGGTTGACTCTGCGGCGATGGACAATTCAGCTGATCGGCGCCGAATCGACATTTCTGGGTCTTCTTCGATACTGGCCGCTACGGCGGCTACGTTTTCTTCATTTCGCACCAATCTCTATCTGGTTGGAGGCTCAAGATCCAAAAGAGTACACTCACGCTCAAACTTTTCCGCGGTGCGATGAATTGCCTACACACTGAAGACATGATGACGACCGACCTCACGACGAAATTCACGTAGCGTATTTACAACTGAGCCGGAATTTCGATAATATTTTTTAATAATTTCTGCACGTTCGACAAGCGTGAAACGATGCATGATGAAATGGCAAACCCTACTGAATATTTTGACAACTGGACGTCATTGGTAACTTTGACAGCTGCTGAAACATAAGGTAACCAGGTAGGTAAGAATGGCTGTTGGAAACACCAACCCACTTAGGCCTATTGGCCCATTGTGATGCAACGTGTATCTATGACCCTCTTACTAATGAAACCAGTTTGAGCTTACGATGAAGCGTAGGAGACTGTTTATGTCCATATTATTTAGATCGTTTAGGTCGTTGTAGAAGAAAGCTACTAAGTGAAGCTACTAAGTGAAGCTACTAAGTGAAGCTACTAAGTGAAGCTTTCTTCTCTGGGACAGCTGGAATTGTACAGAGTAGGTGGAGGATTGTCTTCTCTTCCTCCTCATCCATGCAGCTTCTACAGAAATCGCTTGTAAAAGCGCCAAGCCTGCTTGCATGCTTGCCTATAAGGCAGTGTCCAGTGATGGCACCTATGATGACGTTGAGCTGTTTCCTATTTAGAAGGAACCAGACGGTTAAAGCGATTCAGGTCCAGCTTTGGCCACATCTGTTTGGGTGCTGGACATGTTGGTCCAACAGTCCATCTACGGTCTGTTCTTTTATTAGCATCCAACTTTAATATTGATTTACACCCTTTTCCGGTAGAATAGGTAGAGTGGTTCCAATTTTGGCGACTACGTCGGCCCTGTAATTCCCTGGAATGTCTCTGTGGCCCGGCACCCAACGAAGTTGAAGGTTGAACTGCTATGCCATCTCCGTAAGAGATGATCAGTATTGAAGGGCGGTTTTAAAATGTAATGAGGCTAAGTCCAGAGACTTGATAGCGGCCTGACTATGTATACCAAAAGATGCGGACATCCTTTGCAGATACCATTTTTTTTTTTTCAGCCAGAATAGAGCTTCTTTAATCGCCAAAATTTCCGCCTGAAACACGCTACAGTGATTTGGAAGACGGAAGAAGAGGTTTAGATTTAGCTTATCTGAGAAAACACCGCCACCAACCCCGCTATCGGTTTTACATCCATCTGTGCAGAAGTGGATCGACTTGTCCTTCATGAAAGCATCTTGATTCCATAAGGATCTAGAGAGGATGCTTACATGGAAGTCTTTGCCAAACCAAAGTTCAGGTATGGTGTAATCGATGTTCTCTGTGAGGATTCCTAATGTATTAAGGGTATTAGCGTGGCCAAATGAATTAGAAAAACTATCATTGCTATCTGGTCATCCGTTAGCTCATATGAGGAATCTTCCTTGCGCACTGTTTTGCCAACATTTTTTTCCAACCCTCCGCGTCCGAATTTACCGTCCGCCCTACTGAGGACTGAGACTGAGATTTAGTCATTTCTTATATTTTTTCATTTTTTTGTATTCGACACTCACGGTGATGAGTTTAGGAGGCCAAGGCACAGTCAGACTTGTACCCGAGATTCATGTTGGCGTGGAGTTATTTTAAGTTTAAAACTCGGCCCACACGACAAAACAGAAAAAGTGATTTACTTTTCTGATATGAACACCAATCAATCTTTTTACCTTAATGGATGAAACAGAGAAACGAGCAACACATTGGGAGAGGCTAGGGCTTGGCTCACCCCGCATTTTTTTTTTAAATATAATTAGCATGGACTCAAGGTTTTTGGCCTCCTTAAAATATGTTCCTGACTATGGAAATCAACGCAAGGGCACCAGTCGGTTTACTACGCGCTGGACGTATCTTCGTCTATAAACCTCCACCAGGTCTTCGCATCAATCTTTTGAGGACATTCTCTATTGTTCCAGCTACAAGTGAACATGCTGGAATGAATCATACTTCCTTTTGGCATCGTTCCATGCATTTGTTCAGGAACGTTTGCGTTATGTTCCACTCGGCTGGGCAAAGAAATCAGATTTACGTGTGGCATCTTGACACTTTAGCCACATGGATAGCCACTGCAATGGGACGTACTAACCTTCCTCCAAAAAAGGTTCCATGGGACGCTTTGGTTACACTATTATCACTTAGCATCTACCGTGGTAAGATTGACAATGACTTTGATCAATGTCCACCCGCATTGTTCTTGTCGAAGCTATTTACTGCTCGCAGTTTTGAGGGCGATTTTGATTTAGTGGCCAATATAGATGGTGGATCCAGATGGAACACGTCGTGATCATTTCATGAAATGGATTGAAAATTTGGCACATCGTCAGACTCCATCATGGTTAGGATTACCTAACAATGCGGCGAAGGTTCTGATGACAACTCGCGGAACAGATTTGGTTAGTAAATTGCTAAAGTTGGCATAGTTGGAGGATGATGATGAACTGGCCTACAGCATCGATGAGAACCAGGAAGCTGCTCAAACGCCCATCGAGGATGGCAGACCATCGTGGGTGAAAGCATTGCACAATAGTGCAACTGCTTGGTTGGAGCTGCTTCCAAAGAATTTGCAAGTGCTTAAACGTACTATGGAGACCATCAAAGATCCTCTCTACCGTTACTTGGAAAGAGAAGTCACTTTAGGAGGTAAGCTTCTACAGACGGTTATATCTGACCGGTGCGGGGAATTATTTCCAAGGTCTGGAGGAGGTACACAGTTCCATTTGTTGTACCGTCATTCAACGGATCACAGATTTCAGCAATCGTGTAAGATACAGCAACTACAAAAGGTATCAAAATTTGTTTTCCAAGCCGGTGCCAAAGAGTTGCAAGGCGTCCCTGTATAGTTGGGTGATTTTCGGGACCCTAAGTGTACATCACTGCCACAAGGGAATGTGTGGGACAAGTCAACAGCTGGTCTTCAAAAGAACTCGCCCTAGAGGTAACAATCACTGAGGCTGGATCTAATTTGAACCAAAAGGCCATCAGTTTCGGTATTACTGGATTGAAACTCCAAGGCGCACAATGCAAGGACAATGAACTATTGCTGGCTTCTACTATTATGATGGATATTCCAGTAACTATCTTGAAGTGGGTCAAGGCTGGGAGTAATAATCGCATCGCTAAACTTAAATTGCATAGAATTCCTGTTTACTGCTGATTTAGCTATAGCTGCCGGACAGGATCAACATAGATTCTATGAGCGCCTCGGCTGTGCTCTTAATTAAATTTGCGAGGTTTGGGAAAGACATCGGAGTTTGATATCCATTTCAATATTTATCCGCAATACCTTAAAGCGTTTACGATTTAAAACCCGCGACTTTGTGACTCCCATGATAATACGCGACGCATTCAAATATAATATTTGCGCACAGCACTAGCGAAAGAAATTTATGGTGGAAAGAATAAGAGGTACCGATGCACGGCAGTCACATTATCTATGTTCAACGGTGTCAATTGACTGTCGTACAAACAATTTTTTTCATGCCCAAGGCCAGTACCAAAAAGTCGTAAAATAAGCACAATTCACGTGTAGTCATAGATCAGTACTGGGCAGTGTTTGACTAATACCGCTAAGTACCTACGTTGATCGTATAACATTCAATCACCTTTGCGATGGCAATATTTTCTTCTGACGCATACCAGTGTTGCACAATGTATATCTTATAACAATCAGCGGAGTAATGATTACTATATACAAAATTGCTTTTTCCAGGCGGTGTTCCACAAGGAATAGTACCGAAACCTGTCCTTATTGCTTTTTTTTATCTGCATTGGCAACACTGAAGAAAATCTTTCTAGCTCCTGTTGCTATAAGGGTTCTTCCTCTTTGAGTTTGCAATAACAATTACAAAGATGTTGATGATGATGTTGAAGATGAAGTTAATAGGTAAGAGCGATGGCGAAAATGGTAAACTTTGTGCAAACTTTGTACAGCTAACACCTTGAGAGCTTGTGTTACTTTCAAGTGAAACAATTCCACCACATCCTTGTGCCCGGTGGATTGTATAGCAAAGTACGAGTGAGTATCTTAGCAAACAAAGTATCGCATCTCTGATGTTGCCCACGGGTAATGTTTCTCCCCCGATATGGTACGGTGAACGTTGAGAGGTGTTTTCTAAGGAAATATCTTCCACCAGCTCCGATTCAATTTTAGAGTGTGTATGTGTAAGTGTTTGTGATTTTGTGTTGTCTTCTATTTACCATCGACTTTGTAGGTAAAGGAAAATTTCTAATTTATTTTTAAATTAATTTTCAACATGTGATGTGTTTGCCTCTGTTCGGTTAGGTTTAGTTAGGCATCCCTCTACTCGTCTTCTTCGTCTTCATCTCTTTTTAGTAGTTTTTGCTGTAAGTAGATTCTCCACCACAAAGGGATGTAACTACTAATAGTTGGTGGAGAATAAGCTGCTATCACTAAATCTGGATCTAATCTGCATGTATCTACATAAATTACTTAAGAAAAGTTGAAAATACATACTCGTATATGTGATACGTATGCTAATGTATGCCATCATTAGCATATGTTAATGTTGGAATTTTTTTATGATACCAAAACTTAACAGATCCTGCGGACACGTTGGTAATTAACATATAAACTGCAAGCCAAATACATTGCCAGTTAATATCCGGACAGCCCAACAACTAATCCGTCGTGCTTCTTATATCATTTTCTGCTTAGGCGAAGGCAAAGCCTATTAAAACTGCAATTTATAGTCGAGTGGGCGGAAAAGGATCTACCATAGACAACACGAAGTGTGGGCATTTTCATTGAATGATATTAGTGAACCGAGCCTAGTTTGCGGACCCTTATCAGCGGTCAATATGTGATACCACTGGTGAGCAAGGCTTGATACAGGCGTCCTGTGTCCATTGCTATATTGGTTCCTCTGTGGTTAATCCTCGAAGAGTTCTAACTTCTAAGATTATTCACATGCAGATGATGTAGCTCCATCGTCAGTCAAAGCAACAAATAGCATTAGAGCTTCTGTGATATTGGGTACCGACTGACTACTCTCTTATGGAGATGCTGCCTGACGCAATGACATTGGAGCACCACTTGCTCCTAGACTTCCAGAACCGTTGTACTATATGGACATCTTTATTAAGTATGAAAAGCTTAGATATCAATACTCGATATGCAGATTGTTTTCCAAGCGGAAACATACGGCCAATGAGCTATATTGTAAGTAACGCATATACTAGGATACTAGGTGGCGCAGAAGTCAACACCCTACCGAAAGATGCTATAATTTTTGCGAATTTGTCAATTCTATTGGGTCTACAAGTAAGTTTCCAGCGTTTTTTTCCAAAATTTGAAGTTTTATTATGGAAACATAGTTACAATGCTTTATTCAAAGTATCGTCCATCGGAAGCTACAACTTTCCCCCATCTTTCTGGCAATTTATGAATTCCGGACCAAAAAAATGTCTCGTCTTTCGAGCCCAAGAACGTATCGAGCCAATTTTTGATTTCCTCTACTGAGCTGAAGCGTATTCCCGTAAGAGCGTTCTGCATCGAACGAAATAAGTGGTAGTCAGATGGTGCCAAGTCTGGACTGTAAGGCAGGTGAGGCAGAATTTCCCATCCACTATTTCCCAAATAGTTTTTCACCGAAACCGCAATATGTGGCCGAGCGTTGTCGTGATGAAAAATGACGGACTCATGCCTGGTCCCATATTCTGGCCGTTTTTCTTTTAATGCCCGCTTCAAACGAATTAGTTGGGTTCGATATAATGGTCCTTTGATGGTTTCACCACTCGGAAGCAGTTCGTAATATACGACACCCTTTTGATCCCACCATATGCAGAGCATGACCTTATTCACGTGAATATTTCGTTTCGGCGTCGATTGGGCGGGCTCGCCGGGCTTTGTATACGATTTTCTGCGTTTAGGATTATCGTAATAAATCCATTTCTCATCACTAGTGACAATATGATGCAAAAATGATTTATTTTTATACCGCTGCAGTAACATTTCGGACATGCAAAATCGCCGTTCGACGTCTCTTGGCTTCAATTCGTACGGCACCCAGTTTCCAACCTTTTGAATGAATCAAAGTGCTTTTAGGCGCAGGGAAACGGCTTGTTGCGGGACGCCCAATGATGCAACAAGTTCTTCTTGAATCTGACACGGATCCTCATCCAGTAAAGCGTCCAATTCCTCGTCTTCAAAACTTTTCGGCTTTCCGGGGCGATCTTTGTCTTCAACTCCAAAATCACCACTTTTGAACCGTTTGAACCACTCGTGGCACGTCGATTCACTAATACATTCCGCCCCATAAGTTTCCGAAAGCAAACGATAGGCCTCACCCGCACTTTTCTTCATATTAAAGAATAAAAGCAGCGCTTCCCGCAAATGACGTTTATTTGGCTTGAAACTTGCCATGATTTTGCTCGATAAAATGTACGACACCGATAGAACTGCTCAAATATAACGCTGCAAAGTTGTTGACAGATACAAAACCTACAAATAAAACACATGGGGTCTGACATTTCTGCCCGGGATCCACTGGTGGCGCCATCTCTGACAAATGCTGGAAACTTACTTGTAGACCCAATACTTTGGGAAGTAAAGAGATACAAAATACTATTGAAGTAGACATGAATAGCAATACTCCTAAAGAATGCGGAACAATTTTCAGAATTTTTTTTGCGGAATAATTCGACGGTGGTGTTGGCGCAGCGTGAATTTCGGTGCAGATTTCCCGGTGATCCGACACCAACTGTGCAAACACTACGATGTTTAGCCGCTCGCCTAGAACAGTATGGGACAACACGAGATGCTGCCCCGGAGCAGCCGTTCTGCCGAGAATATCGCATCTGTGGTTGAAGATGTCGAGGAGTAGCTCGTTATATCGACCAGACGACATGCTACGCAATTTGGCATCAATCGGCGGTCTTTACAGAAAATTTTGGTGAAAGACTCTAAGATTTTTTTTTGTGGGTGGCCGTGCCTCAAATGTTAGGGGAATGGCTTCCAAATCGGAAGGTTCAGTGTTAGAATCTCAACCTGAGCGCTATCTTTCACCTTTTAGTAAACGTTAAGACGATCTTATTAAAGTTTATTGATATGTCATGCGTTTCGTATGTCGTAATCAGTGATCTTCGTAGAAGTAATAACTGCCTAGGGATTGCATACTGAGGCTTCCTAAAGCTAAGAAAAGTTCTTTCAAAGCAAATTCGACAGAGATTCCTCTTACTCTTCATAAATGTACTCACTACACAACCGCTGAGAGTGTCTTTTAAGGACACAGTGACCCGTAATTATGTTTGTGAATTCTCCTTAGGTCGAACGAGCTCTCTTGACCGCAAGAATCGAGTATGTGCCATTTTAGTCTAGATGTCTCACGTTGTTTCGATGAGTCCGCCTTAGACTGACAAAACGTCTGCTATTTTCCTGTTGTTTGTTCCCAGAGATCGGAGTCCGATCTTCACCGACAGAATTCCTCAGGATGTCCGAGTGTTCTGGACTCTGGAGTTTTTAGCCATTCTCGATTTTATAGTAGAAGTTAGGGATTTGATCGCTGCTTCCATTTTCTTGTATATAGATATACCCTCAGGTTGAACCAAACAACTGCTGGAAAAAAAGTGAAGGTTTGTGTATGCACAAAAAGGCTTTCTCAGGGAAATCTGTGAAGACGGAAATCGTCTTACTGAGAATTACTCCATTCTTCATTTCTTGAACCAGTTCAATTCACTTTCAAGTAACTGGACGTCAGTTAATTGCGGGAGATTGCGATACAGCGTGAGTAGACCGACATATCTCATATCCTTTCTAGATCCTTTCATTGCTGAGTGACTCTCTGGATCCCAAACAAGTCTATAGGGACCAAATGGATAGGAGTTTAAAGAGCCACCATTCAGGCTGAATATGTTGTATGATATCACTCGGATTAGGACTGGACACCACTCTTGCCTCCCATCAGGCTTCAGGTATGCATCACCTATTACATCTCCTTTGGAGTAAGGTCACCAAATTAAAGATTATTAGGTCGATGACTTTTTGGATGAGGATCGGAATGACTTAATCTCGAAATTGGACTTCAAAAAATCCCCAATGTCGCCCCTGCGCTGTTTCCTGTGGTTCAATCCAGCTTGAACCATATGTTGCAGATATTCTGAAGTGCAGGAGTTAAAATATTTTCTATCATGGTCAGGTGGTACATAGCCCCAGTGGTAGTTTATAGACGTTCATCATCATCTTCTACGAATAAGCACTGTTGGCTCTATCGACCATAATTCCACATCGACAATGCATCTAAGTGGGTACCAACGCTCTCGGATTCCCGGTTTACCGAATTCGACAGTTTTAATTATTTGTACATCCTTTTAAATGTAAATGTGCTTCATCGCTAAGAATTAGGTTGTTTAGAAAGTTGGAATTACCTGGGATTGGTTGTAAGAATATATTGGCACGTGGTGGGCGTTATGCATCCCGTGCTAGTAATTTTTCACCCTGCAGATGTCCAATGGAGTGACACATCGACGAATAGGCACCGATGGATCATCATTGACACACTGTCGTGCAGCCTTCAAAGTTTCTTCATTGCGATCAGACCGGTGAATATTTGGTCGTGGGAGATCAAATACCGCACACAACTGCTCGAAACAGATAAGTCTAGTATCGTGTTTGCACTAGGTGCTTTGCAACATTAAAATCCTGGCGGCACTATTTTTTTTTTCTTTTGGATCAGAGAATACAGACAAAGATGCGGTGTATTGTACTCTTTGTATGCACTTCACTGGTAAAATGCCTACAGTATGAGCATCCACCCATAAACGCAGAGTACATTCAGTCTTCAGTCTGATATAGGCCGGACCCTCACGGATGCCCGGTTCCTTGATATTGTCATCACTCTCACAGCAAGAGTCGCAGGATGTTTTGTCACTTATGCCCAACATACTTAGCAGCTATATAGTCTTTTCCTCTGAGGGATAAAAAAAAAAAACGGTTGTGAGCTGGCTCTGATTGCGTTACCCGAAAAGTCAGTTCGCCGCAATTTTACGATCTATCACAGAACAGACGATCTACAGGGCTATTTTCTGACTGGAAGTGTCAAGCTACTTCGACATATTTGGAGTAGCCTCCAAGAATAAGCCAGGGCCTTGGAAAAGAAATGATGGCGGATGAGCCCTCAATGGACCTACGACAGAACTCACATCCCGGAACGGGTCACTGGGTTTGGTCTAACCGAACGTAGTCCTACGCGTATCTACAATTTCAGATATAGACGGCTATATTGTTGACAATCCCTGCAAACGAAAAGAGGACAACGAACTTCGAATCTGTACCGTGAATCTTAGGTCCCTTAATAGCCCATGTGCAGCAAAGCAAAGAGCGGAAGGTCTGGACCGTTGCAAAGCATATCTTACCGCCATCCAATAAATGCAATGGGATGAGTCAGACAAAAAATGGATGAAAAACTGCGACATTAACTACGGCCATAGTTATTAACGACAAAAGAAGCGCTTATTTGGATGCGGTTTGTTATTAGAGGCAGACTTAGGCAAGAAGTCTTGAGTTTCCGGCATGTGAACGAGTGGCTCGTAACAATCCATATAAAGGCAACATTTTCCAACATTAGCTTTATACATATGAGCCCCCATAGAGGAGAAAGATGATGACACCAAAGAGAGCTTCTACGAGCTCTTGGGCATTAACAATAAAATTGTCCCCGACGATTTTAATCCAACTCTAGTAAGGGAGGACACCTTTGGTAGTACTGTCTAGCCTGCTAGTCTGCATGACACCGCCTCCGACAACTGATTCTGGCTAATCGTTTTGGCGGCGGGGCGAAACATTGTCGTAGCTAGCACGCAGTTCCCTGATCTCAATATTCATTAGGGGACGTGGAGATCTCCTAATCAATCAATCATCAACCAGCTTGACCACATTGCGATCAATGCAAGGCATTCCTCCAGTATTATGGATTTCTGAACGTTCCAAGGGGCCAACATCAACTCGGACCATTACTTTGGTATAACCAAGGCACGGTAGCGCTTATCCCGAATATCGCAAAGACCAGCTAAGGAATGAGGAAGATTAACGTCGGACGGCTACAATCACACAATAGTTCGCCAAATCCTTCTCCAACCGAGTCTCGCTTAATCTCTCAATAGGTCCTATGCCGCCATCATCAAATATCGAAGACCAGCGGCAACATTGTCAAACGCCACCAGAGATACCGCCTCTGATGTACGGGGTTTCACTCGGCCACCACAACGAAACCCTTGATTTGACAATGAGCGCCGGCAAGCAGTGCAGGTAAGCGAGATGCAGAGAATAACTAGAGCTGCTCACGAGCCTGTGGAAGCGAACAAAGTACACAGAGTCGCAGGATTTGGAAAGAGTATTTCTGTTCTGGACGATGTGGATCAACAATTCGGTCTAGCCGATCTGGATGAAGTGAAGATAGCCATATTTATGCTAAAGTCCAACAAAGCAGCTGGAGCAGACTGCGTAACTGCCCAGCTCTTCAAAGAGGCAGACGATGACTTGATAAGGAACATATATGTATAGGTACGTTGAATGGAACCTCAGCACCGTTTGTCTGATCCTCAAGAAAGAAGACCTTCTGAACTACGCCAACTAAAGAAGCACCACTCTTCTTAACGTCGCCTACAAAGTCTTACCTGCCGTATTGTGTAAACACCTGAAGTCATTCGTCAACACTCTGATTGGTCCATGTCAGTGTGGCTTTGGGCCAGGAAAGTTAACCAGGAAAGTCACATTACGGCGGATCTTAGAAAATACCCAAATCCATGCACATCACCTATTCATAGATTTTCAGGAGGCATATGACAGCATCTATAGAAACGAGCTATACAGGGCAATGTACGAGTATAATGCTAAGCTTGTCCATTTGTGCAGGGAAACGATGGAGAATGCATGCTTCTCCATCAAGGTCGGTAAAGACTCCAGCAAGACCTATGATGCCAAGAAAGGATTAAGACAAGGCGACACGCTGCCCCGCGATTTCTTCAACACCATTCTTGAAAGAAAACTGCAAAACTCCCGCTCCAACACAAATGCCTCAATCTTTCAAAAGTCCGATCAATTACTCGCATACGCCGATGATGTTGACATAATCGGAAGAAAGCAGCGTGATGTCAGTGGCGCTTTCGGGAGTATTGAGGTGGAAGCGGCGCAGGTGGGTTTAACGTTCAATGAGGGCAAGACCAAGTATATGATCTCATCAGAAAAGGACACCCAACACCGACGTCTCGCACAGAACGTCAACCTCGACAGATATAACTTTGAGGTAATTAAGGACTTTGTCCACCTAGGCTCCGTTATCAATTCAGACTACAACGCTAGCTCTGAGATCAAACGAAGAATAACTATTGCCAATCACTGCTTCTTTGGGCAATGAAGGTAATTAACTAGCAGGTCCCTCTCGAGTATAAGACCTTAATAGCCCCAGTCCTGATGTACGGCGCAGAGGCATGGACTTTGCTTTGAGTAGAAAATTCTTCGGGTGATTTTCGGTCCCATCAGCATAGACGGTGAGATACAACGACGATCTGTCCGGGCTGTACAGCGACATTGACTTAGCTGGAAGGGTGAAGGTCCAAGAGCGGATGAATGCACTGTTCGGAAAAGACTTGGAATCTGACATGAGGAACAGCGCAGTAGAGGAAGGCCGCGACTGAGGTAAAAGGAAGCGAACCTCAATCAACTTAGGGTGTGAAACTGGAGGTAGCTTGCTAAAGGTGGAGCTGGCTGGTGACGCCTTGTTGGATGAAGCTCAACTGTAGCACCATCTTAAGTAGATAAGTAAGGATGTGTCAAATCAAAGCGCTTAGTATGGACACGGTTCAGGTTATGAACAGCTTCCTTTAACTTTTGTTTGATTCTGAGTTTAGCATTAGCAAACTTGCTGATCGCCTTCCTAAAGCGTGTCCAATGGATTTTCTGTTGATTCCTCCTCATTCTATCTCCGATTCTGAATTCGACGTGTCTATGGACACTTCTGATAGTGTAGGGTCATCCAATAAGAGGTGTCATTTTTAAATCAATAGAAAAACTAAATTTTTTATGAAAATTGGTGATATTTTTATTTTAGTCTAAAGTACAAACTCTGAGGTTAGTAATAAAATACAATGTTTGTCATAAATCTGCCTCGGCTCTGCATACAAATGAACATTTTGTTGTTGAAATTTTTCATCACGTTTTCTCATAATTGCGCCTCTAATTCACGAATAACAGCTCTGGTATTTTCTTTTACTTCATGAATCGTTGGTGGAGCATTGGCGAAGATTTTATTCTTAACATAGCTCCAATGGTGTTAAATCGCAAGATCTCGGCAGCCATTTCGAGAAATTTGTCATGCTACTAGGCCATTATTTCACCAGCTGTGTGGCACGGGGTGCCGTCCTACTGAAAATAAACGTCGTCCACGTGATGTCGTCAGTCAACATCACTTGGCAATCCATTCACTGAAACGGTCGTACCAATATCATTTTCGAAAAAAATATGACGCATCGACACCGACAGCCCACCAAAAACCACTCCGAACTGTCACTCGTTGTGTATGAAGAGTTTGTTCCACTATTTCCCTTCGGTTTTCGGAGCCCCAGATGCGACAGTTTTGTAGGCTAAGATCTTTATCCAAAATGCGGTGTAAAGTGGTTGTGGATACGCGCAATTACTGTGATCGTCTCGAAATGGACACACCTGGGTTTTCAGTCACTCTTTCAGCTATGGTGGCGATATTTTCAGCTTATCTTGCCGGACGAACACGAGCTGAGTCTCTATGTCACTAACTTGTCGAAGACATTCAAGCTTATCGATTAAATTTACTATATCAGTGTGAGAAGGCGCTTTATGATGACCAAAATCAGTACGAACTTAAAACTAATTGGGCCACTCAAATGTAAATCAGTGTAAAACGTAAAAACATCAGCAAACGCTTGGCCTCAGTAACGAAGTAATAGATAATAGGGCGGCCTGCGGAATGATTCAAAGTTCCCAAATATTGCCAGTCCTTCAAGCCATAACGTGGGAGAAATTTGTCATATTAGATGTAGTGATACGCGTTACAAATGAGACCCATGTTCAGCCCGAACATACACACCACTTAAAGCAGTTAAGCCTCTCGATAACCCAAAACTTACATACTCGTACTATTTACAGTATAATACAGCTGCCACAGATAAAGTCACATTTGTCAAAGCAATGTAGTGTCTCTGATAATGAGATTGCTGACAGATGCCCAGCAGCTGTGTCATGTGTTACGTGTCACAGAGATATTTCCGGCAGGCTGATAGGAAATTGAGAAAGCAGGAGGTAACTTATGCCCTATTCCAACTGACAAACATTCAATCCATCGCCATCCCCTTTAGGTCAGTAAAACGCCATCTGGAAAAGTGGCCGTATCAATGGTAAATCGATAGTACGACAAATGCCTAAGCTACATGAGGACAAAGAATGGAAAGGATCTGTTCCTTATATCCCATGTTATTTGTTGACACTCATATTGGAGAGTCCCTTAAGAGGAATTTAATGCTCGAAGCTATGATAAAGTTGTACAGAATTAGTTTTCCTTTCAAATCGACAACAGATACCCAACTACAATCTATTTGGGGCAGGAACGCAAGGATTATGAGAAAAAATAAATGCGACAGTGTATTTGTTTGCTAATGGCTTTAAAAAACACTCATATCTCCAAGCTCTACTTCCGACTCATAAAGGATTTTCTATTTGCTAATACGAAAGCACTGCAACACAATGGTACAAATAGTCTGCGGCATTTTCCTTCTCCGCCATAAGAACTGCAACAGCAGCGTATCTATTCGAGTCGTCATTGTGCGTATTTATGAAAGAATAAACTCGTGTGGATAATAGCTTAGGTTTTCATACTTTGGATAAGCTGCACTGGTGCAGCTGCAGATCCAACGACATAGAAAAGGATTTCCTGCAAACGGAGTACATATACTCGTAGACCTAGACGTAGCTAAGTAGCTCGCACAATAATAAATAACTATCACAATCGCCGTCACTGTCATCGCAATCCAGAGAACAATAAAAGCAAATTGCTGCAACAGAGCTGAGCAGGAGCAAGTCTCACTGTCACAACCACCATCATCATCGGCAGCCAGCCGAATGATGATGTCCCTCCTAGCAATGCTATCATAAAACTTGTTGCATGCCATCTTCGTATTGTTTGCTTTGTGCTTTGTTATTTAAATTTCACCATAATTGAGTATATAATTTGCCTCTCATAATTTATCAACTCATTCCTTTGTGAGTTCTTCGCCAGATTTTCATTGGAGATCCTTTGGGAATGGCATTGGCCAGGGATTCAATTCAATGATTAAATAAAGAGCAATCATCCCTTACCAGCTAATTTTAATTAATTGCTTTTCGTGAGGGCGCGCGCTGTCAGTCCCAAAAATATACGAATACCCCAATGACCGGAAAGGCCCACGTAAAATGGCGTTTAATTAAAATAAGATACAGATACTGGTGCTGATGCTAATGCTGATGCTGGTACTTCAAAAGTGAGTACTCTTCAAGACAAGCACAAGTTTAATTAGATTGGAATCGTCTTCTTTTTTTTTCGTATAATGTACTGGAACCAGCTGTCTTCGTCTTCATTAGAAGTTTATAGTGTTCGATGCATTTTAAATTCGCCAAAGTGGTGTTCTTTTAAAACAATGATGTAGCGTGGATACTTTTGCAGGAAGAGTATCGGTCTAAGAATAGAAAAAAAAATTACGTGAGGCACTTGTACTTTATTGAGTTTTCTGTTTTCTGTTTTCTGTTTCCTGTCCATTAATATAATTATGGAGTACACTTCGGATGGTAATGGCATCACTTGCATTATGCAAGTACACGTCAAGGTTACCATCATCGTCATCTGCTGAGTGCATGAAGTGCTTCGACTTCCCACACTGTCGGTGGAATCACAGGTTAGAATTGGTATCCATACTACTTGGGGGTAGGCCATCTTCCTAACATTCCCCACCCTAGATAATTGATTTCATCGTCCATGCACATAGAAAGTATGATACTTCACATCCTTACCATATTTACATTTGAAAGGATAATGTCTGTTTGTTTGTTTGTTTGTAAGGGTGTATCTCACAACAACTTGATTGCTTTCAATTGAGTGGTTACTGTTCCAAAGAGGATTTATTTGGGTTGGTTTTAGGATAGAAAATATAAAAATCTCGAGAGTCATTGGAAAGTTATTCATCATTTGGTCTGGAGCTAACGCAACGATCATACTTAAGAATGTTTTGTTAAGCAGTTTCAAAGCAAATCAATGCCATGAAGTGGAACTTTTATGGGATTTTACGGACACAGATTATACATTGATTCGCCCTCAATTACTCATAGAACCCTAGAAAACCCAAGGTGGACCAAAATTGACTGACTTATGTAGGGTTCAATTATACATATACAGCACAGCCTCGATAATCCGAACACCCAAAATTTATACATTGTTCGGACTAGCGAATCGTTCGGATTATAGTATGCAGATATTTTGAAGGCATTTTTCAAAACAAAACAAAGTTTTTCGTAATTTAAAATATATTTTAATAATGTTGTACACTTGCGGTCATAAAAACCGCACCATATCAAAATGATTGAAAAATTGTTAATAACTACGATAATAATTTTTATAATGAAATGAAATTTTTGTTGAGTACTCCGCAGTAGTTTATAAGTATTTCTATCTAATTTCCATCTGTTTATTGAATGTTTGAAAAAAGATATTAACAAAGAAAGAAAAATCAGTTAATTTTCTTATTTTTTTTAAATATTTTAATACAGTCATTGGTTAACAAAATCAAACGACACATTTTTTATGTATGTGTATATAAGATGTTTAGATATGCCACTTTTACCAAAAAATTATCAATACCGAGTTGCTCCTCCTTTGGTGGTTATAACCGCTTTTATTCTAGAAGGCATCGAGTTTACTAGAAGTTCAGTAATATCCCTTGAAATTTCAGTATTCCATTCATGTTCCAGAACTTCATTTAGCTTTTTTTTACACTCTGGTTTATGTTCAGCCACCTTACATTTCATTACATGCCACAAGTGTTCGATTCTGCTTAAATCGGGCGAATTAGCTGGCCAGTCTAGTCTGGTAATTCCGAGGTCATCAAACGTTGTCTTGAGCTGAAAATTATTGAAAGACTCTAGTTACTTGTCTGTTTATTATTTATAAAGTAGACATCTAGAAGTTGATTTATAACACTTTACTTACGGATTTGGAGCAGTGGCAAGGCGCAGAATCATCTTGAAAAATGCACTTGTCAGTATACGAATAATGCTGTCAATTGCTGGTACCAAAAACTCCCTTACTACGTCTTCATACTTTTGAGCGTTCATAGCTCCACTAACAAAGTGCAAAGGGCCCGAAACGTAAAAAGAAAAACATCCCCAAATCATCTGGCTTTGAGGAAACTTCACTGTTTTGACTATGCACTCGTCCTTGAACCTTTCACCTGCTGACCGTCGTACGTATGGCAAATTGTCGGCACACAACAAATTAAATTTACTTTCATCGGACCATATCACACATCGCCAATCATCCTGCGTCCAATCTTCGTACTTTTTTGCCCACGTCAAGCGAGCTTTTTTCATTTTTGTGGTTGTAGCCGTCGGCGTATGGTTTCGGTGCTTAGATCAACTTGATGAAATTCACTCAGCTCTGCTCTTATACAGACAGCACTTTTAAAGCGATCTTTCATGCTAATTCGTTGTAATACATTGTCCGTCTTCTGGGTTGTTTTACGTTTTCGTCCCGAGCCTTTTTTCCTTTCCAGTGGATCCAAATTTTCTTTTTTCTTCATCAGTCGTACGATAGTTGAATGACAGCATCCTATTTTAACCGCAATCTCACGATAGCCAAGCCCTTCTTCGGCTAAAGTCAATATTTGAACTTTTTCGTCCCGAGTCAGTTGATGATATTTACCAGACATTTCACTTTTTTTTACTTGTTACCGTCACAACTCAATTCAAACTGACCGAACTCCGCTATGGGGAATACCCTTCATTAGTATGGGAAAAACCCTTACGATCTGATGTAATTAGGCACTTTTTGAGAACTCATTAGGTGGTGCGGTTTTTATGACCGCAAGTGTATATGTAATACTTATTAGAGTGTAATGCAATTTATGTAATTACGCTTTTTTTAAAAAAATTCCAAAATTGTATTTTGACGAGTGGTATTTAGCGACATAGAAAACGCTTTATCCCTTATTTTACGTAATAACATTTTTCCTGGGATCGACATATCGACTTCATCCATCATATTTAAGGCAGACACAGCTTGAGTATGTGGAATCCTAGCAACTGGTTCCGATGACTCCAATTCTTCTTCGCTTTCGATATCCTGCTGATTCATTACTTGTCTTCAGTTAACGGCTCCTGGCAGTCAATGTCATAATTGCTTAACAAGAAATTGTTAGTGTCTACTTCTGAAAAGCCTCAGTTACGAAAAATGCTTAATGGGAGATCATCTTCATGTTCAAAATCATCTACAACTTCGCTAGACATTTCCTCTGATTCGAATAACAAAAGCCACAGAGGCGGCTTCCAAGACTTTTTAATCAAATTGGAAGATAACTGCTGCCAACTTTGAGCCAATGGAAACACTGCGTCTTTCATTGTGGCCTTTTTTAAGCAGTTCAGACACTGCGCATTCTGGATCAACTTCTTGCTGGCCAAAAATTTGCAATAGGAGTTTTTTCTTGTATGTCACTTTAATGTTTTGAATGACATTTTGGTCCATGGGTTGAATAGGAGCTGTGCAATTTCACAAAATAGTGAAATTTTCGTCGATCGATTGCAGATCTTCCTCAAGTGGATGCGCTGGTGCATTATCAAGAAGTAACAGTGCTTTTAGCGGTAGATTTTTTTCAATGAAAATTTCTTTACTTCGGGAATGAAATGTCCTTTTAGCCACTCTAAAATATTGGTCTTGTAACCCAAGCATTTCTTTGACCTGTGCAATGGACTGGTAACTTTTTGGCCGTTACAAATGCACGTGGCTGTTGTGCTTTTCCAATAACCAGCAAAGGCAGTTTGTGCGTTCCGGTTGCGTTTGCACATGGCATAAATATGATCCTCTTCTTCGATTCTTTGGAACCTGGGGCTCTACTCTCTGACCCAGACGACAGCGTTTTGTCTGGTATCATTTTCCAGTACAAGCCTGATAAATTTTTCCTGGAATGACTTCACAGCTGCTTCGTTATTCGACAATTTCTCACCGGTTAGCTTTAGTTGGCGTATACTATGCCTTTTCTTAAAATTATTTAACCCTCCTCTACTGGCAACAAACTTTCCTCTTTCAAGTCTTTCTTGGAAAAATTTGACCTTTTCCATCAATGCTTCACCTGACAAAGGGACGTTCTTTCTTCGCTGCTCTAAAAAGTACGTAAATAAAGCATCTTCAAGCTGTTACAAATGATTTTATTCTTTCGTCCTTGCTTTCAATGTCAAAAATAGTGGATTTTCCAACGTTATACTGCATTGCAAGAACTGTTGACCAGATACCTTGCTTAATCTTATCCAAAATCTCACACTTTTGTGATATTGTTAATGTGATATGTTTCTTTTTCTTCTATGTTGAAGCCATAATTTAAAAAGTACACGAAATGGTCGAAGAAACAGCACGCAACAGTGTTAAATAAAACAAAACTGCGCGACTGTAAAAAATGTGAGCCCGATTCAATAAATAAAATGGTGACTTCAGTTTTAAAGACAATTGAAAACTGATGACTTATGGCTTATGATCCTCCCTATTTCTAGTCATCTTGTTGCAGCTGTCCACCCTGGAGATACGCAGTTACGCCTACGGAGTTAGCCTGTGGTCACCCCTTTGGCGTACTGCGCAACCAAAAATTTCCGACCCCCCTTTGTTGTTCACGATGATGATTGACAGCTAAAGGGTTGTAATGGTCCTGGATTAAGATGTCATCTTCCACAATTTATGATGCAAATGTTTGTATCTACGTATTATTGGGATTGTTGATGTGAAGTGATACCATTTTTCGTCATCTCTCCAGTACAAAAGGCCTGGTGCTCATAAGCTGCAAAATAGATAGAAAGAAATACGTTGCAGCTCATGTGCACCGGGCCTAAGGGAACAGACTTAGTATTGCGTGGAGTGTGTGGCACTGCAAGTGACAGTAGACTCAAGTTAAATCAATTCTTCGAATTTTCGTTCTCATTCCCAGACCCAGGGGAGTCTGGTGTTTTTATTATCGAGGCCCTGCTGTACATACGTGCACATACATATGTATATGTTTCTTTTGCAGATTATAAAGAATTTTATGAAAATTCATAAACGCAACAAACCCAGTGCAAGAACAGATTAAATTATTGAATTTTATTGTGTTTTATAACGATCAGTTATTACAACGCAAATTAAGTACCGCCTATGGTTCGGTACTAGGGCCACCACCGAACGCAGTAGTCGAGAGCATTGAATACTATAATTCCATGAAGATGGGACTAATCATATGCTGCTATGTTACTCCTCAGAATAATTTTCGGGGCAATAGCAACTGCAACATCTCATCAACAATCATCACCTGGATTTTATACTCGTACTATCGTCTGACTTGAGAGCCAAGACTTGTTAAGAAAATAAGACAGCGAGTAATCGGTTTAACACTACGTATAAAGGGTAGTACTGTCATGGGTCTCCATGTCAGACTAGGGATACATTGAATTACGAAACGGATGCAAAGCCTCAACCTTATCGAAGAAAAGGTATCCACGGAAAACCAACTAGACACGTTTTCAGGAGAACATCGGCAAGTCTGTAAATTGTCCCGCTAAACTCAAATCAAAACAAAAGGTAGGAAAGTTATTCAGAACCTAAACAGTGCTCTCACCATGCCATGTTCATATCATAGGCTCCACTCACAAATTTGTCCTCCGTTTGGAGAGAAATGGACTTTGGTACAACACGCAATGGACACGATTAAATCTTTATATTCGACTAAATTGAAGGTATTTACATGGTGTGATTCACAAATCGTGCTTCGCTGGCCACCTCGTAGTTAAACCACCTTTGTTGCAAGCCGTACAGCTGCTTATTATTAAGAAAATTCCGCGATATGGATGGCATCATATCGTCTCAGAATCGAATCCTGCATTTTTTTTTTTTGTCTGCTGGCAGTTTTCAGTGCAAAGGCTCTATCTCTAGTAAATTGCAATCAGACAAGAAAAAAAAAATAATTACGACATATATTTATACCCTCACTGACCTACACAACTCCTTTAGTGCAACATAACCCATTTTAATTTTTAACATTTGCTGCGGAATCACCAATTGTATAATCGAGGACAACAATGCTGACTGGGTAGCTAGCAAGGGCATCTCTGGCAAAGCCTTTCATGCCGTTTGTGTTGGATTAAACAAATGTTTGATGGATAAACAAATTACAGGTCTGATCAAGTTGGACTCCGCGATATCCAGGAATGAAGACGCTCCTTTACATCACCTGGATAAACTGCAGAGTGACATCAAAGCTATATGTTCTGCGCAGGTTATATCCAACCAAAAAAAGTGCGAGTCGATAAGCTCCCTGCATGACGACATTGACATTCCTCCATTTCCAGTCCTCGTCACACAAACAACTCTCTCCTAAACAATCTGATGGTATGCTCGGAGTTACCTTCGATAAAGTGAACGATGTCGGTGATGAATTTACTGCGACTCGATTCCTGTGATATTGCACATTACATCGCAAAAATAAAGAGCAAAATCGTTGACACACAAAACTTCCCGCAGCCTTACCAGAATGTTCCCTACAATACATTGCTCATGAGTGAATTAATGGAACCTGAAGTGGATTCACGCGATTCCTGCGAACTTTTTTCCATCTTGTCATCTGTGTCAACTTATTCCACGGAAGCTTATCAATCACTTTAATTGGACCTGGACACCTTCCGGATGGCAACGTAGCCTAGACAAGCTTGCTTCGAAGAATCAATTGGTCACAACGCTTCTTATCAAAGGCGCCCCCCAAATGGTGATGTTGATTGGATCTAGAATTTCTTCGAAAAGAAATATGGCATCACCATTAGCCATAGCAATTTGCTTCCAATATCTTACCACAGAAGCAAGCGCTGCCAAATATGAATGTTTGTTCCATAATCCAGCCAGCAACAATTTCAATCTTGGAAAGATGCGTGTCGGCAAATGGTTGGAAAATACAACCAAGAACAAGCAGGATAAAGTCAATTAGTCCGTCATATCTAAACCAGCTAATAAATTAACAAGTAAATCTCCTCTTCCCACACCCACCCAGCTCCAATTGGAGTTTCAAAACTAACATTTTCCCTAATTTTAAACCTCCCTCTATTCCACCCCAGATCAAGCCCCAACGTGTCTCTTTCGACTTAACCCCTACTACTCAAAGTGCCACCACTCAACAACATACATAACTTTCCCTAATTTCGACCTCGGAACTGGAGCTAAGTATCCTAACTTCGTTCTCAGATTTTAGACCCAATTTCTGACATCCTATCTGTTGCGCCAACAAACCCCTCTTCTTTAATCACTCCGTCTTCTGTTGACAACATTTCGCCACCCACTGTTTAATTAATGCAGCAAACTAGCGATACCACTGAATGTCGCTGTTATCAGTCTCAGTAAACTTTGTATAAAGTATCACGAGATTTTTAATACGCCCCCCTAAAAAGTTGCAGACGAACTTGCCGCTCCTCGCCACTATGTACATTCTAAAAGAGTTTCACACCTCCAACGTAGTCGATTTGACCACGATAAATTTGGTTCGAACAAAGTCATGCAAGAATCTTCCTCTCACCTTTTATTACCAGAGCGTAAGAGGACTGCGTTCTAAAACCCACGCAGTTTGATATCTACGCCCTGACTGATACTAATCTTATCCCCAACATAAAGAACCAGGGATTATTCCCTCTTTCGTTTAACGTTTTTTTGGGATGATTGACTTTTCTTGTCGAGGTGTCCTACTGGCCATCCATCCAACAGCTTTGATTCCTTCCTCGTTGCTACTTCTTCTTATTCTAAGCCCGACTCTGAGTCAGTTAAAATAACATTTACACGTAGAACCTTGTACGTTATGTGTTACTACATTCTTTCGGCCCAACCTATCGAATCCTACCAACTTGCCTTTGATGCAATTGACAATTTGATTGACTTATCGGAGTTGCTTGATGATACCATTAGCTTCGGCGATTTTAATCTGTCTCAGCTGAAATGGACTCCATCTGAAGACCTATCTTTTTTCATCGCTTCTAATCCCATTTACACTAAGGAATGCCTCTTCTTAGATCGGTTGACAGACTTTAGTCTACGTCAAGTCAGTAGCGTTTCCAACTATATGAAAAGGCAATTAGACTTTATCTTCTCAACTGATCCCATCAACTCCTCAGTATCGTCTTGTCCCCAATCGCTTTCAACTTTCATTTTTCCACATCTCTCCATTCCAGTCGCCTCACCCCGTAGTAGGAATTTCTTACAATTTTCACAAAACTAATTTCTACAATATAAAATCAATACCTATCTAAGCAGGGCTTCTTTCAAGTTTACCAATCTAACTCTGATCGCTGCCCTCTCCATTTTATTGCATATTATCCATCTTCCTTTATGTGCCATATTCCCGCCCTAAAACGTCTTCTACATCCCCGCGTTGGTATAATCTTAGACTGCGCTCTCTACGAAATAAAAGAAACAAGTTATGGGCGGTATTCCTTCGCACCCACTCTTCTTTCGACTATCTACATAGATACATATCTTCATTCCATCGAACTCTACAACTCTCTCTACCAACGCTACCCCATTGCGAAAACCAATCTTATAAATGACCTCAAGTTCTTCGTTCAAGTTTTCAATTGCAAAAGTAAGGCCGATCATCCTTCCTCCCTCGCTTTCGAAACCAAATCTTCAAGTGATCCTCCCACCATCGCTAATTTTCTTCCTACATTTTTCAAACAATCATTTGCCAACAACTCCTTCGTACCAGATACCTTATACTTCCATGACCTACCAAATTTCTCCGTTAGTCCCTTTCTCACTCAAAATTTCGATCCTGCAGTTACTGAAGAAAAGTTACTAAGTCTTGAAGATAAATTTCTACCTGGCCCAGATGGTCTTCCCGTCGTTTTTCTTATCGAAATGTTCTTCCAACCTGTCTCTACTCCTTTCCTACCTATTTTGTGTATCCCTTACACCGGGAGAATTTCCCCATATTTGGAAGACCTGTTTGATACACAAAAGGTATCCAAGCATGAAGTTACCAATTATCTTCCCATTGTTAAACTCTCTCATATACCCAAACTCTTTGAAGACATTTTATACGAAGCCTTAAGCATCAAATGCAAGTCTTTTATTTCGCACAGACAAGATGGTTTTCTAAAAGACAGATCAACTACCATAAACCTATTTGAATTCGTGTCTTTTGCTCTCATAGTCTTAGAAAATGCCAAAGAAACCGATGTTATCGCTTAAGTGTTTGATAAGCTATCTCATCTTCTTCAAATTGTCTGCTTCTGGCTTTGAACCTCTTATATTATAATGGATTTCTTCTTACCTGATAAATCGTTATTATAGTGTTCGGTTTAAATCCGCCCTTTCGGTTCCTTTCCTGACCTCATCTGAGTTCCACAAGTCAGACATTTTAGTCCCCATCTCTTTATTCTTATTATTAACGATCTTGAGAGGGTCATTAAGCACTCCTATGTCTCTCTTTATGCTGACTACACAACATTTTATAAAACTGTTTCTTCTCCCCATGACTTCATCCTTCTGCAAGAAGACCACGGTCAGTTTTTAATCTGGTACATCAAAAACTCCTTAGAGCTTAGTATCCGTAAATGCCAATAACCTTCTCACGTAAATGCAACCCGTCTCCTTCCCGATTTTATTTTCTCTATGGTCAACCAATTCCCCTGGTTAAGTTTTTTCAAGACCTTGGCATATTATTCGACTGCGAACTTCATTTCCGTTCGCATAGCGAAACTCATCACTTGGTTTTATTAAACCAAGGAATTTTCCAACCCGTATGTGATCAGATCCCTCTATGATACGTTTGTTCGTCCCCTGTTTGAGTATACCAGTCAAGCTTGGTCCCCCTTTCACCGACTTCATGCTTCCCAAATCAAGGGTATTCAACGTCAATTCCTCCGATTTGCTTTCCGCGGTCTCCTCTGGAACGACCCTGTAAACTTACCTCCCTATCAGGATCGCCTCAAACTTTTCAATATGAATTCGTTAGAAGAACGAAGGAATATTGCTGACATTCTTTTCATTCATCAACTGTACATCTGTTTTTAACCCTATTTCCAACACGTAATCATCTCTTTTATCTACCCTTGTAGCGCACCTTTTATGGCTCCAACGAGCCACCCGTATCCTCCGAAAGGTTAACTCAAACCTCTCCGTTTTTGATTTGGACCTGAGCACTCCCCGTCTTAAACAAGATCTCCTCCATCATTCCCTTGGTTCCAAGCTCTTAAATTTTTCTGTTAATTTTTAAGTTAGATTATGCTTCCATTAAGCCAAATAAATGGAGGCCTTAACCCTCCCAAAAAAAAAAAAAATTTATTGTGCGTCTCGTGGTTTGTTACTCGTACCTTGACACTTGCAATGAAAAGAAATTTTAAAAACAAGTTAATTATGGATGCATTATGAAGATAATTAGAAATTCAGTTTCAAGATGAATAATTTATATCAAACAAATTTACAAATTTCGTATGTTTAGACATCTCTCACGTAATGAAAGCGTATGTCGATGTGTGAGATGGATATCGTGGTGAGATGAATTTTTCGAAAGATGCATGGCACTCTGGTTGTCGCAGAAAATTATTAGCGGATGTTTAACAAGAGTCCCAAAACTCATTTCAGAAACAAGGTTTCGCAAATAAACTGCTTTTTTGAGTGCAGCTGTCAGCGCCATATATTCCGCTTCTGTGCTGGATAACGGGATAGTCAGTTGCTTTTTTTGTTGCTCATGTTCAACAGCTCCACCAGGTAGTATAGAAAACATCGAGGGAGATAAGATTGCCTGCTTTTGTGAGATAGGCATGTAGTTTCCCGCTTTGTTTTGTTAGACTTCCAGTCCCAGGAAATACCCCAATTTGCCCTTGTCCACAATGATAAATTTATTTTTGAGCATGCTCTTAATTTCATATTGACGGATCCTCTCCGAGCAAGCGAGTAAAATATCGTTCACATAGATTTCCAGGATGTTGATTTCTCCCTCTTTGTTGTTTATGTAAACACAGGAAATCGTGGCTGCATCTCTTAAACCAAATCTTTCTTAGAGTTTCATCCAGCCTGTTGCTCCACTCACCTCCTGATTGCTTCCATCCGTGCAAGACCTTTCTTAATTTGCAGATACACTGAGGATACTTCCGATTGATAGACTCTTCCGGCGGGTACATACTCGTATACATTTCTTCGTTTAACCTTCCATTCAAGTATGCACATGTGACATCCATTTGATGAAAACGCAGTCTATGCTTCACAGACAAAGCTAAAATAAGTCGTACGGCGGGCGAACGTTTGGTAATTAACGGGATTTATACCTTTCGATCTTGCCACTTTTGTCCCTTTTCAAAGAGATTGGCTTCCCACAAAATCGATGGAATACCCAACCGAATTCAATTCCAAGCTACGAGTAGTTCCCCGTACAATCTTTCAATTCATATTGAATTAGTAGACTCGGAGTCTCACTTGCCATCATTTTCAACTACTCCTCCCGCCGCCCTAACAACGGAAACCGAAACCGCGCTGTCTATCCCGCCCGCCGCCGCTCCACGCAAACTGCTCAAACAATTCGGAACTTCATGGACCCCTCCGAATGGAAAAGCAGACTAGAAAAGCTAAAAAAGGGAAACTATCCGGCCTTCTACGTTGAAGGTGCTCCTCAATACGCTGATGCTGCTTGGGTGTGGAATTTCTTTCACCGAAATTATGATATCACCATTAGCGAGTGCCTGATGATTTCCCGTGATGACTCCAAAAATTCCTGGAGCTTCAAAATAAACATCCCAACCAAATATTCGTGGTTGTTCCCTACTTCCCCTGGTAAGGCCATTACACCTGGGAATACAAGTATCACGAAATGTTCCAAGGAGCGAGAAAACCCACATCTCGACGACAACCAAAATTCTAAAAATAAACATAGTATTAATGATAAGCTTAAAAAAAGACCCCTCTCCAACTTACTTCCAAAGGTAACAAAGAAACATCCTAACAAAAAAACGAAGCTCTAATCCCGATCCTAATTGGAGCTTCAAAACAAACGTATTCTCTAACTTTAGTCCTCCCTCATCACTTATCCGACACAAAGCCCCTACACATCAATCCTCTAATTTCCCTAATTCTCCCCCTTCCAACTTAACTCCAACCACCTATATTATCCGTTCTCAACCTTCTACGCACCAAATTCAGCTAGCAACTCATTTCCTAACTTCGACCTCAAAACTGGAGCTAAGTACCCTGATTTTATTAACTCCCATACCCTAAACCCTACATCTCATCCCTCGCCCAATTCTATATCCAACCATTCATCTCCAGCCCTCTCCTCCACTACACCTTTTCCCACCAACAATTAAACTAACACAGCAAACAAATGGAACTACAGAAAGTCGCTATGTACTCTCTAGGCTTAGAGAAGGAAAAATATAGGAAAACATTCGTCTATTTCTTGCCTATCTGCATGACAAATCGGGCTCGGTCTGTTACGAAGGGAAGACCAAAACTAGCGTCATGGTTTCCATCCAGAAGGAAGGCTTCCCCAACGACCCTATCAGTCTCAGGAACCTTTATGTCAGGTACCACGAGGTTTTTATCATGTTCCCTCAGAAAGTGGTGGACGACCTTACTGCATTCAGCCACTACGCTAACTCTAAGCGAGTCTCACATCTACAGCGAAGCCGAGCCGACCACGATAAATTTTTTCGACCATAACTTGCCTCCCTTACCAGCACTTAAACTAGCCTCACACCTAGACCCCACAACATCCCTCTTACTTTTTACTACCAGAATGCAAGAGGTCTTCGCTCTAAAACCAATGCTGTTCTACGTTAGTCTCATGGTCTTCCCTATGATATTTACGCTCTGACTGAAACCAATCTGATTCCCGACATAAAGAACCAGGAATCGTTCCCCCCTGCTTTTAATGTTTTTCGCGACGACGATCCTACCCGGCCAACTGATGATTCCCCCTGTCGAGGCGTCCTCTTCTCGTATTATCATTTCGTCATGCTTTAAAGTCGACTTTGTCGCAATAAAAATATCATTCCCCGTCAAGTCCCTTTACGTTATATGTTGCTACATCTCACCAGCTCAACCTATCGAATTCTACAACTTGCTATCGATGCGATCGACCAGTTAATTGACCTGTCTGAGTCTATTGACGATATGCTAATTCTCGGCGACTTTAATCTCCCTCAGCTACAGTGAACTCCACCAGATAACCAATCGTGTTTCGTCGCTTCAAATGCCAACTATGCCTTTTCCATTTTTTATAGAGAAATATTTAATTCTTTTTGCCTTTACGTTCCGTTTACCCACCTTAAAACATCATCTACTAGTCCTCCCTGGTATAATTGCAAGCTTCGTTCCTTACTAAATAAGGGAAACAATTTATAGGCTGTTTTCCTTCCACCAGATCCCTTTCGAGCTATTCCCGATAATTGATCTTGGTGCTTGTCTTCATTTCACCGAACTTTACGATTGCCTTTACCAGCGCTACCCTAACAATGCGCAAGTCAACCTTGTAAAAGACCCTAAGTCCTTTTTTTAAATTTGATAACTACAAAAGAAAGTTCGATGGCTACCCTCGTTTACAATATTTCAACAACAAGTCATCAACCGATCCACTAACCATTGGCAATCTATTTGTCACCTTTTTCAAACAATCCTTCACCAACGACTCCTTTCTACCGGATCCATCCTATTTTACTTACCTATTGAATTTCTCCAATAGCCCACTACTCTCTCACACCCTGGACCTGTCTTATATCGAATATTGTATAAGTTACACCAACTTAATAACGAATTCACACTCGGCCTAAATGGCCTCCATGCCATATTCCTTAAAAAATGTTCTTCCTCCCTTTCCTCTAATCTTCTCCTAATTTCTTTCGTCTATCCCTTTCATAAGGAGAATTAACTCAGACTTGGAAAACCTCCCTCATAACACCGATCCTCAAAAAAGGATTAAAGAACGAAATAACAAACTATAACCCAATCGCTAAACTCTCCCATATACCCAAACTCTTCGAAAGTATTCTGTGCGAAGCTCTACGCTTCCAATTATATCCCATAGACAACATGGCTTCCTGAAGGATAGGTCAACCACCACAAATCTCGTTGGATTCGTATCCGTTGCCCTTTCTGCCCTAGAGAATGGCAACGAAGTCGATATAGTTGCAACCGATTTTAGCAAGACCTTCGATAAAATCTCTCATCGATTATTACTCTTTAAATTGTCTGCACTCGGCTTTGAACCCATACTGTTAAAATTGATATCCTCTTACCTCAAAAACCGTTTTTACAGTGTGCGTGGGTCAGCCCATTCGGCTTCATTTTCATCAAACACTCGTCTGCCTCCATTTCGCCGACGATACCAAATTTTTTAAAACCATTTCCTCTCCTCATGACTCCTTCCTTCTTCAACAAGACCTTGATAGTTTTTCGATCTGGTGCCTCAAATGCCAATCCATCACCTTTTCGCATAAGCGCCACCAACCTCCTCCCCGACTCTACCTTCTCCACAACCAACCTATCTCCTCCGTTCAATCTCTTCGCGACCTCGGCATTTTGTGTGATAGGGAGCTCAACTTCCGTTTACATATGGATGGAATAAGTACGCCAGTCAAGTATGGTTCCGATATCATCGCGTTCATATCTCGAGAATCGAAAGCATCCAGCGCCGTTTTCATCGATTTGCTCTTCGAGGTTTGCCCTGTGACGATCCTTTTACTCTGCCTCCCTATCAAAACCGTAACACCTAAACACCCTTGAGGAACGTAGAGATGCAGACGATTTTCTCTTCATTCATGGACTCTTTTTAGGTCACGTTGAATGCGTATCCTTTCACAATTCCATTTTCCTCAACACTAACCCTCGAAATCTACGTACCCCCCGTCCATTCTATTTACCAACCCACCCTACCTCCTATGGCGCGAACGAACCAATCTCCCGTATGCTACGAAAAATCAATTCAAACCCTACCGTCTTTGACTTCCTTCACCACTCCAGCCAACCTTAGTTTTAAGTTTAAGTTTAATTTTAAGTTATAGCTTGTATAAGCTTCGCCTCCACCAAAATTAAAATTAAATTAAATCAAACTACGCTTATACACCCATTTGCATTTTATTTGTTTTCCTTCTGGTGGCAGGCCAACAAGCATCTACGTGTCATTGGAATTCAAAGTCTTGTACTCGGCCTGCTTTCAGTGTTTGGCTTCATCACAATGTAGCGCTTCTTCAATCGTCTGCGGAATTTTTGTGTCGCGTTACTTCTCCACCTCCTTCTTCATCTTGGTCCAGGTCTAGATTATAATTAGGTATCTGGTTGATTCATTATTTCTTCTGCTGTGTCTTCGAAATGGTCTTTGTCTTGATTAACGTTTTGCTTTAGTTGACTTGGCTTCGGGTCCTGGTCTGTTTTGAATTACATTGGTATCCTTCACTTCTCAATGAATGTTCCTTTGTCGACTTTATTTGCTATCTGATCGAACTCCGGCACTTCTGGGTTCTTTTTAAAATCTGGCATGCTGAGGAATTTGGCATCACGACTTTTTAAATCCTTTCTTTGTTTAGGAACATATATACTCGTATGGACATCCTGTACGCTTTGGCTTTAGCTGAATATTCAACCATCACGTAATTTGTCCCTTCTGCCTGAAACTTTGATTTTCTGGGCTTTTTACTGAGGACACCTAAATAACCAAATAATTTAAAATGGAAAACATTAGGTTTCTTACCACTTCAGCTCTCGTAAGGGAGCATCGTTGGAACAGATTTTGTCGGCGGCCTAGTCCTTATATAGGCTGCCGTATTTATTGCCTTGGCCCACATCTTTTTAGGAAGATCAGAGTCCAGCAACATACACCGAGCCATATCAACAAGGGTCCAGGGTCCGAAGGCGATAATTTTCGGCTGAATACACGACCCAGGAGAAAGGAGTCGCCGAACGCACAAACTGGACCCTTGTTGATATGGCTCGGTGTATGTTGCTGGACTCTGATCTTCGTGATCACTCAAAAATTTTCCGAATTCCTCGCCCAAATTGTTACAACCATTGTAGCATCGAAGCATCTTAGACTTTCGACCCGTTTCTAATTCGACTTGAAATTTAGGTTGGGTTAGGTTAGGATAAAACAGGAGTATGATGGATAAATCATCACCCGGACACCAGGCACCAAAACGGGCCCTTCGCCATCCCTGTGGAACCACTTGAATTTATCTTCAAATGGGAAAACCTAAACAATTTCCCTGGTGAAACATCCAACTTCTTTGCAAAATTCGAGAAGGTCTTTTAAGTTACGTCTATTTCCTCTTGGTTTTCGAAAAAATATTTCCCTAAAAATTTTCTTCGACTTCGCGATATTGCCTCGCATTCACACAGTGTGTGTGTTTGTCCTCAACAGATTGCAGATCACCGCAGAATCTGCAAATATCCGCATCTGACAATTTTAGTCGCTTTGCATGTTGCCGCAGGAGACAGTGTCCTGTCAGGATTCCTATTACTGTTCTAAGCTTATCCATGTTTAATTTTATTAACTCCATAGATCTTTGGCCAGAGAGCCTTGGATACCCTGTATCCTTCCTAGGTTGGCAGTTTTTGTGCCCCTTATTATGCAAATGGTGGTTTGATGTTGGCAACCGCACTATTGTCGAGGAGCCCTTCTTTCTTGCAAGCTCATCCGCTTGTTCATTTCCTTTAATACCGCAGGGTCCTGGCACCCAGCACAGTCTCACACGGTTTTGACTACATAGTGCCTTGAGAACTGTGCGACAGCCGCTGACTTATTTTTGTAACAATTTGTAAAAGTGAATTTGACGTTTTTTGAAATTACTGCCCAAAGAAAAATCTCGTGTAGAAATTTGTAAAAATTGGCAGGCTGGGGAAATGACTTACTCTGCCAAATTTTTTTCTCGCGGCAACAGGTTTTTGTACAAATTTGTGCAAATTTCTGGTCCTTAAAGTTCGTCTTTAAGATCTACATACTCATACGTCTATCTCTTTTAATTTTTGAACCACATCCAAGAACGCATCCATGTGGTCTGATATCATTTTCAATGACAGTAGCTTTCGATATAGCGTGACTTTCCTTATTGGGCCAGCTGCAGCGGGCTGATGCAAGGCTTCTAGTTTGTCCCCTGCGTCCTTTGAATTTGGTTCAGCTGGGAAATTTTGGCACACAGAAAGATTGTTACAAGGGCCTTCTCATCCTTCTGGTTCCAGATTGGGTGGTTCGCCACTGTTCGGGCATCCAAAGTGCTGCCCCCCTTGACATAAGATCAAAGGTGGTTGTATATATGTACACTACGTATTTGGATCTTCCATCCTCGGTAGTTCTGCCCATCAAGCTTTTCGATGTTTAAGAACGAGCTCACAATTTACTCATGGGTGGTAGTGGACTGGCTTCCAAATCGGAAGGTTCGGTGTTCGGCCTCGCCCGAAAGACATATCATCCATTTTTTCAGTTAACGAAAATCAAGTAAGACGTGTAGTTGACTAGAAATCAACATCAAGCCAACTTCCACTAAGAATTTAGTCTCCCCATTAAATGTTGGATGCCACCCATGGAACGAAATAACCACTGAGCCCAAAAATCTTTCTTTCTCTCTATATCCCATTTTCCAAAAAACTTAACACATGCTGAGGCATTATAAGTGTATTCATACCCACTTGAGTGTTAAGTTCTTTTTTTTTTTTTGAAAATTATTTTCACTTCATTTCTAAAATTTACGAGCTTGCGGAACTCGGCCCATAACCTTTCTTAGGGAAAAATGAAAAGCATGGCTCTCGACTTGTTAAAAAGGAATAGGATTTACTTCAAATAACTTTGACTTTGAGTATATAGCGACAAGTATGTGTAGTATGTCAGTAATGTAGAAGTAGTATAGTATATATGTACATGTATGTTATGTTTGATAAGTATTAGCATTAGATAAGTTCGTATTTATTGTTTAACATATACTCAACAAGAAGCATTCGGAAGTCAAATTAATCATCTTGTAAAAGCACATAATATTCCACCCACATCTAAGCTCCTTAGATATTCACCGTTCCTTGACAGGTCTTCTACGTGTTGGGGGCCGTATTAAACATGCCAATGTTTCGTACAATTTGAAACACTATATGACTTTCAAATAACCATGTTTCTTCTCTTGTAGCAGAGGATATACATAACACGCATCTCCATCCTGGGGTTTCAGAAACTCTTTGTCTGCATGAGCACAAAGCCAAACCACCTGGAGTTGGTAAGAGACATAACCACTGCTGCAGTGTGTGTTTAAATGAATAGTCACAACGGCACGAATATTCAAGGAGCACGCCGTTGTCTCAACGAAATGTAGAAACTTGTACCATCGCAAACCTTTACTGATGATAATGCAGTTGCTCTTACAATGGATGGCATCGCATTGCATTTTATACCACCTTCCGCTCCCACTTTAGCGGATTATGGGAAGTCAGGTCGGTAAAGCTCTATCTCCGGAGGATTGTTGTATTCACGGTGTTAACCTCTGAAGCTATTCCAAATTCTCGCCCTCTACACAAGTATTATCCGATGACGATTTATGTTAATTTTTTTTTTATAATTAGCGCGCCCTCAAGGGATTTGAGTACCGTTGCTACCGTTGCAATGTTTGTACACAGCGCGGACGAGGGAAAATCAGGGAGAAAGAATGTATATTGGTCTTAAATGTCTTAAAGTTATAATGAATAGGAAATGGAGACCTCGGCAGGACATTCCATCAACGAGTTGTAAGTCTTAGGAACGAATCAGAATATTTCAGAGTCCGAAAGTGGACTTGATGGTATACTGATGAGCATTGATAGCGAGACGGGTGTTACGGTTGAAGGTTTGAATGAGCGTAATTCTACTGACGATTTTGATTGAACACTGGTGGTGAAAATAGCGATAAAACATGAATGATATTGGTGCCACGTTTTGAGTTTATGACACGGTTTTGAATCTTATTTAGCAGATGCAGAGATGTTTTAGGAGCACTTGATCTGATATGCGCATAGTATTCCAGTTTTGGGCGTATATCGAGGCCCGATCAGAGGGGGTGAAATATTTCTTATATTGTTTAAGGAAACAGACATTTCGCAGCATTATTGGCGACATCGAATATGTGGTCAAAGTAGGTTGTCATTGACATATATATATATATCGAGAATGGAAAGTTTTTCGGCTTCGACGATGCAAGTGCCATTCATGTATAATGGCTGGGTATTTGAATTTCGCTTTAATGAAGCGGAAGCATTAAATTCCACTCGGTTGATAATTCCCCAATTGTTTATGCTGTTAATATCGTTATTTAATAAGCTTCACATACGCTGTCGTGCCCGTTCTACAGCCGAAAAGCAGGGAAGTGAGTACGGGAACGAATATAAAAAGCAGAGAGTACTGTCGTCAGCAAAGGAATATATTGGATTAGAAGTAGCAGACAAGAGATCGTTGATGAAATTTAAAAAGGGCATCGGACACAGCAATTATTTTGTGAATATTAGAGTTGAAACCATCCAAGACAACTTGAATTGAAAGGTAATTTTTAATCCATTGAAGAAGAAAGTAGTCGATCCCAAAAGCACACATTTTCGACAAAAGAGCCGAACTTCGACAAGAAATGTCGAACTCTGTCAAATGCCTTAGAAATATCAAACGCAACTATCTTGCTTTCGCCAGACTGACGTACGCTTCGATTTCATTTTTCGGTGAGACATGCCATCAAATCACCAGTGGACCTGTTGCTACCAAAACCGTACTGTCGGTCATTGAGAAGTTTTCGTGTTTCGAGATATTTCATGAGCTGACGGTTTATCAGCGTTTCCATGACCTTGGAGAGAAGGGACGTAAGTGCAATGGGTCTCTAGGAGGAGAGAGAGGAAGATTTGCCTTTTTTAGGGACGGGCTGAACAAACGCTGTTTTCCATCTGCTCGGAAAAAGTCCTGAAAGGTAGGATTGATGAAAAGGCTTACGCAGTGGTTTTGCCTCGACGAAGAACACCTCTTCCGAAGGAGGGGAGATATACCATCTGGTCCAGTGGATTTGTGAATGTTAAGATCTTTAAGAACTCTTGCTACTACATGAGTGTGAAAGTGGATTTGTCCCATTGAAAATTCGACGCACTCAAGTGTTGGCGGAGACAAAGCACAATCTGGGAATGTTGAGCTGGCCGCAAAGTGTACAGCAAGCAGATTGGCCTTGTCCAAAGAGCTGATAGCTTTAATGTCATTGTAAATGAGCGTTGGGATGGAGGATGAGGCAGAATTTCTAATGTTTTTGATAAATGACCAAAAGCTTTTACTACCTTTGGGACATTGTAGTATTTTTTGCCTCGACTTTTGGTCGTATTGAAATTTCGCACGCTTGAGTAAGACGTTGCAGTCATTTCTGGCTCGTTTGAACTTTTTTTGGTTTTCCTCAGTCGGGTTGGTCTTGTATGACCGAAAAAACAATTCTCTGACCCTGACAGCCTCTTTACAGCTCGAGTCGTACCATGCCTTTTCTTTTGGTTTGATACACTTCATCCGATGAGGGATAAAGCATCTCATTCCAAAGAGAATAGTTTCTGTGATCATGTCAGCAGCGGCATCCACGTCGTTATCGAGGAAACACAACGACCAGTTAAAATTCCTAAAGGAGTTTTTAAGTCCGCTCCAATTGGCTTTCTCGTATTGCGGGTCTTTTGGTAATCTTTTCTCTAACTGTACTGTCGATGTACGAGAAATTAGCTGATGCGACATAGTGATCCGACGAGCCTACAGGGGATAGCACATTGACCGTTTATTTATCAGGCTGAGAAGTTAAAAAACAAGTTCAGGGTGTTGGCAGTATGACTATCAACTTCTGGTATACGTGTGGGCTCATTTACAAGCTGGGTCAAGTTGTTTTCTGCAGCGAAAATCTCAACATACTCCTGCGGTTGTTGTCTGTCCAGAATGTCGAAGCCACCCAGTGTTTTGCATATTGAAATCGCTATTGAGGATACAGGGATGCAATTCTTTAAATGGGGTGTAGACAGTACATCACACTCGTTAAAGTCGAATTGGTGTCCAGTTTGGACCTTCTGCAAATAAAGCAAAAGTGGATAGTTTGCTGACGTAGATGGAATTTTAACCACATGAAATTTAATTCTGGATTAGGACAGGGAGTTTGATATGCTACATCTATACGCACGTAAATGGTGGGATCGCTGTGAGAAAAGAATAAAGATTTTAGTGATCTGAGAAGTGTGTACGGAGACCAATCTGGGTTTCACTAAGTGCCGAAACAGTTGGACTGTATTTCCAAACGTGGGCGTACGCAAAAAAGTGATTACTTTTTAGCCCGCGTATATTAGCTTGGTCAGCCCTGAATTCCCTAGTCATAATCGCAAACAAACACAGACAACACAAACGAGGCAAGGCCGCAAATTGAAAATTCTGACGTTGGTTTACCGAATCAAATTTTTGTACGTGTTATGCCCTTACAACAAAATAAAGCAGTGCACCAACAAAATTCACATTTGCAACCCGCTATCCATCGGTTGTCATATGCACTCAACCATTGCTCGTACCGTATGTTAAATACAGCAACAGCAGTGAACAAGTGAAAGCAACAATACCGTGCTTCTCTGAATATTTGTTTGCATTTATTTATAGATAAACCGTACACAGCTGTTTCAGAACCTAACCTTTTGGAAGTCCCTCAAAATCGTTTGCCTCATTGGAACTACCTCCAAAGCATGGTGCAAGGATTGCGGAAGAGGTGGCAGAACGAACATATAACAATCCTTCAGGATCGCACCAAGTTGCAGAAAACAAAGCCAAATCTAGAGTTGGAGGACATGGGATAGATCAAGGTGCCCAGCCTCCCACCGGCAAAATGGTTTCTATGAATGATAGAGGTTCCTGCAGTTCTAGAAGGGATTGTGAAAGTGGCAGCAGTAAAAACACACCATGGGCTATTTGTACGTCCAACAACAAAACTTGCTGCTCTTCCATTATCCTGAAATTCCTCTCAGGTGGGCCGGTATGTTTAATATTTTTATTCTTATTAAGGGTATTCACTTAAACTAATAAATTTACGACGTGAACATCCCCTGAAAACAAGTTGCATAAGCGAATCAGCTGTTCGACAAACTGTCACCTAAACACATAAACATTTCGAAAATTAGTAAAAAAATAAAGTTTGTTAGATTTATTAATATTAGAGATGTTTATCGAAGGTAGCCGTTATTATTTACTTCAAATAAAAACGTAATAAATTTCATCGGTTTTCAGGCCCTCAAAAACAAAAACAGGAAGATGACATGATTGCTTATCATTTTCGTTATCCGATTCGATTTCAGCTCCAATCAGTTCCGAAATCATTAACCCTTGCTATGGATATCTGACCCCAATTTGGATGAACCTGGATTTAGAGGAATGGTGCGTCTTAAACGGAAAAATTTTAAGTTTATTTTGGAACTCATTAGGTTTGATAAAGTGTTTCGAAGTTGGCTAGCTTGTAAACAATTTTTCTGTGATAATCCATATAATGATTATCTTATATCAAGTGGAGAGGGAGCATCGATTCATTAAATTGCTCGCTTGTTAGGAATTGGGGATGATGGGATCATTCAGATTATAATACGGTTTTTAGAGCTATTTTAAAAATGAAGGATACATTTTTTTATTGGCCAGACAATGAGGAACATCAACATATACTTTCTGAAACATTTCATGAACTACGTTGATGGAACAGAAATAAAAATAGTTGAAAAACCGTCCGAAGATTTTGTGGCAGAGTTTTCTCGGAAGCATACCATATTTTACGAATACAAAAAGAGAGTCTGTCATATGGTTCCTGGATACACAGGCCATGTGGACGACAGCAGAATTTCTAATAATTGCAATGAATCCAATGCTTTTCCCCATTTTTTTTCATAAGAGTTTTAGGCTGTGGGTTTCTACGAAATGGATATTAAAATTACCGTAAACGTTTTACTCAAACTGGTGATTTTCTTTGACTTTCAACTTCCTTTGACGACCGCTTCCAGCAAATCCCGTGTCTGGACCACCGATGGTTTGTATATAAACGTCTACGTTTGCTTCTATTTGCTGCATTTAAAAAATATTTAATCTCGGTCCTTTCCTCAAATGTTTGGTTTAAATTTGAATTCGTACCTCTCCCATAGTTTCAGTTAAATTTGACACGAGCAATTTTTCATTTAAAATTTGACAGCTCATTTACGCCAACATAAATTTATTCGGTCTACGTGGTGTACGAAGAATTTACGAGTTTAAGTGAATATTCTTATTTATTCAGTCACTTTTTTATTTGTATTTTTTGCAATTATTTGATATTGCTTGTGTAGAAACTAACAAAAAAAAAACGTAATTCTGTTGGCCGCATTTTTGATTAACATACTGTACCTGGCTGACCAGTTGCTTATTCACATTCAATTGCAGTGTCATCATGCACTAGATGTGTTTCGTTAAATTTCTGGTGCAAAAGTGTGAGTAAATCTCCTCAAGAGGCTCTTTTCTAAAAATAAATTGTTTGGATTGGATGATTGGATCCGTTAAATATATTGATTTCGTTTTTCACGAGTGGAACAAGTTTTTAGAAGTCAGCAACAGTTGCTAATCCGAAAAATCTGTTGCGAGCGATGAAGACGCAGACCAGCGGAACTAAGGCGGAAGTTGAAAGTGCAGGTAGTAGTCAAAGATGGAGATGAGCATACTCAGGAGCATACTCACGGAAGTAAAGAAATTTATGCTGATGGATAAATTTCTCTGTCTGACGATGAAGAAGAGCTACAGGATGGAATAGATGAGCAATTTATAAGACTCAGTTATTCAAGAAGAAGGAGGAGATAGTTCAGCCGAAAAGACAGCTTCGGGAGCTGCAGCTGGAGGAGGCAGTAGCCAGAGTCCATGTGCCTCGTACAACCTTAAAGACATCGAAGGTGTGATGTGTCCATTCAACGACCGACGATATGAACTACCCGATAATTGGTTGACGAAAATGGAGAACTTTTTGTTTCTTTTTATTAAACTAAAAACACAATGGCTTTTCTTTTAAATAAAAAAAAATGTAGCAATAATGATAAATTTATAAAGAAAACGAAGACAACGAAAGGACTATGATAATTTATACAGGGTGAATGATTCGAACTCCAACTTTTTAAAATGCTATAATTTTTTTATTTTTTGATAAATTTTATTGTGCCAAAGCGAAAAATGTTGGAAAATACATCAATTTTCAAATTGTATCGGTAGTTTTCAATTTGTTCATCCTTGGCGCGAATAATGGCTTTGAGACGGCTAAGAAATCATCGCACGCTGCACGCAAGTGGCTGTGCGGTATTTTGGCCCATTCCCGGCGAAGTGCTTGTTTGAGGTGGTCCAAACTTTGGCATTTTTTAGGGCCAACCTTCGCCTTCAAAATACCCCAGACAGAGAAATCCAACGGATTTGCATCCGGAGAATTTGCAATCCATTGTGTCGAAGAAACGAAGTGTGGAACATTGTTTTTAAGCAATCTTGGTTGACGCGCGCTTTGTGAGACGGTGCCGAGTCTTGTTGAAATAAATGTCCACGGTCTCCGACTGAAATGATTGTTTGCCCAAGGCTTCCATACTGCCTCTAAGACAGTTTGACGGTATACGATCGCATTAATTTTGACGCCACGGTCCAAAAATACGAGCGGAGAGCGACCATCGGCGGTTATGGCGGCCCAAACCATCACCATCGGTGCTGCCTGTTTTCTGGTGGCCGTCCGAAGGTGTAAATTTTCGAAGAACCTCTCTGGCAAGTAAACTCGTTCATTTTGTTTGTTGACATATTGCTCGATAACAAATGGCGACTCATTGGAAAAAACCAAATTCGGCAACTCACCACTTTCGTACAAGCGTAGCAACTCCTTCGCTCTTTCGACTCTAACTTTTTTCTGTTGCGGTGTGCTTTTTGGAACTTCAATGGCTTGAGCCCAAGCTCATTTTTCAGTATGTGTTACATCCGTTCCAACGATATGTTGAGCTCACGAGTCATTTTTCTTCCACTTCGACGCGGGTTTCGCTCAATTCGAGCCTTCACTTTCCGAACCATTTCTGCCGATGTTGCTGTTTTTTTTATGACCACCTCCATGGCGTTTTGCAACGCTGCCAGTATCACGGTAACGAGCTATGGTTCGAGATACAAATGATTTATTCACGTTGAGGTGCTGGAGGGCTCTAACGATAGCTACTTGTGGTTTTCCAGCCAAATATAAAGCAATCACACTATCACGTTTGAATTCCATCGCGGATAAAAATTTTTCAACGCAACTGAGACGCAAATCGTCTAACGGCTTGTACATAATAAAATTATCTGTCATGTGTCAAAATTTGAGCTCACTGTCATGAACGGTTTGGAAATTATAGCAGTCTGAAGCTGGTTGAAGTTCGAATCATTCAGGGTGTAGATCATTTTAAAAACTAATATTTAGATAAGATTATTAGTAACGGGTGACCAGATAGCAATGACAGTTTTTTCAATTGTTATATTTCAGCAATTTTTAAAGCTACAAATGACATCCATCTGTCAAAATACCCAGTAAGGTTTGTCATTTCGCCATACATCGTTTCACGCTTGCCGAACGTGCGGAAACTATTAAAAACTTTTATCGAAACTCCGGCTCAGTTTTAATTACGCAACGTGAATTTCGTCATGAGGTCGGTCGTCATCATGGCTACAGTATGCAGGCAATTCGTCGTACCGTGGAAATGTTTGAGCTTAAGCCCTCAACCAGATAGAAATTGGTGCGAAATGAAGAAAACATATCCGCTGCAGCGACCAGTATCGAAGATGACCCAGAAATGTCCATTCAGCGCGGATCAGCTGAATTGGGAATCGCCCAATCTCTTTTAGCGGACTATTTTGCGGTTGGATTTGAGCCTACAGCCGTACCAGATTGTGCTGAGGCAAGAATTGATGCCGAACGACCATAGACAACGCTGTGAGTTCGTTAATTGGGCCCTGGAAACGTTGCCCGGAGATCCGGACTTTGGCCAAAACATCGTCTTTTCGGACGAGATCAAGCAAAATTGCCGTTTTTGGAGAGAAACCCAATCCACAAGTATTCGGCCAAGCATCAATGTATCCACAAAGATTGACTGGTTTGTGCGGTTTATGGCATGGCGGCATCATCAGATCTTGTTGCTTTCGAAATGAGAAAGGAGTCACGGTTAGCGTCAATGGTCTCAGGTATAGAGCGATATTAACCGACTTTCTGTGGTCAGAGCTCGACAACATCAATATATCCGAATTGTGGTTCCAACAAGACGGCGCTGCTTGCCACACAAGAAACGCAACGCTTACAGTTGTGTACTACTGCAAGTGCTTAGTCTACGCTAACAAGCGTTAGCGAGGCCAACATTCGACGCGCCTTTGCCGGAATAACACCGTCATCAGAAATAGGACCAACCGCTTGAAGAACTGCAAGTGAAGCTGATGCGGTCATTTGAAAACTGTGCAATTCCACAAATAACAGCATCAACGTAGCCTCAAAATAAAGCCAGAATATTGCCTGGTGGACCTGGATACTCTCGAAAAATTCTATTTTCCAGAATAGAGCCACTAAGAACAAAGGAGTCTTAAATGAGACTATCGTCAACATACAGACAACGCTGAGGACAATTAGTGGTTTTAGAACCATCTCAGACGAAGCCGCCTTTATTAGATTCTAGCTGAAATTGATTCCATTGACATCTTTGTAGACCAGACGCTCAGAATATTGTATATGTAATAGAAAAATTTTGAGTCAACGGCACCAAGACGTTTAAAACTAAAGAAAAGGCAGCGTCAATAGCCTTGCGGCAGGCCCGACGTTTAAATTATTACTGATTGGATAAGTCGAACCCACGGGTACTGTAACTAACACCTAACGCGGTTCATGTCTGGTCGCGATAGCTGTCGGAAATACCTACACTGCTTCAGGCACGATAGCTCATCATTTTGCCCAAACTACCCAAACTAAGAGGAAAACACAGAGCATGCAATATTCCACTGTATGTGCTTTCTGGATGGAGAATTGGCATACCAACCCCACAGCCAATAATTGACCAAATGTTGCAGTCGTACAAAAATTGAATGGCGATTTGCATTCAACACAAACGTGCAAAACGAGATATGAAGGATCGAAAAAATAAGACGTGCAGATGCAACAAGTATGAAGTATACCATAGATTGCCTAGCAGCCCCGCGGGGAAAGTGGTTGAAGTGTGTGTTTCTGGAATCGAGCAATCAAGCTAGCGAATCGTGATTGCTGGTAGCCCGCGCTACTGGTATCTTCGAAGATTACACACCATTTGGCGCAACCAAAAAAACAGATGGCATGTTTCCAATTGTCCTGAATACGTGTCAAAACCACTGTGCAAGGTATTTCATCAATCCTGCTGAGTAGATGGAAAACAACATTTGTCCAACCAGTCCCTTAAAATGGCAAATGTTCCCTCTCCTCCTATAAGTTCATTGCACTTACACTCCTTCTTCCAAGGCCATGGAAACGCTGATATACCGCCAGCTAACAAAATGTCACGAGAGACGAAAACTTTTCATTCATCGGAAGTACTTTTTGGTGTCTCACCAAAAAACCAAATCGACACCAATCTGGCTAAAGCCAGAAAGTTGGGAACATATAATTTAAGAAGTCTTGGACAAATTTGGAATTTCACCAAATAAATGGGGTCTACCCCAGGGCTCCGTTCTATTTCCTACACTCTTTTTAGTCTTTATTAATAATCTCTTATCTACATCTTGCAAATGGTTTTTCATTAAGCGCTATCTGCCGCGACTTCTCTGGGTGGCGCCCATCCGAAATATACAATTTTCCATGACTTTGGCGCATAAATCAGGCTGAATTTGACCGATGGCATGAGTTATATTGGCCTTGAGGGCGGCTGTGCTTTGTGGCTTATTCGCATAGACCTGCGATTTCAGAAAAATAAACAAAAAAAAGCCTAACGGGGTCAAATTGCACGATCTCGGTGCCCAGTTCACATCATCTCCATGTGAGACCATGCCCTCGAATCGCTCGGGCGGAATTTCCAATGTGACGTGAGCTGTGTTGCACGTAGCGCTGTACTGTTGAAACCACATTTCGTTAGTGTCTATATTATCCAATTCAGGCCAAAAGAAGTAGGTAATCATCGACCTATAGCGCTAGCCGTTGACACTGATGGCCTGGCCAACGTCGTTCTCAAAAAAGAAATTGGACCGATGACGCCGCCAGCCAAAAATCTACACCCAACTGTGACTTTTTCGGGATACATTGGACGGTCTTGGATCACATGTGGATTGGTATCGTCCCAAATTTGAAAATTTTGTGTGTTGACGTACCCATTCATCCAGAAATGGTCCTAATCGTTGAAGAAGATTTTTCGATGACAATTAGGGTGAGTTTCCAACTGCTCCAGAGCCCATTCAGCGTCTTTGTCTATAGTCGTTTATCTTCAGCTCCTGCGTCAGTTAAATTTAGTACGGGTGCAGGCCAAAGTCACGACGAGAATTTCTTCAAATTGTGGTCTGCGAAAGACCGAGTTCTTGTCAGCGACGCGAAATCGACTGCCTCTAATGTCGCTCTCACGGACAGCGGCTATGTTTTCGGCAGATCTTGCATTTCGTTGATGTACGGGTGTTAATTTATCGTTTACTGTACCAGTGGACTCAAATGTATCCACCACACTGCGAATAATCCTCTTGGTAGGACGCACGGAACGTTGTCCGAACAGAAAACCCATTTTGATAAAACAATTTTATCAATTGCACGTGTTGTTGAACGCTATGTCCATCCATGGTGATTTGGCAAAACAAACTGAATAAATGACAGCCAATTTGACAGATGTAGCTTCAACAATATGGCCGCTATCAATTGTCAAAGTTCGGAAGTCATAATGGGAATGCCCTGTAGTATTGAATATTCCTTTGCTGCCGACAGTACTCTGTTTTTTTTTATATTCGTTCCCGGACTCATATCCCTGTTCTTCGGCTGTAGAACGGGAATGATGTCGGTCCAAAATTGAAGTACAATGCTCGCGTTTGACCAGGTGCCCCCAAGACCTCATTGAACTTGCTACATAAGATTGAAAACGGTGCTATAAAACTCATACGTGGCACCAATATGTATTACACAGTCAATAGAGACACTCGAACACCGACGTAACGTGGCTTGATTAACTTTGTTTTATCGCTATTTTCACCGTCATTTCTGCATCAATATTGCCAGTGGCTTCTTCAAATGTTCAACAATAACACCCATCTCCCTATGAATGCTCAGCAGTTTACCATGAAGCCAATTTTGGACATATTCCAGAATATCGTGATTCTTTAATAAGCCGCACAACTCGCTTGGGAAATGCCCTCTCGAGCTCTTTATTCACTAGAAATTACAACTCGCAAACATTCAAAACCAACGAACGTCGGCATCATCCTCCCTAATTCTGCAATTATAAAAAAAGGATGTTGGGTCTTCAATAGAGGGTGGAATCTTTGTACACTTGTAACTGAAGTGGTTACTTGCTTGGAGCAAGTATAAATAGAAGGTAAGCTAGCCATTACCATGAGAGCTTCCACCTCTTCACGTACATATTAGGAGAAGAATTATTTTTAGAAGCCTGTTATACTCAAATTGCTTCGACGACCTTTGTGACCTATGGTATTCCACAATTTTTTTAACTAACTCTGTATATGTTACACGTAGAAAGGATAAGTACAAAATTACAATATTCTCTGTAAAAAGATGCCGTTTCTATCACACCGTAGCATGTATGAGGAAGGCAATGAAACCCCTTTTCACTTCAACTGCTGACTAATATAATAGAACAAAAATTGTACCAGAATATGTTTACCTAGTATGATACTTTGATTAAAATATTATTTTTTAAAATTTATCTTTTTCATAATGTTCACAAACTCTGACTACTTTTCCTTGCATTTTTGCTGAAATTGCTCTCAAATTACCGCAATTTAAAAAGGAGTTCCCAAATCAAGCCACCCCAAATATTTGTTTTAGTCCAGCAAAGTCTCTCTTAACCACATTTCAAAATTTAATGGGACAATCTTCGAGTATCATATGTATGAATACATATATACGAGTATATTAAATGGTCAAAGGGTCAGACATATTTATTGTAATGATCAAGAAGAATGTCCTTATTAAAAAGGCCAAGGGTTTGTATTCTTACACATATGTACATAAACACTTCTGAAATGACCCACAAATGTGAATGTTCAAATGAACATACGAGTATACTCGCAAAAGGGTTTTAAAGCTATCCGTATCCTCATAAACATAGACCTGAGTTAAGCACATGCTTAAATGTGTCCCCATACAATCCTTATTTTTGAAAATATTTTCTTAACAAAGAGGTACAAGTGCTTGCCTTGTCTCATCAATCTGATTATTATGAATAAAATATTTAAAAAACAACCCTTTACCATAATTCCCAAAAGTGAGTCTCACAGTCTCACTTTGCATTTGAAAAGCTGGTAAATTCTTTAATATTGTACAATACCTTATTTTTGAATATTTTATGTATTTTTCTAATTGCATATAAGAATTATATTTTATTTATAAATTTTGAATTAACCCTTTATAAGGCAGCTTTAGTTGGAGCCGCTTAAGAAAATACATGTTTATTTTTGAATTAGTTAGGAAGTGTTTGAAGAAATTTTTGAAAGAAAAAAAAAGAAATTTGTTTAATTTTTGAAAAAAAGTGAGGTGGCAATAGGATTGCCACTGCCTGTTGGTGACCGGAGGAAATACAGTAATGTGGCGCTAATCCAAATCAATTATTGCAAGGGGGGTATTCGGATTATCGAATTAGTCGGACTAACGAGTACAGGAAAAGGCAAAGAAAAGAGGTGTTATTTAATGACAAAAATCCATGTTTATTGCTGCTTAAAACCAAAAATTGCAATAATAATAAAAATTAAAAAGAAAAACTTAAAACAAATTCATAAGAATATTCGATTGTGTTAATATATTGGGTCTACAAGTAAGTTTCCAGCGTTTTTTTTTCCAAAATTTGAAGTTTTATTATGAAAACATAGTTACGATGCTTTATTCAAAGTATCGTCCATCGTCCAACTTTCCCCCATCTTTCTGGCAATTTATGAATTCCGGACCAAAAAAATTTCTCGTCTTTCGAGGCCAAGAACGTATCGGGCCAATTTTTGATTTCCTCTACTGAGCTGAAGCGTATTCCCGTAAGAGCGTTCTGCATCGAACGAAACAAGTGGTGGTCAGATGGTGCCAAGTCTGGACTGTATGGCGGGTGAGGCAGAATTTCCCATCCACTATTGTCCAAATAGTTTTTCACCGAAACCGCAACATGTTGCCGAGCGTTGTCGTGATGAAAAATGACGGACTCATGCCTGGTCTCATATTCTGGCCGTTTTTCTTTTAATGCCCGCTTCAAACAAATTAGTTGGGTTCAATATAATGGTCCTTTGATGGTTTCACCACTCGCAAGCAGTTCGCAGTATACGACACCTTTTTGATCCCACCATATGCAGAGCATGACCTTATTCACGTGAATATTTCGTTTCGGCATCGATTGGGCGGGCTCGCCGGGCTTTGTATACGATTTTCTGCGTTTAGGATTATCGTAATAAATCCATTTCTCATCACCAGTGACAATACGATGCAAAAATGATTTATTTTTATACCGCTGCAGTAACATTTCGGACATGCAAAATCGCCATTCGACGTCTCTTGGCTTCAATTCGTACGGCACCCAGTTCCCAACCTTTTGAATGAATCCCAGTGCTTTTAGGCGCAGGGAAACGGCTTGTTGCGGGACGCCCAATGATGCAACAAGTTCTTCTTGAATCTGACACGGATCCTCATCCAGTAAAGCGTCCAATTCCTCGTCTTCAAAACTTTTCGGCTTTCCGGGGCGATCTTTGTCTTCAACTCCAAAATCACCACTTTTGAACCGTTTGAACCACTCGTGGCACGTCGATTCACTAATACATTCCGCCCCATAAGTTTCCGAAAACAAACGATAGGCCTCACCCGCACTTTTCTTCATATTAAAGAATAAAAGCAGCGCTTCCCGCAAATGACGTTTATTTGGCTGGAAATTTGCCATGATTTTGCTCGATAAAATGTACGACACCGATAGAACTGCTCAAATATAACGCTGCAAAGTTGTTGACAGATACAAAACCTACAAATGAAACGCTGGAAACTTACTTGTAGACCCAATAGTTCATACAGTTTCGAACGTGAAATCAGTAATAAGCGTTTGTTTTTTCTTTTGCCCGTGAATTGCAGTCAAACCTTTTCTTTAAGGTTTTGTCAGACTAATATATCAGAAGCTGATGCTTCATTCTCCAACCCCCACTTTGTAAAAACAGCCTGCTTAATCTTCCCTTGTTGCTGAAGTATTGGTTCTTCTTCTTCGCTATCTGGCTGCGTACTCTCCTGAATGTTGTTGTCGTTCATCCAGTCGATAATTTCATTATCAGTCAGTTGAATTCCTGATATACCTTCTATAGTTTCCGCAAAATTTGCTATGTCAGAAGTTGAGATACAATTTGCTTGGTTCATTAGTCGAGCTAGCGGAATATCGTCTTCAAGATCCCATTCATCTGACTCGATGAAGGATAACAAAACCTTCCAACAGTTTTTCATCATTTCCTGTGAAAGCCCTTCCCAAGCACTAGCCAAGAAAAAAACTGCGTCCTTTAGTGTCATGCTTTTCAAAACACTGGTTATTTCAGCATTTTGGCTCATGACGTGCGATAGCAAACTTTTTTTGTAGTTCAGCTTTGTAATTCTTATGATATTCTGATCCATGGGTTGGATCAGTGACGTGCAGTTAGGTGGTAAGAAGAATGTTGTTATCATGCCGTCTTCAGTTGTAAGATCATTTGCTGGTGGGTGGCATGCCGCACTATCCAATAACAGCAATGCTTTTTCGGGCAGCCCATTAGAATGCATAAACTTTCTTACCTGGGGCACGAATGAGTTGAAAAACCACTTCTTGAAAACTGTAGATGTCATCCAGGCGCTTACAGTAGAGTCGCAATCTACAGGCAAATTCGCTGTACCAAAGGAACGTGGCTTCTTTGATTTGCCAACCACAAACATTTTAAGTTTCTTTTTTTTTTTTTTTTTTATAATTTACGCGCGCCTAAGGGGTTATGAATACCCTTATACTGTTGCCATGGCGTGGGCGTAAAGATAATAGGAGGAGAAAGGAAAGTTTGTGATGTAGTGGTTTGAAACTTAGGTGTGTTTGGTTTCGATATTGACTCTCCAGGGGTGGGAGTCCGAATAGGACGAAGAGATTTTTCTTCTCTCGGAATGTGAGGTTGTGAATTTAACGGTTGTTTTGTGCTTGAAAAACCCTACAACAGGCAAATCTACATGTCAGTGTTATGCCTTCACACGCAGATTTTTCTGACTGAGTTCCAATTACACAAATGAAAACTTCCTGTAGCTAAGATTCGAACCTTGACCTTCCGAGTGAGAAGCGATAGCTAGTACCACTACACCACGGCCACCCCTATTGAATTTGTGCAGGCCAGGAAAGGGAAACGCTCTTTGCTCGTTTTTCGTTCAGGAGCAGTTTTTACAGTGGAGCAAAAGTTAAAAAGCAAATATAGGCCGCTCCCATCAGCATTGTAAATCTGTCACAGTGAAAGGTCTAACTCTCTTACTTTTTGGGAGAACTTCTTCCGAAATTCGGTTGCGGCTTCTAAATTAACAGAAAGTTTTTCTCCGCAAATTTTTAGATTTCGAAATCCAAAACGTTTTCTGAATATTGCAATCCATCCTCTTCTTGCATTGAAAGAACGTTCTGCACCATAAACGTCTTTGAAAATAATTTTGGACTTCATTTTCAACAAGTCTTCAGAGACAATACCATTTTTTTTCTCTTTGTTTAAGAAACCATTCGTGTAACCTCTTCTCCATTTCTGGGTATTCCGCAGATTTTGTTGTTTTTATTTTTTAAAATTTTTCCATCACTTGATGACACAAATCTATAAAAACCAGAAACAAAATTAGGTACATAGTGCGCAGTTTCTAATTAACGCATGTGTACCTTACCTCAAAATGTTGTCCTTATTGCCTTTAATATCTGATATTGTGGAAGCGCCAACATTTTCCCACGAACAACCGTTTTCGAGTTTCTCAATGATCCCACATTTTTGTTTCAATGTTAGTGTTGTGTGCTTCCTCTTATTTGCCATTTTTGAACAAAATTTAACTCAACAAAACTATTTAGCACGTGTTTAGCCGGAAAGAACCAAAGCTCAATGCATACAGGGAAGCAACAATAAATCTTATAAATCAATATAATCTTAGTTAATAAAGTGGACAGGGTTTTTTTTTTAAACTTTATTTTCGAATAACAATTTCGATATGCTCTCAACGATGTACAACTTAAGAATGCCTTTTTCAATTATCCATGGTTTACAAGTAACCTACACTGTGTAATAAGTGGCGGTGACGGTTCTTTGTTTATTGCTGTCCACTTCCGCAGACGATGTATTTTTTACCTTACAGATGGTGATGATTACTGATTAGTGATGATTAGTGCTCTGACGGAAGGATATCGGTCTTTGGTTTGCCGACCGTGGACAATTATTGTTTATTTAGGTGGTGTTAATCTATGCATTCAGAATTGTGGTCGCCAGAATACGAGCTCAGAATGCGTAAAACGAGTGACGGCTGAACAAAATTACGGTAGAAGCTAACATTACTGTGAACATCCGTGCGTTCATATGTTTTTTAGTTGGAATTCGGACTACAGCATACAAAAATCAGGGTAGGTTCGGATTGTAGAGTACATAATGAGAAAAAATTATCGCGATATTCGGATTAAAGGTGATTCGGGTTAGTTAGTGAGACATTACTGTATGTGAACTGCAACTATTTTTCTTTTGCTCATTTTATTTTTTATTTAGAAAACTAATTATTTAAACAAAAAAAAATTATTTATGGAAAAGACCAAAGCATGGAGTAATGCATAATGGTACTTGGCAATAAGAGCATTGAATTTTTGATCTTTTATTGTTTGTCTTTGTACTGCAAAGTCTGCATCTGCGATAGGTCGAAATTTCCTCAGGCATATGTACTCCTACATTTTCTTACATGATTTCCTTGTTGACTTGGCTGGAGTTTTTTCATGTTACGTGGCCTATTTTTTACCTTGTTTGCTTGGAAGCTTCCAATAAGTTCTTGGCCAAGTAAAACCCTAAAATAAAAGTGCGACAGTTCTTGTGTCCTCACCCGGACTATAGAAGAATGCAAAATATGAGCTTTTGTCACAGCCGCATCGACAAAAAAATAAAAAATGCGTAACCATCAACGTTTACTATACTTCGGCGTCCTACGCTATAGGTGGCACGCTTTTGGTCGAAAAGGTCGACTGCCAACGGACAGGGGATTTCGGTTTTGGATCCATCTTGCTGTGTTCGTGTTGTCACAAGCGTCATTTTTGGATCAAATGCTATTGATAACAGATTTACCAGTTTCGTATCCATCCACTGTATAAAAGCTACATTTTGCCGCTTCCTCCTCTTATATTCCCCTTTCGTCATTTTGTTTTTTTTTGTGCTGCGATTTTTGGGAGTCCCTTTCGATTTGACCACACCGTTGCAGTAGGTCTTGAAGCAACTGAAAAGATGAAAAGAAATTGTCAAAGGCTAAATGAACATTAGTGCCTTTCAGTGAGTGGCAAAGCTGTTGTACAACTGCTGCTCCTAGTCCTAGCTTAGGCATATTTTCTGTTTTTTTGCCGTGATTACATCGAACTGGTATAAGTATCCAGTTTTCAAGTCACACCTAGCTCACACTTTGAAGCCTCTTTTAATTAGATTGAGTGGCATATACTGTTTGAGACTGAATCGGCCTTTGAAAACAACCATGCTTCAATTGATTGGGACTTAGTTGCCATAGCAGAGCTTTGAAAACGGTAGTTCCAAGTTGTCAGCAGCTACCTTATTTTGAATAGGCGATCAAAGTTAGCTTCTCCGTATTTGGGTCTGATTGAATTGTCAGCCAAGTGAAAATTCTGCAAGATTTTTTTAAATATTTTCCATGGCTTGACTGATGCAATAACTTCATTAAAAAAGAACGGGTTCGTTGACCAGTATAAATTAATAGACGGTGGGTTATGCACACCCATCAAAACTATTATTCCTAAAAATGCCTCCAGTTCTAAGGGTTGTCTGAAAACTTTCCGATCGAAACGTAAAGATAGCGGCACTCGTCAATAAAAGCTAGTGAGTTCTAGTTGTGTACTAGATGGAATGAAAAGTGACCTTGACTGCCAGAATGCGCTGCTGCTGCAAAAAAGGTTATGGTGCCTAGAAGTCCGTTCATATTTAGGCACACATTCCAAATTTCAGTGCGATACTGTCTTTAGTTTTGTTTTGACAGCTAATTGTTGTTGACGTGTTTGGCATCATGTGGAGTATGGACAAAAACGATTTTCGTTCTCTCATAAAACATTATTTTTAAAGAGGTAAAACGGCGAAGGAAACAAAAGAAAAGTTGGATAAATATTATGGGGCTAATGCTCCGACAGATTATACTGTCAAATATTGGTTTCGAGAGTTTCGTTGTGGCCGCAACTCCATTACCGATCAAGTCCGCAGCAGCAGGCCCTCCGATGCGGTTACAAAGGATAATATAAAAAAAATACATGAAATGGTGTTGGCTGACCGGAAAGTGAAGGTGAGCGAGCTAGCAGATACCACAAAGATTAGTACTGAGCGGCGCACACGCCATATTTTAGGTAATATTCTGAATATGAAAAAGTTATTCTGCCGCTGGTTGCCGCGAATGACCAAAAACACGAACGCGAGAGCACTTTGAAAGAGTGTTTGGACTTGCTGATGCGGAATCCGGCGGATTTTTCGATTGGTAACTGGATTTGGATCCCTCGGACTATTATCTCTTCCCAAAACTCAAAAGATGGCTCATCAAAAAAAAAATTCAGCTCACGCGAGGAAATCACCGACCCCACGGAGGAGTATTTTGCAGACCTTCCGGAAAATTACTTTTCAGACGGGATCAAGAAGTTGGAAAATCGCTGGAATGAGTGTATAAAATAAATATAAAAAAACATTTAAAAAAAAAAATTTTTTTTTAATTCCCAAGAAGGCCGCTTTTCACCCCATCTAGTATCTTTTGACAGTTACCGAAGTTTCAGTCATTTTTGACGCGCAGTTTTTAGTTGACAGTCGTTTGAGTGAGTCGATGTGAGTGTTTTTTGTGAAAATGGAAAAAATTGAGTATCGAGCTGTTATTAAATTCTTGTTTTTGAAAGGCAATATGCCTACGCAAATCAAAAATTTGTTGGACTCTGCACCATCATTTACCACAGTGAAATATTGGGCAGCTGAATTTAAAAGTGGCCGTAAGAGCTTGAGAGATTATGAACGTTCAGAACGTCCAAAAACTGCAACCACTGACGATAACATTGCTAAAGTTCACCGAATGGTACTAGACGACCGCCGAATTAAAGTGAGAGAGACAGTAGAGGTTATGAAAATGTCCAAAGAACGTGTTTGTTACATATTACATCATGATTTAGGCATGAGAAAGCTGTCCGCGCATTGGGTGCCGCGTTTAAAAACGTGTTCGAATGAACATTTCCAACGCTCTGGTGGCGCAGTTTAGGCGCAATAAATCCGAGTTTTGGCGCCGATTAATTACTGTAGATGAAACTTGGATACACTATTATACGCCCGAAACAAAAATTCTGTCAAAACAGAGGACTGCAAAGGGCGTGCCGGCTCCAAAAAAAGCAAAAACTGTTTTTTCGTCTGGGATAGTGATGACGACTGTTTTTTGGGATAGTAAAAGAGTTAAAAACAATTACAGGAGCATACTACGCATCATTACTTGCCAAGCTGAAGGCAGAAATTGCGAAAAAAGGCCACATTTGCAGAAAAAAAATCCTGGCGAAAATCCATGAATTACGGTTTGTACTGCTTGAGCATCCGCCTTATTCACCAGATCTAGCCCCAAGCGACTTCTTTTTGTTCCCTCATCTAAAAACTGCGCTCGGAGGACAGGAATTTTCGTCAAATGAGGAGGCAATCACCTTCGTGAACAATTATTTTGCAGAGAAAAACGCCAAGTACTATTCGGACGGGTTAGAGAGATGGAAGCATTGCTGGGAGAAGTGTGTAGAGTTACAAGGAGACTATGTAGAAAAATAAAAAAAAAATTGAGAAAAAATGTCCTGTATCATTGTTCGGTCGTATATTAATGTTCTAACAATTGTTGCTTTTGTTTTGTTGAGCATACAAATTAGTTTAATCGACAATAAGTTCAAGTGTACTGTCTGTGAACATTTGCTTGAAAAAGTAAATTGGCCGACTTCGACTGGAGTATGGAAATAGTTGGGCAATATTAATCGAATCAAAACTTTCACTTGACAAAAACGTCTCATTCGCAAATCTTTTATTACAAAGAGGATCCACGTTTTCGCCTGCACTTTGGTCGGAACTAGAGCTGCAGCATGGCAAATCAGATATCATAATATCATCAGAATTTGTAAGCCGACTATCTTCACAATATTTTATTTCTGACATGGGATCATCCACATCTTCAACGTTTTCTATCGGAGCAGCTACATCAAAGTTTCATAAAACAGTTCCTCAATTTCGTCAGTAAACTATTCACCAGATTAGTACATTCACCAATTTGAACAACATTTTAAAAAAACGCAGCAAAACAGCTCTTGTCAATGACCGTGTGCTGTATGACACATTTTTCACTATACAATAAAAGAATTTCAGAAGGTAGAGAATAGATGTCAGTTAAGGCACAATAAAGATTTCAAAAATTGATGCAACAGATTGGATGCATTCAGGTACAAAGATGGGTGGCAAATATATTGTCACCACCCTAAAAAGGGTTAAGAGCAGAATTTTGGATTTTTTTTTATTGTACAAATTGCTAACTTCCTGATAGGGAAGTTTTTGTATTCACCTCGAGCATTGAAAGCGAAACTTTGGCGGTATCTTTACGTTTTAAGGGGCCTAGAGTGATTTCAGACTGTTTTTAAGAAAATGTCCGTATGTGCGTAATTCGATTTGAAGCACGGCCACTCGATTTTTTTCTAAAATCCGCCGATGACCTTTTAAGTGATTAACCGTCGTGTTCATATGAAATTCATACACGGATAGGTAGCGCAACGGGTACCCGGGTAACCCGGGCACACAATTAAGAGAAAATTCAGAAGCTATAGTATTTTTAGAAAACTAATGTTTAATTGGTCCACTGTACAAAATTTGTTGTGTATTTTTGGAGCAAGAATGACATTTGTCGATAGTTGCGTTCTGCGGGTCGTAGATAGGCTCTTCGCAAAAGTTGTACCATTTTCTGGTTTTTCGCCTGGGTTTACGTTGCTCCGAGCAGACATGACATGATCTTATAATTTTTAGTCGTCCATCCGGCCACCGTGGTGTTATCCGTGCTGGTGATAGCTCATGTGATGCTCACCAAGCATAGCTTCAATACCATTTTCGAGTTAAAGTTGAGGTAGATAAGGTGATTTTCGGATCTTTCCTGAATATTCAGCATACAACTCTTGCAGGAATTTTGGGCGGTTATCCATGCTCATTGAGACTTCTTTGCTATGCTCAGTATAAAGAATGTAGGCCAGCAATCCACAAACGTCTAGTATTTTATAAAACAAGTCAAGTGTGTCCAACTCCAACTACAAGCACCAGCTACGAGCAACTAACTAATTATCTCCCAGGCCCGACTAGACGGATTTCTCAATTTAAAATAACCGCAGGTAAGCGCAGAGCACTGACAGCTCCGACGAAGTGAAGATTATACTTTGGGCCAAGTTTTTTTTCGTTATAATAGTGCGGTCAAATGTTTTTCATTTTCGAGTTTTTGTTATTTGATTGCGTTTCGCAGTACTTGGTTGTGGTTTAGTTTGTTCTACATCGAGATCCTGACTTTTTGGAACTTCCGTTTAAAATCCAGCCAAAACCGATAATCCCCATTAACTTTTCAGTAGAAGCAGATCTCGAATTATCTGCCATACTGGCAAACATGACATCAACTGACATCAAAATCGGCCTCTCGTCCACTACTCGTCCATCGAGTCGTGTTCTGAAGCCACCAGGTGGTGGTCATACGAGTCTTTTCGGTGAAGTCGATGTGAAAGTCAATGCACCACGTCCAAAACACAACCGATTCCACCGATGCCAATATCGTTGTAGAGAAATTACTTGTGGAGAATTTTGCTCCAGTGGAGAAGTCCGATGCTGCACCAGCTCCGGAGGCCAAAAAATCACCAACCAACTCAACTTCGTCCAATGACAGTCAACAACGAGGACGGGTGCCACCAGGTGGTTTCTCATCCGGTGGATTTTGGTAGAGAGAAGGACATGCAGGAAATCCACCTTCCACCTTCCTCCCTCATCCCCAAGTCCTGCTTCCAAATACATTTAAGCGGTTATAAGTAAATTTTGTTGTTTTTATTTTTCTCAGTTTTATCCTCGGGAAAGTATCTCTCTTTTTAATCTTTGTATTGTAATACGCTCATTTAAATGTTGCTAATCTCTATAATCCCCTCGGCTTTAAGCTATTTTGTGTTGCACGCGGTTTAAATTTCCGTTTGTATGTTTGATGAATGTCCAATAATGTCCAGAATACCTACGTCCAGTCACGTTAAGATCATCAGTTTCAGTTCAGTTTATATGCATTTTTATTGTATTACTTAATTTACTCTTACTTGCTAGACAAAAAACGCTTAAAAATTAGCTTAATTAACTTAAAATTATCTTATTCTAGCTTACTGACCCCATGCGGGCACTCTAAGTTAAACCTAACACTTAAATTATGTCTTTCGACGTACCTTACTACTATACTATACTATTTCTATTCCTTATAATTAAAACTAAGAAAACATTTTTTCAAAAAAAAAAACTTAGTAACATGACTTTTTTTTATATTTTATTATAAAACTTAAAACTAAAATCCTAAAAACTACCTAAAAATAAGTCTTAATCTACTTAAACTACTTACATCTAGTACATACATATATATATATATACATAATATATATATACTTAATATATAAATATATGTATATATATATAGATGTATGTTTTTTTTTGAATTTTTTATTTTTATTAATTTTTTTTTTGGTTTTTATATATTTTTTTTTCTTAAATCTAACTTACTCCTACTTAAAACTATGTAAGCCGGCCATGGCTAAAAGAAAAATTAGGCGACCCACTTTGCTTCACATGAAGCTACTAAGAATTGGAGGAATTCGACGACGAAGCATCCCCTCCTTCTAAAAGCCACCAAAATTGTTGGTGCTGCCGAGCAACATCCCTCATGTCGCGACTCCCTACCGCTCTACTGAACCGGAGACGCTCCGCACTGCCGTGTGCGACGTCTCCGTCGTAGTTGAGTCGCCTGTCCGCAGCTGTTCGAGCAACGTGGAAGATTAGCGGCACAGCCAATCTGTCCTGGATCAGACCTTTGCTATTAAGGTAGAGAAACGCTTCTGGAGGAACATAGCCGTCTAAGCGAACTCTCTCGTGATACATATAATTAGGGTAGTAAGCCCCGGAGATCAGGTTGTTCGATGAGGTCATTGCTCTTGCAATGTGCCTTCGAGTCAACTTAATAACAAAATTGTCCACTCTTATTAGGTTCGCCCTATTGTACAAGACCTCATTGCGATAGAATTTTATGTACTCAGACTCTGGTGTTCTGTATAACCGAAGACAAGCCCTAAGGCAAGCCCTCTCAAACACCCGAATCTTTTCCACTAAACTTGCTCTCACGTTGAACCACACGGGACATCCAAACACAAGCATAGGCCGGATAAGGGCCATGTAGCAGATCACCTTCACCCTCGTATCGAGTTGGCTGTTGTAAAACAGTCTCCTTGTAAGGGCAAAAGCACCTCTGGCTCTGGCCAGAGCAACATCTATATGTTTGTTAAAATATAGATATTGATCTAGCCAGATCCCAAGGTATCTGACTACATTTCGACAAGCAAGTGGCTGTCCATGTTGTCCGACGATAGAGAACTTTCGCCAATTCTTTCTGGTATCCCTAGAGGCCCCAGACAAAGGCGTCCTAAACAGAATGGTTTCCGACTTCTGAAAGTTGATTTTCAACTTCCAGTCATCGCAATATTGCTTAATTTTGTCGAAGTCACGTTGCAAAAGCATATTAATGACCTCGATTTTTGGACCTGATCTGTACGCAATTAAGTCGTCTGCGTACGCTATGGCATGGGGAAGTGAACCTATCAGATCACTTGTGTAAATGTTGAATAGGATCGGCGAATTTACCGCACCCTGTTGCAGACCGTTTTTAATGTTAAATATTCCAGCAGAAGTCACATCGCCATTCTTCACGATGAACTGTCTACTGGAGAGCATATCAAAAAGAATATACAGCAGTGGTTTACTAATGCCCAACCTGTCCAGCTTGAAAAAGAGTCCCTCTAACCATACGGTATCGAAGGCTTTTTCCAAGTCAATCAGGCAGGCACCAGTGCACTGTTTCTTGCCTTTGTTCCATTGGATATCGGAAACCAGTTTAGACGCAGCATGAATGATATCATGCCCCGCCTTGAAACCGAATTGATTATCCGGAACTATATGTTTGTCCTCAACCCACTTGGTCAGGACTCTATTGATTACCTTCTCGAAAACCTTACTGATGTTTGGAAGAAGACTGATCGAGCGGAGATTCGCCGGATTGGAAGTATCTTTATCCCTTTTGGGGACGGGATGTACCACCGCAGTTTTCCGATGCGCTGGATAATGTGCATTATTCATTGCATTATTAAACAGGGTGGTATAAATGTATACCGCTACTAGTGGGAGATGTCGAAGCACAATGTTCGGTATTTCATCGGTTCCCACTGATTTCTTACTTCTAAGTGATTCGAAGATCGTTTGGAGCTCTTCCTTCGCAATGAAAGGTGGTAATACCCTTTCGTTGGTGATGACATTATTTGCCATATTCTCGTCACTGAACTGGGTGAAACCCGAGCTCTCGAATCGCCAATTCACAATTTCATTTCGAAGGCAGGCATTGTGCATAAGGACTCGACTTTCCAGGTCGTGGTTCGGGCCAATGATGTCATTCGCCTTGTACACTTCCTGGAAAGTCGCTCCTATAGCCTCTACCTTCTCCTGCGGATCCTCGACCACAAAGAAGTTGTCATCATCAACGGCCTCATTTGGATCAATGCCTGCTGCTACAAGTATTTGTTCGTTGTTCGTCGTTCGAGCGATTTTAAGACATGGAAGGTCGTTCTGATTATTTCTCCGAAATATTTTATTTATTTGCGGGAACATATTCGGGTTGCTGGTGTTTACAGCCCGAATTTTGTTGTTCCAATACAAACTTACAGAATTTCTGTAATTTTCTTTTATTAATGTTTGGAGGTTTTTAATCGACGACTTCAATGTCATGATCTCCGGGTTATGTCTGTCAGTAAACTGTCTGTACAAGGTTTTTAGTCTTGACAGCAGCCTACTTTTTTGTCGGTGCAGTGCGTCAATAGTTGCGTTGCGGAATAAGTCTTCTTCGTCAGTGTGTTGATACCGAGGTATCGTTTTGTCCATAGTTCGTTTAATTGTCTCGTCCATTAGTTTTAGATACCTGTCAATCTCCTCGTTTGACAGATTTCTGTTGGACGGTGGGTAGAGCGAATTCGAGGAGAGTGCTCTAGTCAGTGTTCTGGTGAAGTGTGTCCAACGCACCCTACTATAATTGTAGGAATGCCTTTGCACAAACTCATCCAATTCCGCAATTTCGTTGGGAACAGTTATTTCGGTGCTGAGACCGCAATGGTCACTGTCATACACGAAAGTGCGTAGACAGTTTGTAGTTTGTTGGTTAGTGCATGTCAGTTGTATTCGTGAATCGAACAGCAGAAGATCCAGATAGGATCCGTGTCTCGGAAACGACGGACTATCCGGCGTTAAGATCATCCTATTCCATATCGTTCATCCCACATCACCACCCATCGTAACTAACCAAGCTGATCTATCGTCGATTTATAACACTCACAACCCGAATCGAATACAAATTAACGTTCATTTAAATTTTAAGATTCTAAAATACCTAACTGGTCGAGGGAGTGTCAGTTCTGTTTTGTGGGGCCACTAAGACAGTTTCCTCGGCCAATTTGATCAGTATCGAGCTCACTCATGAAAAATTTTGTTTTTTGTATTACTCTCTATTGTCAAAGCTTTTATGTGAATATTTTTTTTTAAAAACATGGCAACTGGCTATCGTTCAGCAGCTCGTTTTGTAGTGAAATGACTAACCATTACATCCACACCGTCTTTTGAACTGTTGTAACATTTTATGATCCCTGGCTTATCTTGATCATCCAATATGGCACTGTCGTGGTGCATTGTGGACAAAAGTATAGGGTCGGTAGGGTAGGTAAAAGTGACTGCTGGAAAGACCAACACACTTAGGCCTTTTTGCCCATTGTGGTGCAACGTGGATCTGTGATCCTCGTACTCATGGAACCAATTGAGCTTATGAGGAAACGTAGAAGACTCTTAACGTCTATATTCTTCAGATCGCTATAGTAGTATAGTTGTCATTGTAGAAGAAAGCTCCCAAGTGAATTTTTCTTCTTTGGGAGATGGCTGAACATGTACGGAGTAGGTGGAGGATTGTCTCCTCATACTCCTCGTCCATGCAGCATCTACAGAAATCGTTTGTAAAAACGCCAAATCTTATTGCATTCATGCCTATAAGGCAGTTTCCAGGGCCCAGTGATGACACCTATAATGGCGCTGAGATGTTTCCTATTTAGAATGATCAGACTCCTAAAGCGATTCAGATCCAGCTTTGGCCAGATCTGTTTAGTCGCTAGACATGTTGGTCTGACAGTCCACCTAAGGTCTGTCCTTTTATTAGCATTCAGATTTAATATTGATTTGCACGTAGCGATTAGTATACCTATGCTAATCCTTTCCGATAGAATAAGTAGAGTGGTTCCACTGAGGCCCGGCACTCAACAAAGTGAAGATGGAACTGCTCTGCCATCTCCGTAAGAAATGATCGGCACTCTTGGGCGGTTTTAGAATTTAATGAGATAGATTTGATAGGAGCCTGACTATCCGAAAAGATGCTGACATCCTTTGCAGATATCACGTTTTCCTTCAGCTAGGACAGAGCCTTTTTAATCGCCAAAATTTCCACCTGGAACACGCTACATACAAGACGGAAAGAGAGACCTAAGTTTAACTTATCTGAGAAAACACAGCCACCAATCCTGCTATCGATTTTTGATCAATCTGTGTAAAAGTGAATTGACTTGTCCTCCATGAAAGCATCTTCCTTGAGGGGAAGATTACATGGAAATCTTTGTGAAACCAATGGTGTAATCAATATTCTCTATGCGGATTCATAAATTAAGCATTTTAGCGTGTCTATAAGGTGAATAGCTACAGTCGCAACTACTTGCCTGCTGAAGATATCGAGGGGTGTCAAATGAAACAGAATATCCCGTGCAGCGGAGGGAGTAGAATGTAGGGCTACGTATAAGCGAATATGCTGTTCTTTGGACTCTGCTTAGTTTCCTGCAATTGACTGCATTGTCCAGGGCCGTCCACCAGACATCCACCCCGTAGGTGAGTATTGGTCTTATAACCGAGACGTATAACCAGTGTTTATGCAAGGTTGAGGGTCCTATTTGTTCCTAATGACTTTTTTGCAAGAGAATACAACTACTACAGCTTTCTTGACTCTCTCTTGAATGTTTGTTAGTTTAGTTTCCTGTCAAAAATGTGACCCAGATATTTTGCTGTATCGGAAAAAGCTAAACTGGTACCGTTTATTGAGGGAGGGTCTATAATTGGGATCTTATATTTCCTGGAAAAGAGGACATCAGTTTTATGGGGGCTTAGTCCCAATCCACAGCGATCTGCTCAACGGCTTAATCTGTTAAGGGAGTTCTTTAATGGTATTCAGATGCTTATCTAAGACGGCTGTAGCATCGTCATCTGCAAAGGCAATCATCCTGATACCACCCGGATAAAAGTATCTTTTTCAAGAGCGTACGAAACGATATTCTTATTTCTCACCAACCCCAATAAAGATGACTAGACAGTGCATGATTCTCCAGCATTTCTTGCCGGTTGCAATCTTTAATAGCACGTAACGTTCCCACCAACGTTAAATGTTTGCTAAGAAGATAGGGTGAATTCATAAATGTAAATAAATGGCTGTAAATTTACTGCAGTAAAACTTGAGAGCATTAATGAACACAAGTTCTGCAGTATTACTCTCGCAGGTCTGCATCTGTCAAAATTGTGTCCATAAATGTATTACAAACATTGTAGTAGTTAATGAATGCCGAAGACAACGAACGTGCACTGTCTAATAAGCTTATTCTGACAATTTTATGTAACTATCTACAATAAGCTTACCTACTTACTTGTCAGGCTGGCAACCCTCAGAGGGTCAAACTGAACAACTGTAGTCTTCCATCCATTACGGTTCTGGGCGTGCTATTTCCGATTGGAAAAACCAAACTGCGTTATGTCCGCGATCGCTGGATCTTTAAACCGGAGGTTCGGTCTTAATTTTCTTCTCGAACCTGGCAGGTTGAATTCGAAGACCCTCTCACCTCACGATAATCGCCCATCCGCTCGATCTGGCCGAGCTGATGAAGTCGACGGATTTTTGCCTTCCATAGTATGTCTACATTTTTGTACAACTCGTAGAGTTCCCTGTCCTCACAAACAGGGCCAAATATTCGACGAAGGACTTTTTCTTTTAAAAGAGCCTAAAACTTGTTATCGTCCAACTTTCGGCTCCGTAAAGCACTAATGGCAGGAGTTTTGATCCGAGGGGTTTTTAACCCAGTGGTTGCCTTGATTCACTCTTCGTCGAATCTCCACCATGATATCGTTTGTGGTGTTAACTCTTGCCCCGAGGTAGATGAACTCCTTGACTAACTCAAGGAGCAGCTGCCGATAGTGACATTTTTTCCTAGATGATGTGCGACGGAACAGTTTTTAGTCGGCAGCATATACTTCATTTTTTCCTCATTCACCAACTCGTGTATACTCTTTTTTAGCTGCCGTAAAGGCTTCAATTATGGCACGGAACGTGCGATTATATCAATATCATCTGCGTATCCCAGAAGCTGAACGGACTTGGAGAAAATAGTACCTTACGTGTTGACTTTTGCCCGTCGCACCTACTATTTGTTCAGCGTGTCTCGTTGCCTAATTCCGGTGCAGGTTTTCGAAAAATTCGAAGGTTCTACTTCCGCACTGCACGGCGCATCGCGAGCTTCCCAGTGTTGTGCGACACATTGCGATCAGTTTTCCCGGAATCCCGAATTCGACCATTGCATTATATAGCTTTGTGCGATTGATGGGTGGTGTGTGCCGACATGAAACTCGTTGCTCTTTTCCAGGACCTGTCTTAATGTGAAAATTTGGTCTGATGTTCATTTCCCGGGCCGGGAGCCGCACTGGTATTGGCCGATTTTTGCGGTGCAGTACGATTTCAGATGTTCATATAGTACAGTGGATAGGATCTTACAGACGACGTTAAGTAGGGATGTGCCTCGATAGTTGCTATAGGACATAGGATCGCCTTTCTTGTAGATGGGACACATAGAGCTGATATTCCAGCCGTCGAGCATGCTTTCCTCCCATGCTTTTCACATGATCTGGTGTATGCTGCTTATCAAAACATTACCTCCGGCTTTGAAGCGCTCAGATGGCAGGCCATCGCAGCCAGAGGCTTTGTTGTTCTTCAGTTTTGTATATCTGTGTCGACTTCTCCTAAGCTGGGCGGGCGAACTACAATAATTCTTCGACTGGAGATGTATTTTCTTCTTGCCCTATCACTCTCTCTTGGATATGCCCATTAAGCAACACTTTCAGCAACTACTGAAAGTGTTGCTTAAATACATTACAATTAATACCTTTGAAGTACTTGGAGAGTCGTTTTATAGCCATTGTCTAATTTTTTGGCCTTTTTCAAAGAGCTCCTAGTGTCTTTCCTTCTCCTGCAATCTTCGATATCCGTGAGCTGGGAGATTCCAAAGGCTCTTTTCGTCCAGGTGTGTGTGAACTTCCTTTTTGGATGTTATTGCAGCTTTCATTCATTTGACAGTCGAGCTCTGAATCGGGCTGCTACCAAGTAATGGTCAGAGTCGACGTGTGCCCCTCTGGATGTTTTAACATCCAGGATATTTGACGAGTGGCGACTGAGTAGAATAAACAAGTTTAGATAAATTGCTTTGTTTTTCTCCTGCCGCTAATATAACCCAGTTTAATTTCCACTGAAGTCCATATATCGAATTCGCAATCTTTCCCAAAACAATACAAATTATTTACGTTATTGTTTTTCTTTTCCTACATTTCAAAACTCCTACTTTCATTTTCGCCATCCAGCTAAATCAAAACTGCCGCAAAATTCCAATACAAAGACACAGTCATTTGACGTTTATGAACACAAGTGATATCAAAACATTTTCAACAGCAATACGGTCCTTTTTTTTCATTTATGCAGCACAGTTGCTGTATTTTTACAATTATGAATTCACCCATAATCGGAAAGATCCAGAGAAGTGAAAAAGCTGTCTATTGTAATATTACGGACGGATCCTTCGTAATGACAAACCAACCATTTAACTACCTTTTCTTCCACTTGCGCTTCACATGGACCATTTACCGGTTTTCCCTTTTCAGAGAACAGAAGGTCTTTGAATCACTAGCCCACCACACCTTCATACCATATTTGGCTGGCTTCGATGGTATGTATTGTGTGGATTGTGTTCTACCACTGTAACGAAAAAGCTACTCATCGATTGTTAGGTTTTCCGATGGTCTACAGTTCTTACTGAGACTACCATTCAACATTCATTATATCTCACAAATCTCGAATTGGGGCAGCCTTGTCGTCTATCAGTCGTTGTATTCGGGTCACGTAATTATCAAATCAGATAAATCGATTTATGGCCCAAAACCAATTGATGCTCATGGTAGCGTGATATAATGGCAGGGCTGTTACCTTTCAGAGTTCTACTGAATTTTTATTACTGATACAGGACCAGCTGTTATCAATATTTCAAGATAGCTCTTGAGCTACAGCGATGGAAGTGGCCTTCAAACAATAGGCTCTCGCGTAGGATTATTCGCATTTATTGCAGCATTAATACCCATAGATTTACGAATAGTTTCATGAATGGGGGTAAAAAATAAACGGAACAGTTCTGATTCCGATAGGAATTCAGACGATCTAAAAGGCTCAGTTCTGCCTCGAACAATGTTATGGCTTAGGGTTCTGGTTGCTTGATTTTGGGGACTCGCAAGCCATATGGTCCCATCTTCATATTTTTTTGCCTGCCTATGAAGGTTCCTGGTAACACTGCGCTTATCTCAGCCGTTGTTTGGTAAACTCATTGGTCTCGCTGTTCTCCTCACTATTTTCAGCATCGTAACCATCAGAACCAAAACTTTTAGCCTACTCAGCTTACTTAGCTTATTCCCATCTTTTTCTTGAACAGCAGCAGTTGTCAAAGGAAACTGCAAGTAATACATATAAAGTCTCTATTGGATAGGTCCCAAGAATGTTTGCTTGCCCTGGAAAATTTAGGATTGCCGATTAGTTCTTGAGATGACATGTTAATTTACATATTGAAACAAAAATTGCCTGGTTTTACCCAGCGTTTGTGGGACAATAAGTTGGGTAGTTCGAAGGAGTTGCTGACATAAACTCAACTTACAGAGTTCCTGGAAACACATTTTCGGAATTTGGAAGCAGTAGCTGGAACGAGTGGCAACGATTTTTCTTCATACAAAAGTTGCTACTGCGCTACAGTTTTGCACGTTGGGAAGAAGCAGTTTGCATGCCAGGTATGTGGTAGCGGTCAGTACTCCCTTCGAGCTTGTCAAAAGTTGATTTACATGGAGATCTGCGAAGGATCCAAGGCATTGGAAAGAATCGGTGTTTGTCGGAACTGTTTGGTGTACAGTCATAAGACGAACCAATGTCAGTGTAATATCAGCTCCAAACCTACAAGAGATTATACAAATGCAAACATAGTTACACAAACATTTCACATAATATCAAAAATCAACCCACCTAAAGTTGTCTCTCCACCAAGTGGTCAACTTGCCACAGCAGTTGTTAAATTTTTCATCTTAGTGCATTAGTTGATCCTGAATCTGAAGCAACATTTATTACCGAATCAACTCTACAACTGCTATGACTTCATCAACGGCGAACACTCATTAAGGTATTCGGATTGGGAAAAAATTAGCAGTGATACATGTCAGTGGTATGTAAGTCTTACCTTTGAGTCGCTGGTGGCACGTTTAGAGATAAATACCCCAGCTTAGGTATTTAAGTCCCTGACTGGTCTTTTGTCATCCAAACCTTTACTTACTTAAGCGGCGCTACACTCCGGGGTGAACATGGGCCTCAACCAATAGGCCTCCAAAATTAGCGCGGTCTTTGGTTAAGTGCCTCCAGTTGCGTACTCCAAGTGGGTGGCCGTGGTTCAAGTGGTAGTGGACTGGCTTCCAAATCGGAAAGTTCGGTGTTTGAATCCCAGCTTCGCCCGAAAGACATATCATCCATTTTTTCAGTTAACGAAAATCAAGTAAGACAAGTAGGTGATTAGAAATCAACATCAAGCCAACTTCCACTAAGAATTTAGTCTCCCCATTAAATGTTGGATGCCACCCATGGAGCGAAATAACCACTGAACCCAAACATCTTTCTTTCTTTCTCTATCCCATTTTCCAAAGAAACTTAACACATGCTGAGGCATTATAAGTGTATTCATACCCACTTGAGTGTTACTACTGCGTTCTACCTCCGGATTAGAGTCGAAAATTCTGCGGACTGCAGGCTGTCCCAGCCATATCAAACGCCCAATGAGCAGTTTTTTGACCAGGTCGATGTCGCTGTACAGCTCGTAGAGCTCATCATTGGATCGTTTCCTCCAGAACCCGTCATCGCATACGGGACCAAATATTTTACCAAGAATTGTTCTCTCAAAACGACCGCTTCAGAAAGGGTTCATGTTTCGGAACCGTAGAGCAGGACTGGGATTGCAAGGGTCTTATGTAGAGATCCCTTGGTTGTCCGGGAGAGGGCCTTACTACATAGTTGCCTTCTCAGCCCAAAGAAACAGCGATTGGTTAGCATTATTCTTCGTTTGATAGCAGACAAAGTCCCTTACTACCTCAAAGTTATAACTATCGATTCTGACATTCTGGCCGATTCGTCGATGTTGGGTGTCTCTTCTTGTTGACAGTATATACATTGTTTTGCCTTCGTTTACTGCTAAGCCCACTTTTGCCGCTTCTGTTCCTGTACTCGCAAACGCACCAGTGAGTCCTCGCTGAGTTCTACTAATACTATCAATGTTGTCGGCGTGTGCAAGCAATTGAACAGACTTTTGAAAGATCGAACCTAGTGTGTTGTCTTGCGAGTTTTGCAAAATTCGTTCAAGTATGATGTTGAAGAAGTCACATGACAGTGCGTCGCCTTGCCTAAATCCTTTTTTGATACTAAAGGTCTTAGTTAGACCGTTACTGACCTTGAGCAGCGAGCTTTCACCATCGTCATTCTGCACAAGCGGGCGAGTTTGGCGAGGTGCCAAAGCTAGGCATGGCTCTGTATAGCTCGTCTCTGTAGATGCTGTCATATGCGCCTTTAAAATCGATAAAAAGGTGGTTAATCTCTATTTGAACTTCTTGGGTTTTCTCCAGGATCTGCCGTAATGTGAATATTTGTTCAAATGTGGTCTTACCGGGCCTAAAACCGCACTGATAGGGTCAAATCACATCGCTGACAAATGGTTTCAGGCGCTCGCACAATACGGCAGACAAGATCTTATATGCGATGTTTTGGATACTGACACCTCTATAGTTAGCGCAGTTTAGAAGGTCTCCTTTCTTGTGAACTGGGCAAACGATGCTGAGGTTCCATTCATCGGACATACATTCATCCGATCAAATCTTGGAAATTGGAAAGTTGGTGTATACTCTCTAGCAAGTCATCTCCTGCTGTCTTAAACAGTTCGGGGGGAAAGCCATCCGGCCTGCAGCCTTGCTCGACTTCAGTTTAGATATTGCTATCCTCACTCCATTTTGGTTGGGTGGACGGAATTCTTGACTTAAATCGTCAATATTGAATGGTTCGCTCTGCCTGATAGCGGAATTTGTGTGGTCTTGGCCGTTTAGCTGTCTGGAGAAATGGTTTTTCCATATCCTCAGCACCGACCGTGACTATAGCACAAGGTTTCCTTGTTCACCGGTAAAACTTCCGAACATAATTCCTGGAGTAGCACCTCTCTATAGCCTCGATCACGCGCTTCTCATGCTCTTTCTTTTTCCTCCGGATAAGCCAATGTTCTTCCCTCATCTTTTGCTGGTAGAACTGACGAGCCGCTCTCATGCAGCGTTTATGCAGCGCCACTGCCACTTTGAAGGCATGTTGTTCTGCTGCATGTTTTTGCCGGCACTGTTCATCAAATCAGGGGTTTCGTCGTGGTGGGCGAATGAAACCCAGCACGCCAGTTGCGGCATTTATGATGGCTGCAAAGGACTTCTCGAGAGGTTGAGGGATATGCGGTCGGCAAAGGTTCTGGCGGCTTGTTGTGATAGCAACTGTTTAATGTTAAATCTCCTCATAGTATTTCCCCGTGGTTGTGGCATTTGAGATATCCGTAGACGTACCTTGGCTGCAACTAGGTAGTGGTCCGAGTCTATGTTGGCCGCTCGGAATGTTCGGACATCTAAAATACTTGAGGTGTGCCTTACGTCGATCGAAACACGATCAATCTAGTTGGTCGTGTTCACTGGTGTCCGCCATATTCCCTTGTCAATATTGAGGTGAGGAAACCGCGTGGTTGCAATAGTAACGTAACATCCCGCAGCGAAATCGATTAGCCTAAGTCCGTTTCCAGACGTGGTGTCGTGTAGGCTATCTCTTCCGATTGTGCTACCAAAGACGCCCTCCTTTCCAATTTTGGCGTTAAGGTCGCCCAGGACGATTTTAACATCATACGGTGGGCATTCCTCGTATATTTTATGGAGGAGCTCGTAGAAGCTTTCCTTGGTAGCGACGTCCTTTTCGTATGTTAGGACGTGAGCGCATATAAGGCTGATGTTAACGAATTTACCTTTGATACGGATTGTTATAAGACGTTCACTCACGTGTCGAAAGCTCAAGACTGTTTCCCTAAGTCTGCTGCTTGCAACAAATCCGCATCCAAATAGACGCTGCTTACATTCCATTCCATTCATCTTTCTTTTGCCCGTCCCATTCCATCGCACTTCCTGGATGGGGATGATATCTGTTTTATAGCAGTGTAGGGCTTCCGTCCGGTCTGTTCAAGGTCCGAATATTCCACGTGCAGATCTGAAAGGCGTTGTTTTGCAGGGTCGTCAATAGTGAATCCGTCCTTATCCGAGGCTATTGATCGCTTCGTAAAAATTACTTTTTTACCTGGAGGGCCAGGCCGTTTTTGAGACCCATAGGACAAAGGAGCCGGACCAAGTTCCAGAGCTAGTAACCCGCTTCGAGGATGTGGGTGCTGCCGTTGGCCCTTATTAAGGGCTCTTCCGCAACCAACTCAAGTTGGTTACCCCATCTCCAGTCAAGGTACTAGGCACCCAGCAGTCAACACGTGGAGGTGAGTAGTAGGAGTTGAAGGTATGAGGCTAAAGTGAGAATGCTCAGGTTCTCATATAATCGCATTCACCACCATTTTAACCACCTGAAACCTTTAGCTCTTCAAAATTAAGAACATATCCAGGACTTAAAGTTAGCTGATCCAGAATTTAGTAAGCTTGCCACTGTTGATATTCTCCTGGGAACCGATGTTTACTCTGAATTTATTTTAGGATCCACTACCTGCGGTGATGATGAAAGATCGCCATTTGAACAGGAATCAGAGTTGTATTAGCTGCTCCTTGCATTTCGCAAAATAAAGATCCTATCCACAGCTTTTACACGTTCTCGATAACGACACTCAGCTGTGAAGGTTCCGGTAGATGGAGGAGTTGCCTTTCCACGTCAAGGAAACTGCTGAATACAAAGCTAATGAAGAGAAATACGAGTATGTATATCAACACAACAAGAGAATTGGCTGATGAGCGATATCAGGAATCGCTGCCACTTAACAACGGACGTAAGCAGTATGGGTCGACGATCAAAACAAACTACCACCTTGATCGAAAAGTTCCCGCACCACACCATCGTGTGACCCTCCCAATGTTCCGCTTTGAGTTCTGTTTTTTTTTTTTTGTTAGATTGGTAAATCTGTTGTTGACATTCCCTCTAAATCTTAGCGTCATAGCTTAACATTTGCAAAAGTTACGTAGCCCAGAGTACATCTATCTCTGTGAAAACGGTCGTTTCACAGTGGCACGAGCGTTTTAAAAATGGTCGTGAGTCAATCGAAGATGATGAACGCAGTGGCAGGCCATCGAAATCGAAAATCTACGAAAACATTGATGAAGTACGAGTAAAAGAAATGTTTTTCAATAACCGCAAATTAACCATCAGAGAGATATCGGAGGACTTGAACATTGCCTATGGATCCGTCCAAGGCATTCTGGTTAATGATTTGGGTTTCCGTCGTGTATCAGCAAAATTGGTGCCAAAAAACCTCAATTTCATGCAAAAAAAGAGACCGTGTTGACGTCGAAAAAGAGATGATTTGCGAGGCCGAATCCGATCCGACATTCATCAAAAGGATCATTACTGGAGACAAGACGTGGGTTTATGAGTACGACACGCGTCGCAATCCAGACATCAAGCAAGTGAATGGCGTTCACCAAATGAGCCGAGACCAAAAAAATCACGTCATTTTCAGTCAAAAAAGAAGGCAATGCTCACGGTTTTCATTGATTACAACGGTGTAGTGCATCATGAATTTTTGGCAGAAGACCAGACAGTAAACAAAGAGTATTATTTGGGCGTTATGAGACGTTTGCGTGAAGCAATTCGCCGAAAGAGACTAGAATTGTGGGCAGAAACTCGTGGATTTTCCACCATGATAACGCACCGCTGCGGTCGCATGGTGCCATCATTATTTGTAATTTTTTGACGAAAAATGCAACAAATACCATCCAACAGCCACTGAATTCACCTGATTTGGCACCCTGTGACTTCTTTCTGTTCAATCGAATTAAAAAACCACTACGGGGAACGCGTTTCAGCAGCCGAGAGGAAGTAATGGACAAATCGCAGGAAGCACTGATGGACATACCGAAAACCGAATATAAAAAAGGTTTCGAGAATTGGATCAAGCGCTGGCATAAGTGTGTTGCAGTCGATGGGGATTACTTTGAAGGGGACAATATAGATTTAGATGAATAAACTTGTATTTTGAATTTTCTGAATAAATTCTGGAAAATTTTTTATCAAGGTGGTATTGCACTATTGCAAAATAAAGACAAATTACACACATTTCATCTCACTTTGTTGCCCGCATTGTTAAGTCACCATGCTTGTCACCATCTACATGTAATGTTCCATATTATCAACTTACTCGGTCTCGTCCCATTTACATGAAGCCAGTCAACGCACTCTCACAACACCCAACTCTTCCGTCAAAAGAAGGACAACATACTCCAACTGCAATGGGGTACAGTAAGGTACAAGAATGATCGCGGACACTTCCGGACGAAAATTATCCCCCGGGCGGTAGCATGTTCGGAACTACACTATTAAGATTGTAATTTGTAATACGAATGTGTGACACTTTAAACCTAAAATGGGTGTAATTTCCGGCAAAATAAATTAACTCTCCCTTTGCTGTTACAATACTTCAAGCCGAAAAGACGTGTTTCATTTGAAACCGCCTTTTTCTACCCGCATTCTATTTAACACAAAGCAAACACACCCCAACACTTACGAGTATTATTAGTCTATGGTTTGTATTTTAAGGTATTTTACGTCTCACATGGAAATTTGAAATTCATAGTCCTTTTCTGGGAGCATTGACATCATTCATATCCGAAGCCAGTTAACCAGTTAACCCACATAATACCAAATCCGGTGAAACGGATGCTTGCTTTAACCCGATGATGAATGACAGGATATCCCAGATATAAGTGTTTCACTTTATTCGAAATGAGTTGGTCTATTGAAAACCCTGATGCGATTTCTCCCTCAGAAGTTACCTGTGATCCTTTCTAATCAGTATGCACTGGCACCTATTATTTCTCCCACCTCACCCAACTACCGTCTCTAATAATAAATAATATTATGAGGATACAGAGGTTGACTTGTATAATAATTAAAAATATTTTCAAACGCAAAAGGATGCAGCCATATAGAAACACACACACTCGCACACATTAGTGGCACAAGGCCGAGCGTATTTATCTTAATGGCAAAGGAAGCAGCAGTTTTCTTTTAATTAAAAGAACAAGTAAAGTGCCTGTATTAGGTGTATAAAAGAATTTGTAATTTGAATCTTTTACGAGTATAATAAGGGACAAGTCCTGTACTCCATATTCTCCATACTATGGATGAAAAAAAAAAAAAACAAAAATTTGTAACGATGATATTCCTTCCGTATCTTCCTTTTTGTAATTTTTTGCAGCGTAATCCCCATATAGAACCGGGATGAATTGTATCTAAAATGAGTTTGATGATAATCTCCTTTATAGCCGATTTAAGTCGTGCTCATTGAACTGTTTTTCCTTGATATTGATGAAAAGACTTGAATACAAGATAACATAAGGTCCCCGGATTAGGGGTTGGTTTGGGATTTTTCAATCAAATAGAAAGGAGATTCAATCTAAAGATTCTCGTCAAGGAATGCTGTAATCGTTCAGGATATGCGTAAAATATAGATGAAGAGAATCTGCTTATCGAATAGAATTCATTTGCGTTAACGTTTTTCTGAAAGCGACAGTTCTTTGTGAAGTACGTGGACCGTAAGTGCACAAGCAAATGTGTCATTTCCTTAAGCACTTAAATTGGGATCTAATAAAATTTTAAGTAAAAAAGCGCATTACAAAACCGGTGCTCACCGAAAAGCTCCAAATCCTGTATCAAGAGCAGTAGGAGGTGATGTCGCTAATATCCAGCACATGAATGCTGAGAGGACGTTAGCAGTCTTTTATCCTGAATGATAACAAGAAACCTGCTGAGCCTTTAAAATGAAAATCGTTCATTTTGTATGTCTTCCCGAAGTGTTACATGCTCCATCGACAGCAAAGCCACAACAGAAGACAGTTCACTCGTAAGTTCAAGGCCTGTTTTATAAGCTTATAAGCCTACCGGGCTTATCAGAGATATGATTTCATTCATTCGTTCCTGTACCCCTAGGGCATCTACTATGCCTACGCGCCATCGAGTGCGGTTTCTGGAAATGTGCCTCAGCTCTCCCCAACTTTTTCCCAGTTGCCGTGCTTCCTTCTCAACTGTTCTGCGCCACGCATCCTGCCGTCCTGAGTAAGCGGGTTCCATTGCATCGCTTGGTTAGCTATGGATCTGTCACCCTTTCGGAGAGTGTAACGAATCCACTGCCACTTTCGTCGTCGTATGGTTGTGCCTATAGGTTCATGGTCCGGTCTCTGATAAAGCTGTTCGTTAGAGATACGGCTTGGCCAGAATATCCTTAAGATGTAGCGTAGGTACCTATTGACAAACGTTTGCAGCTTCCTCACCTAACCCTCCAAGCATCACATCCATATATAAACGGATTCAATGTTGGAACGGAATAGTCGTAGATAGCACCCCAAACTTAGATTTTGCTTTGCCTATGCGGTTGGCTATATCCAGTTCGGTTCCGCCATCGGTGGAGACAATACTCCCAAGGTATTGGAAAATCTCTACTCTCTCGCAACACTGCGCTCCACAATGGCAATAACTTCTTCTGTTCGCACCGTTTGTCGTCTTTGGGGATGCGTATACGTCGTAAATGATTCATCCTGTTCTCAATAACCCTAAGACCCCTTGGTACTTGCTAAGTGTGATAAAACTCATAGGTGATGTCAGTATTAGTCATTCGGCACCCTCGAACACCGATGTAATATCACCTGTAATGTTCCATATTATCACCATGTCCCATCGCTATTTTCACCACCAGTGAAAGTAGTACTCCACCCCTTCAAACATTTAACTGTAACGTCCGCCTTGCTACGAATGCTCATCAGTTTACCCTCAAGCCTACTTTCGGACGTACTCTGGAACATGAGGAGTATGTTACAACTCGCTTATGGCATGCCCTGCCGAGCTCTTTATTTCATAGTCATTATAACTTGCAAACATTTAAAACCAACGCATATCGGTATCTCCCTTTTTACCCTCCCTAACTTCCCTTCACCAGCGCTGTATACAGATATCTTAAGGGTACGCGAAATCCCTTGTGCATGCGCCAATTATAAAAAAAAGGACGAGAAGACAAGGAAAGGAAAGGAAATTAGATATTGCAGTCTCCCCTGACAACAAATCCATATGCTTGTGGGGTTGAAGAAGGCTGCTTCTGTTCTGCATATTAGAAGTCACAGCTTTGAATAGTTCGCGCGGCTTTCCCCATCGTACTTCTTCGATGGCAGTGGTATCAGCTTTGTCGCACTGTTAAGAATTCAGTGAATTGATTTATAAACTTAAATTGAATATGGTATGAATAATTTTGCGCATTACTGTATAAAGAAAACCTAATATTTGAATTTACTGTAAATCTCTAAATTTTGTATTGAAACAATGTTATTCTATTGGGTCCATAACTTAATTTGTGCGGTTTGCTAAGAGATGGCGTAACTTGTATTATTCCATTGTTATTATTCCATTGGAACATGCTTTGGAAAGCTACTGTCATTGTACGTTATTTCAGTACATGTCATTCATTTGAAGCGTAAACAACAATAATTTTTTTTCACTCAAATATGTCGAATTTTGTGCCTGAAAAAGTGTTTTTGCGGGGAGTTCTTCTTCATGAAGAAAACTGCTGCCGAAAGTCATTGTATTTTGGTGGAAGTTTATGGTGAATATGCGCTAGCTGAGCGAACGTGCCAAAAGTCGTTTTCACGATTTAAAAGTGGTGATTTTAGCTTGGAAGACGATGAACGTCCTGGGCAGCCAAAAAAGTTTGAAGATGAAAAACTGGAAGCATTACTCTGTGAAGATTGTTGTCAAACACAAGAAGAGCTCGCAGAATCTTTGGGTGTCACTCAAGTAGCCATTTCAAAACGTTTAAAAGCAGCTGGATACATTCAAAAGCAAGGAAATTGGGTTCCACATGAACTCAAGCCGAGAGACGTCGAAAGACGGTTTTGCATGTCCGAAATGCTGCTGGAACGCCTCAAAAGGAAGTCATTTTTGCATCGGATTGTTACTGGTGATGAAAAATGGATCCATTACGACAATATTATATCGTATGATCAAGATCACACGATTGTATTCTTTATTGTATCGCTTTCTTTAACTGTATGCACTTTATCCACTGTAAGCAGTTCTCACTTTTTTGTTAGAAGTCGAGTAAACAACATCGCATCAAATAAAATTGTAATTTCGTTTCGGTTTACTACTTTTTGTTGTTTTTACTGGAATTATAATATAATTCAAAAATTCTTTAATTATCGGACACGCACCTTAGGACCTGCAATGTTATGGGTCCGAACATTCCACGTGCAAAGCCGAAAGTCGTTGTCCTATTTTTCATTTGCGGCAATCGTCAACATTAAGTCCATGTACGAGTATATCCACGTGTACTTGTTGCTTCACAACCTGCAGTTTCGGATTCTTGTTCCATCTTCAGCAGGAATGAATATCCTTAAATGCAACGTATTTTCATGTTTTACGATGTCTGCGAACAACAACTTTCCAAGTGCAACCTTCTTAAAGCAATTTCATTAAGTTTGCTCTACTGCTTTTAAGTGAACTCCTTGTGTCGAGTACTGTTTAATTAAAAATATATTTGTACTCGTATATAGCTATATTGTATAAGAAAACCTCAGGATCTTATGTAAATCGGTATAATTTGATTACGAAGGCTTTTAAAATTGCGCACCAGGTGCAAAATCCATTATTCCATAGAATATCATCCCGACACACTGTCACTAAGTACAAAGTTAGCTATACTCGTACCTATAGTCATCCTGTGTTGCCTTGTCCCTGTAAAGCCATACACCACAAGTCATTAGAGTAAGAACTTTTCACAAAAATTAATCAAAAATCGTGAGATAGAAAAAGTTTTCATCCATCCTCAAGATGAAGTTCAGCTTGCCCATGTATCCGTAGATCTCTTACTGAGTTTCTTTGAAAATTATTATAACTTGTCACTATTGGTTGGGTAATTAATAAAAATGATTTTTTTTTCTCCTTTATATTCGTTTCATTTAAACCAACCAACCAACCAACCAACCAACCAACCAACCAACCAACCAACCAACCAACCAACCAACCAACCAACCAACCAACCCACCTACTGCTATTGTAATTACCGCAAAAATTCCAATTTCCACAGATCCTAACCATACATCCTCACAATATGAGTATAATGAATGACACGTGGCTTTCCCTTTTACCTTTACGGTGAGATACAAATCCGTTTGTATGTACGACTAGGTATAGGATATTCAGATCGACCGAAATTTCCCCGTAGATATGCGTTTATTTAATAAATACCACAGAAACTCATTTATTTAGTACACCCATCTGGTGTCGAAGATTCTGGATATTCCAATACGATACGATGCGATACGATACGAATACGAGTACTCGTACTTCAGCAACTTTGCCTAAATACTTTCAATAAAAAGTTTATTACAATAATGAAGGAAGCCGCTGCGGTGATGAGATGAACCGAGGCTCCTCTAGGCAATTTGCATGGAAATACATAAATTCGCACCATTTGTTACCTCCGCCTGTACTTGAGTTGGCCACTTTAAAATCCAATTACGAGACATATCCATACCGCTTGTAGAAGTATATACGGTATGGACCTACAGGACTCATGGAGGATACGAATATTTCTCCTCCGTTGAGAGTTGTTCAAATTTGGCGAGTGAAGCTGATGTTTCAAGAGGCTTAAAGGCAATGTCTTAATAGCTGGAAATTGATGTCATACTGATCCGGAATGATGTGGAAGAAGATTCCAAATGAAATCTAAATCTAAATCCCTTGCAGTATATCATTGTGCCATGGTACGACGCCCTCATAGTCTAACGACTTAAGTGAAGAGGCCGTAAGTTCGGTAAATACTGCCAAATATCAATCAGCATAAAAGTTACTGGCGTTCAAGCACATACACGCAAACGTAGAAATATATAGGTATATTCGCACATCCGTAGCGAAAGCTTATCCTTTTAATCAGGCATCCGCACACCTCCACATGATGTATTCGATGCCATTTCCCGGAGAGCTGGTAACGAGGCGAAGCTGTGCAAAATCTCAGTTAGTCCTTTACCATCACTTTGACCGGGATTTGGTTCTATTCCTGTAGATCAACGGCTACAAACCATAGACCGCCGACCCGTCGACCATCGGTGTGATGAGGTGATGAGATTTCAGGATGCTGGACGTTGGATTATATTCTGCAAACATTTATTTGATACGAGTACGTTACGGATACTAATGGAAACTGTAATCTCTCTTCGGGTTTTGTGTTGTTTTTATTCTGAGAAATAACCTTTTGAGGTTGTATCTATCTATCTACTCACTTTTTGGCAATGTTTCATTATTTCTTATTAAATTTGCTTACTAGGCCGTAAATACTTATTAAATTCTTAATAAAAATCATTTTTCCTCTGAGCGTGTTTGTTCGGTACTACCTTTATAAGCTGGCTCTGTTTGTTTTCCTTCCATCTAATTTATTGGTCTGGATTCTTTGGCTGAATTCGCATAACGCGGGGTAATGAAAGATTGTAATAGGATTACGAATTGGTTATTGTCCGAAACTGTTTTGCTTTGCATTCATTTTGAATTGAAAGGAATATTTGATCAAGTCCTTTTCCCTGTCATTCAAAGTTTTCCTTTATGTCTTACCTTTCTTTTAAGGAGTTCAACTTTTCTGCTTCGCTTTTTTTTTCTTTTTTTTTTTGGCAGTAGATCAAGTCCTGAAGACTCTGTCGTCGGTGGGGTGGTAAAATAACTTGTTATGGTGAAAGGAATGCTTGTTTTTGCTGTGCAATTCAAAAAGTTTTTAAACAATTTTGAGGAGAATAAAAATGCTTCGAAATTATGTTGCGCAATAAAATTACATGCTAATACCGTTAGCTTATAGTATATTATCTAGATGGAACCGCGCTATTTCCGTATTTACGATGGGCGATAATGTAAGAAATCTCTTTAAAGGGCGGTTGGAACATGGTGTAGACATGTGTATCTCCAAACTTGGTTTAGAGGTTGAATGTTGGAGTCAATCTTAAGTGAGTTTTTCTATTTATGGATATTGCATTATGTAGGTATGCCAGGGCCTTTAATGCAGGTGATGTGGGAGGATTTCGAATTCCCTTGAGCGCAGTGCTTCAAGTGGGTGAGTAAATCCATTCACTGCATCCCCGTATCTATCGGTTTTCTGCCTCTACTATGTCAATACTTTAGAAAATTGAAAACGATTTCATTTCAAATGGGAATAGCAATCGGTGACTACGTGCCTAGGAATGAATTCTGTTCCGCTATACCATATTCAAGAACGTGTATCTCGAGCCATTTAGATTAAAGAAAAAACTCTTCAGACATGTATATAGATACTCGTATTTGTGGTGAAATTAAATTCTTTAAAAGAAAAAAATAAAATTACAAACATGTGCAGTCCACTACACCATGGATTCTTCTTTTTCATTCACTTCATTGGGATGGTTATAAGATTCAGCTTAAGGTGAATCTATTCATAGAAATGTGTGCTCCTTGTCGGGTTCTTGCTAAGGGCTTAAGTCATTTTCCGTAACTTAACTTTTGGAGGAGACTCTTTACCACTTGGGAACGTTTTTATTTTTTTCTAACTTTCTCTTCGTTACGATGCATTAATTATGTCGATTAACGAAGGTTCTTCCTCCGTTGGGAAATTTCATTTTATATCTTTTTATCGGATTTAGTGTTGCTTCATAGAATAGATTGGTGTTGCTGGATTTTGGATGAATATTGCATGAGTAAGCTGAATCTGTAGAGTAAGTTTTAAGTGAATGGTGTGTGATAAGGTGCAGGATGACTGTTGTGTTCCTAAATTCGGAGATTGGAAGTATGAAATTCAGAACTCTTCTTAAAAAGGGATGTTAGTTAGGGTATGTATGTAAGAATGAACTGAATTCAAGGTCCAATAAATCTATTTATGTAGACTTGTTTGCGGTGACGATGAAACATAAAATGGAAAAGGTAGTACGAAAAACCATGTTTGTTTAACAATTTAAACGAGTTTTTTACAATCCGCAACAGGGCTGAATTCGCTAATACGTATAAGCCAAATACGCACCCTTATACCTGGAAGACAAGGACAACGGATCACTAGGTTGTTGTAGCTACGGTACGAATGCCTATCTCCCAAGCACCATCGAAAAAAGAAAATTACTGTGGAAAGATATAACGTAGAAAAGCTGCAATCGCAAGAATCTTTGCCGAACACATATACCAAAATATCTCAACAACTCCTATGCCGGCAGCATCAAGTACCGAAGACAAGTGCCAACGCTGATAACGTGCTATCAGGAACGACGCAACTGATGGGGTGGGTTTCATCCGACCACCACCAAGAAATCCCTGGTTTGATGAAGAATGCCGGAAAGCACATTCAGATAAATAAGAAGCGTGCAAAACGGCACTACAACGAAGGGTAAGAGCCGGACACTGGAAGAACATCATGCCCATAGAAGTAGAAAAAAAAGAAGGAGAGGCGTGGGATCGAAGATATTGAGATTTTATGCTACAAGAATAGCGAACGGAAGCTTTGCCAAACGGTAGAAAAAAGGGTCAAGGCAAAAAGACCCGTAGAAAATGCCGAAGAAATGATAAAGGAAACCTGGTAGTCGGCGCTGAGAATATGAAAAAAACTTTTTCTGCAGACTATATAACGGCGAGAAAGCTCAACATCTCATCATTAGGCAATGATAGCCAAAACTTCCGTCCACCTGAACAAAATGAAGTACGGACAGCAATATCTAAGCTGCAAACCATCAAAGTGGCTAGATCTGACGGCTTACCGACCGAGGTTTCAAAGCTGATGAAAATGACTTTGTGGATAGCATACACGAATTCATTTCTCAGATCTGGTCAGAAGGCTGTATACCTGATAAATGGAACACCAGCATCGTTTTCCCGATCCACAAAAAAGGAGACCGATGTCATCTCAACATCGGATATAAGATCTTATCCACCATATTGTGTGAACGTCCGAAACCTTCAAAACTTCACAATCGACCAAATCTTCACACTCTGCAAGATCCTGGAATAAAACTCAACAAGTCCATCATCGATTTTAAGACGACTTATGACAGCATTTACAGGGACAATCTGTAAAGACCCACGTTTAGTTTTATCAGCCCTGCCAAATTCGTACGTCTGTGCCGAATAACGATTGAGAACACTCGCTATTCCGCTAAAATCGATACCTACTTAACCGAGGCCTTTGACGTCAAAAAAGTAACTCGTACTTGGAAGAATTGTCCGGAGATCATAAGCAAGCTAACACCGCCGATTATATTGATATAATTGGCAGAACTCAGCGGGCTGTCACCGGTGCGTTGCTAGTATTGAAACGGAAGCGGCCAAAATGGGTTTAGCTGTCAATGTGTAACCGATGACAACAATGCTGACTGGATAGCTAGCAAGGGCATCTATGGAAAAGCCGTTCATGCCGTTTGTGTTGGGTAAAACAACTCTCTTCTAAGCAATCTAATCCTATGCTCGAAGTTATCTTCGACAAAGCGAACGTCGTTGGTGATGAACTTACTGCGACTCGATCCCTCGTATGCGATATTGAACATTACATCACAACAATAAACTGCAAAATCATTGGCACACCCAACTTCCTGCAGCCTTACCAGAATGTTCCCTATAAGTAATACATCGTTCATGGCTGAATTAATGGAACCTGAAGAGGATTCACGCTCACCCCCACATATATGGCATCTGCGGACGGTCCAACCTACACATTCCTGCGAAGTTTCTTCCAATTTAACAATAGAGAACACATCTATGTCAGCTCCTCCAATCGCTCCCCCAGGGAAGCTTATCAATCACTTTAATTCAACTTGGACACCTTCCGACAAGCACGAGCTTGCAAGAAAAGGAGGGCTACTCGACAATAGTGAGATTGCCAATATCAAACTACCCCTTTGCATAGTAAGGGGCACTATCAAAGAAAAAATCACAAAGTCTGCCAACCTAAGGTCGTTGAAGGACACAGGGTATCCTAGGCTCTTTGTCCGCTTTTTGACGGCAAAAGATCTAAGAAGTTAATAAAATGAAACAGCGTTAAGTTTAGTATAGTAATAGGAATTCTGACAGGACACTGTCTCCTGTGGCAGCACGCGCAGAGAGTCAAATTGGCAGATGCGGATATCTGCAGATTCTGCGGTGATCTGCAAGCTGTTGAGGACATAACACACATACTGTGTGAATGCGAGGCAACATCGCGTGTGTCGACAAAAATTTCTAGGGTGCTTTTTCGAAAACCTAGAGAAAATAGACGGCACGAACTTCAAAGGCCTTCTTGGCTTTTGCAAGAAAATTGGGTGTTTCACCAGGGCGATTGTTTAGATTTTTGCCACAGGCCCGTTTTGGTGTCTGGTGTCTGTGTGATGGCATATCCATCACCTAACCTAACCGAACTTAAGTCAAACAGGGATACCTACTCACTCTTTTTTCTTTTTTTTGTTTTGCACAAGGAAAAAAGATATACGATCTCGTCTTTAATATTCAGACAATGTCTTTTTTACCGACCACACCTAGGACGAAAAAGAAACTCAACTCTCGGCGCTGCTTCGAATCAAACTAAAAAAAACTTAACTGAAAATCCAACGGTCTTGCCGTAGTAATCTTCTGATAACACCACTATTGTCTGCTGATCGATCAGCTGATTCGACATCCGCAAAGGTTATTGACCGAATTCTTTCGCCTCTCTGCATTGCCTTTCCTAAAAATTTCCCTTTTCTGTCATCTATATTGCACCTAACCTACATATAAACATTCATACCTAACCTACTCCCACATGATCTGTAAACTTAGTAAGGCCTTCCACCTCTTCCGCCATAATTTTAAATACTCAACACTCTCTAGGACAAAAGAGACAAATTCACCACAGGAAAAGGGACACGGACGGGAGAGTGAGAGCTGACGGAGAAAATGCTATGAGGAAATTAGAAATTGGAGTGACGTTTGGTAGAGTCTCTAGTCTCAGTCAGATGATCAAATTTTGGAATGTGTTAGGTCATAAAAGAAAAAAAAAAAGCAAATAGAACGAGGGGTCTACTTCCCCTGAGATTAAAACAAACACTATTTAAAAATTTAGTCATCCGAAATGGAATCACCCTGCATTTAAGTATAAACTCTATGGGGCAAAATTGTAGTCAGATAAAGTTCACTTTAAAGTCATTTTAGTACGTAACAAAGTCAATGCTAATGCTTTGATAATTATAGTCGAGATAAAACCCACTTTATCGCTATAACCTCGCGCTAAACTTAATAGCACATAAAGTCCATTTTATCTTTTAGTATGGACTTTGAAATTCCATTTCACTGAAATGTCTTAAGAAAATTTGTTTGCAGATTTCGATATTTCGAAGTACAAAGGAAAAACAAATACTGTCACAAAAGAAAATTCACTGTTTTTAATTAAACACCTTTTCTGCTTCCATTATTGAGAAACTGCTATCTAAATTCAAATTTAAAATTCAAAATTGTTTTCTATTTCTTTTGACATTTCTATCAAATTCATTTCAATTTTGTAAAAGTGCACCCCTTAAACTGTGTTTGATATCCCAAACTGTAAATTTTTAGGTTTGTTTGACTAAAACTCATCGGGGGCACGTTCTAAAGTCAATACTAGTTGTAGGTAAGTTAAAAAGTAAGTTACAAAGTTAGGAGCGGGTTTTAAAGTTAACGTGATATTAGTTAATGCGTACTAAGCCTACCTAATACACGGTGACTATAATTTTGCGCCTAGGTGATTTATGAATTACCTGAATTTTTACCTTTCTTGTAGAATAAATAATAAACAAATGCATTTATACATACATAAATGGCTAGAAATTAATCAGTCACCAGAAAAAGCGTTTGGAATCAGAAATTGGGTAATCTTCACTTCGCCCGCCGCCGGCTCAAGGGTTTTAAAATTTCGAACAGATTATTGTTAAATAAACATTGTTGAACACACCTATTCTTATTCATGTGTACCTCTGTAATTTTTAACTTTTTCTCATTCTTCAACGGACTTTTGTGTTGTCAAGTCGTTTTTGTAAATTCAAATGAACCAAGTTACTTTTGTTGTAAAACTTTTCTTTTATTTTCTAACACGTTATCAGCACGAATTATAACTGTTTCAAGTTTTAACGGAAGTTTCAAGTTTTATTTATCTACGTGCCCATGATCTGGACGACGTCCTCGATGAATCCCAAAAGCCAACGGAGCAATTGGCCCCTGGTGCATGGATTCAGAAAGACAAGAAGGCACAACTAATAATCACTTCGTCTATGGACTTTAATCAACTGAAATTTTTGGTGACAAGTGATTCTGCAACTAAGATGTGAACTAAACTTTGTTTCGTCTATGAGTAGAGATCTGGATTATCACTCAGCACACTTCAACAGAAGTTCTATGAATACCGAAATTTGGAAGACGACAACGTGGCCAGCCACATATCGGCTATAGAACAAATAGCAAAACAGCTCGAAGAGCTGGGTGCTCCAATGGCAGAATCAGCCATCATAACAAAAATCATCTGTAGTCTTCCATCACAGTTCAAGCATTTTAGATCAGAGTGAGATTCTGTGGCCCAACCGGAACAAACACTCAAAAACTTGAAACAGCGTTTGATGAAAGAGGAGATGCTTCTTATGGAAAAACCAGACGATTCTTCTACAGACCAGGCCTTGATTCATCGCAATAAGAAAAAGATATCCGTAGCAGATAAGAAGAAGAATTCGACTTGTAGTTTTTGCAAGAAGTGCGGGCATTGGTGGAAAGAATGTCGCAGTCGACTAGCATAACAGAATAATAATAAACAAAATATGTCGTCGGCGTTAATGGCTCACTTCACAGACAAAAAGAGTACATGCTGGTACACTGACTCTGATGCATCGACCCACATGTATTTTCAACGGAAAGCGTTCAGTAGTTTCCGAGCTGTTTGTGAGCATCAATATCCAGTTTGTTTAGGAAACATGGAAACGGTGTATACAGAAGGAATCGGCGATGTGAAAATTAAATTCGATGTGTATCAGCTGATATGCATGGTGCTACTACGAGTTTCAAGAATAGTCGTTCGGGAGTTAAAAGAAACGGACAGACTCTTCTAGTTGGACAACGATGTGAAGCTTCCCGGTTGTATAAACTTTGCCTGTATATTGTCCCACCGAATTTTGCAAATGTTTCTGTAAGTTCCAACATTGAAAGATGGCACAAGCGCCTTGGGCATCTGAACATCGACACCATCAAGCAATCAAATCTGAGCAAACAACTTTCTATTAGTGGATGTGAAAGATCCTTCTCCAAGAGATGTGCTTTGTTAAAATATCGCCAACAATATTTCGTGAAAGGTGAAAAATCAAGAAAGGAAGAACCAGGTGAGTTGGTCCAAGCAGATCTCTGTGGACCGATGCAGATTCCTTCCTTTGGAGGTTCCAAATATTTTCTGCGTATCAAAGATGATTTTTCAAACTACATGAAAGTCTATTACCTACAAGAGAAGTCGGATACCGCATTCAAGTTTGAAAAATTCCTAACGAAAGCAGGTGCCAGCTCCATCACTGTGAAAGCAGTTAGAACAGACAATAGTTCAGAGTTTGTATGCAGAGCGTTCAAATCTATTTTGGCAAAGCACCGTGTTCATCATGAGACTTCAACACTATATACTCCGGAACAAAACGGCTTCATTGAAAGACAAAACCGCACAGTAAAAGAAACTGCTCTCTCGATGCTTTATGATTGTGGTGCCCCACAGTCACTTTGGGCAGAAGCTATCAATACGTCTGTGCAGATTCGAAATATTTGTCCCCTTCGATCCAACAATTGGAAATCGCCTTTAGAGATGTGGAAGAATGAAGCTCGCAGCTACAAATCTCTTATTACTTTCGGATGCAGTGCATTTTATCATATTCCAAAAGAGCGTCGTAAAGGATTAGATGCAAAAAGTAAGCATGCTGCTTTCGTAGGCTACAATCACGAAACAAAAGGCTATAGACTGTATAATGGATCCGAAATATTAATTGCTCGCGACGTCCGATTCAACGAAGACAAATCATTTTTTGAATCTACAAAAACCAAATTAAATGAATCATCAAGTATGTGTGTACTATCTTTCAACATTTTCGAAACCGAGTCTTCGCAATATCCTCAACATAGCCATCCTGGTGAAGATCAAGTGGAGTATTTTGATGCTGAAATTGAATTCAAGATATTCCAAACTGAATCGAAGAGACTGATAGAGACAAGCGTTACCCGTTGAGGAATAGAATCACCACCAATATGTGTACTTTAGCTGCACACAGGAAGGAAGGAAGGAAGTCCGACTTATGATGAGGCTATATCAGGCAATGAAAAATCTCAATGGCTACGGGCTATGACTGAAGAGTTGAAATCACCCCGAGAATCGGACACGTACCAAGTACTCGAACGTCACACATGGATGAAGCCAATTCAAACTAAATGGACACTCAAAAGTAAGATAGATGCCAATGGTTTACCAAGTCGCTACAAGGCAAGGCTTGTTGTACAAGGATGCGCTCTACGGTGATGACGGGCTTGTATTCTCATCGAGCAAAATCATTTTGAATGGTTTGATGCAACACCTGAAAAGTGTTGGATGCTTAATATTTTCTCGGACTTAATATACTCTCTACGGAATCATCTCTGATTATCAACCAGAAGCAATATGGATCCTTCATCACCAATAAGTACACTTACTGATTCGAATATCAAATTTAAAGCTACAACAGAAGATAACATACCAACATTTCCATTTCGAGAGGCTATTGGCAGTTTGATGTACCTCGCTGTTGCCACTAGCCCGGATCTCGCCTATGCGGTGAATGTGCTCAGCTACATGGACAAGCCATCTGCTACACATATAACCGGCATCAAGAGAATCTTCAAGTATCTGAAAGGAACAGTGGATTATGAAATCGAGTATTCCAAAGGTGCAGAACTCGCAGAATTAACTGGATATTGCGATTCCGACTTTGTCGGAGGCGTGGACACTCGCCGTTCACGGACTGGATATCTCTTATGTTAAATGGATCGTGCGTAAGCTGGAACAGTGAAAAGCAGAAAACTAAATACTTCTTTCTCATCTACTGAAGCTGAATATGTATCAGCTTGTTCCGCAGCGAAAGAAGCGATGTGGTTACCAACTTTTCTAACGGAGCTTAGTATTCTGGATCACAACAGTGGTGCAACAACAATATTTTGCGACAACATGAGCAGCATAAAATTAGTTCAGAATCCAGAGTTCCATAAGAGAACTAAACATATTTCAATCAAGCATCATTTCATAAGCCAGCTGCAAAACGAAAATCACATAGACATCAAGTACATATCTACGAAGGAACAGAAAGCTGATATCCTCACGAAAGCATTGCAAGTTTCAACATTTTCTAAATTTCCTTTTTCTATTGGAATTAAACAACATTAGCCGTGTCAACAATGCGGGAAGGTGTTAAATAAATATTGTTGAACACACCTATTCTTATTCATGTGTAACTCTGTCATTTTTAAAATTTTCATTCTTCAACGGACTTTTGTGTTGTCAAGTCGTTTTTGTAAATTCAAATAAACCAAGTTACTTTTGTTGTATAACTTTTCTTTTATTTTCTAAAAATTATTTTTCGGCAGTCCGCTCGCTTATGATTGCTATAACAATAACTGGACTTACAGTTTGTAGTCTCCTGATTAAAGAAACACTTTCTCCTGATGAAATACATAATAATTTTCCTTTATAAATTGACGTTGTAACAAATCTTACTCAATATGCTAAGAAGTGCTTGAAAGTACTGGTCAAGTACTTCAAGTACTGCTCGAGTACTTGGAAGTACTGCTCAAGTACTTTGGCACTTAAATACGTGATACTTGTTACTTGTACAGAAGTACTTGAAAAATACTGGTGCTTGCCTTTTTTCGAGTACCAGCACCATGGTACTGAAGTACAAGTACCAGTATCTAGTACTTGTATTTGAGAGGTCTGAAGTACTGAAATACTTAAGTACTTTGCAGGTCTGTTTTAGAAAATGCGTAAATTTTTTGGACTTGGCACAGTGAGGGTACATTACTATGAACAAACTCAAGTACGAATATATTTTTTGTTTAAAAAAAAGGGCCGCCTCAAACTCCTCAATTTGAATTCATGAGAAGAACCTAGGAGTATTGCTCATATTCTTTTTATTCATCGACTGGTCTCAGGTTCCATCGACTCCGTATCCCCTTTCAACTCTATTGTAAGTTTGTGTATTAAAAAAAATGTTGAAGAACTAACAAAAAGATGTTAAGTCGTCCAATTTATCGTCAGTATGATCAAAGCCAAAAAGCCGGCTGGCTTAAGGTATATCAAATAATTTGTAGGAAAGGGACAAATACAACTTGAATGACTCGAGCTGCAACCAACTTCAGACTGCTATAATATGCAAATCGTTCATGACAGTGACCTCAAATTTTGACACATGACAGATAATTTTATTATTTACAGGCTTTTTAAACGATTTGCGTCGCAGTTGTGTTGAAAAATTTTTATCCGGGATGGAATTCAAACGTGATAGTGCTTTATATTTGGCTGGAAAAGCACAAGTAGCTATGTTTGAGACCTCCAGCACCTCAACGTGAATAAATAATTTGTATTTCAAACCATAGCTCGTTACCGTGATACTGGCAGCGTTGCAAAACGCCATGGAGGTGGTCATAAAAAAACAGCAACATCGCCAGAAATGGTTGGGAAAGTGTAGGCCCGAATTGAGCGAAATCCGCGTCGAAGTGGAAGAAAAATGGTTGGTGAGCTCAAGATATCGTTGGAACGAATGCAACACATACTGAAAAATGAGCTTGGGCTCAAGCCATTCAAATTCCAAAAAGCACACAATCTTATACCGCAACAGAAAGAAGTTAGAGTCGAAAGAACGAAGGAGTTGCTACGCTTGCACGAAAGTGGTGAGTTGCCGAATTTGGTTTTTTCCGATGAGTCGCCATTTGTTATCGAGTAATATGTCAAGAAACAAAATGACCGAGTTTACTTTTCAGAGAGATCTTTCGAAAATTTACACCTTCGGACGGCCACCAGAAAGCAAGCAGCACCGATGGTGATGGTTTGGGCCGCCATAACCGCTGATGGTCGCTCTCCGCTCGTATTTTTGGACCATGGCATCAAAATTAATGCGATCAAGACCGTGGACATTTCAACAACACTCGACACCGTTTCACAAAACGCGCGCCAACCAAGATTGGTTAAAAAACAATGTTCCACACTTGATTTCTTCGACACAATGGATTGCAAATTCACCGGATGCAAATCCGTAGAATTTCTCTGTCTGGGGTATTTTGAAGGCTAAGGTTGGCACTAAAAAATGCCAAAGTTTTGACCACCTCAAATAAGCACTTCACCGGGAATGGGCCAAAATACCGCAGAGCCACTTGCGTGCAGCGTGCGATGCTTTCTTCGGCCGTCTCAAGGCCATTATTCGCGCCAAAGGTAGGCATACTGAAAACTACTGATACAATTTGAAAATTGATGTATTTTCCAACAGTTTTTACTTTGGAACAATAAAATTTATCAAAAAATAAAAAAAATTATAGCATTTCAAAAAGTAGGAGTTCGAGTCATTCACCCTGTATATGAAACAATTACCAAGGAAGTAATCGCCCACATACTATGTTTAACGCCGGGTTACAATAAAAATAAGTCTAGTTTCAAAGCTTCAAAGTTTCAAAAGTGATCACCCAAAATTGGCTCGATGCGATGACGCCAACTCTGGACACTAATTCACAACATTAAATCAGAGGCTTAATTGTAAATTTGAGAGTCGTTGCAGTAACTTATTCACAAAATGCTATTGATTTCGTTGACATTTCGCAAAGTTAAGCCGATATCCTTCAAGTATTTATTATTCTATAACTTCCATTGACATTGACCTTTTTGTGAAAATGGCTCATTTTACTCTATTTATGTTCAAAAGCATCTTATCCCCCTGGCATTAGCATTTCAAATCGTATTACCCTCTGGAAATAACATAATTCAAATATTCCCAAAACCTTCTTTCTTATCCCAGCAGAGCTCCATGTCCCTTTTCAATACAAACCGAAAAAAAAAAAATTTTAAATTCACTGAAATACGAATACCTTAAGCTACTTTTTCTTTTCTTTTCCCTATAACGGGGTACTTTAAATAATTTCTAAAAACGGATACATATAACATTTTGTGGAAGAGAATGAAGACTATCAATGGACCTTTTTCTATCGTCCTTATTATGTTAATCACATTACCCATTTGTTAATTTTCTTTTAAGTTATGTCAAAGTATAAAAACAACAACAAGAAGAAGAATAAAAATATATTATATTGTAATATTGTATATATGGTATAACAAAAAAAATAAAAACAAAATCAATATCCTTAAACGCGCAGATGTTCAACATTATATTCGCTCTCCTGAATTTTACTTTGCATGAACAACTATGTGGGAATACCCATTGCTCACTCCAAAAAAAGGAGGAAAGAAATGTGCTTCCTTGTCTGCCAGTATCCTCATTGTCATTATTCGTGAAACTCAAGGTATTTTAAGTATCCAATAAATAAGAACACACTCGTTTCTCTATTGGTTTGGTACCGATATAGGTATCTGGTAATTGTAGGTATATTGAAAAAGAAAATTCTTGACATTAACCGAAGGAACTTTTCCAGGAAATCTGTCCGTGCTTCCAATAAAGAGAAAATAAAAATGATAAACCGCAGCTTGTCAGGCTGTCATTCACTAATGATTTACTGTCGTCCAATGTTCATGTCTCCTTGGCCTGGCATCCCAGTAGAATCTTCAAGTTAATATCCCATCGGAGGCCTGAATATGTCTCGTATCATTTGAATGTTCGGTCTGATGCTGGAGTTATTTTTAAACTTCGACATTTCATTGTTTACCTAGGGATAGGAGTACAAGTACTCGTACCTGCTCTCTATATCTGAGGTATAGTCTTCTAGGGTGTGTACCCTGTGGGGATGGTAGGATCGTATCTATGTATATGCTCACCTTAAACTCTGGAAATACAAATGCGCGCATGGTGTTAGATTAAATAACACAACATGCTACCATTAATTTCGATTATATTGACAAAACCACCTGAGGAGCCCGACATACAGAGAGACCGTACAACTCATAGGGGGTGGTGTTCAATGGGGGGCTAACGCCGCCACCATTGACCTATTTCCCGGTATCCCCAAAAGTATGTCAGTATGAAGTGGGCTCTGTGTTCGATATTACTTAAAGGATAAAGCGTTTGGTGGTCGGAGGCAAACAAAAGAAAAAATAAAAAAATAGGTACTCGCATCTAGATACGAGTAATGCTTAAGCTCCATGAATGCACGCATACACAAGGAGTAGGTATTCGTAGACCTGTACTCGTAAATCCTTAGAATTAATCTGTAGCTGAATACAGCCACCCTGAATTTCTGTTTATCTGAAGATACAATTACGAAATGATTTTCGATTTTTTCTTTTTTTTTTTTAATTTTTTCTCGTTTCAGATTTGCGAATTTAAAGTGAACAAATCGTATGCCATCATAAGTTCGTCGGTAAGCTTCTGGATACCGGGTATTGTGATGCTGTTTACATATTATAAAATTTATCGGGAAGCCGATCGACAGGAACGACTGCTTTACAGGTAAGAACAATGAATGGGGCGGAATCGCTCTGTTATCGATTGGGGTGAAAATTTAAGTTAAGTGATTTTTAAAGATACTATCAAGTAGATTGTGTGGATACGAGTACGAGTAAATGTGTTTTCATCAGCTTTAAACAGAAGAGCACTGAATGAAGTTGTTTTGTGTGCGTTTTTCTTTCCATTTTGTTGATTTTATTACTTGGTGTCCCTGAGGGATCTGTTTAACCGTTTTTTTTTTTATATAAAAACAGATGTATCCGTACTTCCATATGCCCGTGGGACTATGAGCTTTTGTTGTTTTTGACATTGCCTTTGTTATTTTAGTTTGTTATAGGCCTCTGTATATACGAGTATATATAACCTTGTGTAGGTGATGTTTTATGAAGACCGGTGATGGACTTTTGGAAATCAAATCAACTGGAAACAGGTATTAAGGTCGGCTTTTAGCTGTCTAGAATGCGATTAATTTCCAATAATAGCTTATTCTCTTGTGCATCAACCCAACTCGTAGAAATCATGAAAGAAATCACATGAATCCGCATGTTATTATTGGAGCTTCTAAAATTGGGTCCTCTCAAATCTTATCCCACCTTTAGTCCTGGTTGGGTAAAAATAACTTCATCTTTTTTTTTTTTTTTATTATCCTTTGAAATACCATATGTAGCGCATCTCTCGGCCGGAAGTTTTTCAACTATGGGTTTTCTAAAATGGAGAACCTCGTATACTTTCTGACATCCGTATTCCGTACCATATATACCACAATGTACTCACAAACTACGAGTACAAACCTTTAAGGCATTCTCCGGCCGGAAAAAACTAGTGAGTTTTATTCACGGATACAGAAAAAGGGTTATGCAGATATTTGATTTTGATTTGATTTGATTATTAACTACCTTCCAACTCCTATTCATCTCAACTCATAGATCGGGAATATTGGCTGCACTGTATACGGTTTGGTGATTAAATGAAACTCGTTCGTCATTCAAATGAATTCAATGTCTTTTATTTACATGGAAAAGATATGAGGTTAACATTCAATTCATAGCTTTGTGGTAAACTACGTTTTTCGTTTTGTTTTCCCGCCCGTAAACAAACAAAGATGATGCCTTGCCGACGCGCGTCGTCCATGCGTGAAACTCCAAGTTAATCCCGCAAACTTCCAACGATTGGCCTTGTGATTTGATGATGGTAATTGCAGCCTTTTGAACTCGAATGGCGAGTCCGTTAGAATCGAGGAATCTAAACATCCTCTCCTTTGGATTTTCCCTTGGTAACCGTCGCCTCGATGGCGTTGTTCATAAGCTTTTATCTATTTATTTATTTTTCAAAGGATCGATACAAATAAATTTGTAAAATCCGGGACTTTACCTCGGGGCACTATGCCCATGTGGCTTTTTCACAGCCAGTTTCGTTCCATTGAACAGTCAAGGTTGATTAATGTTATGCAACATGATGATGATTGAGCCTACTTTCAATTGCAAATTGTAAAATGGTGGTCCGGGCAATTCCAGTGAATTTAAGAATTCTGTGGGATAGTTGATTACTTCACCCTGGTTGATAACTCTGTCAACCGATTTGAAGGAAAACAACTGTCCGGGATTGAAATTTTTCTGTTCGCCTCCAATATGCCTTGTTCGCTGAGCCAATTATGGTTTTTGAAGTTTTGCACTATGTTCGGAAAAGTACATCGAATGAGCTCTTCGGGCAACTGGTAGAAACAGTCAGCAATATGCTGAATCCGGTCGAGATGTCAACTGTGATTTTCCCCTTACCAATGTCCAACAATCGCTTCGAATACACATCTGCAGTTTGATTTTGTTGCAAAAAAACTCGCATGTTAGTCGTCAATTGGAGGGTGTTTACAAGCCGCCACAAATTTGATGATTCCAAGCATGCGTTTAGTTCATCAGCTGCAGTTGAACCTGTAATAACAGGAAGAGTCTGACGAAAATCACAGGATAACAGCATCATGGCTCCAGCAAAAATGTTCTGATTGTCACGAAGATCTGGGCTTCGCCCATTAATGGAGTTGTCTAATAAAAAGCGGGGACAAAGCAAAGTACTTAAGGGCTTAAATCATGGTACCATGGGAGTCAGGAGCCTCTGACTTGTAGATGTAGGCCAACTTGTGGGAGGGTCATGGTGGCTGTGGTTTAAACGCAAATTGCGAGAAGGGTTTTCCTGTTGATTTGACCCATTGTAGAGTGGCAAATAAGTATTGAGTGCTGTGAATCTAAGATCAGTAAGGGGTTTAAGATCGACCTCGACTCATAAAAAGGGTGGAACTTGTGTCTCCAACACAGTTCCGAATTGGTACTCAGAAAGGCGGCAGACGATGACAAGGCGTATCCTTGTATGGCCATCCCATGAAATTAAGTCTCCACGACAGATGTTTACGATAAAACCTTGACTCTATGTCACGAAGATCCTTCAACGTTCTGTCCAGCGCCTCCAATGACCTTTTGTGGACAATTATGCATCCTTCCAAACGATCAATTTGCATCTCTGTCGAATCTTCGTCATTGCGCTGTGTTTGGCGTTGTTGCAAATTGGTGTCTCGCTGATTTGCATGTGTAAAGCCCTTTCGAACGCGCCCCATTATGCAAAGTGAACACAGCCTGATTTGTCAAGTCAGCCATGAGAACTGACCGAATCCGCCATAATGGTTTTGAGAAAATTTGGGCACTAACGGGCATTCGAGAGTGTGCTGTCAAACTGAATAGAGATTAAGAAGAAAAAGTTGTAAGAAAATAAAAGCAAAAGAGGAATGAAAATAAAGTGTTTTAAAAAAAGGAAAAATCGTAAAAAAGGAAGTTTAAACATGTTCAGTGACATTTCAGTGCAGAATATGCAATTCTTCTGCCTTCTAAAAAAAGTCGCTGCTATTCCAGATGTAACCGATGCCAGGGCGACTTCATGCTGCGATCTAATCGACGCTAAAAGCAATGTAAATAAGAACGCGTTTCCAGTCCCTCCGGAAGCATCCAGTAAGTAAATGCCACCAGTTCCATTGTTCACAGCTTCCATCAAAGAGTCGTACGCAGTCTTTTGTTGTTGATTCAATTGCGAAACATTGAGTTGTACGAACTGCTTCCTTTTGTCCTTTGTTCTGTTTAGTTTTTCCTTTTTTTTTGGCTCTTGCTGCTAAGACGATAAGCCTTCGCCGCCATGCATGCACATATACGCACACACATATGGTTCCGTCAATTCAGCTGTTAGAGCAAAGGGAATCACATCCAGAGCTCCTACAGCTTCTCACCGAATCCCCAGCCAATCCCACAGGTCGATGTTCTACGTTTGTGGGTCTTGTTTGTTAGTTCTGTTTGTTTTGTTGTCCAGGTGATTGCTTTGGTTCGAAACCAGACGTCTAACCCGAAACCAAGCTAATAGGTTCAGAGCTACAATTGAGACCGCCGGATAGGGAGAAAAACTATTTTAATAAGGCTACAACGGTGGGGGGAGGGGGGGGGGAGCCCGGGGAATTGTGGGCTTTCCTTCACAATAATTCTTTGAACTTTTTTGTGTGGGTCGGTGATTCTTTACATGTTTTCTTTTTCCTTTTGTAAACAATGTGAGTGTAGGCTGGGCTTGCGGCCACTACTGGTTGTGTTGATCTCTCGGGGCATCAAAGGAGCAGACCGTCCATCTATGCCCGCCTGGCACCTATATATATCTCTGGAGGTGCGGTAGGCCGAGAGAGGGAACTGGATCCAAAGTATCCAGTGAATCCCACCTGTATCATGGCATCCAGAGCACGACGAAAAGAAAGAAAAGAAGGGACAAAACAATAGACAACAGATGGACAAGAGAGTGGAGGATTTTTGGGCTGGGATTCGCACGCAGCTATTGTACGTCTATGTTCAGGTACATAGAGATGGTGTACGGTTATGATCAAAGAAATAAAAATAATCGCTTCTTATCTGCTTAACTCTTTGCAGGAAATAAATTCTTAAGTGTGCTCCCTAAACAGATGCGCTTGTGATGCGTTTATTTCAAAATGGACTCATGCCCATATATTGGGTTGTTTAGAGGTTAATTAGGTTTTTTTTTTATGAAAATGAAAGACGATTTTCATATCTTGAATAAATATTTTATTGAATTATATTTTCATACTGTCATTTTTCTGACAGTAGCATGATTCCACGCTCATAAAATATTTATTCTTTGGTGGCAAAAACCTGATCTAGGTGATTTTTGACCTCCTCATTTGAAGTACAGGCTTCACCGTCTAAAATTTTTTCTAGAGACCGGAACAAATAATAATCAGAATGTGCCAGATCTGGAGAATATGGTGGGTGCGGCAGTAGATCTCATCCAAGCTGTAATAGCATTTGGCGGGTTACCAAACTTGTATGAGGTATCGCATTACACCGTTGCTATTGATCAGTTCATTCAATTTGTCCAGCTGATTACAGTACAGTTCAGAATTGATCATTGTGTTGTCCAGTAGAAGCACAAAAAAAAAAAACAATTCCTTTAAAACCCCACCAAACAGATAGCATAATCTTTTTTTTTGATGAATATCGGCTATCGAAGTGTTTTGAGCTAGTTCACCTTTTTTGTCCATAATCTTCAGCGTTTAACATTGTTGTATACAACCCATTTCCCGTCCCCAGTGATGATGCGATCCAAAAATGGATCATTTTCTTGAGATTTGAGAAGCAATTCACAGACATCAACGCGACGGCACAAATTTCTTTCCGTATGAACATGGGGAACCCATATTCGGCGTTTTAAGTGTTAATGAATGGACGAATGCGAAAATTTAATTTCTCAGCGATCTCACGAATTTTTATTCGCCGGTTTGCCACAAATAATGCCTTTATCAGCTCCAACTGGCCTTCTAAAATGTGGTGTGTCTTCAACATCAACATTTCGATAGTCACCAAAGTAAAATATGCCGAAAATTCTGCTTTTCACTTTCCATATTTGAAAGGGCACCAACCAACAACTACTGCGCAAAATCAATCGACCTTTTCAACCAGCAAGCCTTTCTGTATCAGCTGTCAAAATATACCGGGTGACAAGGTAACAATGATAGTTTTTCTAATTGTTATATTTCAGAGGACTGCTGTCAGAAACGCTATCCTCTGAACTCTCAAGTCCCTCGTGTAACACCAACGAGCTTGACATGAAAGTCGAAGAATTTACCATGGCTCTCAATCAGGCTATGGCCGCTTTCTGCCCTCTTATTCAACCTGGCGGCAAAAAAAAGCCGCACTGGTGGACATCAGCACTCCGACTGCTTAGAAACACTTGCAGAAAACTTTTCAACTTAGCAAAAAGCACAAGAAAAGTGATTGACTGGGACTCATACAAAGAATCCCTCAAAATATACAAAAAATAACTGAGGTAGGCAAAGCGACAATCCTGGAGATCATTCTGTGACAAAATCACAGAAACCTCTGAGACATCGCGGCTAAGAAAAATCCTCTATAGTAGTCTTATGATGCCTAGCTGTTTGAAAAAAAAGCGATGGCTCTTGGACTACCTCAAGTGATGAATCACTCAACTTGCTACTGGACACCCACTTTCTAGGTAGCTCCAAATTCGCGGCCAGTAGTAACCCAAACAAGACTACTGCTCTGGGCGTTACATAGCTTCAAATCATACAAGTCTGCTGGTCCGAACGGTATAATTCCTGTCGAGCTACAGAGGTCCTCAGATATTATTACGCCTACGATAGAGAATATAGAACTAATCCACATTCAACTGTCATGGAGTGAAGTCAATGTAGTTTTCATTCCCAAAGCCGAAAAATTCTCGCATGCTATCCCAAAGCACCGCAGGCCTATAAGTCTATCATCTTTCCTTCTAAAAACTCTAGAACGAGTGATTGATATCCGTATACGAGCTAAAACTAATCCAAGACTTCTGTCAACGGCTCAACATGCCTACTGGGAAGGAAAGTCGGTGCAAACGGCTTTCCATTCACTAACTAGCCACATCTAACGATCCCTATAATATAGAGAGTACACAATGGTTGCTTTCCTGGAGATCGAGGGTGCCTTTAACAACGTCAACACATCCGCAATCACGACTGCGCTGTGAACTTACACCGTAAATAGCAGGATAATCAACTCCAAACTGGGTGAGGCTTCTGCCAAGAGATGTGTCAAGAGAGGTACGCTGCAAGGCGGTGTCCTTTCTCCCCTTCTATGGAACTTAAGTAGTGGTTAATGAACTGCCGACATACCTGGAAGCGGGTGGTAGCAGGGTGATTGCCTATGCGTATAACGTTGCTATAGCAACCATTGGGAACAAATGGGGCCTTCAACCTCGCATAACCAACTGGATATACACCTCAGTCATAAGACCGATTCTCACCTACAGGTTTGTTGTCTGGTGGATGGCCTTAGACAATGCAGTCAACTACAGCAAACTAAGCAAAGCCCAAAGAACAGCATGTCTTGCATAAGCGGAGCCTTACGCTCTAATCCCTCCGCGGCATTAGATATTCTGTTTCACTGTACACAGCTCGATATCTTCATCAGGCAAGTAGCAGCGACTGCAGCTATTCACCTTGTAGCGACTACACAGTGAGCAAATAATTTATTTGGCCACCCTTGTATTCTTAGTATGTTAGGAATCGTCACAGAGAACATTGATTACACCATACTTGAACTTTGGTTTGCCAAAACTTCCATGTAACATTCCCCTCTAGATCCTTCTTAGAGGAAGGACAAGTCAATCTAATTTTACACAGATGGATCTAAAACCGATAGCGGGGTTGGTGGCGGTGTCTTCTCAGATAAGCTAAAAAGCCTCTCCTTCCGTATTCCAAATCATTGTGATATCTGCAAAGGATATCCGCATCTTTTCGGATAGTCAGGCCTAAAACCGCCCTTAAATGCCGATCATCTCTTATGATGATGGCAGAGCAGTTCAACCTTCACCATGGCTGGGTGCCGGGCAACAGAGATATTCCAGGGAACTGTAGAGCCGATGAACTCGACAAAATTGGAACTACTCTACTGAAAAGGGTAGCATAGGCATATGCCAATAAAAAAACAGACCTTAGGTGGACTGTTGGACCAAAATGTCTAGCAATCTGGCCAAAGTAGCATCACAATGGGCCATGGTGTTTCCAACAGCCACTTTTACCTACCTACCTATGTTTCAGCAGCTGTCAAAGTTACCAAAGACATCCAGTGTCAAATTATTCAGTAGGGTTTGCCATTTCATCATGCATCGTTCTAAGCATGCCAAACGTGCGGAAATTACTAAAAAATATTTTCGAAATTCCGTCTCAGTTGTCAATACGCAACGTGAATTTCGTCGTGAGGTCGGTCATCATCATGGCTTCAGTGTGCAGGCAATTCGTCGTAGCGTGGAAAAGTTTGAGCGAGAGTACACTCTTTTGGATCTTAAGCAACCAACCGGATATAGATTGGTGTGAAATGAAAAAAAACATAGCCGCCGTAGCGGCCAGTATCAAAGAAGACCCGGAAATGTCAATTCGGCGCTGAATTAAGTATCGCCAGAAAGTCAACACGGCTTATTTTGCGGTTAGATTTGGGCCTACATCCGTATAAGATTATGCTGAGGCAAGAACTGAAGTCGGCCAACCATAAACAATGCCTTGAGTTCGCTAATTGGGCGCTGGAAATGTTGGCCGGAGATCCGAATTTTGGTCTAAAAGTCATCTTCTCGGAAGAGACCCATCATTGGCTCAGCGGCTATGTCAACAAGCAAAATTGCTGTTATTGAAGCGAACACAATCCACAAGTGTTTGGTCAAGCATCAATGCATCCACAAAGATTGGCTGTTTGAAGCGGTTTATGGCATGGCGACGTCATCGGACCTTATTTCTTTCAAACTGAGGAAGGAGACACCGTTATCGTCAATGGTTTCAGGTATAGAGCAATGTTAACCGACTTTATTGTGGTCAGAGGTGGACAACATCTATATACGGGAGCTGTAGTTCCAACAAACGACGCAACAATCGAAGTTGTGAAGGAGAAATTTGACGACTGGGTCATCTCACGGCAAGCGTTCATCAATTGGCCGACGCGATCACGCAACTTGACACCACTCGATTATTTTATCTAGAGCTACGTCAAGTCCTTAGTCTACGCTAACAAGCCAACCAACTTACCCAAGCTCGAGGCCAACATTCGGGACGCTATTGCCGGAATATCGCCGCACATATTGGACCGAGTCATCAAAAATTGTCATCTTCAATGATGAAGCGATGGAGATAGCCTCTAAAGCAGCCATTTCCACTGTAGACTTGCGTGAGGTAGTAGTTTACCTCTCCATGCCTCCTCTGCAGCCATTCATCGACGTTCAGGATTAGGGCATACGTCCATCTACCCTTTTGAGAACGGCACCATCTACTTTGCCATGCACGAATTGTATTACGCCGGGCATCGCCTTTTGGCAGGTTGTCTCGTCGGATCTTCTGCAGCTCTTCATCAGAGACGGTCCTATATGTGCTCACTACACGGAGCGCGCTCAGGCGGTGTGTGGAAGTTATTCCGGCCGCGTAAGAGCGCTTAGCCATTGCCGATGCCCAGATGGGAGCCGCGTACAAAATCACAGAACTGGAGCACTCTGAGGTATTGCAGGAAAGGCTTCGATGTGACCGTAAAATTGCCACTCTGGAAGGAAAACACTTCTCTCTTTTTCCTTGTGTTCAAGAGGACTGCTTCGGTCTTCTGTGCCGCCTGGTCCAATCCGTTTCTTTGCAGCCAACTGGTCACCATGCCGATCACCTCCGTGCTTCTAGTTGAAAATTCTTCAATTGTCTAGGTCACAACCACTACGGCCAGGTCATCCGCGTACCCCACGATCGTGCACTCCTCGTGCAATGCAATCTCAAGCACATTGTTGTACATCGCGTTCCAGAGTGTGGGGGCAAGCACCGAGCCTTGGTGGACTCCGCATGTCACTCTGTAACGCTATACACCGACATCCGTTGTGTATTGCAGCCTTCTATCCCTGAAGTAATCGCGCACGATTCTCTGGAGGTAGTTTCGCACACCAAGGGAGTCCAGTGCATGTACGATATGGGACCATCTAGCTGAGTTGAAAGCGTTCCTCACGTCCAACGTGACTACAGCACAGTATTTCTTGGAACCGCTTCTCCATCTTTCTCCAGCCATAGCGTCTCGAGCTATGCTGACGACCATCTCGATGGCATCCATGGTCGATCTGTGTTTTTTGAAGCCGAACTGCAGCTCGCTCAGACCGCCGGGCGTTCCAAGGCTTCATTCAGACGATTCACGATGACGCCTTCGAGTGTTTTTCCAAGTTCGTCTAAGAGGCAGATTGGTCGATATCCCGAGAGATCTTGGAGATTCTTCCCTGGCTTGGGAATCAGGACCAAGTTCTGCTTCTTTCATTGCTTCGGGAACATGCCTTCCTTCAGGCATGTCGTAAATAGCATTGCAAAAAGGGCTGGGTTTACCTTTATGGCCAATACGAGTGCCACGCTCAGCATGCCATCTGGCATCTGGGCCCGGGGCCTTATTTGGCTTAAGCCGAATCACAGCCATGAGGAATTCCGCTATATTAAACGCCGGGGCCGGGGCCGGTCCCTGTGGTAACGGGGAATGGCACGAGATTCTGTCCACCGTCCTGGGGCACAGTGTGGCCACAATTTTGTTTATCAGGGAAGGGTCTGTAGGTTGCGGTGACCTAACCCTTACGGTGTTTACGTATATCTTATGGCACTGCTGTCGGAGGGTTTCCTCCCTGGTGCGGTGTGCGCGACGTCTTGCCTTGATGCACATGGATCTTAGGCGAGCAATCTCCTCATTCCACCAATAAGCCGTTTTCCTCGTTGGTCTCCGGGTCACCCGGGGCATTGAAGCGTCGCAGGCCGTCACCAGCTAAGACACAACCGCCTGGGCCATATTGCAGGCAGTGTCTGGGAGTACTGTCTCATCACTCCATACTATTTTCAAGACTTCAGTGTCAAGTAGACGGTGTTTCCACCATCTTCTGTGAACGTGGCCTGACCTGTTGTCAGCGGTTGGGGAAATTCCAAAGAGTATGTTCTGACGGTCACTATTCGAGAAAATACCTCCTACAGACCAAGAGGTACATGGTCCAAGTGTATTGTGGACCCAGGTCAGGTCGATCACCGAACGGTTCCATCCCGCTTCGAATGTGTGTTCTTCGTTGTTGAGAACTACCACGTTCAGTGAGGTGAACCATTCCTATAGCGATCTTCCTCTAGCATTTGTGAGTCTGCTGCCCCACGTGATCGACCAAGCGTTGAAGTCTCCCGCGATGACCACTGGTGACTTCAAGCTGACTTCCGCGACTATGTCCCTCATCAGCTGCTCAAACTACTCCTGATCCAGGCTAGGATCAACCTTAAGAGTGTCCGACAACTCTCGATCAAGGAGTGATAAAACTTTTATTCGAATTTCAGTGTCCTTTGCAGATTTAAGTCCCATTACGAAGACTATGCATTTGAGTTGGTCAAAGTTTTCACAGCTGCGCTTGACGTGTGCTGCGTATGTGACAACATGATCCAGTTCGCCTTTAGTTGTTTGAAGGCATTTGTATCTAATGGTGAAGGTAGATTCAGATCGCCCAGAAGCGCTTGGGTTGTTTGGACAAAGCAAAAATCTCTCGGAAATTTTGGTAATATAATTTGGTGCGCAGCTACACTGAGGACCAATTTTGTTGTTATTGTTATATCCCCTTCAAAACAGTTATAGAAAGAGAATATTAATGTACAGAGCATAAGACATAGCCATTTCACAGTTTTGATAAAAATTGGAAAATATATGAGGAGTTGAAATAGGAATTGTAACATGATGTTACAGTTTTGCTCCTCAGTGTAAGTTCTCTAAGTAAATAGATGGCTCCAGCAGTAACGGATGGTCATTTTTGACATATCCAGAAACCTCATGAACCAAGTGTATTGTGGTAAACAAACCGTTTTGACATATTACTGATTTGTTTTGGCGTCATATACTTTTGGTTGTGTGAAAATGTCTGTGCCAAATAATTGTAATTTGAGAGAAGTGTTGATTTTCTTCTTTCATTCGAAGAAAACGGCTGCCGAAAACATCTAGAGCTCTAAAAAATTTACGAAGATGTTGCTCTAAGTGAAACAACGTGCCGTGATTGGTTCCGTCGCTTCAAAGACAGTGATTTCGATGTTGACAATCGTCCGCGTGAGGTAGGCCAAAATCCTTCGAAGATGCTGAATTGGAGGCATTGCTCGATGAGGATGCGTGCTAAACGCAAGAAGAGCTTGCTTCAGCATTATAAATTGCCCGCCAAGCCATTTCTAATCGATTGCAAGTGTTAGGAATGATTCAAAAACAAGGAACTTGGGTTCCTAATGATTTGAAGCCAAGGGACGTTGAGCGTCGTTTTTTCGCCTGTGAACAACTCATCCCATCGTGACGGGTGATGAAAAAGGGATTCATTAGCGCAACTCAAAGAGAAGAAAGTCATGGTGATGGTCATGCTGCGAAGGTTATGCTGTCTATTTGGTGGGACCAGGTCGGTGATATTTATTATGAACTGTTGAAACCCCACGAAACCATCACTGGGGAACGGTATCGATTTCAATTGATGCGATTGGGGCGAATACTGCGCGAAAAGCGGCCACAATACGAGCAGAGTCACGGAAAAGTGATTCTACAGCATGACAACGCTCGGTCTCACGTTGCCAAACCCGTTAACACCTACCTGAAAATTTCCAAATGGGAAGTTCTAATCGACGTACCTATCATGTGAAACAGGATGTATTTTTCTAAGTAAGAGTCGTACCTTTGCCGCATCGTCGAACACCTTGGCATCTTCTAACTCCTAACCGAAAAAATTTAGCCATTCTCCAGATCATAGCGAAAATTGTGAATGGCGGTTTCACTGCTTGCTGCCTTGCTGTTTGATGCAAGATGAGTTGCAGGAGTTTTTGAAGTAACTCACTGTTTTGATCCATCTGCCTCTGCTGCTTATCAAATCATTGGCATCAAAACTGGATCCATACTTTGAGTTGATTGCGCAACTGGATGAGACATGCTGCACGTGGTTACTTCTGTATCTACAATAGTTAATTATGTATGCAAGCGGATTTTTTTTATTTCCACAACGAATCCTCGTCGCCAGACCATATTCATGGTCTTTTCCCTTATCACTAATTTCTGGGACATGTTGTTATAACAACAAATAAACTTTATTTCGGTGATTTAATTAGTAAAAAACGAATTAGTAGTATCTTAGACCAAGAGAGCTAAAGACGGTCACACCCAGTCCAAGGGAAAGCCCAGAGACAAATAAGACCGAGTTCCGTGGTTATCGGCATTAAGATCTGCGGTGCCAACAGTTAGTTCATCTACAGGGAGCACACTTAGGTAGCACACTAAGAATTGCAACATTTATTTACCCTTGACCTAACGGTATATGAATACAACATTGAAAGAATATGAAGACAATAACGAAAAATAAAAACCGAAGTCAGTAGTGATGTATTGCAAGCGATTAACCCGTTGATCAAAAAAATAGCGCGTTGTGAATTACAAAAAAAAACCATAAAGGTCTAAAAATCACTGTTTGTGGTAATTTATGCTTAATTAACAATATTCTTTTTTATTAAGCTATTAAAATGTTACTGCTTTTGAAAACATGGGCAGACCAACTCACTGCTCAATAACCAAGCGAGCAACAATTTTATTGCTTTAAAGGAGGAAAAAGGAATGGAAAACAGAGGACGCAAGCCAAGTCATTTGCAAGAAAATACCACTTACCTAATGATCCTCCTCAAGCCAAAAAAACAATGGTAAAACGTCCTTTGGAGCGACGAAATGAAAATAAATATTTTCGGGACAGATGGAATAAATGTTGTACGTCACCCAAAAGGTCAAGCCTACAACCCCATATACACTCAGCCCACCCTGAAGCATGGCGGCGGCTACATAATCCTATGGGGCTGCTTTTCTTGGCAGGAAGTAGCCCCTATTTATCTTATAGACGGCATCCTAACAAAGGAGAAATATGTTAATATTTTGGAGAACGTAACACTGCCAGAAGGCGAGTACAACATTCCAATTCGGTGGCGTTTTCAACGGGGCAAAGACCCAAAGTTCTCTGCCAAATTGACAAAGCAGTTGCTTTTGAGTACAAATGTTGATGAATTGGAATGGTGAGCTCAATCTCCAGATATAAATCCATCCAATAGAAAACCTCTGGAATGTGTTAAAAATCGAAGTGCAAAAGCTACACCCCTAAAATAAGACGGACCTTTGGGAATTGTTCAAGATGTGCGATTTTTCAATAGAAAAATACGAACAACTTGTTGACTCCATGCTAAATAGGGTCAACGAAATAATTAAAACCAAAGGATTTATATTTTATATAATTTACCTTTCAAATAATAAATATTTAATATTCTTCTTTAGTTGGTATAGTGTAAATTGGCTGACAATTTGTTACAAATGAAAGAAACCGGGCCCTGTTTCCACAAAAAGTTTATTTGAAGGTGTAAAATTGATGATATTGATTTGGAAAAATAAGTAGACGCTCCGTGGAATAAGGCTTACACGGCAGGTGTCCACGTAAAACCCTTGAGACGTTCTGACATTGTGACGGGGTGAATTAATGACACAACAGCCTATGCCGCTTGCTGTGAGCATGTTGGTGACAGCACGGAGCACTATGTGTATAAGTGTCCGGCCTGCAGTCGATGTAATATGGATGCTGGTACTATAAGCCCTTTACCACTGAAACGATTACTCACTTATTTACTAAAAACTTTAAAAATTCCTGAAAAGGAGCATACGGGGAGAACAATTAACTAGTTTTTAGTTTGGCTGTTCTATTCTGTTAGAATATGGACACTTGGACACTTACAAGCTTTTGGTACACTCAAACCTTGACAGGGTTGTTTCCGAAGTCGTTTGTAGTTTTCCTGTTATAATGCCTTTTGGTCCTAGAAATTTATTGGATTTTATTTATTTAATTATTTATTATTTGTTTAAGCACTAGCTGACCCCGCAGGTGTTGCCCTGCATCATTTCAAATTGCAGAAAATCTGTGGCCAATTGTCCATTGCAATTGATGCTTTGTGTTGAAATATTTGCTGGATGGGTTGCGGTCGGGTCGATTTTGAATTGTATTTTTCCTAATTGAAGCACTCTGTGATAAACGATATTTTTTGTTTTGTTGTCAGGTGCGAAAACGATCAAAGCGGATGGTTTTCCGATACGGGAACATGCGACATACAGTTGACCGTGTGAAAAACATTCATTTTCCAGATTCGGGCTACAAACACCCAATGATTGGCCTTGTGATTTATTGATTGTCATGGCGAATGCGAGACGAATTGGAAATTGGATTCGCTTAAATACGAATGGCATATCGGTTGGGATCATTGGAATTCTCGGAATGAGAACTTCCTCACCTTTGAACTTTCCTTTTAGTACTCTCGCGTGAATCTCATTGCTCATGACTTTTGTGACCGCTAAACGTGTTCTGTTGCATAATTTTGATTAATTAAGATTGCGAAGACTGATGACGACTGACCCAACCTTCAATTGTAAATTTTGCGGTGGCAAGCCAGGCACATCCAATGAATTCAAAGACTCAGTTGGATAGTTGGTTGCTTCGTCTTCCTTTGTTACACAGTCGATGTATTTGAAGGAATGCAGGGAACCAACGACTTGATTTTGAATTGTGCAGTTTAAGTGATCCACATCCTATTTCTTTGCCGCTAAAATTGCTCTTTCACTCAACCAATTGTAGTTCTTGTGGTTAACAATAACACTTTATTGATGAGCTCCTCTTTCGTTAAGACGAAATTGCAAAAATTCGGCGGGAACGAAATCAATCCATTCGATGCGTCGACAGGAATACGACCATTACTGATAGTTAGCAGTTGATTGGAAAACACTTCGGCAGATGGATCGTTTAGCAATGCAACTCACATGTTTGTCGTCAGCTGAAGTTTCTTCACATAACGCCACAACGTCGATGATTTGAGGCAAGCATTGATCTCATCGGCAGCGGTCGATCGTGGTATTACTGGTAGTGTTTGCCGGAACGCGCCTGAGAGTAAAACCAATGCACCCCCAAAACGTCTTGCGTCATTACTTTTATGCGACATTGTGCATTCGTCCCAGATAATGGTTTTGCTTGCTACCAAAACTTTTGCCATTGCTGAATATTTCGCTATGTTATATGTTGGTTCTTCAACCGCTTGAAGGTTTAATGGCAATTTCAATGCCGAACGAGCGGTTTGGCAACCTTCCAGCAGCGTAGCCGCTATTCCAGAAGAAGCGATTGCTACAGCAATTTCTGATCTTGCACGAACTGTAGCCAAAATCAATGATATGAGGAATGTCTTACCAGTGCCACCAGGCGCATCAAGGAAAAACATGCCAACATTTCCATCATCAATTGCCTTCACCACCGTATCGTACACTTCTTTTTGTTGGGGATTTGACAAAGGTACATTGGTTCGAAACAATTGGCTTAATGCATTTGTGTCGTATTCACGTTCACGCTGCAATTCTCGTTCGAAAGCGTCGTTTATTCCACGATCTGGCGATGGCAGCCTGGAACCTGGCAACCTGGCGAAGCCTGGTTGTGCATCTCTTCATTCATATCAAGATGGGGATTCTCTGAATGGACACGAATTCGATGCAAAATGTCTTCTGACATGTCATCCACAATTTCCCACAATTCATGTGGATTCGATGGAAAACATGTGGAAATATTGATCGCAAATAATGTGCGTATCTGACTTGGAGATGCGAAAACAGTTGCTTCAGCGATATTCGTGTCCCAATGCGTATCGTTTTCAAAGAAATTGAGCTCCTCACATGCAGCGCGAAATGTTGGCAACACTACACCAAGACAGTTCGAAGTGATTCAAATAATGTCGGCCCACGAACTGTATAAATATCGCCAAGAGCTTCAGCAGAACACACATCCGGATGACCAGGAACTACATCGCCTTGCTTTCGACGTTGAAATTTCTTCAATGAAGCATTCCAAGTGTAATAATGCGGCATCTCTGAGTAAAGTAACGTACGTGCAAACGGATCACTTTGGCAAATCGAGAAGAAACTGGTAAATGTTGTCGCTGGTGGCTTTTGATCATGTTGAGCGGCATTTGCTGCATTGAAATAAATTCGTCGACCGTTCTCTAGATGCACTGCCAAACGTGTAACAGTCGGATAGCGTTCGTGAATGGGAAATCAGAATATACGCCAAATCGCCTCATTGCAGCTTACGTATCGACCAACTTGACGACAATGATTTCGTCATTGGGATCAGGAGCTTGAAGACAAAAAACCGCCATGTCACTGCCTTTCGTGACATATTTGCAGATGTACTTGATGAACTTTACTGAATTGCAATACTCCACGTTACAATGCGCCTTGAATGTTTTGGAAAGAAGTGGCGAATACGGAACAACCCAAGAGTTGTCGACCACGAAATCATTTCCTTTCACTTTGACTGTGATTGTTCTACCGCCATCATCGATCGACGCCGATACACAGGATAACCATCGTTGCCAATGATGATCTCATCAGTCAAATTTCGTGGATAACGTCGACCATGCACGGTGATTGTGGGTTAACGGCGCCACACGGTCCATGAATCATGTTTGTAATTACGACATTATGCAGATCTGGATCGGTTTCGGGATCAGGAATCTCGGCACATATGATGTCATCAATTTTGTCTGGTTGCATTCTTTCGACTAACCAAATGAGAATGTGCGCGGCAAGCCTCTTTTTTGCCATTCAATCGAATACATCCCACATCGAGTATTCCCAAAGACACGATGCTTAACAATATAGTCCATCAGCGACCGAATTTTTTGCCTGAATACACGTGCGGTGATATCGTGCCAACCACTTGATGTTTGGCCAGGAAGCAGCAGTTGAACAATTTCTATCCACTTTGGATTGCACGTGAAGATGATGAAAAGGTCTGGACGGCCGTAATAACGTACATATGTCAATGCACCTTGCTCATATTCATGCAGATGTCATGGGCTGCCAACGAACGTCGCCGGTAAAATGGTCAGCTGCATTTCCTTCGATGCAAATTGCATCGCTTAAATGATGTCCACCATAAGTAGTTTGGTATGATTTAAAAATGATAAAAAGGTGGCGCTCCGCTTCTATTTTGGCATACATATCGACGCAAAATTGCTGAAACACTCGGCGAAATCGAAGCAAATAGTTATCTACATTTTGGCGAATCATGAAACGATACGCGTAAAAATTCATTGCGCTGACCTTCTTGGTGGTTTCCTCACCTAAAATAATATCAGTGACATTAGTGTCATATTCAAAGGAAAATTATTATGATATCGCCGCAGAGTACTTCACTGCAAGTAATCTTGGAGCTTTGTTGCACCCACAGCAACAAAGTATATCCCTAGTAATCAGACCTTGTAAATCGACCATCTACGCCTTTGACCTGCAAGCTTAATCTTGCTCATACCTCTTCAGGGACATCTGGGAAGGGGATGTTTAATAGCGATTTAGTAAGGACAAGCTATCGGTTCTTTTCAAACATCTTCGCATTACTGACTTTCTGCCGAAAGTTCCCATACACCAGCAGGTCCATCAATCAAATAAAATCGAGTCGAGCAAATTGAAGGTGCCTATTGATGCAGCAAACTCTGATTTTCTGGGATTGAAAATATTCCTTTGGACACATAACCTAATCATATAAGATGCTTTTTTTGGTTTTTATTATCAACACTTGCTAAATTGCCAAAATACTAACAAATATCTTTAACAGGTCAAAGGTGGCTGCTCTATTGTTGGACAAGCATCTACAAATCAATCACATACCCGTCCCCAGGCCTAGTATACAAGTCGAACAAACTTCCATAACGACGATGCGAAGGGAGAAGAAAGCCGCCAGAACCCTAGGAATAATCATGAGCGCATTCCTAATCTGCTGGCTACCATTTTTCCTATGGTAGCCGAAAACATTCAATTTTTTGTTTGCCTCACATGCTATACCAATTTTTTCTAATTTTTTTTTTTAGGTACATAACATCATCCCTATGCGATAGTTGCAATACACCCAGAATCATAGTCTGCATCCTTTTTTGGATAGGCTATTTCAATTCAGCACTGAATCCAATCATCTATGCGTACTTCAATCGTGAATTTAGAGCTGCGTTTAAAAAAACGCTTCAGGTAACCTTTCAGCTTCTCTTTCTATCGGCTTCTGAAACTTAACTAGTGCATTGCCTTGACCAGTTATGCTTGACTGTAGTTTTTTTTAGTAAACTAAAAAACAAAAAAAAAAAAACAAACCAAAAAAACAAAATTCCAAAATCAACAAAAACAAAACATTTGTATTTTTAATATCCCTCTCCAAAAAAAAAAAAAAATTCCACCAAAATAGTCCTGCTGCCCGCACGCCATACTCCAGTGCCGTGTCAGTGATGGAGCTGATCTTCCACCCTACTTGCATTCGACGGCATCCTCAGAGATTCACATGAACATCCTAAGGTCACGGAACTACAACTCTTCACAGCAATTTCAATCATTGTACTAGACTTAATGGAAAAACAAAAAAACTAAAAAACTCTTTAAAAAAAAAAAACAAAAAACAAAAACAAATATCTCTATATTAGAAAACTTGTAGAACTGTATGGAGCACAATTTTCTTATTTATTCTTGCTAGACAATCGTCTAATCATACATATATACGTACATATTTACATAGAGTTAGCGTATATTTTTTTATTTATCTTTATTTTCTAATTTTTCTATTTTTATTTATATTTTTTGTTTAACTTTTAATTTAATGAAACATCAATACTACTCGTATGTACGTGTAGTTAATTTTTAAGACAAAAAACCCTACCATAAGAGCTACAAATTATATATATTTATGTAGAAAACAACAACATACTTACGTTTACGGAAACGGAAACGAAAACGGAAACGGATACGGATACCTTTTAAACACAAATATGTACACACCAAACCAAAAAGTAATTAATGTAATTAAAAAGATAAGGAAAAAAAAAAAAAAACAAAAAGAAATCAACCCTAGAGCAAAAGTAAGCTAATAACAATGCCAATACTATTGATGACTGATTACAAAATGTATAGCGATTAAGTTTTTAAATTTTAATTGAGTACGAGTATATTGATATTTAAGGAATAATAAAAGAGCAAATCTAATCTAGAAAATAAAACAAAAACAATAAAACACAAGAAGACATATGATACGAGTACATATTACCTATATTTGCTGCAACATTTTTAGTTGAATGATGCAAGTGAATGTTAACGTTAAGTGGATCAGAGATGTATTTTAAATAAATGTTATAAATAAAAACTGAAAAAAAAAATATCAAGTGTTAACTATGTGGAGTTTTTATTTTTTCATTTTGGTATAAATCCCTTTAGGACCACAACTGTGCCTTTGGGATCTTATTTTTTCATATTTTCAATTTTGAATTTTATAAAAATCGTCCATACTATAGTAATGCAATAAAATACTATGATTGTCCACGATGCGGATATCTGCACGTCAACTGCTTGGGAAACCGCTGGCGGTCCTATAAATTGGATTGGACCACCAGTGCAACAATCAAGTTCGTAGCGTAGTGCTTGCTTTACCTCCCAGCAGTGGTCCCTGCTAACAGTAAAATCCTTATTCATGCAGGCTAAAATGGCAAGTGCATAATATTAGTATACATCGTCATCGAGCTCACAAGCCGGAAGACATGAAAACAATATGACGAAATACGAGGGTTGTCTGAAAATGATAACAATGATACAAGACATTTTTTTTTTATTTTTCTACATAGTCTCCTTGTAACTCTACACACTTCTGCCAGCGATGCTCCCATCTCTCTAACCCGTCCAAATAGTACTTGGCGTTTTTCTCTACAAAATAATTGTTCACGAAGGTGATTGCCTCCTCATTTGACGAAAATCTCTGTACTCCGCAGTTTTTAGATGACAGAACAAAAAGAAGTCGCTTGGGGCTAGATCTGGTGAATAAGACGGATGGTCAAGCAGTTCAAACCGTAATTCATGGATTTTCGCCATGGCAACCGCTGAGGTGTGAGACGGCGCGTTGTCTTGGTGAAACAGGATTTTCTTTTTCTGCAAATGTGGCCGTTTTTCTGCAATTTCTGCCTTCAGCTCGCTTGGCAAGTAATGATGCGTAGTTTGCTCCTGTAATCGTTTTTCCTTTTTGAAGATAATCGATTAAGATAACTCCTTTACTATGCCAAAAAACAGTCGCCATCACTTTCCCAGCCGAAAAAACAGTTTTTGCTTTTTTTGGAGCCGGCTCGCGCTTTGCAGTCCACTGTTTTGACTGAATTTTTGTTTCGGACGTATAATGGTGTATCCAAGTTTCATCTACAGTAATTAATCGGCGCCAAAACTCGGATTTATTGCACCTAAACTGCGTCAACAGAGTGTTGGAAATGTTCATTCGAACACGTTTTTGGTCTAACGTAAGCAAACGCGGCACCCAACGCGCTTTCTCATACCTAAATCTTGATTTAATATGTAACAAACACAAACACGTTCTTTGGACATTTTCATAACCTCTATTATCTCTCTCACTAACACCAAATGGTGTTAGACGACCATTTAGCAATGTTATCGTCAGTTGTTGCAGTTTTTGGACGTTCCGAACGTTCATCATTTCCCAAGCTCTTACGGCCACTTTTAAATTTAGCTGCCCAAAATTTCACTGTGGTAAATGATGGTGCAGAGTCCCCATACACAGAGTCCAACTCATTTTTGATTTGCGTAGGCGTATTGCCTTTCAAAAACAAGAATAATAACTGCTCGATACTCAATTTTTTCCATTTTCACAAAAAACACTCACATCGACTCACTCAAACGACTGTCAACTAAAAACTGCTCGTCAAAAATGACTGAAACTTCGGTAAGTAACTGTCAAAAGATGCACAACTAGCATTCACTAGCTTTTATTGACCAGTGCCACCATCTTTTCGTTGCGATCGGAAACTTTTCAGACAACCCTCGTAGCTAATAGCCTCGGATAATAACCCTGACATTAACGGACAATTATTTTCGGATCTGCACATGGAAGGTAGGTAGGTAAGAGTGGCTATTGGAAACACCAACCCACTTAGTCCTATTGGCAAATTAAGCTCACGATGAAACATAGGAGACTATTTACGTCTATATTCTTTAGATCGTTTAGATTACTCTAGAAGAAAGCTCCTACGAGTAAGTGAAGGTTTCTTCTTTGGGAGAGAGCTGGACATGTTCATAGTAAGTGGAGGATTACCTCTTCTTCCTCCTTGTCAATGCAGCTTCTACAAAAATCGTTTGTAAAAGTGCCAAGCGCCTTCTTGCCAGATATACCTTTTTTTTTTTTAAGTGACCAAAATATTTTAAGGGTAATGTTTGCACACAGCGCGGGCGAAGGAAAATCAGGGAGGATGGAAAGAACATTGTGAACATTGGTTTTAAACGTTTGAAGGTTATAATGACTAGGAAATAAAGAGCTAGGCAGGGCATTCCATAAGCGAGTTGTACTGCATAGGAACGAATCACGATATGTTAGAGTACGTCCGAAAGTGGGCTTGATGGTAAACTGACGAACATTCACAGAGAGACAGGTGTTACGGTTAAAAGTTTGAAGGAGTGGAATGCTACTGCCGATTTCTATGGAGCACTGGTGGTGGAAAAAGCGATAAAACAGAGTGAGACATGAGGCATTACGTCGGTGTTCGGGGTGTCCATTGTTTGAGTGATATTATATAGTATCACCTATGAGTTTTATCCCACGGTTTTGAATCCTATCTAGCAGGTGCAGAGATATTTTGGGCGCACCCGACCAGATGTGGGAATTGTACTCCAATTTAGGGCAGATAAACACCTTATATATTGAGGCCAGATCAGAGGTGGTGAAATATTTCTTATTCTTTCATCGCTTGAGGAAGCATTTTTGACGACATCGAATATGTGGTAATTCCAATGTCAATTGTCACTGCTGCACATACCAAGAATGGAAAGTTTATCGGTTTTGACGATGCAAGTGCCATCCATGGATAATGCCTGGGTGTTTAAATTTTGCTTTAACAACAGCAGACAGCATTGTGTTTTGGAAGCATTAAATTTTACTCTGTTAGTGGTTGTCCAATTAGTTATACTGTTGATATCAGAATTTAATGAACTTAACATACGCTGGTGTTCCCGTTCTACAGCCAAAGAGCAGGAGCGTGAGTCCGGGAACCAATATGAAAAGCAGAGAGTACTGTCATCAGCAGAGGAATATATTGGATTAGAAGTACAGTAGCAGACAAGAGATCGTTGATGAAAATTAAAAAGAGTGTCGGAGACAGAACGGAGCCCTGGGGCATACCGGCGTTTATTTTGTGAATATCAGACTTGAAACCATCCAAGACAACTTGAGTTGAACGTTCCGAAAGTTAATTTCTAATCCATTGAAGAAGAGAGTCATCGATCCCAAAAGCACGCGTTTTCGACAAAAGAGCCAGATGCCAAACTCTGTCAAATGCCATTGGAAATATCAAGTGAAACTATCTTGTTTTCGCCAGATTGATGTACGCTTTCGGTGAGACATGCCATTAAACCACCAGTGGACCTGTTGCTACTAAAACCGTACTGCCGGCATTGAAATGTTTTCGTGTTTCGAGATATTTCATTAGCTGATGGGTTTTCAGCGTTTCCATGACCTTGGAAAGAAGGGATGTAAGTGCAATGGGTCTGTAGGAGAAGAGAGAGGAAGATTCTCCTTTTTCAGGGATGGGCTGGACAAATGCTGCTTTCCATCGGCTCGGAAAGATTGCTGAAGAGTAGGATTGATGCAATAGCTTACGCAGTGGTTTTGCCAGCAAGGAAGAACACCTCTTCAGAAGCAGGGGAGATATACCACCTGGACCAGCGGATTTGTGAATGTTAAGATCTTTAAGAACTCTTGCCACTACACGAGTGCGAAAGTGGATTTGTCCCATTGAAGATTCGACGCACTCAAGTGTAGGCGGAGACAAAGTATTGTACAATCTGGGAGTGCTGAGCTGGCCGCAAAGTGTGCAGCAAGCAGATTTTCCTTGTCCAAAGAGCTGACAGTAGGAATGTCATTGTAAATGAGCTTTGGGATGGAGGATAAGGTAGATTTTCTAATATTTTTGACGAACGACTAAAAATTGTTACTACTCGTACCTTTGGAACTTTGTAATATTTTTTGCCTCAGTTTTTGATCATAATGGAATTTTACACGTTGCTGTCATTTCTGGCTCGTTTTAATTTTTTTCGGTGTTCCTCTGTTGGGTTGGTCTTTTAGGACCGAAAAAAACAGTTCTCTAACCCTGGCAGCCTCTTTACAACTCGAGTCGTACCATGCCTTTTCTTTTGGTTTGATACTCTTCATCCGATGAGGGATAAAGTTTCTCATTCCAAAGAGAATAGTTTCTGTGATCATATCAGTAGCGGCTTCCATGTCCTTATCGAGGAAACATAACGACCAGTTAAAATTCCTAAAGAAGTTGCTAAGTCCGCTCCAATTGGCGTTCTCGTATTGCCATACGATTCTTTTCGGAATATTTTCTCTGTGTGGTCGGTGTACGAGAATTTAGCTGATATGACATAATGGTCGGACGAGCCTAGCGGTGAGAGCACATCAACGCAGTACTTGTCAGGATGAGAAGTTAAAAACAAGTCCAGGGTGTTGGCGGTATGACTATCAACGTCTGGTGTCCGTGTGGGTTCATTTACAAGCTGGGTTAAGTTATTTTCCGCAGCGAAGATCGCAACACGCTGTCCTTCGGGTGTTGTCTATCCAGAATGTCGAAGCTACCCAGAATTGTGTATATTGAAATCGCCCAAAATAATGGTTTCAGTATGTGACACCACCTCCTGCAATGCTTGCTATGAGATTGATTATGACATCACGGAGCACTTCTAATGCTTATGCGTACTCATCACTGGAAAGAAATTCTTAAAACTGAGAGACTTTATTGAAAGGAACATACAACGGAAAAGTTCTTTGTTTGGTTCTCCTGACCTCGAGCTGTTAATTCTTCCTGCGCGAAACTATTATTCCGCACTCTACCAATACCTCACTGTACGTAAGTATGGACCATAGCTTTTCTATATTTCAAACTGCAGCAAAGTGGCTTAACTTGCTTTCAATGCTTTTAAGACAACCTTAAAAATTCTCTGGAACTGCAGCATACTTCTCATAACACTAACCAGCACCAATAAGGTCTATTAAATATAGGTTCCAGGTCACAGTGGGTAAAATGGTAATGAAAAAGCAGGTGAATTGGCCAGGCGAATTTCGACCCTAACATTCATGCTGCCACGACCATTCTCTGCTGGTTAATGTACAAATAATTGGCTGGCAATAACGAAGCCAACAACTTTTTACCAACCCCTTCCCTTAAAAAAAAAAAAAAAAAACCAACTCATACAGCTTTCTAGCGGTCAAATACACCAGATTTCTAATTGCAATGTCAAAAAACACTCACATGTACAAAGAGGACGAAAAAAGAGTAGAGCCTATCCTTTGCCACTCCAACCGCCTAGGCAGAACAAGTTTACGTCTTTTAAGTAAACCATACCTTGAGACAGAAGACATCACTGCCAGCTCACTCAAAGATATAGGTTTCATGGATGAGCTTTAACCTAAGAAAATCACAGTAGGCTTAGCCTGGCCGCAGTGATAAGGGTACATACTCCCACCTCCCCCATCAATTTAATCTATTTTAAGGACTAGTTTGGAGGCACAGCATCTACGAAACGCGAAAAAAAACTGGGGCTTCCTGCTAGCACGATTCGCAGCTACAAAATAACACTCTCATAAGTAGCAGTATGATCTCCCACAAACCCGCTCATATAGCGATCTGACTCGCTGTATGATTCTGCAGATTCTGCATCAAGATTGAAGACCGCTATAATGTTTTCGAAATCAGTTTTTGATTACACAAATTCGTCAATCACATGCCATTAGAACAAGAATGAGACCACAACAATGACCACATGAGCTAGGGTTTTGTCCATCTAGAACATGAGGCGTTTTGTGAAAGAATCTAAGCCTAATCCTTTTCAAGAATTGAAGCCGTTGGAAATAATTTGAAGTCCGTGAAGTACATCTGCATATGTTTATTCATAAAAATGTACTCTGTGCTGTGGTTTGTACGCTGATTGGAGCAGCCACTAGCCTGACGGGCTAGCCGCGGAGGATGGATGACTTAAATTTCTGCAATACATTTGTACATCTACAAGATAGGAAATCACATCTCTTGCAAGTACTACCAATGCATATGTATGTAAATATAAAAATTTATCAGCATATTGATCTGGCAAATACTAGTATGCATGCCGCGCCGAAAATTTTAACATTGCGACAAATATTGGAAAAGACCAAATTGCTGTCGTTCCAGGCCGCATATGAAGGGTTTCGTCATGGGGACGACTAATTCAGAGATCCAGATATGCTGTATTATGTTGGAAAACACTCGTTGTGCATGATCTGGAACATCCTCAATCCTCAGAACCGATTTTGGCATGATTGTCGTGTGACTTCTGCAGGCGCATTTGTATACCGGCATAAGTCCATTGTCCAGAAAATTATTGTGGTAAGTCGACGAAATGCTGCCATCTTATTGTAGAAGTTAAAGGATCCACTTACTTCCGACTGAATGTTAAGCCCACCGATGGCATCTTTGTATATGTAGATCCGTCGGTGCTTCAGCTGGGAGAAACCACTGCCTTCAAAACCCGAAAAAACACGGCTATACTTTGCAAAGCCTAATTCCGTCAACCTTACTCTACTGAGTCGGATATTGAATGATAGGTAGAAAGGAGTTACCGATATTAGAATCCTTCATTGCATACTATGTCCTGTATTCGAGGGTAGCAAATATAGCAAAAAGCACAACGTCGAACACTATAAGACAGGAATATGTCGACTCCATTACTTTAGGTTCAAGACAATCAATCAAGACAATTTTCAATTCCCAGCCCTTGGGATCACAATGACAAAGAAAACCAGCCATTAAAGCACTTGTTCTCAATAAGTGAGGCATTGTGCTCCAGATAGGGTCATAGAAGAGCTGGCCATGTTAGGAATAGTGCATGGGGTTAACTACCCGACTATATAAAATCCACACTGCTGCGAAAAAAAATAAAAGTCTCTGAAAAGAACTGCTTTCTTGTTGACGATCATACAAAAAGAAAACAGGACAACGGACTTCTAGTCGACAATTGGAATATTAGGTCCTTTAATGCTCGTAGATCTGGTGCTGCCAAATAATTAACGGAGGCTCTAGATATAATGACGAGGTGAAATGGCATAGACTCGTACATGATAGAGGAGTTAACTAAGACCATGTGGCCGCAAATGGGTTGCTCACAAAAAGTTTAATGGCTTTGGATAGCAATGGATTCACTGTTAGCGGTCCTTGCAAACGTTTAAAGGACAACGGTCTTCGGATCTGCACGTGATATGTTCGGACCATTAACAGAGGACGTGCAGCCGAGCAATTAGTAGAGGCTAATGACTGCTATTACACATATATCACCGCTATCCAGGAAGTGCGATTTGACTGACTGAATATAAGGAGGATGAAAAACTGACATGGTGAGGGAAAAGAAACAGCGCTTATTTGAGTTTCCGACACGTGAGCGAGCATCTTATGACAATACGCATCAAGGCTAAGTTTGCTAACATAAGCCTAATATGCGGCCATGCCCCTACGGAAGGCAAGACACGTGACTAATGTCCGAGGTATATCGGTAAACCATCTAGTATGCCGAAATAAGAAAGAAGGACATATTGCAGCAAGCATAGACCACACACACCACGCCTGGTAACGGACCTGTGCTTATTGACTTTGTGGCGTGCCGAAATATAGCTATTGCAAACACACTGTTTCCTCATCTCAATATGCACAACCTGGGGTCCCCGGATCATGAAATTGTAAATCAAACTGATTACATTGTAATTAACGTAATGCATGCGTCCGGTATATTGGACGTCCGAACGTGCCGGGCAGCCAACATTGACTCGGATCACCACCTGTTGCAGCCAAGGTGCGAAGGCGGATTTCCCAAGCGCCACAACAGAAAGGCCGACAGAATCTTCGCCGAATGCGTATCTCGAAATGTCGCAACAACTCATAACCCGCCAGCATTAAGTACCGAAGCCCAGTGGCAACGTTGCCTACGCACAATCTGAGACGCAGCAAATGATATGTTGGATTTCAACCAACCACCACCAAAAAACTCGCTGGTGTCAGGACGAATGCCAGAAAGCACACGCAACTAAAACAGAAGGGTACAGAGCGGCCCTGCAATGAAGAACGAGAACGGCCCGTGAGCTTTACAAGCCAAAGAGACGGGAAGAACATTGGCTTCTGCAGAAGAAGAAAAAAGGCCACGAGAAGCTCGCAATCGAAGATATTGAAAGCTTGTACTCCAGGAATAATATACGGAAGTTTTGCCAACTGGTAAAAAGAACGTGTCAGGGCAAGAAGACCTGTACGGATGCCTGTAGAGATGAAGAAGGAAATCTTGTAGTACTCGTAGAGTCCCTATTGGTTCTGAGAATATGGAAAAACTTCTGCTGAAGGCTGTATGACGATGATGAATCCCAACATCCCGCCGTCAAGCAGAATAAATTCAGACTATGATAGCCAAAACTTGCGTCAACTTGACCGAAATGAAGTAAGGATAGCAATATCTAAGCTGAAATCCAATAAAGCAGCTGAACCTGATGACTTATGGGCCGAGGTATTCAAAGCTGCTACAAATAACTTTGTGTAGAGCATACACCAGCTCATTCCTAAGATCTAGTCAGAAGACCGTACACCTGATAAATGGAATTTCAGCATCGTTTGCCCGATCCATAAAAAAAGAGACTCACTTAACTACTCCAACTATAGAAACATAAGTCTCCTCAACATCGGATTGAAGATCTTATCTGCCATAATGTTTCAAACCATGGAAGTCCACAATCGACCAAATCTTCACACTCCGGCTGATCCTGGCAAAAACTCAAGAAGTCCAAATCGATGCCCACCATCTTTTCATCAATTTTAAGGCCGCATATGACAGCATTTATGTATACGAGCTATGTAGAGCCATGTATAGGTTTGGCATCTATGCCAAACTCGTCCGGTTAACGATTAAGTCGGTAACGACTTAACCAAGACCTTGGATGTCAAAAAAATTTTAGACAAGATGACGCACTGTCATGTGAGCTCTTTAACATTATACTTGAAAGAACACTGGAGGTAAAATCTTTCAAAAGTCTATGCAACTACTAGCGCATGCCGATGATATCAACATCATTGGGAACACAGGTCAGACTGTCACCGATGTGTTCGCTAATATTGAAACTGAAGCTGATAGGTTTAGGGGTAACTGAGGGGTACGAGTACAGTACATGCTATCAACAAAAAGGGGCACACGATATCGACGAAGTAGACAGAACGCCATTGCCGACAGTTATAATTTCGAAGTATAGGATGTTTTTTTTAGAGATATATAAATTGAGTATAAAATAAAACACTTGAAGCTAACGTAAATTCCTATAATATGAGCCTTGTTTATTAGATAATTTTATGCCATTATGGATTAAATATAACATTGGGCATAAAGGTTGCACGGCTAGCTTGACTGTAGCGCAATCGGGGAGACCAATTTTCGACAACTTTATCGAGCAACTGGGGCCGCTTATCAGCAATAACACTGCGAATGTTGACTTCCAAATCGTCCAATGTCTCTGGTTTATCGTCATAGACTAGTGACATCACATACCCCCAAAGAAAGTAATCTAAAGGTGTGAGATCAAAGGATCGTGGAGGCCAGTTCACGGGTTCATTACGCGAAATTATGCGCTCAGCAAATGCTTCCCGCAATAAATTGATGATGTCGTGAGCCGTGTGGCATGTTGCGCCATCTTGTTAAAACCAAAGCTCCGTGACGTCTATGCCATTAAACTGAGGAACGAAGAGCTCAGAAATCATGTTTCTACATATAGCGCTCTCCATTGACGGTAACATTCTGCCTGGTATCGTCCTTAAAGAAATATGGGCCGATGATTCCACCAGCCCATAAAGCACACCAAACAGTGAGGTTTAATGGTTGTAAGAGCGTCTCGACAAAGGCTTCTGGGTTTTAACCACTCCAACTTCCGCGATTTTGCTTGTTTACATATCCATTTAACCAAAAATGAGCCTCACCGGAGAACAAAATTTTGCGTTGAAAATGAGGATCAAGCTGAATCTCCGTTTTCGGCCCATTCGCCGAACCTACGACGCGTATAATGGTCACGTGGTTTCAACTCTTGCACAAGCTGGATCTTATAAACTTGTAAACCAAGATCTTTCCGTAAAATCTTCCACAAAGTGGATGGGTATAGCTCCAATGGCGAATCGATTCATTCGGATTCTCCTCAACACTGCTCTCCACAACGGCAGTAACTTCTTCTGTTCGCTCTGTTTGCCATCTTTGGGGATGCGTATTATCCACTAGAGTGTAGGTGGTGCGAAAACGATTCATAGTGTTCCCAATAACTTGCTCAGATGGACGATTATGTCGACTGTAAAAAAGAAGTAGCACGATAAGTTTGCACAATTTTCACGCGTTTTTCTGGCGTTAATCTATTCATCGTAAAATGGCAAGGCGTACCAACCACAAATCAACTTTTAACTGTCAAATTAACAATCTGTAGAAATGGTGTTGCCAGTTTAAAAGGTAAACCTATAAAAAAACCACCCTTTAGTAAGAGGCTCTGTCTATTGTACATTGGCTCTGCTATAAATTCTGCCAACAACACCTCAGCAGAAACAAAACGAAGAATCACTCTTGTCAGCAAGGTCCTATCCAGAAAAACTAAGGAAACTCCATATAAGACTTGATCATCGCAGCCCTACTTTATGGCGCTTAAGCAAGGACTCTATCGAAAGCGAATGAGAATATTCTCGGTCGTTTAGACAGAAAAATCCTTCGAAAAATATTCGGTCCCGTTTGCGTGGGCGGGCTTCGGAGGAGATGTTTCAACGACAAGCGATATCGACCTAGTCAGAAAACTGTGCCTCAGCCGCCTGGGATTGCTAGGACTTGTGAAGCGAGAAACCAATTCTCCGGCCCGCTGAGTCTTCGAATTTAACAGTGAGGTACAACGCACTAGAGGGGGACCTCAACTTAGGTGGCGCGCTCAGGTAGAAGGGGACCTCAACCGAATTGAAGTGCGCAACTGGAGGTAGTTAGCTGAAGTCCGGGCTAACTGAAGAGGCTTGTTTATTGAGGGCCAGGTTCAATTCTGAACAATAGCGCCACCTAAGTAAGTTAGTAATTTTACGGTCTAAAACCTTACAAAATACAGCTAGTGCAAGAACTGAAGCCATTCGGTGATGTCGCCGATATATTGTGCTTGGTCAATGGTAATAAAGCCATTCAACCGATTACGTATGACTCTCATGCCAAGCAATGATGACGTCTCGCTTGGATTTGTTGCTCAACTTATCCTTTAATCGATTCTGTTGGTTTGGATCACTGGACAATATCATGATATCATCCACGTAGATTGCAACGATGAATGTGTAGCCGTCCGCTACCAAATATAAGATGCACTGATCTTTTCATGGCCTATCCAGATTTTCGGGTCTTTATATTGCTTCCTGACGGCTAATAATGATTAAATCAGTCCAATAGGAATCAAGAGTTTCTCAAATTTCGTAAATCTGCTGGCAGATCGTGATTGAATTTGACTTCACCTGGCAACCAAATCGGATCCTCGTAATCAGGAAATGGTCTCAGTCCCATTGGCACTATTGCGATCCTGTTCGTTTTTAGCTGGACCGTCCCATCGGATTGAAAATAGAACACCACCTTCATGGTATTCATAATTCCAAGAAATTGGCAAACTTTCTGAAAAATTTTCGATCCGAGGTTCCGAAGTTTCGCTCTTCGCCTGATGCAGGTTCATTGGGAACCCAAATGATAATCACCACTACAGGGTTATGGAGGTTGCTTTTGCGGCTTCGGCAAACGAGATGGCGATATCAATGCCTTTTCATTCAAACAACGTTTGATTTCGGACTGTTGTCTGATTCCTAATTGTCCTTCTGATAATTGTTGATGTTGGATATTTTCTCATTTTCTGCTTCCTGCACATGGATGATCACTGTGCCCTGTATCTTTAAAATCTTTCAAACCCGGATTTAAAGCAATATCGCTTGCCAGCTTGATCTTTCCTTTTACTCCATCTAGGACAGTATTATTTTTTTCTTTTTGAGCGGAAGGAAATTCTTCTGTACTTCAACCCACTACTGGTTTAGCTCGGGGCATAAGAATGTTGTATTACTCCCTTGTGCAACCTTAATGAAGGTGGCTGAAAAGCCCTTGTTAGCATAGTTCCCAAATGGGATTAAATTGTAAAAATCTTTACTTTCAAATTGATAGAATCCGCATTGATTAAGATGGTTTCCATTTCTGCAATTTCCCAGCCGCAGCATAATTCCGAATTATACCATAGAAACCCTATAGATTCGCACGAACTTCCTGTGCCCAACAGATTACGAGCATAATTTTAAGTTCGACTACGAGCACTCCGACAAAATCCAGTGTGTCTGTATCTGGCATCAAAGGTGAACGAAACCCACTGATGGAAATTAGAAATTGCGTGCTTTGCAAATGCTCTATGAACTCGTAAATAGCATATCCACATACTCGTATCTACGTCTGTAATTTATTTAGACAATCGAACAAGCTGGAGGATAAACATTGATTAACCGATTAAATCTCGGATCTCGGATCTCTCATTGTGTTTGCTGGCTTAACAAACAATGTATTTATCGTGTACACATATGTAACCCAGTAGGACGAAAATGAACACGCTGAGTAAACAGAAAGTATCTATGCATGTCAAGGACGGTTGTGGGTAAAAGGGAATCAATAATCTCAATATTGGATAATGGAACTACGAAATAATGTCGTGCACAATAAAGGGACATTGAATCATTGATTGAATCAAAAGACTAGTACGGTCGTTATCCTTACTTAATTTCAGGCATTGAAAACAAAGTATCCACACATGGTGTTCAGAGTAATGCGCGCGTCAACAAATGGGATAAATGTGTGAACATTGAATTAAGTACAAGCATGTGTTGCAGATACGCACGATACCCATCGAATTGATGACTTTGCATTGTGATACGTAGGGCAGAAGTAGCTAAAAATATGTGTCGACGCCCTAGTTAAATTTGTAAAGCTTTTGTATGCCACAAATGTTATTATAAACAGACTGCTTTACATAATGAACACTATTCCAAGACAAGGCAATTTTTTGTTCTTTTGAATAAGGTTTGCAAAGTATGGCAATAAAAATGCTTATAGAGATCATAGTCGTGCCCCATCTTGGAAACTGTCGTCTTCTTTTATTGACCATTGAATTATCGTATGTAACACGGTGGACTAATAAGTCCGCGACCTTTCAAATGAAGAATATTTTTTCGGAGAAAAATCATTTTAATTCCCAACATAGTATGGTTCTCTAATCGTTGATCCTTTCCAAATAAACAGATCGTTGAGGTGCTCAAAACAGGCATTGGTTTCATCGTTGGTACCAAATCTCTCTTCACCGAGTCATTTACTTAGATTTGATAACAGAAAATACTAACTGACGACTAAATGCGAACACGCCTCCGCAGAGGAGAAAGACAACTATACCAAGGATGGCTTCTACCAGCTCCTGGACAAGACCTACGAGCAGTGCCCTAGCTATGACATTAAAAATGCTAGGAAGAAAGGACATCTTTGGTTGTAATTTCGAAAGGTACAGCGTGCACGTAACTACCTCCGATAACGGATTTGACCAATTGGGTTTGCTGTGAGGTGAAACATGATCGTAGCTAGTATGCCATTCCCACATCTCGATATTCATTAGGGGACTTGGAGAAGGAATTCAACAAATCAATCAACTGTCAACCAAATTGACCACATAGCAATCGACGCAAGTCACTGCTTTAATATTACGGGTGTCCGAACGTTCCGACGAGCCAACATAGACCTGTTACGGCAGTACGGTTGCGGATATCCCGAATACCGCAAAGGCAAGCAAATACTGTGAAAAAGCTTGACGTCGAACGGCTACAATCGCAAGATATCGCCAAATCCATTTCCAATCAAGTCTCTCTTAAACTTTTTAGAGGTCACATGCCACCGGCATCAAGCACTGAAAACCAGTGGCAACATTACCAAAAAGCCATCAAAGATGCTGCCCCTGATGTGCTGGGTCTCACTCAGTCACCACAACGAAACCCGGGTTTGGCTACAAGTGCGCGCAAGCACATGCAGTTAAAGAGGAAGAAGAGGAAGAAGAGGAAAGACTAACACCGGGTTCTCAGGAGGAAAAAGAAAGGCCATGAGAAGCGTACGGTCGAGGAAAATGAGAGATGCTACACCAGGAATGAGATTCGTAAGTTTGACCAAAAGGTGAAAAACATGCCACAAACCGCGAACAGGAGTCTATAGACAGGAACAAGTGAACATCGTAGTAGCGTCGCAGTCGATGCTAAGAATTTGGAAGGAGCTTTCTTGTAGACTCTATAACGGCGATAAAGAACCAAATACCGCCGTCAGGCAGAATGAACCTTTCAACCTGGAGGATGTAGACCAACAACTCCGTCCACTCGACCTGGATGAAGTGAAAATAGACATATTTAAGCTTAAGTCCAACAAAGCAGCTCGAACAGAAGGCCTGACTGACGAGCTTTTCAAAGCGGCAGGCGATGACTTGGAAAGGAGCATTATCAACTCCTCTCTAAAATTTGGTCGGAAGAAAGTATTCCCGATGAATGAATGGAACTTCAGCTTTGTTTATCCGATCCTCTAGAAGGGGACCCTCTGAACTGCGCCAACTATTGTACACTCAAGCAAATATTCACACTACGGCAGATCTAGGAAAAAACCCATGAGCTCCAAATCGATAGACGCCATCATTGATTTTAAGACCCCTTTTGACAGCATTTGTAGAAACGAGCTACTCGTATACAGAGAAATGTCTATGTAATTTTGGCATCTCCGCCAAGAGTACAGATCCGTGCGTCCCAAATGAACACACTTTCAGAAACAACTTTGTCAAATGCTTTTAAATAATCAAGCGCAGCTATCTTACTTTCGCCAAAATGGTGTAGTCTTGTCCGTTGTTTTTCTGAGACATGCCATCAAATCACCAGTGGGCCTGTTGCTACGAAAACTGTATTGCCACTCATTGACAAGTTTTCATGGTTCGAGATATTCCGTGATGCGGTGGTTTATCAGCATTATCATGAGCTTGAAAGAAGGAACAGAAGTACAATGAGTATATAGGAGAAAAGAGAAAAGCCTTTTTTAGGGACGGGTTACAATTTTCTATCTACTCGAAAAGTGTCCTAAAGAGTAGAATTGGTGAAAAATCCTACGCAGTGGTTCTGCCAGGGTGGAAGAACAGCTCTTCAGAAGAAAGGGAGATATACCACTGGACCAGCGTATTTATGAATATTACTTCCGTACTTAAGATGGCTCTACAGTCCGGGGTGAACGCGGGCCTCAACAAACAAGCGTCTCCAGCCATCTCGATCTTTATCTAGCTGCCTCCAATTTCACACACTAAGTTGGCTGTGGTCCCTTTCCACTTGCAACCGTCACCTGAGTCGCGGTCTTAATCTAAAGCGCTTTCCGTCGGGGACGGGTTCGAAGACTTTTCGGACCGGAGCATTGGTGTCCATCCGCTCTTAATGACCCACCTATCTGAGTCGTGAGCCGTTGTAACTCCTCCTCCACTCACCGTCTATGCAGACATTTTGATAAATACCTCTGCGCTATAGAACATGGTTGGAAATATTAAGGTCTTCTATAGGGTCAGTTGTTGTTCGAAAGAGGTCTTTGCTACTCAATCGCCTTGTTAGCCCAAAGAAGCAGCGAACTACATCAAAGTTATATCTGTCGGGAGTGACGTTCTGTCCATATTGGCCGCTTCTGCCTCAATACTCGTGAAAGCGCCACTGACATCACGTTGGTTTCTTTCGATTATGTCAGTATCATCAGCGTACGCGAGTAATTGAACGGACTTTTGTTGGCGCGTTAGTTTTGCACTAATCTTTCAAGAATGATGTTAAAGGAATCGCACGACGGAGCATCGCCTTGTCTAAATCCTTTTTTAACATCAAAAGTCTCGGTGAGGTCTTTTCCGATCTTGGTGGAGAAGCTTACATTCTCCATCATCCTGCAAAACTAGACATTTCTCTGTACAGCTCGTCTATCTATCTAGACGTCATATGCGGTCTTAAAATTTATGTGGGCGTGTATCGATTCGGAGCTCATGAAATTTTTCCAAGAGCTGCCGTAGTGTGAGAATTTGCTTGAGGGTGGACTTTCCAAGCCAAAGGTCACACTGATATGGGGCAATCAGTAGTTCACGCAATACGGCAGATAGTATCTTATAGGCGATGTTAAGAAAACTGATGCCTCTATAGTCGGCACAGTTCAGAGGGTCTCCCTTCTTGAGGATCAGACGAACAATGCAGAGGTTCCATTCATCGGGCATACTTTCGTCCGACCAGATGAGTTGGTGATGCTCTTTACCAAGTCATCGTTTGCCACTTTGAAGAGCTCGGCAGTAAAGCCGTCTGTTTTATTAAACTTAAGCTTAGTTATGGCTATCTTCACTTTATCAAGTTCGCGTGGACGGAATTGTGGTTCTACACTCTACATTGTTGAAAGGTTCATTCTGCCTGATAGAGGTATTTGGTTCAACACCGTAGTTATACAAAATACAGAAATGCTGTCTCCAGGTCCTCAGCATCGGATGATGCTGAAATTATTTCCCCTTCTTTAGGGTTATAGCGATTCATGTCTTGTTGACGTGCATTTTATATCTGGTTTTATTTTTTCTTTTTTTTTGGTAAACATTTTACTTATACAGTGCACGCCGCTTATTATAATCACCAGACCAAATTGATAACAATAACCGAATGATAACAATAGCCGATGTGCTATTGTTCGATTGAAGAAATTCAAACGAGAAGTATACATTTGTTGAAATAAGTTTATTAAAAAAATTAAAGAAAACTGATTAATGAATACATAACACTCCCTTCATTGTATCTAAAAAAATATATACTTGCATACATATTACACATTAAAATTTAGTAAAACTCTTCAATTAATGTTTGTCTACAATTTTTTCTTAGTAAAAAGTTGATAAAGTTGAATATGAGTATGAAACTTATATTGTTTTTCAAATTCGGTTGAACGTAGGTAAATTTCTCTACGTAGCACTTCCAAAGCATGTCTCATTTCAGAGTTGGATGGTTTCGCTTCTTCAGAACTGGCTGGAACTGGATCAATCTCGATTGATGGAGAAGAAACCGATTCACATATTTCTTCCTCAGTCAACGCAGCACCTACAAAAATACAAAAAAAATTGCTGCTTTAATAAAATTCCTTCTATACGAGAAAATCCAACTTACTTGAACATACACATTGATCAATCTCCATCCAATTTTCAAATTCAGCTTCACTCATATCAGATGGAATAAGGTCTGCACATGAGGATACTTCAACTTGTTCACATCCTTGAAACCCGCGTACTTGAAACAATTTTGAATTATGACACTTGACACACGGTTCCAAGAAGAAGCTATGAGGTGAACTGCTCCCAAAAGATTCGTTTTTTTGGCCAATTCATTTGCACTCAGTAGGCTCGCACCTTCAATGTTTTCTAAAACCCGTGCTCGCATTTCTCCTCTGTAGTAAGCCTTTAAGGTTCGGATGATTCCTTGGTCGCATGGCTGTATGAGTGATGTCGTATTTGCGGGTAAAAATACGACTTTTATATTCTTTAAGGGACAGTTGATCTAATGGGCTGCACAGTTATCAACAAGGACAGCAATTTTTTTGTTTAGTTCGATGTCCCAGTTAACCAACCAGTCATTAAAAATTGAGACTATCATCCAAGCATTAGAGTTAGCGTAATAATCCACGTTTTTGAATCATCTTGGACTTTGACTTTTCCCAATTACCAAAAGTCTTTTTTTTTCGCCTACTATACTAGCACAACATAGAACTGTAACTCTTTCTTTTGAAATTGTACATCCCTTTGAATTGTCACTTTTCAACAAATGAGCATGTTCGGGTTTCGTCCGCATTGTAAATGTTAGAAGGCAAAAACTCAGTAAGAATTTTCGGCCACTCATTGTGAATCTAGGCGTCAGCTCCTAAGGCATCTCCACTTTTCTGCTCTCCATAAGTGCGTTTGTAAACAATGTTTTCACGTTTTTTCCAGCGATTAAATCATCCCTCTGTTGCGACAAAGCTGCGTCTTCCCATTTTGCTAACTAGATCTTGGTCCACTAGATAAGTGGTCCATCGACACAAGCATCCTTTGCTCGGACATCATTAAACCAACGTTTCAACGCTAATTCCACCCGACTGTCTTTTCCACTCCTGTTACGTTTAGATTTGAGGTTTTCATTTTCCCTTGTGGTTTTTTCAATAAGTTTTCTATTTTTTAAAAGCCTGCATAGCAAGGGTTGTGAAATCTTTAGCTGAATCACTGCATTACGCTAGGTCATTTTTGGAAGTTTGTCAAACCGCACTAAAATGTCGAGTTTTTCTTTAATTGTTAAATCGTTGCGTTTTTTCTTTTTTAATCCCTCCATCACAGAAAAAACAAAATCGTACACAAAACAACTTTTATGCCAAGGTACACTGCGCGAAATTCTTATAAAAACACTTGTACTTAATGGATTTTAAGAGCGTTTATTTTTCTTAAATGATTCTTTTAATAATAGATGGAACCTCCATTTTTAGTTATTGTTTCGAATACTCTGTTTGGCATGGTTTCAATTAAGTTTTGGAGGGTGTTATTTGCGCGAGCTTTATAGCTTCCTTAAGTTCTTCAACGGCATTATATTGCCTGCAGTTTTCATATATCAAACGAGATAATGTTCCCCACATATCCTCGATCGGGTTGAGGTCCAAAACATCAATATTTTTAAGAGAAAATCACTCTTTGACGACCAGTACGGTGTGAACGGCAGCACTTGTTTCTACCATTACATCCTCCAGTAGCTCGATATATTTCTGGGAATTCATTTTCGTTGGTACAAATGCAATTTTCGTCTTACCAGTTGCTCAGAAAAAAGCCCTACCACCTCCAAAATTACGGCTGAATTTTACAACCTCCTTCATTCTTTGATCGTGCCAATACATGGAAAAACCGTCGGGTTCATCAAGGTTAAATTTTTTGTCGTCACTAAAAACAACCTTTTTCCATTCTTCTGTACATTACATATATTTTTCCGCAAAATCTAACCTAGCAGATTTGTGTCTGGCTGGGGTTTTTTTATCGGTTTCTTATAGCAAATGTTCTTATCTGGTTTAAAAATTTGCTGGATCTGACGTTTTCCAATCGGAAGTTTATATTTTTTTTAATATTTGTGAAGCTGAAGGCCTGGGTCCTTCCTTATTTCTCTAAAAATAAGCGATTTTTGGCGGGGGCTTATTTTCGTCTTATAGTCATACCGGCGAATGGTCCCATATTTTTCACCCAAACTTAAAAAGTTGCGAATAACGGTATGAGAGCGGTTGACTTTTCTCGCAATTTTTCTCAATGAAAGCCCAGAGTCATTATATGCGGTTATTGTTCCTTTCTCTTCATCCGATAAAACCTTCCGCCGAGGCATTGTTGATTAACAAATCTGAAATGCTGTTTCCGAAAAAAAAATCTTATCAAAAACTGCTGCATTTCTATCTTACTTTTTTGGCAACTACCGTTAATAATATAAAATTGGAATTGTTGCTCCACTTGACAAATGTTTCACAAATAACTTTACTGTTTTTGTAAGAACTTCGCACTCAATCCACAGTATTCAAGGAACTATGACGAAATATCCTGTTTCACTTACCTCAGCTTGAGGCTTAGCAAAAACTTTGCACAGCCTTTGCTTCATACAGACGACCATTACTCATTAGAAACAGAAAAAAAAATATTTTGAACTTAAGATAACAGAATTATTGAGTACCACATTGAATGCATATGGTGTTTTTATAAGAATTTCGCTCAGTGTATGTAGCCTCGAAAAAATCAAAATCGATAATAAACCAACTTTGTTTCTTTTCCCTTACGTTCACAGTGCACTAAAACATACATAAATTCGACTGTTGTTCACATTTCGCAGACATTTTACCATTAATGTCGGCGGCGAAACAGTATGCCTGATAAAACAAATCGCACACATGTACTCGTAGGTATGCTTTATTTGAGAAAAGTGATAACAATAACCGATGTGTTGATTACATTAACCAACTTAATTTTGTACTCATTAGTATATGAGCGGACGGGACTATAACGAAAGCGATAACATTAAACTGTTGATAACATTAACCGTGATTATATTAAGCGGCGTGCACTGTAACCACTTTGATTTATTTGTTTCAGAACATGTCTACAAGAAGACATAGGCAGTTTTTTTAGGGGATAATTAAACTTTCGAAGTTTTAGCGGTTGATATTAGATGAAGAAGACCAGAAGTTTATGGCGCAAGATATTAATGCAGATATTTCCAGTTTGAACCTAGCATTTCACCGAGAGCTAACGAAAATGTACAGAACGCAGAAGAAAGGGGAGAGCAATAAGATATTACACAAACAAGCGAAGATTTTACATCGTCGTTCAACTGGAGGAAAATTTCCTATATTCCGCATCCTTTCCATGACCAAGAAGGATACATATACGAGTATGGTGAAATTAACATTTTGAATAGCTTTACCAGCTCAAAATTCACTCCTATAAATATTATCAATGTAGTAGTTAATTTTGATGCATTAGTTGACGACAGTATTATACCTGAATTCGAACGATACGGATTGCAGAATGGAAGACCTTTCGCTCTCACTGGTGCAGAGGGAAGGCTTTTCTGAGGGTGTACTACGTGATGGGGGATATCATGTCTTGGCTACATTCCGCAGCTATTGGTCCTCAGATCCTGATATATGAGTTCCTTTTGTTGCACACCTAACGGCACTCAGCCGGTTTAAGGAAATACGAAGAACTTTATATTTCAATGTTGATAATGATGAACCATCTAGAACTCAACCTTGGTACGATAGGGCGTAGAAAATACGACCGGTTTTAGATTATTTCAATGAGAGTTTCCAAAGCGCCATGACTAACACAAAAACTGAAGCAACAGATGAGTGTATGATCAAGTTCCAAGGGCACAATATAATGATGTAGTATGTCGAAAATAAACCAATTAAGTGGGGATTCACAATCTGGTGTAAAGCTGATTCAACTACTGGCTATTAATTTCAATTTGACCTGTATACCGGAAGAAAACAAGGTGGTGATGAAACTGGATTAGGGGAGTCAGTAGCTTTGCAACTGACATACGGCTTACAAGGTTTAGGTTGCGAGCTTTAATTTGACAACGTTTTCAATTCTCCAAACCTACAACATAAATTGGCACATATGAATATAAGGGCTTGTGGAACTATTCGTTTCAACAGAAATACCATACCCGCCGATACAACATCAGCAAATAAGCGACTAAGTTACACCCAAACACGAGCAATGCCATCTCTTATTATGGTAAAGGCAAACATAAGGAAGAAGTGTGTACAATGTGCCAAATCTCGTGTCGAAAATCAAACAAACAATACCTGTTCCATGTGTAACGTTCACTTATGTTTTACGTCAGAAACAAATTGTTTCGGAGAATACCATTAAGCTTTTATTTGTTTTCGATTACAATTTTCAGTTTCTATTATTATTTTATTTGACTTTATCAAGTCAAACGCCCTGTGCAGTCGGTAGGTGTCTTTGTCTTGGGGTCTTTTGAAAGCAGCAGCAACTTCACTGGGAAAAATCAACCATCTGCTCACACCAGATGGTTTCTGTTTCCGGTGATGAGAGAAGCAGGTTAAAGGAGCTCACACACCAGAGCGGTACGCGGTAGGTAATCCTATTGCGGTAAATATAGATGCACACACTGACAAGGGTATACCGCAACCTGTATTGCAGTATTGGAGCGATACAATTTTGTACCGCAGCAAGCACAGTTGACCGCGTACCGCATATCAAAATGTGCGTTGAAAAACTTATTGAGTTGGTGGAAATAAATCCCATTTTATTTGACTTAACTCATCCGGAGTACAAAAATACGTGAAAAAGACAAAATATGGAAAATTATAGCAGAGAGAAGTAAAGAATTTTAATGTGTTCAAAACAATATACATATGTACATAAATATTAGTATGTACTTTTATTAAAGCAAAATAGTGTCGTGACAAGGTAAACAATAACTTTGCTGTACATACGCATGTAGCAAATGTAATTAATAATTTTTGTAGTTACAAGAGAATTCAATTGTTAAAATAGTCATTTTAACAATCATTTCTCATATCAGATAAGGCTCCGATTTGGGATTCGGTTTCCTCAAGAAATTCAACACGTTGAGCATCAGATGTCTTTGTCCTTAAATAATTATGCAAAACGCATGTTGCCTGCACAACTTTGATGACTGTTTCTACTTTTACTTCCAAAGGTCTGTAGAAAACACGCCATTTTTAGGCTAAAATACCAAAGGCATTTTCCACTACTCGTCGGGCTCGGCACTGGCTTTTGTTGTAATTTCCGTTGCTCGGATCTTCTCTGGCTTGTCTGTAAGGAAGAGGTTTCATAAGGTAAGGCTTTAGCGGAAATGCCTCGTCTCCAATTAAGACATGGGCACGAGTACGATAATTTGGCGCCAAGAATTGATAACGGTATTTTGTAGAGGAGTTAAAAACTAGCATTTTTTACTATGGGAGGGGGGGGGGGGTCCATCTCGTCCCGTTTAGGAGTTATGGGCAATTTGAAAACAAATGCTTAAGTCATCATGGGAAAAAAATTATTAAAAAACAACGATAACACTTACAATAAAGTACTATACAGAATATGAAAGCCCGAAACTTGTTCTTTAATGTAAAATTTACATCAAATTATTCGTGTGAATAGTTTTTGAATAATTCACATTCAAATTCAAATTCTTGGTAAAAATTCAAAAAAAAAAAAAAACTGTTTAACAATATTACCCAAAATTATGAAATAATGTGTCAAATTGGTTTTTTGTATTAATTCTGAATCGAACACAAAAAACCGCATGGCTTTATGTCCTCTAGTTTTTAAGCAAATTGAAATTGAAATTACTACTTTAGTTTTGTTTTTTGGCATTTACGAGGGGCGTTCAAACTATTCTCGGTATCGGGGTGAAGCTGTGGTTGTATATATAAATTGACTTATTTATCAAGTAATACTATTATTTTAGTGCATTCATGTAAAATTTCATATAAATGTGATTATTAATTCGCGTTTTATCTCTAGTTAAACAGAATCATAATGGCAACTGAGACGATGATGGTGAAATTTGAGCATCGCGCTGTAATTAAATTTCTCACTAAGCAAGGAAAAAGTCAAAAAACTATTCATGAAGAGATGGTGGCTGTTTACCAGGGTTCCGCACCTTCATTATCAACTGTGCAAAAGTGGTCAAGTGAGTTCAAGAGAGGCAGAGAGAGCATTGAAGACGACCCCCGCTCCGGCGCCCCGGCTACTGCTTGTACGGGAGAAAGCATCAAAGAAGTCGAAAAACTTGTTCTTGAGGATGCCCGATTAAAGGTGAAAATGATGGCAGAGATCACCAAGCTTTCAATTGGTACCATTCACACCATTCTTCATGACCATCTTAACCTTTCAAAGGTCAGTGCAAGGTGGGTGCCACGAATGCTCACAGCGCCTCAGAAAAAAGTAAGAATCGCATGCTGTAGAGAGCTTTTGGAGATGTGTAGTGAGAACGCGGACGGTGTTATGGATCGAATTGTTACTGGGGACGAAATATGGGTCCACCACTATGACCCTGAAAGCAAACAAGAGTCCATGCAGTGGCATAAAAAAGGAACAGACCCCCCGAAGAAGAAGTTCAAAGTCACTCCGTCTGCCGGGAAGCTCATGGCCACAGTTTTTTGGGGCTCAAAGGGAATCTTGCTCATTGAGTACAAAAAAAAAGGTGAAACCATCAACGCCACATCCTACACTTCCACTTTGCATAATTTGCGGGAGGAAATTAAAAAGAAAAGACGGGGTAAACTCGCAGCGGGTGTGTTGCTTCTTCATGACAACGCTCCTGTTCACACGGCGCGAGTTTCCAAGGTTGCTGCACGAGATTGTGGTTTCGAAGAAATCCAACACCCACCCTATAGTCCAGACCTTGCCTCTAGTGATTATTTCCTGTTTCCGGATTTGAAAAAATGTCTTCGTGGAAAAAGATTTTCGGATGATGAAGAACTCAAGTCGGCAATAAATGGTATAAGAGGAAATTAATTTTTTTGAGGGTTTAAAAAAGCTTAGGGGAGATTATATTGAGAAATAAAAACAATTTAAATTGAATTCGCATTTTCTTCATATCGATACCGAGAATATATTGAACGCCCCTCGTATGTACGTAGTCTTCCTTTAAATACGTTAATGAGTATTATTTAAACATCTCGCAGACGCCTATATCAATAGTTTTCTTAATTAAGAGTACATGGGTGACCCGATTGGCGAGATTAAGGGATTTCAACTCTCTTTCCGCAGGCAGCAGGTCCCGCTCACGCAACTTCGTTGCTCCGCTCGGGGTATGTGCTTTTCGTCAGGCAGGCCTTGAAAACAAGAGTTTCGTCATCGATATCTTTATTGTCCTTACTAAGTTTTAATAACCTAATGTGTTCATTTAATGTGGAATGAAAACGCTCTATAACTGAATTGCCAGTATGAGTGTTAGGAGATGTAAAGTGATGTAGTATATTTTCTTGATTTAAAAAGTTTTTTATGTAGGCTGTATTAAATTCATTATCTGCAACTATTTGGTAGGGTTTTCCTAAGGTTGAAAATCTTTGTTTTAAAATATCTATTATTGTTATGGAATTTCTGTCTGTAATAGCGTGGATAGATACATGTTTCGTAAGTTTGTCAATGCAGGTAAGGAACATTGTATTTTTATTAAGAAACCAGATATCGATATGTATAATTTCATTTGGCTTACTAGGAGTTTCAGAGATCACAAATTTTGGTTTTACTGGATGGCGATCATATTTGCACATGTTACAAATAATACAATTGTTGATGTATTTATGAATTTCTAGCCTAAGATTCGGGAAATAGTACTTATCTTTTATATTTAAATATGTTTCATCGATACCTCTGTGATTTTTATCAAGATGTGCCTTTTCAATTAATTCTACTCGTAATATCTTTTCTTTGCATGTTATAACTTCAAGCAATTTTGTACATCTAAGTATTCTCATGTCTCGTGAATTTGAAAAATACCTAACTATAGTTTTTTTTGGAATTCGAGAAACATGCCATCATCTTTACAGAATAATCCTATTGTTCCCTTGATTGATAAAAGACCCTTCAGGATGTTTAACACAAAGTTTTCACAGTACTCTGATAACGAAATAGTTGACCTCCTTTTCTTTTGGTAGATGAGTTTACTTGTGTATGAATTCGAATTACTTTTCTCTAATACAATTTGATGTTTATATACAGGGTGAGTTTTTTAACTTGAGACATTCAAATTACTCGAAAAATACGCGATATCGCGAAAAATGTTTCAGACAAAAGTCACAAGGTTCTGAAGGGGACATAAGATGGTGACCACGAGTTTGACCTTGAGACCCATTTTCAAGGTCAAACGAAGGTCACTTTTGATTTTTCAAATGATAATTCTTGATTTTCTTTGCTCAGTCGTATTCCTCAATGTGGCATACGACTTTGTCTCAAAGGTCTTATTCATTCAGTGCTAGATACCACTGCACTGGCACGCCTAAATCATTAATCGATTTCCAACGTTGTTAGGGTGTTAGAAGTTCGATATTTGTTTTGAGGAACTGATTATTATTAGTAACGTTTTCCAGATTAATAATGCAGGCTATTTCAATTCAAGAGAAAATTGAAATGATATTGATTTATGGAGAAAGTGGAAGGAACATCGATGATGCTGTTGCTCTTTACGCCCAACGTTTCCCAGACCAGATACGATCGCGCGCTTCCTTTTATCGGGTCATCCCACCATTCACTAATGAAGGAAGTGTGCAACCAAAGAAAAGGAATCGGTCAGATAGGATGGCTGTTGAGGACAATGAAATAGCAGTGTTAGCTGCCGTTGCACACGATCCTCACATTAGCACTCGCCAAATAAGTCATGAATCAGGAATTTCTCAAACGACTGTCATCTTACAGACATCGACATAAATACCATCCTTATCATGTTTCAATGCATCAAGAACTTTCTAGTGAGGATTTTCGCAACCGGGTTTCCTTTTGTCAATGGGCACTTCAGCAAATTGAACGAGACCCCCTTTTCTTCGCCAAGGTGTTATTCTCTGATGAGTCGAATTTCACCAATCACGGTACAGTCAATCGACATAATATGCATTACTGGGCTACCGAAAACCCTTTTTGGTTGCGACAAGTTGAACGCCAGCACCCTTGAAATGTTAATGTTTGGGCGGGAATTATTGGGGATAAATTAATAGGTCCATATTTTATTGAAGGCAACTTGAATGGCGAAAAGTATGCAAACTTCTTGCGGGACCATCTTCCAGTATTGCTAGAAGAACTGCCATTGGAGTTGCAATGTGGTTTCAACATGATGGTTGTCCAGCCCATTATTCCCAAGTAGCCCGGGGCGTATTAAGCAATGTTTACCATCAACGATGGATCGGACGAGTCGGTCCGAGGCAATGGCCTGCTAGATCACCTGATCTTACGTCACTTGATTTCTTCTTGTGGGGCTACTTAAAAAGTGAGGTTTACAGAAAAAAGCCAACAACACGTGAGGACATGAGAAGACGAATAACTGAAGCTTGCCGGAAGATTACGCCAGAAATACTTCTCAGTTCTGTTGGTTCATTTAGAGCGCGGATAGACAAGTGTATTGAAGTGAATGGTCACATTTTCGAGCATTTTTTGAAATAGTCTCGGGAAATAAACGTCGAAATGGGAAGAATTCAATGATTTAACTGTGGGAGGCAAGGGGACCCACTCTAATTAATCACCCCGAAGGAAACAAAATACTGCTACGTCCACGTCGTTGTTTCTGGGTTATGCTAAACGCAGTATGTAAAAACAAATGACAAGCCTACGACTGAGCAATGAAAATCAGGAATTATCATTTGAAAAATCAAAAGTGACCTGCATTTGACCTTGAAAATGGGGCTCAAGGTCAAACTCGTGGTCACCATCTTATGTCCCCTTCAGAACCTTGTGACTTTTGTCTGAAACATTTTTCGCGATATCGCGTATTTTTCGAGTAATTTGGATGTCTCAAGTTAAAAAACTCACCCTGTATATTTAGAGGGATTTCCGTGATATAAATGTGATCATTTAGGTTTTCGATTCCACTATGAATGGTAGCTAAATCAGATCTAATATCTTCGGTTTCGTTATGATTAAACGACTCAGGAAATCAGCTACTGTATTTTCTTTTCCTTTAATGTAATCTATATCGAAATCGAATTCGTTAAGTTTGATTTTCCATCGCTGGAGCTTACTAGTGGGTTCCTTTAGCGAATTTAGCCATACTAAAGGACGATGGTCAGTTTGTACTTTGAACTTGCGCCCAAATAAGTATGGTCTGAAGTATTTTGTCTCCCAGACTATACAGAGAAGTTCTTTTTCTACCGTGCTATAATTTGTTTCGTGACGATTTAGAGTCTTAGAGGAAAAAGCTACCGGATGCTGATTTTGAGAAAGAACTGCCCCTAAAGCCGCGTTGCTCGCATCTGTCGTAAGAGTAAAAGTTTTTGTAAAATCTGGGTATGCTAGAACAGGACAAGTACATATAAGATCTTTAAGTTTCCTGAAACACTCAATGTACTCGCCGTCATTTATGTTTATTTTTGTACCTTTTTTAAGGTACTTTGTCATAGGAAGGGCTACTTTCGAATAGTCTTTTATGAATTTCCTGTAAAATCCTGTGGCTCCCAAAAAAAAGGATTTAATTTGTTTTGTTGTACGAGGCAGTTTAATATTTTGAATTGCCTCAATTTTAGTAGGATTAGGCTTTATACCATCCCTAGAAATTATGTGACCCAGATACTCTGTTTCGCAATTTAAAAAGCTACACTTATCAATTTGAACCTTAAGATTGTACTCGGCTAATCTGCTTAATATCTTGTTGAGATAGTCCATGTGTTCTTGAAGAGAGGTTGAAAAGATGAGTATATCATCGAGATATACCACGCATATTTTATTAATAAAACCGAATAGGACTTCATTCATCATCCTTTGAAAAGATGCTGGTGCATTTTTTAGCCCGAATGGCATGCGTGTAAATTCATAATGCCCGCTTGATGTTGAAAATGCGGTTTTATGCCTATCCGTTTTACAAATTGGGATATGATGGAATCCTTTCGCAAGATCTAGCACTGAAAAATACTGAGCATTTCCTAGCTTTGATAAGATATCGTCTATGATTGGAATAGGAAACTTATCTTCTGTGGTTACGTCACTTAATTTCCTATAGTCCATTACGATGTGCCATTTTTGCCATCCTGTGTTGTCCGCCTTTTTAGGAACAATCCAAATAGGAGCATTATAAGGACTAGTGGAATTTGTTATAATACCTGAACTGAGCTTACTTGAAATCTGTTCACCAACCTCATTTTTCAGTGCTTCAGGATACCTATATGCTTTAGAATATATTGGGATATCATGTTTAGTAGGAATTTTATGGCTGTATTTAACGACGGAAGATTTATTTATATTTTTTAACAGTAGCTATTAATGATTTTATTTCCTCTTTGTTTAAGTTTTCTAGTTTAAGTCTTTCGGTAATTACACCGAATTTAATATCAACTATGTTCTGATTTAATTCATGAATTTCAGTTTTTGTTAATTGAGATGAAGTATTGTCAAATATTAAGGGCAAAGTAGCTTCTTTTGTGTTAAGTTCTGACTTTTCCAGATCAATCTTTGCTTGCAAAGGCTTTAAAACATTGCAGCCAAGAATACCGTCAAAGTCTCTAGTCAAATCCGTTTCAAGCATTTCAAATATTGTTGTTGGTCTTTTGAATTCTTTAAATAAAGGTATTGTAATTTTTGAAATAACGCTAACATCTGAATTGATGGATTTGAGTATTATCGGTTTTTCAAGATCCGATTTAAAGGAACAGTGAAATAAACCCTTCTGAATTAAAGAAGTACTTGCACCGGAATCTATTAACAATTTTATAGGACGTGAAGTGGTTTTAACGACTATGCAGGGAAGTGATCGAATGTGCCTAAAGGAAAATTTCGAAACCTGAAATCGTCTGGATTTTGTTTATTTTGCAGATTTTAGTTAGAACTAGAATTAGGCAAATTTTGTGCTTGGAAGTGATCAATTTCCATTGATCGTTGATTTATTTGAGAGGAGCTTAATCTAGGAGTATGTTGTCTAATATAGTTAGAAGTATTATTAGTAAATTGCCCTGAGTTATTAAAACTACGATTTCCTGTTGTGTTGGGATAATTAACATTTGGAATATTTCGCGAATTGGTATATTGAAACTGCTGTGGGTTACTATTGCGAAAATTATATGTATTCTTCCGGAAATTACTGTTGTTATTTTGCGAAAGTACATTTTGATTAGAATTATGTACCATAGTTACTCTATAATTGTTTTGATTATAATTAAAATATTGGGTCTACAAGTAAGTTTCCAGCGTTTGTCAGAGATGGCGCCACCAGTGTATCCCGGGCAGAAATGTCAGACCCCATGTGTTTTATTCGTAGGTTTTGTATCTGTCAACAACTTTGCAGCGTTATATTTGAGCAGTTCTATCGGTGTCGTACATTTCATCGAGCAAAATCATGGCAAGTTTCCAACCAAATAAACGTCATTTGCGGGAAGCGCTGCTTCTATTCTTTAATATGAAGAAAAGTGCGGCTGAGGCCTATCGTTTGCTTTCGGAAACTTATGGGGCGGAATGTATTGGTGAATCGACGTGCCGCGAGTGGTTCAAACGGTTCAAAAGTGGTGATTTTGGAGTTGAAGACAAAGATCGCCCCGGAAAGCCGAAAAGTTTTGAAGACGAGGAATTGGACGCTTTACTGGATGAGGATCCGTGTCAGATTCAAGAAGAACTTGCTGCATCATTGGGCGTCACGCAACAAGCTGTTTCCCTGCGCCTAAAAGCACTGGGATTCATTCAAAAGGTTGGAAACTGGGTGCCGTACGAATTGAAGCCAAGAGACGTCGAACGGCGATTTTGCATGTCCGAAATGTTACTGCAGCGGTAAAAAAATAAATCATTTTTGCATCGTATTGTCACTGGTGGTGAGAAATGGATTTATTATGATAATCCTAAACGCAGAAAATCGTATACAAAGCGCGGCGAGCCCGCCCAATCGACGCCGAAACGAAATATTCACGTGAATAAGGTCATGCTCTGCATATGGTGGGATCAAAAGGGTGTCGTATACTACGAACTGCTTCCGAGTGGTGAAACCATTAAAGGACCATTATATCGAACCCAACTAATTCGTTTGCAGCGGGCATTAAAAGAAAAACGGCCAGAATATGAAACCAGTCATGAGTCCGTCATTTTTCATCACGACAACGCTCGGCCACATGTTGCGGTTTCGGTGAAAAACTATTTGGAGAATAGTGGATGGGAAATTCTGCCTCATCCGCCTTACAGTCCAGACTTGGCACCATCTGACTACCAATTGTTTCGTTCGATGCAGAACGCTCTTACGGGAATACGCTTCAGCTCAGTAGAGGAAATCAAAAATTGGCTCGATACGCTCTTGGGCTCGAAAGACGAGAAATTTTTTTGGTCCGGAATTCATAAATTGCCAGAAAGATGGGGGAAAGTTGTAGCTTCCGATGGACGATACTTTGAATAAAGCATCGTAACTATGTATTCATAATAAAACTTCAAATTTTGGAAAAAAAAACGCTGGAAACTTACTTGTAGACCCAATATTTTTATTTTGAGCAAATTTCAATTTTTAAATTCAATATATAGGTAGAATACACTATTAGTTTTGTTTTCTGTTGATCAATGTCGTTTTTTTTTTTTATTATTTCTATTTTAACTAAACACACTAGATCTTCAGATTTTTTGCTTTGTTTTACTTTGTAGAAAACACTTTTAGTTTTTTATCAAACTCCTTTTTTGTTCAAACGAATTTAATTGTCTAATGCAATTAAGCTTTTATCACCTTATTTTTGTAACTTTACTTCTGATTTTTGTTTCAATCGCTGTTGAATATTTTACATCACTTATTTTCCAGACTATTAAATTATCATAATTTTGCACTTTTTTTTCCGACTGCGCCAGTTATATGAGTGGGAGCCCGTCGTGGTCTCCAGAAAAAATGAAACACCAAAATATTCTAATAATAGCTCTTTATTTAGTTGAGTCCAAACATCGAGTGAATCTTAAAACTACGAGGGCGGGTCAATAATTGAATTTCTGACCTCTTTACTGAAACAGCAACACTGCTCCTGTCAACAGGCATCTGTCAGTTGACTCCTGTCAAAATTTAAACTTGCTGCGTCAGTTAGTTTGTGTTTGACAGCTATTTTTATCAGACTACTCACTAATTTGAGGAGAAAATGGAAAAAAGTGAATTTCGTGTGCTTATTAAGCATTATTTCTTGCGAAAAAAACCATTGCCGAGACCAAGGCTAAGCTTGATAAATACTATGGGGACTCTGCACCATCGATTTCAATGGTAAAAAAGTGGTTTACTGAATTTCGTTGTGGCCGTACAAGCACTGAAGATGCCGAACGTCCTGGACGCCCAGTTGAGGTCTTTACACCCGAAACAATCGAAAAAATTCACGATATGGTGTTGGCCGACCGAAGATTGAAAGTGCGAGAGATTGTGGAAGCCGTAGGGATCTCGCATGGCTCAGTGGTTTCAATTTTGAATGATCACTTGGGCATGAGAAAGCTTTCCGCAAGATGGGTGCCGCGTTTGCTCACAGTCGACCACAAACGCAATCGTGTAACAACTTCACAGGAAGGTTTGGCGTTGTTTAATCGCAATATGGAGGAGTTTTTGCGCCGTTTTGTAACCGTGGACGAAACATGGATCCATCACAACACACCAGAGAACAAACAACAGTCAAAACAGTGGGTTTCTAAGTGTGAATCGGCGCCAAAGAAGGCCAAGGTGGGTTTGTCAGCCAATAAAGTTATGGCGACTGTTTTTTGGGATGCACGCGGGATAATCCACATTGACTACCTTCAAAAGGGAAGAACAATCAATGGGGAATATTATGCCAACTTATTGAACCGATTCAATGACGATTTGAAAAAAAAACGACCTCATTTGGCCAAGAAAAAAGTTATTTTCCACCAAGACAATGCAAGGGTGCACACATGTGCAGTTGCCATGGCAGAAATCCATGAATTGGGCTATGAATTGCTCCCTCATCCACCCTATTCTCCAGATTTGGCTCCGAGCGACTACTTCTTGTTCCCAAACCTGAAGAAATGGCTTGGTGGAAAAAGATTTGACTCCAATGATGAAGTCATCTCGCAAACAAAGGCCTATTTTGAGGACCTCGACAAATCATTTTTTTTGGAAGGGATAAAAAAATTGGAGAAGCGTTGGACAAAGTGTATAGAGCTCAAGGGAAACTACGTTCAAAAATAAAATTATTTTTTTATCAAAAAATCTGTTTTAATCCAAAAGTCACGGACTTATTGACCCGCCCTCGTATATTGAAACTGCTGTGAGTTACTATTGTGAAAATTATATGTATTCTTCCGGAAATTACTGTTGTTATTTTGCGAAAGTACATTTTGATTAGCATTATGTACCATAGTTACTCTATAATTGTTTTGATTATAATTAAAATATTGGGTCTACAAGTAAGTTTCCAGCGTTTGTCAGAGATGGCGCCACCAGTGTATCCCGGGCAAAAATGTCAGACCCCATGTGTTTTATTTGTAGGTTTTGTATCTGTCAACAACTTTGCAGCGTTATATTTGAGCAGTTCTATCGGTGTCGTACATTTCATCGAGCAAAATCATGGCAAGTTTCCAGCCAAATAAACGTCATTTGCGGGAAGCGCTGCTTCTATTCTTTAATATGAAGAAAAGTGCGGCTGAGGCCTATCGTTTGCTTTCGGAAACTTATGGGGCAGAATGTATTGGTGAATCGACGTACCGCGAGTGGTTCAAACGGTTCAAAAGTGCTGATTTTGGAGTTGAAGACAAAGATCGCCCCGGAAAGCCGAAAAGTTTTGAAGACGAGGAATTGGACGCTTTACTGGATGAGGATCGGTGTCAGATTCAAGAAGAACTTGCTGCATCATTGGGAGTCACGTAACAAGCTGTTTCCCTGCGCCTAAAAACACTGGGATTCATTCAAAAGGTTGGAAACTGGGTGCCGTACGAATTGAAGCCAAGAGACGTCGAACGGCGATTTTGCATGTCCGAAATGTTACTGCAGCGGTATAAAAATAAATCATTTTTGCATCGTATTGTCACTGGTGGTGAGAAATGGATTTATTATGATAATCCTAAACGCAGAAAATCGTATACAAAGCGCGGCGAGCCCGCCCAATCGACGCCGAAACGAAATATTCACGTGAATAAGGTCATGCTCTGCATATGGTGGGATCAAAAGGGTGTCGTATACTACGAACTGCTTCCGAGTGGTGAAACCATTAAAGGACCATTATATCGAACCCAACTAATTCGTTTGAAGCGGGCATTAAAAGAAAAACGGCCAGAATATGAGACCAGGCATGAGTCCGCCATTTTTCATCACGACAACGCTCGGCCACATGTTGCGGTTTCGGTGAAAAACTATTTGGAAAATAGTGGATGGGAAATTCTGCCTCACCCGCCTTACAGTCCAGACTTGGCACCATCTGACTACCACTTGTTTCGTTCGATGCAGAACGCTCTTACGGGAATACGCTTCAGCTCAGTAGATGAAATCAAAAATTGGCTCGATACGTTCTTGGGCTCGAAAGACGAGAAATTTTTTTGGTCCGGAATTCATACATTGCCAGAACGATGGGGGAAAGTTGTAGCTTCCGATGGACGACACTTTGAATAAAGCATAGTAACTATGTTTTCATAATAAAACTTCAAATTTTGGAAAAAAGCGCTGGAAACTTACTTGTAGACCCAATATGTCCTATGAAAGTTGTCAGTATCTACTAGAATAGTTTTAGCTTCTCTAAACCCTGATGGGTTCCTTGCCTGAAGGATCAATTTTGGTTCACTAGGTAGTTTAATTAAAAGTTTAAGAACCATTCTTTCATTTTCTTCGCTATTATACCAGCTTGGAATATCTTTAGTAAAACCTGATTTTATATTTAGCTTAGTAAGTAAATTTAAAGACGCTTCAAACAAATGTTCCACAGAACCTTCGAACTTTAACATTTTAATTTGGTTTACACTCGAAACTTTCGGTTATTGAACAATTCGCCTGTAAAATAGTTTTTACTTCGGTCCAAGAAGTTGGATTATTATTGTTTATTAACGTGATATTGGCCTTGCCTTTAATTTTTTGCCTTATTTTAAAATCTATAAGTGTTTTAGACACTTCATCTAAATTTTCACAAAATCTGTATATAAAGTCTACATGTTTAATAAAAAGATCTAATTCTTCTGGTAATCCAGAAAACTCGGGTAAGTCTTTAACTTCGTCTAAAAGAGATTGTGCATTCGCCATACCTGGAACTTTTCTTTTCTTCTTAGGTTCTTCCTCTTATTGGGTTTGCTTTGTTTTTTGTTTTTCGGGTTCAAAATTAAATTTCTTTTTTTATTATTTTATGTATTTTTATTTTGAGCAAATTTCAATTTTTAAATTCAATATATAGGTAGAATACACTATTAGTTTTGTTTTCTGTTGATCAATGTCGTTTTTTTTTTATTATTTCTATTTTAACTAAACACACTAGATCTTCAGATTTTTTGCTTTGTTTTACTTTGTAGAAAACACTTTTAGTTTTTTATCAAACTCCTTTTTTGTTCAAACGAATTTAATTGTCTAATGCAATTAAGCTTTTATCACCTTATTTTTGTAACTTTACTTCTGATTTTTGTTTCAATCGCTGTTGAATATTTTACATCACTTATTTTCCAGACTATTAAATTATCATAATTTTGCACTTTTTTTTCCGACTGCGCCAGTTATATGAGTGGGAGCCCGTCGTGGTCTCCAGAAAAAATGAAACACCAAAATATTCTAATAATAGCTCTTTATTTAGTTGAGTCCAAACATCGAGTGAATCTTAAAACTACCTTAACAAAAAACGAAACCTATCCTTCACAATGTTCCTAACAGTACTCTTAGCAAAAGAAAATGGAAAAATAGCAGAGCGTTGTTGTTGGGCTTACATGCCGCGTACAAAACAACAAAGACAAAATGAGATAAGTACTCGTTCGGCAGCTTGTTCATGCATAGCAACAGAGTGTTTAGCCTCATGGGATTGTCGCTTGGTAATAAATGGCTTGGCTTCTGTTGTCTGTTGGCTTCTGTTGTGATGTGATGATGGGGACAACTGCATCTGTTAATACCGCTTGACAATACATGGCTTGGCTTTTTCTTTCTGTTGCCAAGATCGGTACAGCCTGCATAGTTGTAAGCATGTGACTCACTATGTTGCAACTTACCTATGAAGGTAGAAAAGTGTAGAAATGTAAAGTTCGGTTGGATGTGGCGATGCTCAAAGAAAAGCTCTAAAAAAAAGGTGAAAAAAATTGTAGAAATACAATCAACCCATTCATCGGTACATTTTTTCCATGGACTTCAATGTCGGCCAGAGATTCGCGAGGTGCTTGCAATAATTATCGCTTTTGTTATCAAAATGCCTGTAAATTAATTAAACCTTAAGCTACAGCCTAAGGATTTTTTTAAAAATATTATTACATACATGTTATTATTTTAAAATTATCATATAATCGCTTGGCGCCATCACGACAATATAAGTGAGCTTAGTAAATCTACTATAAAATTGTAGATTACTATAACTATTGTCGTGAAATAGCCGAAATAATAGCATCTCACGTCGATATTAACATTGGCGGCGAAGGAAAAACTATACAAATCGACGAGACGTTTCTTCCAAAAAGGGAATACCACAGAGGCCGTGTAACCGAACAAATGAAAATCGTAGTGTTGGGGTTATTTTGTAAAGAAGATAAGGTCGGACGCTTCTTTAAAGTGAACTCTAAAAGTAAAGAACACTTGTGGCCTTATATACACAAATACGTTAAGCCCAACAGCAGTCGTATTTGTACCGACAGCGCACACCAATACATAGGTATTGAGAAAATGTTCCCTACTTCTACGACTCATGAAATTACAAACCACAGCAAAGGCGAATGTGTTGACAAGACCGATGCAACCAATACTATAAATGATCTTGAGAATCAGAACAAGCTTCTGAAAAAATCAATTTTATGCGGCAATACAACGCAGCACCTTCACCAATATATGACACTTTTCTTTTACCGGAAATACTGCCTTGAAAAAAATTATAAGGACGACATGGGCTGCCAAATCACGAAATTTTTAATTGACGTAAAAAAAAGTGTACTCAGGTTTTGTCAAAGGTAAAGAAAGTGTGGATTTGCAACTGAAGGACTTCGACCCACCGACCGTTCACAAGGTATTTTACCACCAAAACAACCTCGGCTCTTCACCATCATCGACGAACTCAACGAACTCGACATTGACACCAGTACGGACGATGACTTCATTGACGAAACTTAACAATACCTTTTTAATATTGACTCGTACATTGAACATTTAATTGACTACTCTTAACTAACACCTAACTTACTCACAAACTGACTGACTGGGACGCGGAATGCAATGCAAATCTACCTCCTCGTGATGCATTCTGGGTCAGGCTAAATGATTTGCTGTACTTTACTTACAAAGATGACCCTATCATCAATATTAATCCTCAAAGTGAGATCACCATAAATACCAAAAAAAAAAACGTCTTATGAAAAATAGTTTTAGTAATTTTCAATTTTCTCAAAAACTAGAAGATATAAAGCTATGCGGTTTTTTGTGTTCGATTCAGAATTGATATGCGCATTAATACAAAAAACCAATTGGGCACATCATCTCACAATTTTGAAAAATATTGATTTAAAAAAAAAATTTTTCATTTTTTACCAAAAATTTAAGTTTGAATGCGAATTATTCAAAAACTATTCACACGAATAATTTGATGTAAATTTTATATTAAAAAGCAAATTTTAGGCTTTCAAATCCTGTATAGTATTTTATTGTAAGTGTTGCCGTTGTTTTTTAATAATTTCTTTCCCATTTTAAGTCATTTTTTTCTAAAATTGGCCCTAACTCCTAAACGGGGCGAGATAGACCCCCCTCCCATAGTAAAAAAATGCTAGTTTTTAACCCCTCTACAAAATACCGTTATCAATTCTTGACGCCAAAGTTATCGTACTCTCCAGAACACCAGTGGTGTTGGGTTTCGTTTGTCTGGCAAAAGTTTTTTTTTTGAGGACATTAAATGTTTCTGATTCAAATTTGTGGTCCATTGCAGATCTTTCGAATATGCCTCCATCACTGTTTTTCCCATAGGCACCTATATCCACACAAAGAAATTTGTAGTCAGTTCCAGCAATTGCCATGAGTACCACAGAAAATTTTTTCAAATAGCAGAAATGTTGTGAACCTATGTTATCAGGACATTTAATGGTTACATGTTTCCCATCTATGCTTCCTATGCAATTTGGAAACTGACACATATTGTTGAATTTTTCAGCGGATTCATTCCAGATTTGTTCAGTGGGTTCAGGCATATACAAATTGCTTCCCAAACCTCTGTCATTACACATAATGCTAACAGTGCTAAATCTAATCCTAAAGCTATGTCTAATAGTTCTGTAGCTGTCTCTAGTAGCTAAAAATCTGTAACGAGAGATTAAACAAATAAAAGATGATAATGAAAAATTGTTTTGAATATGAACGAGATGCGAATTCAAAGAAATGATCGTATTTAACAACATACTACCATTTCAGTTGACGCTGTAAAGAAAAAATGAAAAAATCTGAAGGATTCATATGCTTAAAAACGATAACCGGACAAAGCGCAAAACGCTATAAACACTGGCAATGGGCAACAAATATGGAAGGATTTAAAGTATTTCTACCTTTTGCTAACACTGTTAGTAATGTAAGCTGCAATGAAATCCAAGTCAGTAGTGATACAAGCCAGAGAAAATCCAGAGACTTCAAAAGCAAATTTTCAGGGGGAAAAAATCAACGTAGCAGATAATCACCCCAGGACAAAATGAAATTTTTCAAGATTCCGAAGAGTTTGCAACGCCATCTCTTAAACCTAATCGCAAACGTCGAACCCCATGTTCCAGTTGCCTTGTAGATGCACCATCAGCAATAGATAATGTAATTGAACACTTGCAAAACAAGCGCGGACGTAGTGACTACGATGCAACCGAATTACTATTGCTTTATTATGCAAAAACAATAAAATCATTTTCACTAAGTAGAACGACAGGCACAAACTAAATAGGAGATTGCACAAATTATAATGCAGCAAGAAATAGAATATATAAGAGAGCAAGCACAATTGGCTGCAGCAGCTAAAACACCGATCCCAAACCCCCTATTTTGCGAAAAGGATTCGAATTCCCAGTCAAATTCCGTAATTTTCGAGTTGGAGCACTCTCCCATTACCTTAAAGCGATTGCTGAACGTTCCTCGGGAGAAGTGGCGTCTCGGTAATGTGTGTATTTTTTTTTTGTAGTTTCTTTAATAAAATTTAAAATTTCATCAAAACAATCTGGCATCATTCGAAAATACATAAAAAATCTTTTCTCATCTTTTAAAAGTTTAGGTACTAGGGTGTAGAATTCTCATTTTAGTTTTCTTTGTTTATTCTTTTATTGTACCTTGAACTTCTTTGGCGGTGCTGAACCTTTCTTATGCCACTACATGGAGTCTTGTTTGGACTCTGGTTCATAGTGGTGCATCTTGCCCAATACTCCATCCGTGTTGTTGTTACAGTGGCCTAAAAACTCGCGTAAACTCGCAACGCGCTGTTGTTTTTGTGATGTCGTAAGAATTGTTGAAACCCATCTTGCACTGACCTTTGTCATGCTAAGGTGCTCGTGAAGGATCTTGAAAATGGTTGTATCGGATAGTCCAGTTATTTCTGTCAACTGTTTCTTAACAAGGCGAGCATCTTCCAGTAATAAATTTTCTACTTTTTGTGAAGTGGTCGCTTCAATGGGTCGTTTTCATAATATGATCCTCTGCTGTACTTAAATAAAGAATGCAACTTGTACAGCGTGGTTTTTGCAGGGCAAGTGTCCCCGTAAACTGAAGACATCTTTCCCAAAATAGTTTTTGGAGGTTTTCCTTGACAACGGCGCGGTGACCGATTTTTTCCATACATGATGGTTTCTCTCACAGCTTACCTAACGATTATTCAAAAACTACTGATCACATTCAGATGAGACTCCGCATTGATGCTAATGATGAATCACTTAAAAACAATAAGATGACGCCTAACATTCTATTTAAAAGATTATCAAAGTCGCTCCAAATTGTTTTTTTTCCGACTGCTCCCAGATTGTTTAATTTAAAATTCAACACAAGTGGGCAGCTCAACCTCGCGTTGATGACCATCATAGAAGCGATTGCACGATTTGCTAAAACAGTTGGCCCATAAACCAAGAAACTGCAACCGATATATCAAATGAAATGATTTACCTTTAAAACGGTTTATCACCAGTTTTGATGCAGCGTTTATAACTATCAATCCTTTACCATTCAATCAAGATCATTCTATGAACTGACTATTCAGTTTTAATTAAAATTAGAATCGATTAGAGTGATTTCACCAATTCCTAAAGCTGATTCAAGATTGGGACACCCACAGAGATAGTGCCCCGCATTATCATCACTTTTACAGCAAGCATCATGTCTCTTGTAACTAGCTAACTAAGACGCCTAGAACGTTTTTGCCTCATTACAACACCACACCACATACACAGTTTACACTTTTTCCTATTTTTCCTATTTTCCAGTAGGGAAATCGCTAATCTCTTAAAGATGTCGGGAAGCATACCGGCATAATGAAAAATCATGTCATCTGCAGTTATGCTCATCTGTAACTCAACTGTCATTAGAAGTCCTAAACGAGGTCGCGGGCAACTCCTAACGCAGGTTCGGGTCCAGAGATCCGCTCCACTAAGACTTACCTATTTCACTAGGTCATTGATGATTTCATTTCCTGCGATTCCGTCATGGCTTGGGATCCAATTAAAACTGATTAAATTCAGCCTCCCCACCTCGTTCAGTTGTGAGATGGTTCAGTAAAGCTTTAAGCGCAGCTTGGCTATCGGTGCAGGCGCAAATACTGATTCTTCACAATATAGTTCATTGACACCAGGAATGCATATGTCCCCGCCTGGAAGAAAGGCGCAAGTTTTACCACTGAGGAGTGAAATCTCTTCACAAAGACATCAGCGCGGCATCCGAGATCGATTTGGGAGCTATCCAGGCAAATCCAATTACATTCCTTTCTTAACTCAGATTTTCGCTGAAACCATAAAGGGCACATTGATTTCATATTTTAAACGGACGCATGTCCGTGAGACCAGATTCAAAAGACAAAAATGACAGTCTGCGCCCAAAGTCAGAACAACTCAAGAGCTTTTCAGTTCACGCAAGATCTTTTAAAGTGCAGTCCATGCTGTGAATATTAAATCAAATTCAGACGTTCCGAGGAAAGAGCCTGTTTGGTACAAAAAACTGCGACGTAAAAACTTCTTCCACCAGACAACCGACCCATAACATATAATTTACCTTATCATAGCGGTCTAAGTCCAATGGACCTCCTCGAACAGGCCCATGTCTTCCAGAAGGCCGACAGCTTCTCAGATACTTCAACGTAACATCTTTAGTCCAAAGAAGTTTGTTATCCAGGACACCACCCAAAATTTGCATTGGTTGGAGGAATGAATGGTGATGCCTTCAAGCACTAGATGAGTCAGACCAAACAGAGAAGATTGATTAAAAATCCATTTCGAGTACACCAATCGGCGATCACACCTATGGCTCCCTGCGCTTTAGAGCAGATAGCCACTAGACGTTATCCAACAGATAGTACAGGTGCAGCACTGCATATTCTTGAGCATAGACGTCAGAGCTAGTGAGAACCTCAAGCAGTGAGCTCTTATCCATAAATTTAGTGATCAACCATCACTGAACTGGTTGGTTCTGATCAGGTTACCTAGGAATTGATCCTTAATCATGTATCTGGTTTAACCGATTTTCAATTTTTTCATAAAAGCCCTTACATTCATGCGAAAAGCTTCGTCGCACTTTCTATTATCAGAAGGTAAGAGAACTCCGTTCTAAAACCCACGCCGTTTTGCGGCAATCTCATGCTCTCCCATTTGATATCTACGCTCTGACTGAAACTAATCTTATCCAACTTAAAAAAACAAGAGTTCTTCCCTCTTTCTTTTAATGTTTTGTCGGGATGATGATCACACTCCCCCTTTGCTTGACTCTCTTGGTTGAGGTGGCCATTCACAACAGCTTTGACTTCTCTCCCGTTGCCACTTCGTCTTCTCCTAAGCTCGACCTTGTGTCAGTTAAAATAACACTTACTCGTAGATGCTTATGTGTTATGTGTTGTTACATTCTTCCGGCCCCACCTACCGACTCTTACCAACTTGCTATTGATGCTGGATGATATTATTATCTTCGGCGATTTTAATCTGCCTCAGCTGAAATGGACTCCATCTGAATACCTATATTTTTTCATCGCTTCTAGTCCCATTTACACTAAGAAATGTCTCTTTTTAGATTGGTTAACAAACTCTAGTCTATGTCAAGTTAGTGGCATTTCCAACTATATGGAAAAGCAATTAGATCTTATCTTCGCAACTCATTCCATCAACTGCTCAGTATCGTGTTGACCCCTATCTCTTTCAACTATTGATAACTTTCATCTTCCACCTTTCATTTTTCCATAACTCTCCCCTACAGTTGCCTGTCCCCTCAAATTCCGTAAAAGCAATACCTATCTAAGCAGGGCTCATTTCGAGTTTACCAATCTATCTCCATATTCCCGACATAAAATATCTTCTACATCCCCTCGGTACAGTCGTAGACTCCGCTCTCTACGAAACAAAAGAAACAAGTTATGGGCGATATTCCTTCGCACCCACTCTTCTTCCGACTATGTAGGTACATAGCTCCATTCCATCGAGCTGTGCAACTCCCTCTATCAATGCTACCTGAATAGTGCGCAAAACAATCTTATAAATTACCCCAAGTCCTTCCTGCCTCGCTTTCGAAACCACATCTTCAAGTGATCATCCTACCATCGCCAACTATTTCGCCACATTTTTCAAATAATCATTTGCCAACAACTCCTTCGTACCAGATCCCTCTTACTTCAATTGCCTATCAGCCGTGCTCAAAAGACATTTTTTTTTTCAGACAACTAATATCTCGTGAGGTAAATGGTTGCCTAAAATACAAGTCAATTTACACTAATAATAATTTAGTCTCCCCGTTAAATGTTGGATGCCACCCACGGAGCGAAATAACCACTGAGCCGAAACATCTTTCTCTCTCTGCCTATCCAATTTTTCAAAACACGTGTTCCGGCATTTTAAGAGTGTTAAGTTCTTCCATAAAAAAAATCTCCGTTGGTCCTTTAATCACTCTAAATTTCGATCCTGCAGTTATTGATGAAAAGTTAGTAACACTTAAAGATGAATTTCTTCCCGACCCGGATGGATTCCCAGCCGTTTTTCTTAAAAAATGCTCTTCCAACCTTTCTCTCCACATTACCCACCTATTTCGACTGTCCCTTACACAGGGAGAATTCCCCCAGATTTGGAAGACCGCTTTTATAATCCCGATATACAAAAAGGGATCTAAGCATGAAGTTACAATTATCGTGCCATTGCTAAACTCTCTCATATACCCGAACTCTTTGAAAGCATTTTATACCAAGCCTTAGGCTTCAAATGCAAGCCTTTTATTTCACCCCGACAACATGGTTTTCTAAAAGGTAGATCAACTACCACAAACCTAGTTGACTTCGTGTCTTTTGCTCTCACAGCATCAGAGAATGCCAAAGAAAACCAAATTATCGCAACCGATTCCACTGAAGTGTTTGATAAGGTATCTCATCAATTTATCCGCTCACGGCTTTGAATATCTTTTATTAAAATGGATTTCTTCTTACCTGGTAAACCGATTTACAGTGTTCGGTTTAGATCGGTTCTTTCTGTTCCTTTCCAGGCCTCATCTGAGGTTCCGCAATGCAGCCATCTTGGTCTTCTTTTCTTCATTATTACTATTAATGATCTTGAGAGGTCACATTACGCTGACGGTACAACTTTTTTTTTAATTATTGCTTCTCCCTATGGCTCCACCCTTCCGCCAGAAGATCTCGATCAGTTTTCAATCTGGTGCCTCAAGACCGCTTACAACTTAATATCCCCAAATGCCAATTATAACGTTCTAACGTAAAAGTAACCCTTCTCCTCCCCGGCTTTATTTTCTCTATGTTCAACAAATTCCCCTGGTTCAGGCTATTCAAGACGTTGGCTTATTATTCGGCTGTGAGCTTCATTTCCGTTCGCATATCGATAACATAATCCTTAAAGCCAACTCATCACTTGGCTTTAACAAACGGTGGTCCAAGGAATTTTCCAACCCGTGCCTAACCAGATATTTCGATGTTACATTTGTTCGCATCCCGCTTGACTATGCTAGTCAAGCTTGGTCCCCCTTGGTCAGCCCCCACCAAATTAAATCAAAATTACAAGAGGCACTATTCGAAATCATTTCCAATTTTCCTCTAAATTAGTCTTAAGTGCCTGTTTAGACGTTTTGCGATTTCCTTACAAATCTGCGTTCCACCATCGAACGGGCGATCTGTATGAATCTTCCCTGGCTGCACACGTCAGATCTGATCAGTTTGCTCTACCTTTTGTTTTGTTCCGAGTTTATGCTGAGCACTGGCGGACTTGTCGAGCTCCTCTTAAAAGAGAGTGCAATTGGTTTTCTGTGGAGTTTTCGAAAAATTCCTATATGTCAAGTTAGGGGCAAATGATGTATGTAATTTCTGTGCTTTTCCATCAATAAGACCTTGAAATCGCTGGCCTTCAAACACGTTCACCTCAGCGCACCTTCGCAATAATCTGACCAAGGAAACGATGACTGCATATCTTTTTAGCACTCTTTGACAAACCACGGTTCTTTGTATTGTTTCTTTTAGTTATTGCTTCTATTGAAAGTCAGAAATACGTCCTTTATACGGGAGAAAAACAAACCGTCTTATTTTGCGGTTGGATTTGGGCCTACGAGGGTTTCGAAAGTTTCCGACCGCAACCTAAAGACAGCGGCACTCGTCGATAAAAGCTAGTGAATGCTAGTTGTGCATCTTTTGACAGTTACTTATCGACGTTTCAGTCATTTTGGATGCGCAGTTTTTAGTTGACAGTCGTTTGAGAGAGTCGATGTGAGTGTTTTTTATGAAAATGGAAAAAATTTAGTATCGAGCTGTTATTAAATTCTTGTTTTTGAAAGGCAATACGCCTAAGCAAATCAAAAATTTGTTGGACTCTGCATCATCATTTACCACAGTGAAATATTGGACAGCTGAATTTAAAAGTGGCCGTAAGAGCTTGGGAGATTACGAACATTCAGAACGTCCAAAAACTGCAACCACTGACGATAAAATTGCTAAAGTTCACCACATGGTGTTAGACGACCGTCGAATTAAAGTGAGAGAGACAGTAGAGGTTATGGAAATGTCCGAAGAAAGTGTTTGTTACATATTACATCAAGATTTAGGCATGAGAAAGCTGTCCGCGCATTGGGTGCCGCGTTTAAAAACGTGTTCGAATGAACATTTCCAACGCTCTGGTGGCGCAGTTTAGGCGCAATAAATCCGAGTTTTGGCGCCGATTAATTACTGTAGATGAAATTTGGATACACCATACGCCCAAAACAAAAATTCAGTCGAAACAGTGGACTGCAAAGGGCGAGCCGGCTCCAAAAAAAAAGCAAAAACTGTTTTTTCGGCTGGGAAAGTGATGGCAACTGTTTTTTGGTATAGTAAAGGAGTTATCTTAATCGATTATCTTCACAAAGGAAAAATCATTACAGGAGCATACTACGCATCATTATTTGCCAAAAATTATGAAGCAAACGGCCACATTTGCAGAAAAAGAAAATCCTGTTTCACCAAGACAACGCGCCGTCTCACACCTCAGCGGTTTCCATGGCGAAAATCCATGAATTACGGTTTGAACTGCTTGACCATCCGCCTTATTCACCAGATCTAGCCCTAAACGATTTCTTTTTGTTCCCGCATCTAAAAACTGTGCTCTATGCTTTAAGGTACCTAAAATTGGGTCGGAATTTGGTTATTGCTTAAATTCCTTGTTTATCATATAAAGGTTTCATTCCTTTCCCATTAAACAATGTTCTCCAACAAATGTCAGTTCGCTACATAGTGGATGTGCTCCGTGTGAAAAAGTTAAGCCCATGAGGTGCTCCTCTATGTGAGAACCGTAGGAATAAAATCATTGTATTGAGTATGTATACGTTGTATATATGTATTTGATTCAGTTGTTGTATATATATCATATAAATATTTTACACTTATAAAAAGAAAAAAAAAATTAAATAAAGTTTGAAAAATCTAAAATAATAATAAAAAATGAAAATAGTATCCTTTTTTTTGTTTTTGTCGAAACCTATAACGGAAAGTCTTTGAAGTTGAAGGCTGTCGTTTGTAAGTTTTAATTTCAGGAGTTGTACGTGTCCTTAAATCTCCTCTGTATCAGCTGATATGCATTGTAAACCCTGGAAATGAAAACAAATCAGTGGATTACGTGGTGTCTGTAGAAGAAAATGTTGAAATTTACTTCTCTTTGGCGGCTTTAAAGGACTTTTTCCTTGACTTTTTGGCTGTGGAGTTTTCAGCGACATCATTATGTGGCAAATCGTTTGGTGATATCATTGTTATGTTATCTACAAAGAGACAAATTCTTTATTAAAATCGGAATTACACTTTGAAAGTAAACAAATAAACATTACCAGGATGGCAGAAAAATGCTATGGAATGTCGTCCTCTGGTTTTTAAGTGCTCCTGCTCTGGTATCACAACACGGTGATTCTAAAAATTAATTCAAAAATTTAAATTTGTTCAATCTCTAGTGAGGACAATTAATATTTACCAAAGCTGGGTATCGCTCCTGTGTCCATATTGAAAGAATCTCGCCACAATTAATCAGTATTGCTCCTGGTAAATGTCCAACACGTTGCCATTTTTCACTGCCGGGTAACTTAACTTCTAAACCACCTTCGGAATCTTGTGCAAGCAGAGTAAATGTCCCATAGTCGGTGTGTGGACCACACCTGGTCACATTACCATTAAGGTATTCCTTACTGGTGCTAGCCATGTCTGTGGCATCTCTACTACCCTCATCGTCCTCTTCATCGTCCCTCTTTCTTCGTCGGGGATCAGCTTCTGGTCTAAAGTCTGGTATTTCGGATAGACATCTCTGGTAGGTGTACATACAACTACCTTTGACAACTTCATTTTTGTCATCCTCCTCAATTATGGGGGGATAGTAGAGTAGGCGTAATGTTGTCTCATTGTCGTTATCGCCCGAAAGCATGTGTGAATGTTTCTCAAGGAAGAACGTTTGTGGAATTTCTGTTTGTTTTTTTTTTTTTTTTTTTTTATTTGAACATGAAGTTAGGTATATTAAAGAGGAGAAAGTTAATAATGGATTACCTAAGGATACTGCTAATGCCTGTAATACGAATCTAGCCAATGCTTTAAATTCTGTTGCCAATGTAGAAATATGGTCCGCAAATCCTGGCAGTGGTTCTTCGGGTAGATTTTTCGTATTCAATGTGCAAATGTTAAAAGCGTATCTCAGTTCTGCAGCATTGCCTTCGAATTGTTCACGACCTGGTCCAATGTAACCGTGATTGGTTTCTCCAGTGCGTATGTAAAGTTCTTTTGTGTCTGGTGGAAGTTCGCAGAAGTCATCTAAATGATCCCAAGCTGTTTTTAACTACAAATAGAGGGAAGAATGTTATATGTTGACAACAAATGTGGTAATAAAGTGGATTTACCTTTTCATCAGAGATGCCATGGTTGACCAACAAAGCCATTCCCTTTTCGGAGAGGGCTTTCTGGAGCTGTTGGGCTACTCGGTTAACTACTGATTTGACGGGACATTCTTCAGTGCCTGCAATTGAAAGAAAATATAAAAATTCAGTTAGCTTCAAATGTCTAGTCATTTCAGAATTGTTAAATTTGTTTAATGAGTAGCACATGACTTTATTATGATTCACGATAGATTTAGTCCCGTGACAGTGCTAAAATAAAAACACTTAACCAACTTGGTAATGCAAACAGAGAAACAAATCTGTGATGGCTTTTACAGTCAGATTTTTATGGCCTTTGTATCTGTGGTTTTTGTCAATTTTGTTATCACACGAGTATTTGTAAACCATATCAGTTTTGGTCTTTGTTTGAATATTCTTCGCTGTTAAGTACAATCATTTGTACTATGTATAGTATGTCCACTGATTGATTCTCCTGGTTACTTACTTACTTAAGGTGGCCCTACAATCCGGAGTGGACCTGGGACTGAAGCAACAAGCATCTCCAGCCAGCTCGATCTTTAGCTAGCTGCCTCCAGTTTCGGACGCTACGAGGACGTTGACTAAGGTCACCTTCCACTTGCGTGCACCATCTGTATTGCTGTCTTCCTCTATTACGCTGTCCCTCGGGGACAGATTCGAAGACTTTGTTGTTCGAGCGAGAGTTTTGGCAGTCAACTGCTTTCTTAGCCCAAAGAAGCAGCGATTGGCAAGAGTTAGTTTTGGTTTGATCTCAGCGCTGGTGTCGTTGTCTGAATTAATAGCGGAGCCTAGGCAGACAAAGTCCTTAACTATATATCTGTCGAAGGGGACGTTCTGTCCGAGAAGTCGGTATTGGGTTTCCTGTCTTGTTGACAGCATATACTTGGACTTGCCCTCATTGACCCAGCGACCATCTTCGCCGCTTCTGCCTCAATACTCGCGAAAGCTTCGCTGACATCACGCTGCTTTTTTCCGATTATGTCAATATGATCGAACTTTTGAAAATCTGTACCTCTTGTGTTGGCGCGTGAGTTTTACACTATTCTTTCAAGAATGATGTTAAAGGAATCGCAAGACTCGCACTTCGCCTTGTCTAAATCCTTTTTGACATCAAAGCTTTCATTTCTCCATCGTCATCCCACAAACGAACGAGATGTCAAAAGTAGATATTGCTCTGTATAACTCGTCTCTTAAAATCGATGAAAGGGTGCAACGATTTGGAGCTAAGACGGCTATCATCGCAAGAGATCGCCAAATCCTTTTCCGATCGAGTGTCCCGTAATCTCTTAAGAGGTTCTGTGCCGCCAGAATTATGTGTTGAAGACCAGTGGCCACATTGCCAAAAAGCCATCTGAGATGCTACCTAAGATATGCTGGGTTTCACTCGGCCACCACCACGAAACCCCTGGTATCGATAAGCACATGCAGCCTTGCGAAAAAGCATGAACTCTACAAGCAGTACAGGAGAGATGATTACCGGCGCCTCCTGATGAAAAAGAAGGACCATGAGAAGCTCACGGTCGAGGAAAATGAGAGATAGTACTCCAGGAATGAGATTCGGAAGTCTTACAAAATGGTAAAAAAGAATATACCACGAACACAAACCCCGAAACGAAGCCTATAGACACGATCAAAGGAACAAAGTAGTAGGGTCGCAGTCCTTGCTGAGGATTTGGAAAGAGCATTTCTGTAGACTGTATAATGGCGACGACGAACCAAATACCGTTGTTAGGCAGAATGAATCTTTCAATCTGGACGATGTAGACCAACAATTCCGTCCACCCGACCCGGATAAAGTGAGGATAGCTATGTCTAAGCTTTAGTCCAACAAAGTTGCTGGAGCGGACGGCCTGACTGCCGAGCTCATCAAAGCGGCAGGTGATATCTTGATAAGGATCATACACTAACTCATCTATAAAATATGGTCGCGCAAATGTATGCCCGATGAATGGAACCTGAACATTGTTTATCCGATCCTCAAAAAACGAAACCCTCTGGATTGCGCGTACTACAGAGACATCAGTTTGTGTGAACGTTTGAAGCCTTTCGTCAACAACTGATTCACCCATATCAGTGTGGCTTTAGGCCAGGAAAGTCCACCTTCGGCGTGGGTTTAACGGTCAACGAGTACAAGACCAAGTATATGCAGTCAACCAGAAAGGACACCCAGCATCCCTGACAGATATAACTTTGAGATAGTTAAGGACCTTGTTTACCTAGGCTTCGCTATCAATTCAGACAACGACAACGACACCAGTGCTGAGATCAAACGAAGAATAAGTATTGCCAATCGCTACTTCTGGGGGCTGAAAAAGCAATTGGCTAACAACGCCCGTTCTCGAACAACAGAAGTGTTTTCACTTATTTTTTCAAAGGACAAGTACAATTGCCTTATAAACAATTCAAAGGAATCATAATTAAAATAATTTCACTCCTCGCTGCGTTTAATACTGAGCAGCATACATTTTTAGATTTCTTATGCTCTCTTCATTTGGAAGGACATTTTTGTGACGGACGAGAATGATGTGTGTGTAAACACATAAAAGAAGAAAATAAGTTGTTGCTGCTAAAGTGCAAGTAAACGGATTGGGCAACAAAAAGGACATTTTGGGCATTTCATCTACAATGTAAGGACTTAGGTATTTTTTTTTTCGTTTTTTAAAAGTTTAACTACTATTTAAAAATATGTATAAACAACAAAGGCTTGAAGTGGTTTAGTCTTCCAGATTCCTGAAGGCTTGTTGTAAGTCCTCGTACAGTTGATCGAAATCGGCCTTGATTTTAGCTTCACCATCCTTGATGGGGTCCTTGAACTACATAGAAGACAGTTGGTACATAATGTTGCCCGTGGTCTCCCTGATCACTTTCCACGTGATCTTGTTATCAGACTGAGCGGTAGATTCAACTGAACGACGAGCCATATCGTAGAAGGCAATGATGTTCCTCAGCATACTTGTAGAATGGGCAGAAACGATCGTATGAAGAGTAGGAGTTCTGTTGTAGGATTTCCTTGACCTTGGTCCTAAGTGGCACGAATTCGACAAAGTTCTTGTCATAGAAATCATCTAGGGCACGGATGTATTTACTGTACGAAATAAGCTAGTTGATGGAGGAGAAATGTTTGCGTTGGGTGAGTTTCTTATCCAAACCCCAGAACACCTGTACAATACCAAGTGTAGAAGAAGTGACAGGATCTGAGAAATCAGCACCAGGAGGTGATGCAGCACCGACAATTGAAACGGAACCCTCACGTTCTGGGTTACCCAAACATTTGACACGACCGACACGTTCGTAGAAGGAGGCCAAACGGGCTCCCAAGTAGGCTGGGTAACCAGAATCGGCAGGCATTTCAGCAAGACGACCTGAAATCTCACGAAGAGCCAAAGCCCAACGAGAGGTAGAATCAGCCATCATGAATACGTTGTAACCCATATCACGGAAGTATTCAGGCAAAGTGATAACAGTGTAGATGGAAGCTTCACGAGCAGCGACAGGCATGTTGGATGTGTTGGCAACAAGAGCGGTACGTTTCATGATCGATTCGGTGACACCATCGATTTCAACTGATAACTCGGGGAAATCACGAAGTACTTCAGACATTTCGTTATAACGCTCTCCGCAACCAACGTAGACTATGACATCTGAATTGGAGTACTTGGACAAGGCTTGTGAAATGACAGTTTTACCACAACCGAAAGCTCCGGGAATGGCAGTGGTACCACCTTGGACACAAGGAAACAATACACGTTGACCGGTCAGAAGTGGATGATTACCTGGCAACTTCTCAGTAACTGGACGTGGTTGACGTGCAGCCCATACTTGTAACATACTGTGTTTGCTGATCTCTCCATCGAATTCGGTTCCCAAGACAACATCCTCGACATGGTAGTTACCAGCTGGTGCAATATAACGAACTATACCCTTTGAGCGAGGTCCAACGAACATCTTGTGCTTGACGAGAGTGTTTTCATGTACCAAACCGTACAAGTCACCTCCGGTAATGTGTGATTCAACTTTTACGTTGAGTGGATTGAATTCCCATGTAATCGTACGGGATAGAGCGGGCACATTAACAGCCTTTGGCATGTAAATGGAGTTGGTCAGCTCGTTGATGTCTTTCAATGGACGTTGGATACCGTCGAGAATACTGCCCATAATACCGGAACCTAATTCAACAGAAAGTGGCTTGCCAGTACGGAACACTGGATCTCCGACAGTGACGCCAGATGTTTCTTCGTATACCTGAATGGTGGTGATATCACCTTCGAGACAAATGATTTCACCCACTCGGCTCGAACTAGCCGACACGCACCAACTCGTACATAGCTGATCCAGACATGCATTCTGCTGTTACGACGGGACCGGATACGTCAAAGACACGTCCATAGATGGACTCCTTCTCCTTATCATCCAAGCACTTCAAATTGGACATTGTGGTGTTGGTTTAGCGTTGTTTGTTAGTGAATCCGCTAAGTTGAATTGAAAATTTTAAATTTTTGCTTGTGATTTGGCGAAAGAGTTTTTTTTTTTTTTGCGGTCTACACTTGAAACAAAAAAACGTTGCGTTTCACCAACAGAACAAATACCTACCTACAAGTGACCCTATATACGACCTTCATAGTCCCCGTCCTGCACTATGGCACAGAGGAATGGACTTTATCCAAAATGAATGAGCGTTCTCGTAGGTGATTTAAGAAGAAAATGGAGGAGGAGATACAACGACGAACTCTACAGTGGACACAATTGGCAATGGGATAGCTCAACTCACACCGCGACTCAGGTGTGGGTGGAAGGGGACCTCAGCCAACTTAGTGCGAAACTGGAAGCAGCTAGCAAAAGATCGAGCTGGCTGGAGTCGCTTGTTGCTTCAGGCCCAGGTACACCCCGGACTATAACGCCATCTTAAGTAAGTAAGTAAGGCGGAGATCAGGTGTAATTATTTTCCTCTACAGAAAGGCAGTAACGCTGGCATATCTAAGATACAATACGTGGATAGTGACTCAATACGATTAACCTTGTTGCTGATTTGTTTTGCAAAGAAAACCTCTTTTCCTAACTTGGCGTTAAAAGCACTAGGGACGATCATAATGTTGTTCAAGCAAGCAGCTCGCACAGAAAGCAACGATTTTGAAAGAAGTCCATCTTCCTTTTGCTGCACATGTCAACTTCGCAAATTCGCAGATAATGTTGACAATTGAAACAAGTTAATCTTACGCCAGATTGAAATATTCTGTCGTCGACATTTTGACAGATAAATTCGTGTATTTAATTGATTACACATTCATTGGCTAGATGACCGTTGCGATATAGGAATGACATTCGACTGACACTTGATAAATAGCAGAGTTGACAGAGTTGGCCTTGACTGTTAGCGTATTCTTGATTATTAATGGCAACACATTCTAAGTGCTGAACTACTTATTCGAAATCAAATTGAAAACACTCAATTTTCGAATGAAAAGCTCATTTTAAAAATAGTCAACTTAGACACTGCTAGACCAGACAACACCCCGGCAACTCTCTAATTAGCACAAACTTAAAATTAACTAATACGAGTAGCTAATTTTAGTTTTTCGACACTTACGACTAATTATCGTTAATCAGGTCGTTTGCCTATAAAGAGTGATTTCTATCATAATCTCAGATACATTTTACGATAATAGCACACATCAATACTCAGCATTTGCACCAATTTGTTGTAGTGTCACGCAACAATTTGTTAGATACAAACGAGTAGATTATGGCAGCTTCTACAATACGAGTACTTGCGCTTGGTGTGTTCTTTTTAAAAGCGAACTCAGATAAACTTGATAAAGGCAGAAGTATGAGTGTGAGCAAATTTAGTAACTGGTTTTAACTCGACATGTTACGAGTACTGTTGAGCATTGACTTAGCCGTAATTGCAGTTGAAATTCTTCGAAGTCGAAACAAAGACGTAGTGATTCACTTTCGATAAGCGTATGGCATTTCTCGATAATGAAACTTCACAGGGAATGTGTAAACATTACTAGCACTCATGATCCGTAATTAGGTTCTAATTGAATAACTTTTCCACCCTAGAGTGTCTCTGTAATTACAAAGCCACAAGACGCAAGCAATATGAATGACGGAAATGTCATTATGACCACCAATCCACGCATCCTGAAGATAATAAAGATTGTGGTTTTTGTCAGACAGTGATTTCAAAATTAATTTCGAAATCGTTTTTCGGTACGAAGACTCGTATGTCCATCGGAGATAAGAGGACTGTGTTGTATTTCATAACCTCGACATAAACAAACTGAGTGAGTATCTGTTGCGTAAACAAATTGTATGTGTCGCAGAACCAGTCTGGAATGGGCATTTCTATAAATGCACCTATTGAGTATTCGTATCTAGTTTCGATAGATCCAAATGGTTACCGATTTCGTAATACGAGTACATATCAGGTAGTAGGTAGTTGTAGTTGCAATTAAATTGCCTCTAAGTAGATATTATTGACAGCAATTTAGTAGTAATTAGGCGCCGATACCGACATTCCTATTACACACATCAACTTGTTGACCGAACGACTTAACGCGTGACCTTTAAAGTTCATCTTCTCTCCGTCATCGGTGATGGTGTGACGTGTAGTTTATGTATCCACACGTCAAAGGAATAAATAAAAAATAAAAAACTACCAACATACAGACTTCCGCAGAGATGCAGCAAGAATCAATGTCTGTTGACGTTTTATTTGTTTGTTTGTTTTTATTTGTTAAAACCCAGTCGTGGAAGCTTTCGAAGGAGAAAATAATAATTTCGGCAAATACGAGATGTTGACAAGTTCTGTGTCACTGTGTGCTTCTTTGGCGTCTGTGTGCTCGTATTCGTGAATTACTGGCAAAAACTCGTAAATTAATGTCACACGATTTAATTTTGTTTCCATTTTTATGATAAATAGCTTCGGTACAGTGCGCACAAACTTTATACCGACTACTTGACGCTTATAGACGTAACACACAAAAACAGATACAGGTACGGTACGAGATAAAACACACTAAACTGGAGGTATCTCAACTGGCGGTTTAACATGTCAAAACAGCGCGTAATTTAAGCGCACCTTCTTATTTTTTGCAATTTTTGTTTCGTGTCTTGGTTTTGTTTTTCGCCAATTCTTTGGGGTTTTTGGTTTTTTTTTTTTTTTGCTTTTTCGAAAAATTGATTTTTGGGGGGTTAAAGATTGTAGTGTCTAATTAAATGTTCACATGACATCATGTAGAAGTGTTAAATTTAGCAAGCGCAAATACTTTTAACGAGATAACTAAACGTACTGGGGCTTAATGAGCCAGAAGGTAGTTATCTTAACTTGACAGCCACTTGTGTGCTGTTTAGTTTTCTTTTTGTTAGTCTTCTTTCTTGCCACCAGTGTTCAATGTACCAAATAGTAGGAAATGTTTTCGTACATGAAATGAGCACATTCATCCTCAAGAACCAATGAACGCATCCACTCCAACTTGACGTATATTTGGCAAGTGACATTTATGCAAAGTTCCCGCATAAAAGGTTTTTGACGTCAGTTGCTTGCAATCATGAAATTGGGCTCGCTCGAAAATCGTCTTCGCCGCAAAAATGCGCCTGTGAAAGATGTGAAATCTTTCGGATGTTGCGGCCACTGAGAATCATACGAAACTTTGTGTATCGTATCGGGGAGTTATTTGAGGTAGAATAGCTGACCGTTCAAAGTCCGGCCGTCCGCGCACTGTGCGAATGCCACCAGTCATTAAAGTAGTGGAGAATCGAATTCGTGGAAATCCGCTGCGCAAGGAGAAAATAATATCTCGGGAGATAGATGAAGAATCGTTTAACAAGCAGAGCGATAGAGTGTATGCTCTATTATTATGACAGGCGTCTGAAATCTTTCCAAGAGTTCAACGTGGGCACCCCCCCCTCCCCAGCTTCTGTGGTGGTTCGGTGGGGAGTTTCCAACGTTGAGGTCACCGCAAAGGGTCAGGTAAACATTTCTCCAAGAAAGCTGTCGAAACTTCCGCGAAAGTGCATCAAGCGGATGTCTTAGAGAACGTTGTAGAGCCCCTTTACAAAATACCATTTCCAAATAAACTTTTCAACAAAACTCCGCTCCAGGTCAAAAAGAAAAAACGACTTAAACATGGTTCAAAACCCACATTCCGGACTTAATTTTTACGGATGATTGCCCATTTGGTAGCCCAGACCTCAATTTATTAGACTGCAAGACTATGGTCCATTCTGGAGGCTTTTGCTTGCACTACTCGACGTCCAAGTATTGAGCCTTTGAAGCGCGGACTTGTCGGAAGAGTGGAAAATTCTCCAATGCATGCGTTTTATTTTACTAACCAAAAACCACGTGCCAAAACATCTGTTAGTCCTAGGTAGATTTTCTGTGAAAGGATATGTAATGGGGCCAGGCAACACAACATAAACTAATCACTAGTTCTGTGGATAGAAGCAAGACATATCCTGACTGTGGGGAACATGTGGTGACGGCCTTTTATCTACACTGCTATGGTGCATCCTGGTCGACTTTCTGTTTAACGTCTCTGGCAGCTCTAACTTTTACGAGCAAACATATGCAGATGATGTAGCTGTACCTTCGATTGGGTTATGCTTAGCGATAAAGTGGTCTGGAACCCATGCAACCCTAGATATAATGAACAATTACTTATACTTAAATTCGCTTCAGTCCGTGGTCACCTTGGCCTCAACAAATAGGCCTCTTCAGTTAGCACTCTAACCACTTCGAGTTGGTTGAGGTCCCCTTCCACATGAGCGCGCCACCTAAGGCGATTCCAAGGTGGAATCGAAGACTCTTTGGGCTGGAGCGTTGGTGTTTGTTCTCTTCAAGCCATTTTATCTTAAGCGACTAACTTGGGTTTCTTACAATTTTCTCAAGTATGGATGTTGTCAGGACAGGAGATCATCTTGCCTAAACCCCTTTTCGACATTAAAGGTCTCGAAGAGATTGTTTGCGACCTTCACGGAGAGGCGTCACGTCATTTTGCACACTTTCTATTGAATTCGCATCAGGACTTTGAGGCGGCCAATCGAACATCTCTATACCATTTTCTTCTTTCAAATGCATGCAGAGGTGACTCTGATATTTTGGGTATTTATCCTCTTGCAAAATTCAGTCGTAATTGTTTCGTACATACAGAGATTCCGCAGACTTTAGCAAATCCTTCTGGTAGAATTTTACTATGAATTGTGCGTCGAGGCTTTGTGTGTATATTCCGACTCTTTTGGCCGAGAAGCAGCCATAAACATGAACTTTTGCTGAATGTTTTACTTTTCACATTTTTTGTTCAACCTTTCTTGCAATAATTACAAACAAAAAAATTACTCAACTGTAAATATGATGTTGCTCCAATCCTGGTCTAAATTCTACGTTGCCTAACTTAGCCTCTTTCCAATATGTTTTTGGGTCAGTAGCGCTTTAGATTTTGTACTCCTGTTTTTCATGTCAGATTCTGCAAAACGGCGTCGTATTGCGTTGATGGATACTTTAATTCCTTTTCTGGACAATTTTTCTTTTGCGTTCCTCAGACTAATTGTGGAAAAAAATTCACAAATTACTTGATTGTCCTTACTGGACGTGCTTGCTTTGGTCCCTCTACCGGCCTCTGATGTTTCTAAATATGCTGCTGTCGACTTAATGCACATTTGTGGCCCTTTTGGGCGAGTTACTAAGAAAACACTTTCGAAACGCTTTTTAACAGCCGCACCTATTTTGTAATGATTTTATACCGCTGAAGTATGGAAATATATTGAAGAATTGAAAACAATGCGCGATCTGCAATTAAATGCAGAAAACAATTTGGCTACAAACGAGTTTGTGTGAGTACAGTAAAAGAAGTAATTTAACACACGCTTTTCTGGAACACACTGTATAACGTATCTGCCATAGTAACTGTTGAAGCCATGGTTGATTCAATGGTGTGAATTTAATCCAAGGCGCTGACGGCTTTCTTGTGGTGTAAATGAACTGATGATAGGACATGGGGCTTGTCGACGAGGACCGTGTAGATCCTACGGTTGTTAACTGCAACAAGCTTTCTGGTACATACAGATTCCAAAGAACTTCTACTCTGTTTTAGGCACACTGTGGAGTCTGCCTCCCCTTAATATTCATATTGCATGCAGCTGCAGCTGTCGTTTAAGAAGTCACGTTCTGTTTAAAAAGATGCAATCTGTATACTGCATCATACACAGGAGTCTATTAACTCTGATTGTATGATGCAATCACGCAAGTCGACCTTCCCTGTGGAAAAGAATGGTTCGGCCAGAATCTGAGCTAGAAAAGGAACGCAATAGGGTCTTCACGGGTGTCTCTAAAACCGATCTTAGATGCGGGTTGGAGTACCACTACTTCTCGCTGGAAGAACTTGCGTCTGCCTTCTAAATGGAGTAAAACGCAATCCTAATGAGGAGGGTAAGTATCTGCGTCTATAGCGGCAGATACAAAGGCTTTCCTAAGACCTCTCACTTGTACCAAGCTGGTAAGAGTACGCAAAGCTTCTCTAAATGCAGTCGTAAGGCTGAATTTACTTGAATCTTGCTGGTACTTCAAGTCCAGTAATAAGATCGAATGAAATGAACGATTCAAAGGAGAATTTCTCAGGACACGAATTTGCGTTAAGACTGCCTGTTGCTCGCTTAGGACTTCGTTTGACGGTTGATTATCTTGCGAGCTTAACTGCAGATGGGAAGTTTATCCAGGACGCCGGCAGACCAAATAAATGCTTTCCGATATCTTCAAAAAGTCATTTAAAAGTAGCACTGCTTTTGTTATCGCCGTAGTATAGTCTCAGATCATGACATTGCCGTAGATCTGAGCATGTGAATTGTACTATAACAATACAATTCGTAATTGTAATCCCTAGCAACCAGAATATCTTCCCGCAAATAAATAAAATATTTCGGTGGAAAGATGGAAACGATCTTCGATCTAGAGATCGCCCAAACGATGGACAACGAGCTAATACTCCCAATAGCTAGTATAGATCCAGAAGTAGCTATTAAAGATGGTGAACTCTTTGTTATCAAGAATTCGAAAAAGTTGGAGGCTACCTATATTCAAGTGTGCAACCTAAACTACGACCTCGAGAATCGAATGCTTTTGGGCAATTTTTACCTTTGAAATGGAACAGCTCCCGTTCATTTCGAAGGAGTAGTTCCAATGATCTAGGAATCATCGAAAAGTAAGATTTAAGTGGGAGCTTATGGCATATCGAATATTATGCTTCGACATATTCCACTAGAATCGCTTGTCATTTACACACACATCACACTGTGTGTGACACTGCAATGAATATGCTAATGCCCATTTACAGACAAAGGTTGTGATGATATTCGAAAAATAGATAAAAACACGTACAATCCGGTGCCTGGTACTTCTAATCCAATATATTCGTTTACTGACGACAGTACTCTCTTCTTATGACAGTCGTTCTCGAACTCACGTCGCTGCTCTTCGGCTGTAAAACGGGAAAGGCAGCGTATGCTAAGCTCATTAAAGTCCGATATAAACAGCATTGCTAAATGGAGAACCAACAACAGAGTGAAATTTAATGCTTCAAAACACAATGCTGCCTGCTGTCGTTAAAACCAAATTTAAACACCCAGTCATTATCCATGAATGGCACTTCCATCGTCGAAACTGAAAAACTTTCCATTCCCAGTATGCATGTCAATGACAACCTAGGTTGGAACGACCACATATTCAATGTCGTTAAAAATGCTGCGACATATTTAGGTTTCCTCAAGCGATGTATAAAATACTTCACCCCCTCTTAACTGGCCACAATATATAAGGCGTTCATCAGCCCAAAATTGGAGTACAATGCCCACATTTGGTCAGGTGCTCCTAAAACATATCTGCACTTGTTAGATAGGATTCAAGACCGTGCGATAAAACTTATAGGTGGTGCTAATATTAAAGATTCAATTGACACCCCTAAACTCCGAAATAATGTCTCTTGCGTTACCTTGTTCTATCATTATTTACGGCGTTCAGCCGTAACACCCATCTCACGTATGCGCATCAGTTTACTCTCAAGCCGACTTACGGAGGTACTTTGGAATATCGCGATTCTATCCTAAGCCGCACAGCTCGCTTATGGAATTCCCTGCCGAGCTCGTTATTTCCTAGTCATTATAACTTTCAAACATTTAAAACCAACGGAAATTGAATGAACCATTCAATGGCGGCGATGAAGGCAATGATTTCCGTCCGCCGACCAAAATTAAGTTGTTTTTTTTTCTGTCAGAACAAAGCATTCAGACAAAGAACTGGTTCAATGTATGTTACTCTTTGTAAGCTCCTTTTAATGGAATTTCTCAGTCTTCCGAAGAAAGATGAGTAAGCCTTCAGTGGTAAAGTGCCTACAGTATCAGCACCCTTCACGTCAACGCTGAATACTTGCATCCTGATGCCAGCGTAAGCCAGGCATTCACAGTGTAACATGTTGTCTCACTTATGCCCAGCACATTTAAGTGTAGTGCCCCGTCACGATGCCAGTAATCAGTCTGCAGTCTTTCCTGTTGAGGGATGACAGGAAAGCCGCTGACCTCTTAGAGACATCAGGAAGCATTCGTTTGGTCTCCCTGCCACCTGGAGTCATGTGCCCTCTGCAGATGTGCTCAAATGAGACCCAACTGACAATGGAAGCCTTAACCGAGAACGCAGGCAGACCTAACGCAGGTTCGGTTCCTGAAAAACTCTCCCCTGAGTCTTGCCTGGTAAGTCCATCGGCGATTTCACTTCCCGTGATCGCATGGTGACCTAGGACCCAGACAAGACTCAGTGAATTTAGCCTTTCGACTGCGTTCAGTGATGTGTTGCATTCTCGGGCTAGCTTGGAGGTCGTAAGAGGATTCCACAAGGCCCTAAGTACAGCTTGGCTGTCGCTACAGATGCAAATTCTTTGCTCTGTTCCACCCCTTCTTCACAATATATTGTAGTTCATTGCCATCAGAATTATGTATATATCCGATGGAAACTCAGACCTAACGAGGAGTGAAATCTAATGTTGATGTCCTCCAGATAGACAACAGTGTCGCATCCTAAATAGGTTTTGAAGTCATCCTTTCCTGCCAGTTTTAAAAACAGCGAAAGTCGGTTTCGTATTTTTTTCAGCAGCAAGAGTTCTTGTGCCAGAACAGACGGCATGCCAATATAGTCTAAGAGCACGCTGCAATTTTTTATGCAATGACGTATTTTCGTGAGAGCATACCAAAAAAGTTTCAAAGTTCCCGCACCACACCACCGTGTGGCGCTCCCATTGTTCCGATTTGAGTTCTGTTTTTTTTTTTTTTTTTTTGTTAAGTTGGTAAATCTGTTGTTGACATTCCTCTTCATCTTAGCGTCATGGCTTGACATTTGCAAAAGTTACGTAGGCAAGAGTACATCTCTGTGTGTGTTGGCGATTTTTTACAACTTTAGAAATAGATGGAATTTGCAAGAATGAACTTGTACGATTATTAAATTTTGCTTAAAAAACGGGTTTAATGGTGCGCGAACGTTGGAAATGTTGGAAAAGTGTTTCGGCAACGATTCTCTAAAGAAAACGGTCGTTTACCAGTGGCACGAGCGGTTCAAAAGTGGTTGTGAGTCAATCGATGATGATGAACGCTCATTGATAAAGTAAAAGAAATGTTGGTCAATAACCGCAAATTAACCATCAGAGATATAGCGGAGGACTTGAACATTGCCTATGGATCCTTCCAAGACATTTTGGTTAATGATTTGCGTTTCCGTCGTGTAGCAGCAAAGTTGGTGCCAAAAGACCTCAATTTCATGCAAAAAAGAGACCGTGTTGACGTCGCAAAAGAGATGATTTGCGAGGCTGAATCCGATCCCACATTGATCAAAAGGATCATTACTGGAGACGAGACGGGGGTTTATGAGTACGACACGCAATCCAGATATCAGGCAAGTGTATGGCGTTCACCAAATGAGCCGAGACCAAAAACACCACCTCGTTTTCAGTCAAAAAAGAAGGCAATGCTCACGGTTTTCATGGATTACAACGGTGTAGTGCATCATGAATTTTTACCAGAAGGCCAGACAGTAAACAAAGAGTATTACGAGTATTTGGGCGGTATGAGACGTTTGCGTGAAGCAATTCGCCGAAAGAGACCAGAATTGTGGGCAGAAAACTCGTGGATTTTGCACCATGATAATGCACCGTCGCGGTCGCACAGTGCCATCATTATTCGTAATTTTTTGACGAAAAATGCAACAAATACCATCCAACAGCCACCGAATCACCTGATTTAGTTCCCTGTGACTTCTTTCTATTCTTTCGAGTTAAAAAACCACTACGGGGAACGCGTTCCAGCAGCCGAGAGGAAGTAATGGAAAAGTCGCAGGAAGCACTGATTGACATACCGGAAACGGAATATAAAAAATGTTTCGAGGATTGGATCAAGCGCTGGCATAAGTGTGCTGCAGTCGATGGGGATTACTTTGAAGGGGACAATATAGATTTGGACAGGACATTTGCCAAGTAGTGAAGACCATTTATCAAACGCCATCTATCAAACTGTCTTTCAGTGTGGCACTTGTCAAATGAACGCAAGTCATGCTCCAAAGAAATTTACAAGTTGGCCACGCACAAAAGAATCCTGGGGCATTCATGTAGATTTTCCAGGTCCATTTGAGAAACACATATGGATGATAGTTCTCTACTCCTTCTCGAATTTTCCGTTTATCGTCAAAATGGCTTCTTGCAGTGTTTGCACTGGAGAAGTTACCGAAAACTATAGTGTCCCACAAGGGAACTCAATTCACGTCAGGTGAATTTCGAGATTTTTGTAGCCGCTTTTTGATTCAACAGAACACTTCTGCTCCTTGTAATCCGGAGTCCAATGGAGCCGCCGAACGAATTGTGGGAACGTTCAAAACAGGGGTATTTTTAGCAACATATCGGACATTAGCTGGTAACGATGGTAAATCACCTGCAGAGAAGCCCCATGGACGTTGCCATCGAACTGTTCTATCTGACATGCGACCCGATCCAAATGCTCACAGCAAAGTTAAATGGGTTAAAGCAGTCATCTTGGAATTGTTGGGAAGGAGGATATACAAGGTCGAAACTGAACATGGGACTATTTGGCGTCGTCATCAAAAACCAGGTTTTCGAAAATCAACAACCCATTTCAAGATTTCAGGCAAGTACGACGAATCATCAAGCTGAACACAATCCATCGCTTGAAGCACCACTTTCATCACCACCAAAGATTGGAGAGGATTCAGTGATTGTGACGAATTCACCATCAGCGCCTGTGATTGAGATCACATCACCTAATGCACCAGGTTGCTTAACGTCTGTTGAAGCTGAAGAAGCCGATCGTGCAAGTCGAGCTTCAAGTTCCCACATTCCTACAACCCAGCTTAGATGTGTCAGGAAAAAGTGAATCCGGTTCAATAAACCTCCTAGTTCATCAAATTCCAGACGATCCGAATGCTTACTAAAGAAAAAACAAATCGCGATGAATTCCAAATAAGTGCGGAGGAAACTGTTGAGTTTACAAGACGGAGCTTCAAACACAAGAATCCGATTTACCTTCCAGCACTTAGATGTCGCCCAGTGAAGTTTCCGTCTTTGTCCACCATGATAACATAGGATCTTTCATTAAGCGCTTCCTATCTTTAAATTTAAATAAAGCAAAGTGTGTGTGAGATATCATTGAAATTTTTTACTCGTTTTAAAGACCTATCGATGTCCGCCGCCGCTTCTCTGGATGGCGCGCATCCGAAATGTCCAATTTTCCATGACTCTGGCGCATAAATCAGGCTGAATTTGACCGATGCCACGGGTTATGTTTGCGGTTTGTGGCTTAATCGCGTAGACCTGCGATTTCAGAAAACCATACAAGAAAAAATCTAACGAGGTCAAACCGCACGATATCGGTGGCCGATTCATATCACCTTCATGTGAGATGACCATGCCCTCGAATCACTCGTGCAGAATTTCCAATGTGGCGTGACCTGTGTTGCACGTAGCGCCGTTTTGTTGAAACCACATGTCGTTGGTGTCCATATCATCCAATTTAGGCCAAAAGAAGTTGGTAATCATCGACCTATAGCGCTCGCCGTTGATGGCAATGGCCTGGCCAACGTCGTCCTCAAAGAAATAGGGACCGATGACGCCGCCAGCCCAAAATCCACACCAAACAGTGACTTTTTCAGGATTGGAAGCTCTTGGATCTCATGTGGATTGGTATCGTCCGAAATTCGAAAATTACACTTGCGGTCATAAAAACCGCACCACCTAATGAGTTCTCAAAAAGTGCCTAATTACATCAGATCGTAAGAGTTTTTCCCATACTAATGAAGGGTATTCCCCATAGCGGAGTTCGGCCTTGTATTCACTGCAAAAAAAATCAGTTTGAATTGAGTTGTGACGGTAACAAGTAAAAAAAAAATGAAATGTCTGGTAAATATCATCAACTGACTCGGGACGAAAAAGTTCAAATATTGACTTTAGTCGAAGAAGGGCTTGGCTATCGTGAGATTGCGGTTAAAATAGGATGCTGTCATTCAACTATCGTACGACTGATGAAGAAAAAAGTGCTGTCCGTATAAGAGCAGAGCTGAGTGAATTTCATCAAGTTGATCTAAGCACCGAAACCATACGCCGACGGCTACGGGAGATAGGTTTATATGGAAGACGACCAGCGAAAACCCCTCTCCTAACCACAAAAATGAAAAAAGCTCGCTTGACGTGGGCAAAAAAGTACGAAGATTGGACGCAGGATTATTGGCGATGTGTGATATGGTCCAATGAAAGTAAATTTAATTTGTTGTGTGCCGACAATTTGCCATACGTACGACGGTCAGCAGGTGAAACGTTCAAGGACGAGTGCATAGTCAAAACAGTGAAGTTTCCTCAAAGCCAGATGATTTGGGTATGTTTTTCTTTTTACGTTTCGGGCCCTTTGCACTTTGTTAATGGAGCTATGAACGCTCAAAAGTAGAAGAAGTAGTAAGGGAGTTTTTGGCACCAGCAATTGAACAGCATTATTCATATACTGACAAGTGCATTTTTCAAGATGATTCTGCGCCTTGCCACCGCGCCAAATCCCTAAGTAAAGTGTTATAAATCAACTTCTAGATGTCTACTTTATAAATAATAAACAGACAAGTAACTAGAGTCTTTCAACAATTTTCAGCTCAAGACAACGTTTGATGACCTCGGAATTACCAGACTAGACTGGCCAGCTAATTCGCCCGATTTAAGCCCAATCGAACACTTGTGGCACGTAATGAAACGTAAGATGGCTGAACATAAACCAGAGAGTAAAAAAAAGCTAAATGAAGTTCTGGAACATGTATGGAATACTGAAATTTCAAGGGATATTACTGAACTTCTAGTAAACTCGATGCCTTCTAGAATAAAAGCGGTTATAACCGCCAAAGGAGGAGCAACTCGGTATTGATAATTTTTTGGTAAAAGTGGCATATCTAAACATTTTATATACACATACATAAAAAAATGTATCGTTTGATTTTGTTAACTAATGACTATTAAAATATTTAAAAAAAATAAGAAAATTAACTGGTTTTTCTTTCTTTGTTAATATCTTTTTTCAAACATTCAATAAACAGATGGAAATTAGATAGAAATACTTATAAACTACTGCGGAGTACTCAACAAAAATTTCATTTCATTATAAAAATTATTATCGTAGTTATTAACAATTCTTCAATCATTTTGATATGGTGCGGTTTTTATGACCGCGAGTGTATGTTTGTTGACGTACCCGTTCATCCAGAAATGGGCCTCATCGCTGAAGATGATTTTTCGATTAAAATTAGGGTGAGTTTCCAACTCTCCAGAGCCCATTCAGCGAACACACGTCGTTGTCTATGGTCGTTTACCTTCAGCTCCTCGGTCAGTTGAATTTTGCCCAAGTCACGACGCAAAATTCGCCAAGTTGTGGTCTGCGAAAGGCCGAGTTCTTATGAGCGACGCGAGATCCACTGCATCGGATTCCCCTGCACACCCTCACGGACAGCGGCACTGTTTTCGGCAGATCTTGCCTTTCGTTGATGGACGGGTGTTGGTTTATCGTTTACTGAACCAGTGGACTCAAATTTATCCACCACACTGCGAATAGTCCTCTCGATAGAACGATTATGGCGACCGTAAAATGGGCAAAGCGCGCGGAACTTTGTCCGAACAGAACACCCATTTTGATAAAACAATTTTATCATTTGCACGTGTTGTTAAATGCTAAGTCCGGCCATAGTGATGTGGCAAAATAGACTGAATAAATGACAGCCAATTTGACAGATGTAGCTTCAACAATATGGCCGCTATCAACTGTCAAAATTCGGACGTCCTTATTGGAAGACCCTGTACTTGACGTTTCTAAGTACATTGCTTTTCCGCTGCCAGCTATCTTTTGGATTTTCTTAGTGGACATAGTGAATTGCCTACTCCCACATTCGTATTATACATGAATAGAGCAGAATTAATCTACTGACTTAATTGGCTAGGATATGGAAGGAGAATAGAAATCAGGGGAGATACCATGTACCAGAGCGGAAAGCTGGCTGCTAAAGCTTATCAAGAACTGGACACAAACTTTTTTCCCCAACTGTCAATTTTTAAAGCAAAAACTGTCGGTTTTTTAAAGCATCCACCATGAAGTCCATGTGAGACTTATAACAAACCATTATGCTGCATGTGAACCAGACTTAAGTTTCTATTCGTGGGAAGGAGCACTATTCTGATAATCTGCACCAGCTTAATACCTTTCTTAATTGCATTGCAACGTAATTAATCATACACACTCGTAAGATACGAGTTATTTAGATACTCATTAGCAGGTTAGTAAAGATAAATGTGCAATGTTCGACTCATTCTCGTGACTTACGACTGATCATTTACTAAATAAAGCAAGATATCTATCATAGCGTTTGAATAATTATAACCTCACGTGATTAATTTGAATAATAGTCGTTGCTCACGATCTGATTTTAAGCGCACGACAGATAATCCTACAAAGTCAGGTGTTTATTAGAGTACAACCAGCCATAAATTAAATTCTGGGGACACTTTAATCTACAATCAGGCATCTAACCAAGCCAATTAAACTAACTGGAAAGCTTAGATTTTGAAAAGCGACTTTTAAACCGATATCATCTTTAAGACCAGTTATTAGTTTTTTTTTTACGAAAACATTAGAAGCTAGACGAAGTTTTGCCATTAAAAGAGAGATTTATGCTCAGTAAGAATCCCCAGCGAAAGAAGAAGACTATGCTGCATAGAGAAAGGATACGAGAACATACTCGTTTACAATCTTTAAATCCTTGGGTCTTCTTCAAACATTTTCTGCTGTCTCTTGGCTTGTAAAAGATATCCAAATACTTTTAAATGTCGATATCATCTTCAAAGACTCTAAGCCAGATGTGGTCATCTAAGACTCTACAAGGCAGTAGATGAATTGTGATCACAGCAAACTACATACGATGCATCCATCTGAGTCATTTGATACTGAAAAACACGATTCATAAATGTACGAAGGATCTGCGATTTCTTCAAACACATACATATCGAATTTTTGGTAGGACAAGCGATGTCCATGTGATTCTTATACATCATGCTAAAGCAGTTCAAGGTACTGAGATATGTAAGACAATATCACCTTCATCGGTTGTTCTCAACGCGGCTTCATAGAGGTTTCCTGCAATTGACGAAAAACAAAGTGTAAGCTCTGGAAAATAAGATCCTGCAAATTCTACTCCAGTTCCATACGGAGAGACCAATCTTGAAACACTTTTTCGAGCATATTAGCTGGTATCTCGCCTCACTATGACGCGTGTAATGTTGTTTTCTAAGACTGCAATTGACGCGGGTTTACCGACATAGACGAATGATTTGGCGTATCCCTATAAAAAAAAGTCTAAAGGAGTCAAATCGCATGATCTAGCCGGCCCATTCACCGTAAAGGTAAAACGATCACCGTCACAGAAGTCAGCAGTCGCAAAGGCAACATTGGGTGAATTAGGTTACGAATTGCTCCCTCAGCCAGCATATTCCCCAGGTTTAGAGCCATGCGACTACTTCCTGTCTCCAAACATGAAGAAATGGCTCGGCGGTAAGAAATTTCTGTCGAATGAAAAGGCCATCGATGAAACAAACGCCTATTTTGAGGGCCCCGAGAAATCGTATTATTTTGAGAACTACTAGACGAAGCGTACCGACCTAAAAGGATATTATGTTGAAAAATGAATCGTTTTTTGCTGAAAAGAGTACTCCTTATTTCAATTTTCTGGGACTTACTAATCCACCCTCATATTGCGAGACTATGAGTATTAGCGCTGTACAAACTCTTTTTCGCCGAATTGATCACACTAGATCAAGGAAGCTGGATTTATAGCTATGGTCGCAGCATTGTCTTAAACTTAGTATTTATATGAGTTAGAGCCTGCACGCCAGCTCACGCCAGCGTAAAGCGGATATTTACAGAGGAGCAGCGTCGCAAAAAGTAGTGTCACTTATGTTTAGAACATTTGGGTGCTTAACAATAGCGTAGTGTTCCGTTAAGACACCACCAGGAAATCTGTAAACATCAGAGACGTCCGGAAGTATTCGTTTGCCCTGACTGCAACTTGGAGTGTCATGATACCTATATTTCTGCTCATAAAGGATCCAGTTGTCAATAGAATTTATTTTTTTGGAACCAATGAATTGGGAGCAAGTCACCCATCCGAGTGGGTTCAGAGAAGACTTTTAAGGTGATTCAGCATTGCCTGAGGTGCAACTTGGATGTCATCGGTTCTTCACAACATATAAAGAGTGAGCCAACAGCTAGTGTGGAAGTTTTCATTAAATTAAAAACATATTTATTGTGAAATCAATACAGAATTTTTTTGGTTAATAAAGTTCGGTCTATGGCAATTATGAATGGAACACAACATCGTTCATGTGACCACCATGGCTTCTGTTGCAAGCGACAATCAGAAGGTCAAAATTATCGAAGACGATAAAGTGGGTCAATGGCCGCAATTTCAGTTTGGATGTTATGTTTGAGATCCTGAATTGTCGCTGGGTTATTGGCATAGACCTTACTGTTCAAATAACCCCGCAATAAGAAGTCCAAAGGTGTCAAATCGCATGACCTTGGAAGTCAATCAAATTCTCCTCTAACCCAAATAATGCGATCTTCAAATTTCGTACGCAAAAAATTGATTGATTGATGGCTTGTGTCGGCGGTAGCACCATCCTCTTGAAACCAGAGATCGTCCAGACCCAGTTCATTCAATTTTCGAAAAAAAAAAAAAAAACAGCCGGTCAACAGCCGGTCGCGGTAACTTTCTCCATTCACTTCGGCGACAAATTGAGGTGCCCAGCTGGTTTTGAACACTTTCGCTCACAGTGGTGATGTTTTGGAGTGTATGTGTTGGCCGAGCATGCTGATATGGAGTTTCGATTATGTTGACCGAAAAATTCACGAATTTTACGAAATGTTACTTTTACAGTCCGCCAATTTTCGTAGTAAGATTGAATAACAAAAATGCTTTGTTGCGTGGTAAACGCCTCCATGACTCTAAGATTGTAAATATGACATGTGTCAAAATGATCAACCACATTGAATTCAGTAAATGACAGAAGTTGACAGCCAACATCCACACCATCTGTTGGGTTACCCTTTATATGTATTTCATTATCAACAGGATTGCGTCCATCTCCGTTTCGAAGGCAGACTCAAGTTTTCCTAACGAGGAGTTAAATCTGACGCGGTCGTCCTCCAGAAAGACACCAGCGCCGCCGCATCCGAGTACATTCCTTTCCTCGGACTCTGGCCGAAACCATTCCTGAGTACAGGGAAAGTCGGCGTCGTACTTTCGCAGTAACAAGATGGCATGTCTATAAGATCAGAGTCAAGGAAACAGGCATCAAAACTCGAATACCTGTTGTACCAACGACGGAAGATGGCTTTGAAAACGAAGACCGTGATATGAACATCAATGAAAGGAAAATTTATCAGTGCGTCTAGAGCAGAGAAGCCGAAACAGACTGTACTTTGGAGTCTGGTAAAGTCATCAATGACATATTATAAGCGCACTAACTGAAACTCAAACCAGATCGAATAAAACAAAGACAAGCTGATTTAATAAGAAACACTTTATTTGCTTACTAATAATCCTTAAACAATCTCTTTGAAATTACACTCCTCAAAACCGACTACCGCCAAGTACTGACTGCGAAAGACTGACTCCTACGTGCAGTTCTGGTTTTCTCATCTCTTTTCTTTCAGTGTGTATTTTAACAGATTGCATATTCGTTCTCGTATATTCGTATTATTTGTTTTTTACTTTTACATGTATGACTACTACAGTATTTATGTGAAAACTTGTCTTACCAAACAACTTATACGAAGGATATAGCTGGTATTATCACAACTGTATGGGTCCAAGGACTCTACTCGGTTCAAATCCGCATTACTTGCCAAACTTGTCCAAACGACACAACGTTGTTACTCGTAGAAACAAGTTTGTTATCCAGAATGGCACCCATGTACTTATTTCATTATATCATCAACCCCCCCAACCGATGACAGATACCAACTATGACGAATTGCGTTACTCACCTCATTTTCAGCTTCAGTGATAGGGGCTGATTGTGAGTCACTTCTTATCAACTTAAATGCGAAGTGAGTCTCTGATAGACAGTATCTTCCGGCTCAGCGTAAATGACATCAGGTCGTCTTAGTTTCTCGGTCACAAAAGCCCTCTTCGACTTCCCAGTAAGCCTCTAATATACCTCTAGCTGTAAAGATTTCAGCCTTCTTCGAAATAAGTTTTAAATTACACTGAAGGATGCTGCTTCCCTTCCTTAGTCGCTGCAGATCTACTTTCGTCAATGGAACAAACAGGACACGTCAGTTCAAAATATTTGGCGAGACTTCTCTAACTTGGTCTTGTTTTATTTTGAGGGATTTACTAAGATCCCCCATAAAGTGGGTCCGGTTGATTTTTCTCGAAATCTTCCATCCGATTAGATTGGATTCGATGCGTACCTATGGAAACTTGGAAGTCTCCGATAGAATTTCTCTGTTATTGCATAATCTACTAAGAGTACCTGTTTTATGAGATTAAGTCCTGACGAAAGTTGGCTAAGAGCCAACCAAAACAGATGGTAGTGTGAAGTTTGCGTGATGTTTGCCCCGCCCCAATATACATATATTCTGAGCATATCATCATCCTGGAATCAGACTATTCAATGGGTTCCGCCACTGTCTTTGGCGGTGGAAATATGATAATGCCAAATCCTAAAGAAACTAAGTAAAAGCAATGCAGAATTCGTGCTATTCAGCATCCGTTTCATTGCTTATCCCTGCAGTTGCTGCAGGATATCCAAGCAGAATTGTCCAAGTTTAGATGGTGGAAGTGGGTTTAGCACAAAAGGATGAGTTTTCGGTCTTTGCGGTAGCTCATCTAATAGTGGTGCTTTTCCACACTGAGAATATTAGATTTTCGCTTGAATGTTTTCATGTTTTCGGCGGCAATTGATGGTCCAATGGGTCCTGGCTGAGGGGTATTTAAAACTGAAGAAGTTTCGCGGAACCGTTGCACTCACGAACGAATTATATCGTTCAATCGCCGAACATTGTAATATGAATAAACAGGCCAGGGCGCACTCACGTAAGAATCGCCACTTTTAGAAAACGCCTCGATATAGTAAACGGCGAGACTACTACGACATTCGACTGAAAACCTCAGATTTTCGATCATTTAAATGACACTACCTCCTCCACAACCGTTTGTAAATTTCTGAGATATTCATATCCGGAAACATAAATCTGCCACCGGACAATTTTTATTATGTGTACTCCTGTAGCAACTCGCCATAACACCACAGAATTTGGCGTTGGGCTCTTTTGTCGAATATGCGTGCTTTTGGGATCGATGACTCTCTTCTTCATTGTATTAGGAATTACCTTTCGGAACGTTCAATTCAAGTTGTCCTAGATGGTTTCAAGTCTGATATTCACAAACTAAATGCTGGTGTGCCGCAGGGCTCCGTTCTGTCCCCGACACTTTTTTTAATTTTCATCAATGATCTCTTGTCTGCTACTTCTAATCCTATATGTTCCTTTGCTGCTATTCACATTCGTTCCCAGACTCACGTGCCTGCTCTTCGGCTGTAGAACGAGAACGACAGCGTATGATAAGCTCAACAAATTCCAATATCAACAGTATAACCAAGTGGGGAACTATCGGCACAGTAGAATTTAATGCTTCGAAACACAATGATGTCTGCTGTCGTTAAGGGGTTATAGACCCATTTTTCTCGATTTTTTTTCGGCATCTTAATAAATATTTATTTGAAATTGATTAACACTGTTTTCAAGTACTTGTATACATTTTTTCATAAAAAAAATATTGGCGGAGCTGCAGCTGTTTTCCGGAAGCGCCTTTTATTGAGCATCAGTGGCGGTGGACCTGATAACTCGGGAACAGCTCATTTAAAATCAAAATTTCAAAAAGATTTGGTTAGTATATTCTATTGGCTTGTGCTTGAACGACGGATTTGTCAAAATTATGATTTTTAGAGAAATAGCGGCAATTTTTACAAAAAGTTACATCTTCGAAGATCTCAATTTTCGGTTTTTTCGGTCTAGAAAAAAAAAATTCCCACAAAAAATGAAAATCCTTCGTTCAAGCACAAGCTATTATCATAACAAACAAACAGAAAAAAAAATTGGTGACGATCGAGTCTAGATTTTTGGAAATCGTGTCCACCGCAAAGGCGGCCAATTCCAGGGTCATACAGTAGTCTTTCTGCACCTTCTGCAACCTCGAGAGCGTCGATTTGCTGCTGTCTTCGGAGCATTCTACCCTCTCTTGTAGCCTTCTCTGCGCGTAGCTCAGCAGTCGTAATGCGAGACTCGTCCACGCTGGTGGCGATGTAGACATACGCGTTTCGACCGCAGAGCACTCCCAGTGTCTTGAATATCTAGAGCAGGGCTTTGTTTCCTTCATTAACCATGCTGGCAGATGCGTGAGCTGCAATTTGGGCAGGGATTGTTCCACCCGGAAGAGGTTTCTGTGATATTTTTCAAATAAGTTGATTGTAACTTTCATTAATGTTTTGCGTAAATCCGCCAACGGAACTTCCCAGGAGCTCTTGTTTGGATAGATCTTCGTAAATAGGCTTAATAGCCTTCAAAACTTCTTCATTACTGCCATTCACACCACGAGTCACTGCCGGCCGGGCATTTTTCATGGTGAGGTTTCTCATTCATCGAGCTGTAGTGAAAATACGTGGCCCAAATTCCATCTCTCATTCCAGAAGCAGACTCTGTATTTCTGCGAATAGCTAAACCGTAGAAAATAGTCGATTTATCTATGATCTTGGCTGTTAACTTGCCCTTCCCTCCGAGACCTCGATTTTTTTTTTGCAATCACGCTTTTGGACATGCCCAATGCATCCTCTTTTTACGACACTTGAACAATTTTACTAGAGCACTGTAAGTCCACGAATCCCCACCGCCAATATAATTGAAATATCTGATTCCAAATAATTTTTCTGCTCGTTCAAACATTTCCTTCATCGCATCCACTTCAATTTTGCCGGCTGATCTTCCATTCTTCGTATTCTGCTATATCTAGTCTTCTTTTCCAAACAGAGATGTAAAACCGCGTTTCTTGCGGTTTTTTTCTTGTTTGATAGCCAACTGGATGAATTTATCGAAAACAAATTTGACACTTTCAGATACGTGTTGCAAGATGATTGAGTGCGTATGATTCGACAGATCTTGTGGCATATCCATAAGTTCACAAAATTTTGCACAGTCCGCTAAACCTTATCCGAGCATTTGCATAGTGAAAATGAAGCGTCTATTTATTTCGTACGAAATTCGATTATAATCGCACGAAGGAATAGAGCGCTGCTCACAGTTGTCACAAATTACTGCTATTTTAAACCCAAGACCACGCGTATCGGTTGGGACAAATTTAACCTCACTGTTTACATTTCACTAACAGCGGTATTGCCGCAAATACCTTGATAAAATTTATAATTCCATACTCAACAGCATTGCCAACCGGTACAGAGACTTCGTGATCCAATTTAATTTTTTTACGCGACAAACTAAAACTACTCGTACTTTCGTCGGTTTCTGCTGTTTTCGGATCGAATTGCTACTTTCTTTTTCTTGATCTATCTTTTCGCGACTCTCCAGATAATCTTTTTTCGCGCGTAATTTTGTGACGTGGACCACCCATATTTTTAGTACAAAACGTTTGATAAATGTAAACACTTCGAAGGTTAGATGTTCTATAAGTCTATCCCGGGTATATTCGATGCTATATGAAGCCACAGAATTCAAGCAACGCAGTACAGCAGTGAAACCCGCCTAGTATTATAACACAGAGCGGCAGCTGTAGAGCCGAAATCGGGCGCGCCGTGTCGACGGAACCCTGCAGCTGCGCGACCTAGCGGCGAGGCGTCGCACTACGAATGCTTATAACTCCGGTTCTGAAACTCCGTGCATTATAAAATTTTGTGGGGATATTTTTGGAGGTTTATTATTAACGAATATGCAATTATGCATAAATGACATTTGCATCGTTTAAACCGAAAAATTTTCCATTCTTGGTAGGTGTGTCAATGACAACTTGCGTTGTAATGTAATGTGGATACGTGATGTCGCCAAAATACTGCGAAATGTCTAGGTTTCCTTAAACGATGTAAGAAATAAATACTTCAACCCTCTGATCGGGCCCCAATATATAAGACATTCATCCGCCCAAAATTGGGATACAATGCCCACATCCAGTCAGGTGCTCCTAAAACATCTCTGCACCTACTAGATAGGATTCAAAATAATGCGATAATGGTGATGCCAATATCCTCAGTGAACTGTCTCCTGTCTCATCTTGTTCTATCGCTATTTCCAGCACCAGTGGTCCATAGTAATCGCCCGTAAGATTCCGCCTGTTCAAACCCTCAGCCGCAACGCCCGTCCCGCTGTGAATGCTCTTCAGTGCAATCTCACAAGCCCATTTTCGGACGTACTCTAAAATATCGTGATTCTTTCGTTAGCCGTACAAATTGAATGCCCTGCCGAGCTCTTTATATCCCAGTCATTATAGCCACTAGACATTTAAAACCAACGTACATCGGCACCCCTCGTTCTTTTCTTCATAATTTTCCTTCGCCCGCGCTGTGTGAAAACATTTTAATAATACTAATAACCCCCTGAGCGCGCGCTAAGTTAAAAAAAAAGGCGGGGGTACTGGAAAACGTACTTACTCGGAGATGGGTTTAAGGGGGTGTTAAAATGCTACGATAGTAGATTGCTGTTCAATCTAGGGCTAATTCTGTATCTGTCCCCATTCAGTTCTCCGACTGCTTTCCAGAAATCCGTCATTTTTACATAAAGACAATCTTCGTGCTAACGGGTTATTGCTTTGGGTCAGTGTTGGCTTTTAAATACATTTCTTCGCTAACCCATCACTGTATTGTCGAAATAGGCTTAGTCAACAGAACGACAATTTCCTGACCTTACATCGGTCTTTATCAAACAACTGTTCAAGAGGTTTTCTCTTCTTTTTGGACATGTTTTTACCTGAGTATATTTTTTTTATTTGTTGCTCTATATCATCCCGAGACAGTTAGTTCCCTGATCAAATGTCAATTATTCCTCAATGGCTTTTTTATATAAGAAGGGCTTCGCTTTGTTCCATCTGAGTTTAGGCAATACATTCATTTAGCGAGTGTCCGATATTGATGCTTTCAGACCAAAAGTGCAAGCAATCGAGAGATGATCAGAATGCATCGCATGTTTTTCTACCATGCCCGTAACGTAGGAATTCCCCGGATAAAGCAGTAGTCAACAATCGGCATCACTTGCCCTGGTTGTTTTTAGGTTGTCTCGTTATAAATTTCTCCTTGTTACTCGCTCACTGCTCTTTCCCGATCCTTGCGTTCATGTGACCAATCACCAATAGGTTTGGGTTATAATAGCCATCTACGATACTATTTCTTGTAGCTTTTCAAAGTGGACATTGCAGTGGTTACAGGTTAAGTATGTGGAAATTATATTATTAAAAACGTCTTATTGTTAAATATCAACTCCACCTCTCAGGTTCTTTTTAAAATCGAAAGGACAACCTCCGTTCGCTCTTCCATTTTTTCTCTGATCTTGACTGGTGGAATCCAATTTATCCGATAGTTTGGCAGTCTTTTTCCAAAGTTTTCATAATTTTCGTGAACAAATACGAGTATTTCGTATAGTAGAGCTATATCGAATTCATTAATTAAGTTAAACGATTCATAAAGCAAGGACTTGTTGTTCACACCACACATATTAGACGAGAGGACTTAAAAAATATTTAATATTACAATTATTATTGCTATTACTATGACTAATACGGTACAATTTAAAAATATTTGAACAAATAGTTTGAGCTTTATTTATGACTTGAATTTGCGTTGCCACCATAAACATGTTGATCGTGTCCAGTTGATTTGAACGAAGAGGCTGCCATCTATCATACGTTGAATAAACGTCAAACCGTCTTCATTCACACCTTTGCATCGTAATTGACCGCCTTCATAAAAGAAATGTTTGTCATCCAAAATAAGCCGCTGTTCACGAATCTCCGCTTTTACGTTCTTGTTTTTCTGTGTTATTTCATTTTTTAATCTGATTAAATTCGTTCTCCTCTTTCTTGCTGTAGTGTAGTGAAATCTTTATGCAAGGATACACCTTTTCGACGTAGTTTGAATCTGCTTTTTAGAACGCGTCTGGCATCGTCTTGGTTTTGGCGTTTGACAATGACATTGGTGACATTTTTTTTAGAGTAAAAATCTTGCGGACTCGCTACCACAAAGGAATCCGGCGTTTAGAGCAAATCCATGGAAAATGTCGCTCTTTCGACAGCATCTTTATTGCTCTATACTAGCATAACCGATATTATTTTCGATGGACTCTCGTCCTAGAGCTCTATTAGTCGTAATTTCTGCTGCAGTGTGTTGTTGTTGCTTTGCATCGTTTTGATTGCGGTGAAAATTGCTTCCATATCAGCATATTCCTTAATCGTTCACCCAGGATTGTAGTCATAGAGCCAATTATAAGATCTTTAAGATCACCTATTGTCATGTTACCGCAACTATTATTCGCATTCTTGCCGTGGCTGGGATAGTCCATTGGTGTATCCATTATGCGCCTTTTGGGTACCGGCGCAGGCACTGGTGAATTGTTGTCATTGCATTTTGGTGCCATTGTTTAGAGACACTTATGCAGTTGTTTTATGTTGAAAGCTACGACACTCACCGGATTTGTTGATGCAGAGGACTGTTAGGAAAAAAAAAATTAAATAAAACAAAAACGGTGTGAGATATAAAATGGACTCTGGCTTTATTCTGAAGCTATGTTCATGCGCCATTATGTGCGGAATAGCACATCAATTAAAAGGCCGCCTCGGCTTCGCTGGCAGTGCTTCAAGCGGTCGATCCAATTTTTGATGACTCGGTCCAATATGTGCGACGTTATTCCGGCAATAGCGACAATAGCGACAATAACGAATGTTGGCCTTCTGCTCATCCAAAGTGGTTGGTTTGTTAGCGTAGACTAAGGACTTGACGTAGCCCCAGAGAAAATAATTGAGTGGTGTCAAATCGCATGATCGCAGCAGCCAATTGATGAACGCTCGCCATGAGTTGACCTAGTTGCCAAATTTCTCCTTCGCAACTTCGAGCGCTGCGTCGCTTATATAGCATGCCTTGTTGGAACCACAGCTCGGATATATCGATGTTGTCGAGCTCTGACGACAGAAAGTCGGTTAACACCGCTCTATGCTTGAGACCATAGACGGTAACGGTGTCTCCTTCCTCACTTCAAAAGAAATAAGGGTCGATGATGCCGCCATGCCATTAACCGCACCAAACAGTCAATCTTTTTGGATGTATTGATGCTTTGTCGAACACTTGTGGATTATGTTCGCTTCAATAACGGCAATTTTGTTTGTTGACATTGCCGCTGAGCCAAAAATGGATCTCGTGTGAGACATGATTTTTTGGCCAAAGTCCGAATCTCCGGTCAACATTTCCAAGCGCCCAATTAGCGAACTCACGACGCTTTCCGGCTTCAATTCTTGCGTCAATATAGTCTTATACGGATATAGGGCCAAATCCAACCGCAAAATAAGCCGAGTTGACTCTCTGGCGATGCCCAATTGAGCTGATTGGTGGCTTAAGATCCAAAAGAGTATACTCACGCTGAAACTTTTCCACGGTGCGACGAATTGCCTGCATACTGATGGCATGGTGACGACCGATTTCACGACGAAATTCACGTTGCGTATTTACAACTGAGCCGGAATTTCGAAAATATTTTTTAATAATTTCCGCACATTCAGCGGCCGTGAAACGACACATGATGAAATGGCAAACCTTACTGCATATTTTGACAGCTGGTAACTTTAACAGCAGCTGAAACACAACGTCGGTGGTGGTGAAGCAGTTTGAATCGCCTAGAAGAGATGCTGCCAGGCCTGGCAGGCACCGGGGCAGCCGTTCTGCTGTGGTTAAAGATGTTGCATAGGACCCCGGAGTATCGACCAGATGACGTGCCACGCAATTCGGAATCAACCGGAGGTTTTTACAGAGAATTTTGGTGAAAGACTGTAAGATGTTCCCTTACAAAGCGCAAACATTGAATCCGCTGTTAGCTGCTGACCGCTTAAGCCATCCTGAATCTCTCGACCATAAGGGAAACAACTTTTGATCGAAAATCATCATGAGCGACGAGGCGCATTTCCATCTCTGTGGATATGTGAATTAGCAAAATTATCGCGAAAATCGGCGTATAACTCACGAAGAGCCATTACACCCGCTCAACGTGTGCTGCATGATGTGTGGTTGATTTTATACTGGAGGCCTCATCGGGTATTATTTTATCAAAAATCCCGCGGGAGGGCGAGCGCTACAGAGCCATGCTAAACGACTTTCTTCTTCCTCAATTGGATGAATTGGGACTGGAGAAAATGTGGTTCCAACAGGATATACCAACGTCGCATACTGCACATACTGCCACAACTGAAATTCTGAGGGGTTCATTTCCAGGTCGCCTAATTTCTCGTTTTAGTAATTTGCACTGGCCGGGAAGATCGCCTGATTTACCCGTTCGACTTCTTTTTGTGGGGTTTTTTGAAGTCACGAGTCTACGTCAACAAGCCGCAGACTCTTGAAGCCCTCAAAGGAAATATCCGTCAAAAATGCGAGGACCTATCGGAAGTTCTGGCAAGAGTGATGGAAAATGCCAAAAATCGGACTGGACTTATTGGAAAAAAATGTAAGACATCAAATGAACATAACCCAAAAGCAGAATTAAAGTTGTTCATTCATAAAAAAACAGCTAAAAAACATCGGGTGACAACTTTTGCGCCACCTTCTACTAATGGTAGAAACTTCGTTTAGGACTTTAATTTTAGAAGAAACACTAGCCTTTATAACTGTTTGAGTCTTCAGATATCCAATTTATAGCCCAGTTCCATTTTTCTTGCTCATGCTAATTTTTTACTTTGACGTCACTTTTCTCCGGAAAATGCGTAATAAACATAGCGTTTTACAATTTTTTTTTAAATGAACGTAGCAATAATAAACAAAAAAAACTCATCAACAAGTTTGCAGAAAACCCCAAACATTTTATAGTACTTGGGAAAACCTGCAGCAGATGAAATTTCAAAAAAAAAAAAGTTTTTTTGCTTTAACCTCCAAAGGCTATGAATAAAAAATGATTTTCTGTGGTTTTGGATAATTTTTATTTCATGTGTGTACTAGAACAGTTGTAACAGGTGCTCAAAGTGTCCTTCTTGGTTTTGTATGCATGCTGCTGCCTCACTTTTGATGACGCTTCGATAATACGCTCTTCCAATTCAATCAAAGTTTCCATTTCGGTTGAATAAACAAGTTCTTTCATTCTTCCCCATACGAAAAAATCCAATATTATAAGGCCACTTGCATGCCGGTGAACTGGTTCATTTCTTCCTATCCAACGATTACCGTGCTCTTCATCTTGTCAATTCTTAACCCCACCATAATGGGCTGGAGCACCATCCTGTTGGAAATATGATGAAGCTAGTTGGATCAGTGGGGGCATCCTCCAATAGTTCTGGTAAACCATTTCGCAAAAACTCCAGGTAGTTTGTAGAATTCAGACCGAAGAGGCCGATTAACTTGTTTCCAATTACATCTGCCCACACATTGACGCTGAATTTGTGTTGAAATGATTTATGTCTCTTGGTACGTGGACTGTCCGCAGCCCGTGTATGAATGTTATGAAAATTTGTGATCCCATGTCTTGTAAATAGAGATTCGTCCGTCCAAAGAATTCTGCTAATAAACTCTTTGTCATCCCAACTCCATTCCAGCAACCAGTTAACTCAAACCTCTTTTCCAACTCATTGGGAAGTTTTTTTTTGTTTTTTTTTTTTGTGTGCCCTTAAAATGTTTGTATTTAGCGTAGGGCGAAGGAAATTTAGTGAGAAAGAAAAGAGAGGTACTGATGTACATTGTTTTTAAATGTTTGCAAGTTACAACGGCCAGGAAATAGATAGCTAGGCAGGCATTCCATAAGCGATTTGTAAGGCTGAGGAACGAATAACGATATTTTAGAGTACGTCCGAAAATACTGGCAATTTTAATGGAGCACTAGTGGTGGAAATACGAGTAGCGATAAAACAAACAGGAGACTCTACGTCGGTGTTCGAGGGTGTCAATTGATTGACTGATATTAGTATCACCAATTAGTTTTATCGCACGGTTTTGAATCCTATCTAGCAGGTGCAGAGATGTTTTAGGAGCACCTGACCAGATGTGGGCATTTTACTCCAGTTTTGGGCGGATAAATGCCTTATATATTGTGGCCAGATGAGAGGGGGTAAAATATTTCTTACATCGCTTGAGAAAACCTAGACATTTCGCAGCATTTTTGGCGACATCGAATATGTCGTCATTCCAACGTAAGTTGTTACTGATACACATACCGAGAATGGAAAGTTTATCGGTTTCGACGATGCAAGTGCCATTCATGCATAATGGCTGGGTATTTGAATTTCGCTTTAATGACAGCAGACAGCGTTGAGTTTTGGAAGCACTAAATCCCACTCGGTTGATAATTCTCCAAATGGTTATGCTGTTAATATCGGAATTTAATGAGCTTAACATACGCTGCCGCTCCGGTTCCATAGCCGAAGAGCAGGGACGCGAGTCCGGGAACGAATATGAAAAGCAGAGGGAACTGTCATCAGCAAGAGAATACAATATATTGGATTAGAAGTAGCACACGATAGATCATCAATGAAAATTAAAAAGAGTATCGGAAACAGAACAGAGCCCTTGGGTACACCAGCATTTATTTTGTGAATATCAGACTTGAAACCGTCCAAGACAACTTGAATTGAACGTTCCGAAAGGCAAATTTCTAATCCATTGAAGAAGAGAGCCATCGATCCCGAAAGCACGCATTTCCTACAAAAGAACCTGATGCCAAACTCTGTTAAATGCCTTAGAAATATCAAGTGCAACTATCTTGATTTCCCCAGATTGATGTACGCTTTGGTTCCACTTTTCGGTGAGATGCCATCAAATCACAAGTAGACCTGATGTTATGAAAACCCTTCTGCCGGTCATTAAGACGTTTTCGTATCTCGAAATATTTCATGAGCTGACGGTTTATCGGCGTTTAAATGACCTTGGAGAGAAGGGACGTAAGTGCAATGGGTCTGTAGGAGGAGAGAGAAGAAGATTCGCCTTTTTTAGGGACAGGCTGGACAAATACTGTTTTCCATCTGCTCGGAAAGAGTTCTAAAGAGTAGGATTGATGGAAAAGCTTACGCAGTGGTTTTGCAAGCGAGAAAGAACACCTCTTCAGAAGAACTTCAGAAGAAGGGGAGATATACTCGTACCAGCGGATTTATGTATATTAAGATCTTTAAGTACTCTTGCTACTACACGAGTGCGAAAGTGGATTCGTCCTATTGAAGATCCGACACACTCAAGTGTAGACGGGGACACAGCACAACCTGGCAGTGTTGAGCTAGCCGCAAAGTGTGCAGCAAGCAGATTGGCCTTGTCCAAAGAGCTGACAGCTGGAATGTCATTGTAAATGAGCGTTGGGATGGAGGATGAGGCAGAATTTTTAATGTTTTTGACGAACGACCAAAAATGTTTACTACCTTTGGGACATTGTAGTATTTTTTGTCCCAGTTTTTGGTCGTACGGGAGTTTCACACGCTTAAGAAAGGCGTTGTAGTCATTCCTGGCTCATTTGAACTTTTTCCGGTTTTCATCTGTCGGATTGGTTTTGTAGCACCGAAAACACATTTCTCTAACCATGACAGCCTCTCTACAGCTCGAGTCGTACCATGCACTGGTATGTTGGTATGAATAAAGATCTTCTTCATGCAGTACATTAGAAATTTTATGTCTGGACGCAAAGCCAAGCGTCCGATGCTGAAATACTTCTTACTTGTGGAGCTCCCGCGTTAGGTCGTGTATTTGAAACTGACCCCGTTTCTCGATACGTATTTCCAAATACTCATTCACTAGAAAGTCGTCGGTTAGGATAAAGTTCATGGTATCTTTGTCGCGCTCTGGTTGACCTTCCTTTGCACAGCCTATAAACGTAAATAATGTCTGCGTATTCTTGGTTTGTAAATGCAGACATTTTCAAATAGCGTTTCTAAGCAACTGTTACCTTGGTGTAAAAAATTAAACTGAAGAATTAATTTTTTTTTTCTAACCTTTATACCATTTTTGTTTGGTAAATTTTCCAAATAGGCCTGCGTACCCCAAGCCTAACTCTTTCTGAGAACTTTAAGGAACAGGATAACGAAACGAGGGTTTTGACAGGTAGTCAAATAAATGAGCACGCTTTAAAACTTTTTAATAATTGGAAACCTATTAATTCTTGGAAAACCACTGTTATTGTCAACTCTTGTTAGAAACGTAGGTAAAAAATCATAAATTCCTTTTTTACCTGCTGCAGATTTTCCCAAGCATCACAAAATCTATGGGTTTTTCCAGCAAAATTGTTGATGATTTTTTTTAGTTTTGATTGTTGTTACGTTCATGAGACAAATGAAATTGCAATTTTCACAGACGCCTCGAAAACAGGTGACGGAACAGGTTCTGGTATGTTCTCAGAAGACCTAGAACGCAAGCAATGTTTTCCAATCAGAGGTTCTGGTTGTCCTCAGGGCGGCTGAGCTAATGCAGATGAGATCGGTATCCGAAAGAAATATCGCTATCTACATCGATAATCAGGCCGCACTTAAGGCAATGGAATCAGCCAACATCAACTCTGATACAGTCAGCGGCTCAAGGCATTATGCAGTCAGAACCGGGTAAGACTGTGCTGGGTGCCAGGACACTGCGGTACAAAAGTAAATGAACAAGCGGAGGAGCTTGCAAAAAAAGGAGGACTACTCGACAATACCACCCCTTTGAATAGTGATCACAAAGACTGCCAATCTAAGGTGGTCAAGTCTTGAAGGACTCAGGGTGCCCAAGGCACTTTTTGACGGCAAAAATCTAGGGAGTTAATCAAATTTAACAGGGGTAAACTTAGGACAATAATAGGAATCCTGACAGAACACTGTCTCCTACGGAAACACGTAAACAGCCTCAAATTTCAGATACGAATATTTGCAAATTCTGTGATGATCTGCAAGATGCTGAAGACATAACACTCATACTGTGTGAATGCGAGGCAATATCGTGTAGTCGACGGAAATTTTTAAGGAAATACTATTTCGAAAAACTGAAGGACATAGACGGTACGAACTTCAAAGGCATTCTTGGCTTTTTCAAAGGAATTGGATGTTTGACCAGGGAGATTGTTTAGGTTGTTGCCATTTGAATATACACCGTGAATGACTCGAACTGCAACCAACTTCAGACTGCTATAATTTCCAAACCGTTCATGACAGTGAGCTCAAATTTTGACACATGACAGATAATTTTATTATTTACAAGAATTTTAAACAATTTGCGTCTCAGTTGTGTTGAAAAATTTTTATCCGCGATGGAATTCAAACGTGATAGTGTAATTGCTTTATATTTGGCTGGAAAACCACAAGTAGCTATCGTTAGAGCCCTCCAGCACGTCAACGTGAATAAATCATTTGTGTCTCGAACCATAGCTCGTTACCGTGATACTGGCAGCGTTGCAACACGCCATGGAGGTGGTCATAAAAAAACAGCAACAGCGAAATCTGCATCCAAGTGGAAGAAAAATGGCTCGTGAGCTCAACATATCGTTGGAACGGATGCAACACATACGGAAAAATGAACTTGAGCTCAAGCCATTGAAGTTCCAAAAAGCACACGATATTACACCGCAACAGAAAATAGTTAGAGTCGAAAGAGCGAAGGAGTTGCTACGCTTGCACGAAAGTGGTGAGTTGCCGAATTTGGTTTTTTCCAATGAGTCGCCATTTGTTATCGAGCAATATGTCAACAAACAAAATGACCGAGTTTACTTGCCAGAGAGGCCCTTCGAAAATTCACACCTTCGGACGGCCAGCAGAAAGCAGGCAGCACCGATCGTGATGGTTTGGGCCGCCATAACCGCCGATGGTCGCTCTCCGCTCGTATTTTTGGACCGTGGTGTCAAAATTAATGCGATCGTATACCGTGAAACAGTCTCAGAGACAGTGTTGAAGCATTGGGCAAACAATCATTTCAGTCGGAGACCGTGGACATTTCAACAAGACTCGGCACCGGCTCACAAAGCGCGCGTCAACCAAGATTGGTTAAAAAACAATGTTCCACACTTCATTTCTTCGACACAATGGATTGAAAATTCTCCGGATGCAAATCCGTAGAATTTCTTTGTCTGGGGTATTTTGAAGGCGAAGGTTGGCACTAAAAAATACCAAAGTTTGGACCACCTCAAACGCGCACTTCGCCGGGAATGGGCCAAAATACCGCAGGGCCACTTGCGTGCAGCGTGCGATTTCTTCGGCCGTCTCAAGGCCATTATTCACGCCAAAGGTGGACATATTGAAAACTACTGATACAATTTGAAAATTTATGTATTTTCCAACATTTTTTGCCTTGACACAATAAAATTTATTAAAAAATAAAAATATTATAGCATTTTAAAAAGTTGGAGTTAGAGTCATTCACCCTGTACATAAATTCAACTGGTTCCACAGGGATCGCGATGGTCCTGTTTGTACCTAGTGTTTGTGTGATGGCATATCCATCATACCCCTATTTAAGCAAACCTACGTTCATAAGGAGCAAATAGTAAAACGTTATACTTATTACGCATTTTCTGGAGAAAAGTGGCTTCAAAATTCAAAATTAGCATGGAGAAGAAAAATGGAACCGGCTTAGAAATTGGATATCTGAAGACTCAAACAAAGCATTGTTTAAACGCAGTTACAAAGGCTAGTATTTCTTCTAAAAGTCTACCATTATCATTAACAGAGCAATTATCCCTAACATATACACAAAAGTAAGAATTTCCTTAAATCTTCGATAAATAATGTCGACATTAGAGATAGACCCTTACTGTAGAACGATTTTTTTCTAAGAATACGTATACCCAAGAATCATTTCCCAAATTATCCTTGGCGTATACCGTTTTCAGTGCCTTTTTTTTATACCTACGAGTAAATACCTGTTTCGCGACACTACAATTAGCTAAAACAAAGACTCCAATACTTATGCCCTGGGGTAGTTTATGGTAACCAGACGAAAGTAAAAGTCCCAAAAATTCACGATCTTCATCTTTAGTTAGCTCAAAACCATGTTGATTGTGCTGTCCTGCATAAAGAATACTATTGCGTATAATCAGGTCATAAACCTCATCATCAAATATTTTCACAAACATGCCCACAGGAGTTAGGTTCACGAATTCATTAGTTAGCTGTTCCCTTCGTCTGCAGCATTTTCCAAGATGCTGCGGAGTGTCATCTGTTTTAGTGCGTGCTCGTTTGTAAAGAAAGCGGTTCGACATCACTATCCTCCTAGCCACTGTCATCACCTTGTGGCAAATGTTGACGCATTGCTTTCAAAGTACCTGGCACGCCTCTTGGGAAAACAAAACTCTCCATGTCATCTTCATTACCATCCTCTTCGTCTGGAAGAGAACTGGGATTTGCTAGTACCAGCACCATCAAACTCATTGTCATCTCCTTCATCGAAAATGGAGTTGAAAACCCCACGCATACAGCTGTCAATATTTGGCGCCAAATTTTGTTTGTGGTGCTTCTTTTCGCCGCAAGATTTAAATAATAACCACCTACTACTCACGTAAATAACAAAACCGGGAATTTTTTATGATTATTAAGAATTTATGAAAGTAGTATCGTTTTTATAGTAAATGGGTTTTAAGCACGATGATAGTGATGAAACTTTTAATCAAATAAGACGTTATACTCGTAAGTCAGGTTTTCAATTTACTCACTTTTGCATAAAGAGCAGTTCTTTTTCAATGGAAAATGCCATTCCACCTGACCGAGAAATGCGGATTTAAAATATATTTATACCTGACTCGTTTGGGGTTTTAATTGGTTATTTTAGAAACAAAAACAATCATCAAGGCGGTAGAGATGCTGATGAAATGTCAGCAGGTGATGCTTATTCAAGCCTCTTGACCGTACAATTCTTTATCGGAAAATCAATTAAATGTAAATACTGCTATTTATATCGATATTTATTATTATTTGTTATTTTTTTTTTTTTTAAGAAAAACCACCGCGTTTGACGGAGAGTTACAAGTTCGAAGGTGATTATAAATATTGTAATGGTATTTCTGAAAGTAACTTATTATTCGTAAGGGTGATGTCGTGATTTTTATTTTTATTTATATATCAGGTTTTACCCACCACTTCGTCGAGTTCAGAGCGTTGTTTCCAACTAACTTTTCGTGAGAACCCCATGAAAATCTAAATTGCCTAATTGCTTTTAGAATTGGTCTAGAATCGAGATTAAGACACGACAGACATACGTAATTTTTATGAGATATACTATACAGATATAAAGTGCTGAGCGTACATGGATATGTTATGTCACAGGTGGTTACGCATGTTAGTCCCGATACTGACATATAAAAACGCAATTTGTTGCCAAAATCCGGCTTTATTCATCAACGTCTTCTAAAGTGGTACAATATTTCCATCGATAGGAAAAAAATTTACATAAAACAACAACGGTGTGAGATATAAAATTGATTCCGGCTTTATTTTGAAGCTGCGTTCATGCCATTATGTGTAGAATAGTACATCATTCAAATGGCCGTTAGAAGTGCTTCAAGCGGCCTGCTCAATTTTTGATGACTCGGTGCAATATGTGCGAAGTTATTCCGGCAATAGCGTGTCGAATGTTGACCTTGGGCTCATCCAAAGTGGTTGGCTTCTTAGGACTTGACGTAGCCGCAGAGAAAGTAACCGAGTGCTGTCAAATCGCATGATCACGGCGGCCAATTGATGAATGCTCGCCGTGAGATGACCGAAATTTCTCCTCCACAACTTCGAGCGTTGCGTCGCTTGTATCGCATGTAGCGCCGTCTTATTGGAACCACAGCTCAAATATATCGATGTTGTAGAGCTCTGACCACAGAAAGTCGGTTAACATCGCTCTATACCTGAGACTACGGACGGTAACACTGCCTCCTTCCCCATTTCGAAAGAGATAAGGCCCGATGATCCCGACATGCCATAAACCGCACCAAACAGACAATTTTTGTGGATGCATTGATGCTTGGCCGAACACATGTGTATTGTGTTCGCTCCAATAATGGCAGTTTTGCTTGTTGACATAGTGACTGAATCAAAAATGGGCCTCGTAGAGAAGATGATTTTTTGACCAAAATCCGGGTCTCCGGCCAACATTTCCAGCATGTAATTAGCAAACTCACGGCTTTGTCTATGGCCGTCAGGCTTCAATTCTTGCCTCAGTACAATCTTTGTAGACCTATATCTAACCGCAAAATAAGCCGGGTTGACCCTCTGGCGATTCCCAACTCAGCTGATCAGCGCCAAACCGACATTTCTGGGTCTTCCTTTATACTGGCCGCAAGTGCGGCTATGGTTTCTTCATTTCGACGCAATGTCTGTCTAGCTGGTGGCTTAAGATACAGAAGAGTGAGTTGCCTGCACACTGAAACCATGATGACGACCGACCTCACGGCGAAATTCACATTGCGTATTTACGACTCAACCGGAATTTCGAAAATAATTTTTAATAATTTCCGCACGTTTGGCATCCGTAAAACGATGCATGATGAAATGGCAAACCTTACTGAATATTTTGAAGAAGTCTTGAGTTTCCGACACGTGAGCGAGGCTAAGTTCGCTAACATAAGCCTATTATCCATCTATGACCCTTCTTTTTTTCTATATGTATATATGTTATATAATTAGCACGCGCTCAAGGGATTTGAGTGCCCTTAAAATGTTTGTACACAGCGCGGGCGGAGGAAAATTAAGAAGGAAGAATAGAGAGATACCGATGTACATTGGTCTTAAATGTAAGTAAATTATAACGACCAGGAAATACAGAGATCGGCAGGGTATTCCACAAGCGAGTTGTACGGGTTAGGAAAGGACCACGATATTTTAGAGTACGTCCGAAAGTGGGCTTGAGGAGCGGGACTGCTGTTACAGTAGAAAGTTGGAAGGGGCGGAGTGCTACTGCCCATTTCAATCGAACACTGATGGTGGAAATAGCGATAAAACAAAGTAAGACAGAAGACATTACGTCGGTGTTCGAGGCTGTTAATTGACTGACTGATGACACCTATGATACATAGTATCACCTATGAGTTTTATCGCACGATTAGGAATCCTATCTAGCAGGTGCAGAGATGTTTTAGGAGCCCCTGACCAGATGGTGGGTATTGTACTAAAATTTTGGGCGGATAAATGCATTATTAATTGAGGCCAGGCCAGAGGGGATGAAATATTTCTTACCACGTTTCAAGAAACCTAGATATTTACAACACATCCAACATAGGTTGTCAATGGCACACATACCGAAAATGGAAAATTTTTCGGTTTCCACGATGCAAGTGCTATTTATGGATAATGACAGCAGACAGAATTGTGTTTTCGAAGCATTAAATTCCACTCTATTTATAGTTCCCCAATTGGTTATGCTAATGAGCTTAACACAAGTTGCCCTTCCCGTTCTACAGCCGAATTGTAGGGAAGTGAGTCCGAGAACGAATGTGAAAATCAGAGAGAACTGTCGCCAGCAAAGGAATATATTGGATTAGAAGTAGCACACGATAGATCATTGATGAAAATTGAAAAGAGTGTCAGAGACAAAACGGAGCCCAGTGGCACACCAGCATTTATTTTGTGAATATCAGACTTGAAAGCGTCCAAGACAACTAGAATTGACCGTTCCGAAAGGTAATTTCTAATCGAAGAAGAGAGTCATCAATCCCAAAAGCACGCATTTCTGACAAAAGAGCCTGATGCCAAACTCTGGCAAATGCCTTACAAATATCAAGTGCAACTATCTTGCCTTCGCCAAATTAATGTACGTTTTGGTTCCACTTTTCGGTGAGACATGCCATCAAATCACAAGTAGACCTGATGTTACGAAAACCCTTCTGCCGGTCATTAAGAAGTTTTCGTGTTTCGAGATAATTCACGAGCTGACGAATTATCAGAGTCTCTATGATCTTGGAAAGAACTGATGTAAGTGCAATGGGTCTGTAGGAGGAGAGAGGAAGAAGAGTCCTAAAGATCGATGGAAAAGCTTAAGCAGTGGTTCTGCCAGCGACGAAGAACATCTCTTCAGAAGAAGGGCAGATATACCATCTGGAGAAGTGGATTTATGTATGTTAAGATCTTTAAGAACTCTTGCTACTATACACGGGTGCGAAAGTGGATGCGTCTCATTGAAGATTCGAGGCACTCAAGTGTAAGCGGAGAAAAAGTAGAATCTGGAAGTTTTGAACTGGCCACAAAGCGTGCAGCAAGCAGATTATCCAAAGAGCGGAAAGCTGGAATATTATTATAAATACCCCAACAGAAGACAAGAACGACGCCACCAAAGGATATTTCTACTAGCTCCTCGACAAGACATATGACCAATGTCTGAAGTACCTCTGTTGTTAAAATCGTACTAGGCGATTTTAACGCCAGGATACGGTGGGTGGCCTTGGGTCAAGTGGTAGTGTATTGGCTTCCAAATCAGACGGCTCGGGGTTCAATACCAGCCGCGCCCGAAACACATTCTTTTTTTTCAGCCAACTAAAACACATAAGATGTGTGGTTGCCTAGAACACAACAACAAGTCCAATTACACTAATAACTTAGTCTCCCCATTAAATGTTGGATGGAGCGAAATAACCATTAAGCCCAAAAATCTTTCTCTCTATCTCTGTCCAATTCTCATAAAAACTTAGCACGTGCTCAAGCACTGTAAGTGTAGTCATACCGACTTGAGTGTACGGACAAAAATAAAAAATAGGACAGGGGACATCTTTGGTAGGGCAGTTCGTAAACATAGCCTAGCAACGCACCTAGAGTTATTGACTTTGCGACGCGACGGGACCAAATATCACTACAGCACTATAGCAAACATCATACTTAAAACAATTGTGCGGAACTCATAAGTGAACACTGGAGGCACAGTCTCTCAAAAGTCTGTGCAACTACTAGCGTACGCCGATGATGATATCGACATAATTAGGAGAACCCAGCGGGCTGTCACCCGTGTGTTCGCTAATATTGAAACTGGAGGTAAATGAGGGCAAAGCCAAGTACTCGTATATGCTTGGAATAAGAACAAGGGCAAACAACATCAACGAATTGGAGAGAATGTCGCAGTCGACAGCTATGATTTCGGGGTAGTAAGTGACTTCGCCTACCTCGGGTCTGCTATCAATTCTGTCAACAACACCTCGACAGAAATAAAACGAAGAAAGATGTTTGCCAATCGCTGTTTCTTTGGGCTTAGAAGGCAATTAAGTAGTAAGGCCTCATCCCGAAAATCTAAGTAGATTGTATATACGACCTTGATCATGCAAGTCCTATTTTATGGCACAGAAGCAAAATCCTTCGAAAAATAGTAGTCCCGTTTGCGTTGCCGGGCTTTGGTGGAGAAGATTCAGCGACCAACTATACGAGCTGTGCAGCGACATCGAACTAGTCAAAAAACTGCGCATCAGTCGCCTGAGATGGCTAAGGCATGGAAAGCGAATGGACACCAATACTCCGGCCCGAAAAGTTTTCGAATCTAACCCGGAAGAACAACGTGACAATGACCTTAGATTCCGCGCACAAGTAGAAGGGAACCTCAACCCACTTGGAGCGCGCAACTGGAGGCAATTAGTTAAAGACAAAGCTAAGGGAGAGGCTTGTTAGTTGAGTTCCAGGCTCATTCCGAACTGTAGCGCGAATAAAAATAAAAAATATACACCACCAGCACGCACGTATACTCTGTCAATAAGGATCCGGTCAACTTGACTTTGTTCGTTATTTAACCTTGGTTCATTGTGGTTTAAGTTCAATGGGACCGAAATTAGTTTGTTCAATTCTCTGTATTCTGTATTAGGATGTATTGTATAGACTCTACCAAGAGTATGCTCGTAAAATACACCAGGGTGGCCTTGAACAGGAGTACCGCCGTTTTATCACCCTTTTGCTGGTCCTTCTTCATACAGCAAAAAATAGTTGATCCGACACAAACTATAAAACGCCATCAATAAACTGGTTTTTTGCCAATGCGAACCATTATAATTGGAAATTGTTGACTTCGCTGAATTACATTTTGTTTATGAGAATTGAATTTATTATAAACAATTTTGAATTCTCAATAATAATACACAAAAAAAAAAAACAAATTAAAAATAACAGTCTAGATCACTCCTGATGACCTCCTATTCATGTCTGTAAGGTCCCATCGACATCGATGCAGCCGTTTGGAAGATTAGCTCCTACAAACAGACAGACAGACAAAAATGTTGTTAACGGCCGTTTGTGTTTTAATAACCATATACTCGTAGCCTAAATAAAGGCAGTTATTTCGATATTGCGGACACACTTTGTATGCATATGCATATTTAAATTTTCTGCTACAACTTTTAATTAAGTTATGCAAACTATGATACTTTCCGTTGGCAGACTCTAAGTGATTTCTATTTTAAAAATCTCTCTCCTTGAGATAACTTTAGTTCTTTTTTTTTTTTGCTTTTATATAGAATCCTCTATATCTAAAATTAGTTTTTAGGTAATGTAGATACATGAATGAGAGCACTTACAAAGAATAAAATAAAAATAAAATAAAAGTGTAAAGTAAATGGCGAAGTTCAGGAGAGTGCGAGTACACTCGCTGAGTTATTTTTAATTGCAAATTATTTTCGAAGTGCAGTGTAATAAATGCATTTGCTGGCAAAAATTCGAATCCTCCTCAAAATAGCAATTGCAATTGGTTTATTACAGATCAATGCCCTCAAATCGTTTGAATACGAAAGCGATGTATCACAGATATGAGTTTGTATGGCACTGCGTCTAAATATAATGTAACAAGTTTATTTTTAAATCATATATTATTTTGACACTGACAGCTTCTTCCCGCTCGAAGTTTTGAATGTCAGTCAGTATCATACCTCCGCAGAATGAAATGAATCGCTTTATGCCTAAAACACAGTAGCGCTTCGGTTTCGGCTTTTGTGACGTTACGTTTTATTCGGATTGAAATGTCATTTCTGAAATTCCCGAGAAGTGTTCTATTGTACAATTAGAGAGAAGAAATTTTTTTTGTGAATTGAAAATTTGTTTGAATTGAAAACATGCCTTCATTCAAATTTTCAAAACTATTCCGCTTATTGAAAATAAGATTTCGCGGAAATGAAGCACCCACCGCGCCTCCTGTACGCAAGTTTGTGCAGAAAGTTCGTGTGACTGGCTTGCTTGCGGACAACACGCACGGTCCCCGAAACATCAACTCACCATCGTCTGGAACTTCATATTTCACGCATCAGCTTGATGAGAATTTTGTACAAAGATCTCGGATTATTTCCTTACAAAGTCCAATACTGCTCAATACGAAATGAAATCGTATCTAAAATTAGAAACCCAAAAGCGTTTAGTAGCTGTTCATCTAGTAATGACGTGTGGCATCAAATTCGAGAAGTAGGGCTAGAAAAACAAAAGCCAAAAACTCCTATCAACATCGACGGTGACCATTCGACCCCATTCGATCATTTACGTCGACAACACCACACCACCGAGATTACGTGAAGAAGATGTTATCGAAGCTCTACCAACCATTCAATCAAATGCCATCAGACTTGACAACAGTTTGTTAAACTCGTGCTCCCATACATGTCGCCATTCGTGACCCATATTTTCAACTCCATTCTAACAACATCAGTATTTCCCGATTTCAATTCTACCGTTTCTATTTGAAAAAAAAAACTATACTATTGCAAGTGCAAAAATATTTCGTTCGAAACGGAGTTGTAAAACTGCTCTAATTTTAGTCGTGTTGATGAAATCAAACAAACTCTTGTCAACAATCATGCTACAATACTTACCTTACTTGACTGCTCCGTACAGATAGTCTCTGGTTTTTAGCGTAAACACCTCTCGTTTAGACTTAAGTTTATGGGATGTCCGTACATCTATGGGAATAAGGATACGCCTTGCCATCGCCCTCCGTCAACCCTTTGATACCAATTTGGGAGGGGACTCACTTCTCGATACATATAACCACTCTATTCTGTCTACAAAACTTAGAAACAAGATTAAGTTCTCGTTGCCTTATCTTCAACGGCCTCGCCACACTGAAAGCATCGGTTCCCACTAGATCATCGAAATCAAGCGCTGTTGTGCGCGGTAAGTAAAGCGTGTTTTTTTTTTAGAGATTTGGTTTTTAAACTGGCAACACTGTTTCTACAGAATGTGAATTTGACAGTTGAAAGACAGTTTACGATGAATAGATTAACGCCAGAACACCGCGTGCAAACTTAGCAAACTTATTTTGAAAACTTTGGTTCGGTTCGTCAAACTTATCGTGCGCTACGTCCATTTACGGTCGGCATAATCGTCCATCTGAGCAAGTTATTCGGAACACGATGAATCGTACACTCTAGTGGATAATACGTATCGCCAAAGACAACAAACAGTGCGAACAGAAGAAGTTATTGCCGTTGTGGAGCGCAGTGTTGAGGAGAATCCGAATGAGTAGATGGTCGTCCTGCATAGCAATTGTAGCTAAGACCATTTACTTTGTGGAAGATTTTACGGAAAGATCTTGGCTTAAGAGCTTATAAGATCCAGCATGTGCAAGAGTTGAAACCGTGTGACCATTATACGAGTCGCAAAATTTTGTTCTCCGATGAGGCCCATTTCTGATTAAGTGGATATGTAAACAAGCAAAGAGAAAACCCAGAAGCCTTTGTCGAAACGCCCTTACAACCATTAGAACTCACTGTTTGGTGTGCTGTATGGGCTGGTGGAATCATCGGCCCATATTTCTTTAAAGACGATGCCGGCCAGAATGTTACCGTCAAAGGAGAGAGCTATAGAGCTGACTTCTTCGTTCCTCAGTTGAATGGCATTGACGTGACAGAACTTTGGTTTCAACAAGATGGCGCAACCTGCCACACGGCGCGCGACACCATCAATTTTTTGCGGGAAACATTTGAGGAGCGCATAATTTCGCGTAATGGACCTGTGAACTGGCCTCCACGATCCTTTGATCTCACACCATTAGATTACTTTCTTTTTTTTATATAATGAACGCGCGCTCCAGCGGTTTGTGTACCCTTAAAATGTTTGTACACAGCGCGGGCGAAGGAAATTTAGGGAGGAAAAAAGGGCAGGTATCGATGTACATTGTTATTAAATGTTTGAAATACAGAGACCGGCAGGGCATTCCGTAAGCAAATTATACGGCTTAGGAAAGAATCACGATATTTTAGAGTACGTCCGAAAATGGGCTGGGTATACTGATGAGCATTCATAACGAGACGGGTGTTACGGCGGAATGTTACTAGTGATTTCAATGGAGCACCGGTGGTGGAAATAGCGATAAAACAGTGTAAGACAGGAGACATTACGTCGGTGCTCGAGGGTGTCAATTGCTTGACTGATATTACATAGATGGTTGAGCGCATGGCCACTCAGTACAAATACTGCTGTTGACAACGTCACATGGGCATAGCACCCCGGTGTAAAATCCCGGGCTTTACAAATTTATTTGTATTTGTATCCTGAACATAAAATTATCTTTTCCTATCTACAAGGGAGACACCAATAAGTTGTAGTGGGTGAACGGTATTCGTGTTCTTTGCCAGTGAATCGTAGAGTACCACAAGGCTCGATTCTTGGCCCATTGCTGTTCTACGAGTACCTCTATATGAATAAACTGCACAAGACTGTTAAGCACAGTGCAATGCACATGCTCGCTGATGACGCACAGATCCACTTAAGCTCTCCCGTGATTTTGTGTAAAGAGGGCACGGAACGAAGGTCTTCACCGCATATTACATTGATCAACTAAGAATGAGCTGCGCCTAAATTCAGAAATGTCTAAAGCGCTTGGAGAAAACTAGACTTTTCCCCTTTTCCGCTAATTCAGTTAGCGATAGATCTCGCCAAAAAAATGTTGGCATAATATTTAACCGTAGCTTAACTTGGGACTACCTATCTAAACGCCTTTATTGGAAAGGTTTATGATGGACTACAAGGTCTGTGGGTCTCACAATATTTTATCCTTACACAAACAAAACTTCTGCTGACAAAAACACTCCTTCCACCAATCCTCTTATACTGCCGTGAGATTTTCTGCTGTCTAGATTACAAAATAATTTGAAACCTTTTACGGTTTTTTATATACACGAAATTGTGAAGTACCCTTTTTCGAGTATTTTCATTTTTAACTACTAAAGGTGTATTTACCTCTTGTCCCTCTTACAATAGAATGCTCCTAACTATTTCACGCTAAAGCAAATTTTTATAATTTGTAATTCTAATTACTGAAATGTAACATTTTGTATTTCTTTCCTTATGAAATAAAGCTTTATTATTATTATTATTATTATTATTATATTAATACAAATTAAATTGAATTAAAATAAATTACCTATCTTTTGAAATGTTTAAAAATAGAAAAAAATACAAAACTACGATTCATCAAAACCATAAAAAAAAAAAACGTGATAAGAGAGTTAGCCACGTAATCAGGTGATCAATTTAATTTAACTGTCTAGTAAAATATTGTTATTTGCACATTATTTGATAAAATTAACACAAACCCAAGACAGATTGTTAAGAAAACGAAAAAAAAAGTAAACAATTCTATTTTAAATGCTGGCAGTTTGAAAAAACTTTTTAAGAATTTTTTTTGTTTGCGATTACTACGATTTTGCAAACAGGGAGTTATTGCACATATGAAGCAAGTTCTAAGCTGGAAGTTTATTTTACTCAGTCTACTTGGGTAACAGTTGAAAAAACTACGCACTTTGGCCTCTCGGAACCAATTTGAGCTTCTGACGAAGCGTAGAAGAATGTACCATATACGTTTATATTGTTTAGATCGCTTGTCATTATAGAGAGGCCTGAACATACGTACAAAGTATTTAGGTGGAGGGTTTGTAAAAACGCTAAGCCTTCTTGCATGCCTGCCTATAAGACAGGTTCTAGTGATGGCATCTATGATAGCGCTGAGTTGTTTTTTGTTTTGAAAGATCGAACTTTTAGAGCGATTAAGCGATCCAGCTTTGGCCAAATTTTTTTTGGTCGCTAGACATGTTGACCCAACAGTCCACCTAAGGTTTGTCCTTCTATTAGCATTCAGCTTAATATAGGGTCATTCAATTCGTGGTCCGGATTTGACGTCCCTGTTTCAATCACATGCGTCAAACCAAACTGTATATGTTTAGTTACTTTAAGGGTTACCATTTTAAAATACGGATCGTTTAACAACGTGTTAAAATTGTGAAAACTTACTACAAAAATAGTGATTCTGTAGTAGGTACTGGGTCTGTTACAGATGCTTTAAGGCCTTACCATCATCAAACTGTATGTATTGCGGTGAATTATGGCGTATTCTGCATTTGGATTTGCATCTACACCCTTATAAAGTACAACTCACCCAAAAATTGAAGCAAGTTGAACACGGAATGTATAGAACATACGACAATTGGGTCCTTGAACATCAGAGTGTGGATGACTAATTTTCCGCAGTGGTGGAGGCTCATTTTTCACCTTAACAAAGAAAATTGTGGTGAAGTAAAAATCCACATGTAACTGTCGAAAGAGCATGGCATCCACAAAAAGTCACTGTATAGTGTGCAATTTGGTCTGGTGGTGTCATTGGTCCAGACTTCTTCGAAAATGAGGAAACCATCCTAAGCCGTCACCGTAAATTCTCATTGCTATAGCCAAATGTTAACTGAATTTGTTTGCCCTCAAATCGAAGATACGGATGTTGAAGACATATGGTTTCTACAAGACGGTGCCACATCTTACACAACACGACCCGTTTTGGCTTCATTGTAAGAAAAATTTCGCATTTGCGAGTTATTTCGTGTTTTGGTGATGTGAACTGGCCACCAAGATCATGTGATTTGTTGCGTTGGATCTTGTCTATGCACACAACCCGCAAACTCTTGACGCTTTGAAAACGAATATTCATCAAGTTATGGACGAACTATTGCCCGATATGTTTCGAAAAGTCATCGGTGGACGTTGAACTGCTGCGTCATCTCCCTGAGAGCCAACCGGCAGTTCAGAGCGGTTTTAGAATTTTGTGAGACTGAGTCCAGGGATTTGATAGCGGCATGACCATCCTAGAAGATGCGGATATCCTTTCCAGGATTTCTTTAATCGCAAAAATCTCCGCCTGGGACAGTGATTTTTAAAACAGAACGAGAGACTTAGATTAAGCTTGTATGAGAAAACATCGCCACCGACCCCGCTATCAATCTTGAATTGACTTGTCATATACGAAATATACTTCCTCCCAGAAGAATTTAGAGAGGATTCTTAAATGGAATTCTTTGTCAAAGTAATGTTGGAGCATAATGTAGTCGTTGCTCTCTGGAAGGATTCCTAGTGTGTAAGAATATTAGCGTGGCCATATAGTTTATTAGTCGCTTTAAGGCGAATAGCTGCGTTAGCTTCCGCTTGCCTGCACATAAAGCTCCGCTTATGCAGTCGTCCTTAGAACTTTGCTTAGTTTGCTACAGTGGGCTGTATTGCCTAAGGCTCTCCACGAGACAACCACCCCGTAGGTGAGTATCGGTCGGTGGAAGTGATACCCAATGAAACCGACCAACATCTCGGATCTAAAAGTGCGCCCTCGTCTTCTGTCCCAAACACACCCAAGAGGAAGAAAATTTCCAGCCTTCCTCTGTCGATGGATCTCTCCACGCACAATACCCGAATGAAACCGGTGCTGCAACCAACAAAGGCTGCAGTTCCGATAGATGGGAATGCACGAAGCGGTCAAGCAAAATCCACGGTGGTTGCACGCACACATGATGTGTAGTTCTGGTCGAGGGAAGTCGGCTAAAGCGGTGAAATCCCCGCTAAGATACAACTCTAGTGGAGGCTTTCAAAGCGCACAAAATCCGGCTGAAACCGGTGCTACAACCAGCACAAGTTACAGTTCTGATGGACGGTACTTGGACGTCGCTGGAAAAGCAGCCTCAAAGAAAACCCTAAAACACCAGAGTGGATGACCTGCTCTCTTGCGCTTCTAATTGGGAAGGCGGGAAATGACAACAGTCTGAACAATGCTGATTGCAAACACTGTGTTGAACAACCCTACCGTGGGAGCTATCCAAAGCAGAGAATGATTGCATTCAACGATATGGAAAATGGGACTCTTGGAGTAAAATGCTAGAAACTAAGACTTTCGAGGTCTTCAGTCAACCAAAACGTCATCTTCTGGGTCCCCGGCCAATTCAACACCGAAAAGTGGAAAATGTAATCTCACAAGTATGACTCACGTCTTCACCTTCGAAGGATTTATTTCTACTTTGTTTCCAAATGAGTACGGATGAATACAAAACTGCACATAATATCCATACAGGGACCACGGATGTGGAATAAACGCATCTAAGATTTCGGATGTTTAAGGGGTTTCACACTACTTTATGACAAGCGATCGGAAAGACCGAAAACTTGTCTTTATATGCAGAACTCACTCTCACCATCCAAACTTGTGGAATTTTGTTGCTGCAGGCATAAGCTACGAAATGAACGAAGGATAGCACAAATTCGCCGCTGCGTCTGCTTATTTTTCCTACGATTCATTATTACCACCATTACCGTGACCCAAAAATATGGGGCTTATCATATGCTGCGATGGTAATGGTCAAAATACTTTTTTGGAGCAGTAGCAAATGCAACGTAGAGGCAACCGTCTCCTGGATTTCATACTATCGTCTGACCTGGTTGTCAACAGACAGCAAGTAATCGACTTAACGTTATCCAACAGGTATGTTAAGAATATTACTGGCTGGAAATTACTATCGGAGATCTCCAGTTACATGGAATTCAGAGCCAGATGCGAGGTCTTGACCTTGTTCAACAGGAGTAATCCGCAGAATACCAACTGGACACGATTTAAAGAGGAGCTTGACCAGTGCTCCCCTAAGCTCACGACAAAACAAAAGCTACAGGAAGCTATTCAGAACCTGAACAGTACCCTTACCAAGTCTTTTGAAATGACATGTGCAGCTAGTAAGCCATCCTGCAGATCGTCCCTACCTTGGTGGAACGCAGATCTGCAGTGTCTTCGTAGAGAAACCAGAAAACTTTTAAACATGTCGCTTAAGACTAATTTGAAGGAAGACTTGAGTCTTTACAGATCCAAGTAAAAAGAATATAAGAAGCTACTTTGGGTTTCAAAAAGTGCCAAAAAATTGAAACTGTCAGTGAAACCAATAGACTGGTCAAAGTCCTCAAAAAGGGAAAGTTAACCAGGCCGGAGTCACTCACAAAATCTGATGGGACTTCGAAAGCAGAGAGATTATACTTCTCACAACCAACTCCTATTAACGAAGCTGCTAGTGAGTTTAATACTCGTAATACAACACACCGTAGCTGGAATATGTCATTGTGGTTATGCATGAGGCCATTGAGGTTCCTTTGATGGCTTCAAGTCGCCTAGCGCCGATGGTATATACCCAGTTATGTTACAAAAAGATCAGCTGCTGGTAAATCTGAAGAAAATCTTCACTGCTAGCTTGGCACTGGCATACATACCCGAACCCTAGCGAACAGTGAGAGTAGCCTTTATACCGAAAATCGGAAAGGAAGATTATACGCTCGCCAAGAGCTTCAGACCTATAAGTCTGACTTGCTTCACGTTGAAAAGCATGGAGAGAATGGTCGAGATCCATGCGCGTAAAACTGCATGGCGAATGCATCCTCTGTCTACGATGCAACACGCCTACCAACGCGGAAGTTCCTGAGCGAGTGCGCTTCAGAATCTGATAGGCAGAATTGACGGCACAATCCACAAGAAGGAATACGCGCTGGGCATTTGCCACTTTTGACGGCATGTGTAACTCAGCTAGGCAACACGGCGTAGACGAATCACTAGTTTTGTGGATAAAAGCAATGCTGGTGGATAGGACAGATTGCGGATGCTGGCTGCAACAAAAATATATAGTGGCGGTTATAAACAGGGGTTGCCCGCAAGGCGGCGTTCTGTCTCCACTGCTATGGTGCATATTGGTTGACTCACTGCTGAACGAGATCAATACATAGTTCCGACGTCTATGCACAAGCATACGTGGACGACGTAGCTGTACTGTCTTGGGACTCTCTGCTCTAAAGCGCAAGTCGCCCTAGATGCAATCGATGATTGCTGTAATGGGCTTTCAGTAAATCCTCTCAAAACGAAGGTTGTTCGAGAAGCTGTCTGGTCTGATTCATCTAGCGTTTAAATGCATCACCATCAAATTTTCCAATGAAGCTAATAATGTGGGTGTCGTCCTGAATACCAAACTTCTCTGGACTAAACATGTTACGTCGAAAACTTCTAAGGCGCTGTTGGTCTTCTGGCAGTGCAAAGGAGCTATCGGCAAGACATGGGACCTCTCTTTTTCAGTTGCCTAGTGGAATAAGCTCTGACGAAAATACGTTATTGCTGCTTTCACCAAACTCCAAAGAACGGTGTGTCTCGGCTGTATGGGGGCTTTCACTAGCACACCTAGCCTCGCTCAAAACGCATTGATGAATCTCCCTCCCCTTGATATTCATATCATGGGCTGCACTCCCAAAGCCATCTTCCGTTTAAAAAGAAGTGGTCGTTGGCCCAACAAGCACTGCAGCTTTAATGACCTTGAGCGTCGACTGTCTTATGACTCTTAAGGACATGCCGTCTGATGCAATGGCACCTGAACTTCTCCTGCGGAACAAGTACGAAATGGATTTTCCCTGTGCCCAGGACTGGTTTCGGCCAGAATCTGAGGCAGGAAAGGAATGCAGTCGGGTCTTCACGGACGGCTCCAAAACCGATATAGTATGTGGCGCTGGTGTCTTTCTGGAGACTTAGGAAAACTTGCCTCTGTCTTTCAAGCGAAGTTATAAGCAATCCTGATGGCAACGAACTATATTGTGAGAAACCGGTGAAGGGGACTAAGCATTTGCATCTGTAGTGTCTAAGCTTCGCTTAGAGCCTTACTGCACCCACTTACGACCTTCAAGCTAGTTCGGGAATGCAAAGCATCACTGAACGCAGTCGGAAGGCTAAATTCACAGAGTCTTGTCTGGGTCCTCGGTCACAATGTGATCACGGGAAATGCAATCACCGATGAACTTGCCAGGAAAGGTTCAGAGGAGAGTTTTTCAGGATGCTGGCTGCATCCTCAGTTAAGGCTTCCATTGACAGTTGGGTGTCATATGAGCACATCTTCAGATGGCATGACTTGCCAGGTTGCAGGCAAATGTCCCCCAGCAGAAATGGTTGCTTACTATTATCATGACAGGGAACTATACTTTTGCTATGCAGTTAAATGCGCTGGGCATAAGTGATACAACATCCTGCGATGCTTGCTGTGAATGTCATGACGACACCGCGGAGCAATATCTCTGGGAATATACGGCTTACGCTCGCATCAGGTGGGCGCTGGAACTGTAGGCGCTTTATCCCTGAAGCGCTTATCCGCCTTTCTTTGAAAGACTGCACGATTTCATTAAAAGAAACTTACAAAGAGTACAGTGGACTAATTCTTTGCCTGAGTGCTCTGTTCCGACACAAAATAAAAAGATCGTTCTTATAACCGAGACGAAGGCCCTGGATAAGCCGAGGTTGCTGGCCGTAATTGTAGAATAGGGCCACAGTAGCTTTCTTTATTCTTTCTGGATTATTAGGTTTCGAGTTTAGTTTACTGGCACTTCTCGTGTTTTCTTTTTCTTTCAATACCGCGCTAAATAAAATGCATAGCTCCAAAATCAGCTCTAGAGGCATAAATCTATTTGCAGTCGGTATAACTTCTGCTATTCCCCAACGACACTACCGCTTATAGACAAAACCTAAAAAATCCTCACTTTAGCGTTGGCTAATATCATAATAATAATTGTCCGCGCAATTACAGAATGCGCGTCTTCCTAATGTAGACGTTCAACTGCGGCTAAAGACATATTTTTATATAAGAGAACTTCTTGTTTTCATTTTGTCAAAATTCTGACAACGAAACGTTGGTTGCTTGGGATAGGAAGCACATAGTATGAAAAGCAGTAAGACCGTTTCCAAAAGCAGCAGAGAAACCCAATGTCCTCTTTGAGGCAGAGTCCTTCTTCTACAAAAGGAAGTGTAGATCCTATTGGGCTTTTGGGCGTTGTCAGTTTTTTGAAAATAACACAAAACCACGTGATTGGGATAGGTATACAGTATAGCGTCTCCGACAAAAACCAGCTTATTAGGGGTTTAAGATGGCAAAGTCACCTACAGCTACAGACACAAGGGTTCCGGTTTGAAATGCACTTATAAAAAAAAAAAAAAACACCGAGGTCTGAAGTGATATACAAAAATTCACAGTCGTCCAACAATTTATTTGAGACTTGAACTCTAAACTCCTCAGTCATCCATCATTCGCAATTAATTTTTTACTAATCCAAAAAATTTCGCCAAAAAAATATCAAGTCATGTGGTCAAGGCTTGGCAGTTAATGACAGTTTTTGCACTAAATCCCTCACAAAACTTGGGTAGGAACGGCGAGTTTCATTCAAAAACGTAATTTTAATGAATTGCTGCACTTCTCCAAACCAATAGACGCCGCTGTATTCATTAAGCATGGTGCCAAAATCACAGGTGGAAACACGTTTTCTTATCTCCGTAATTTACAATATCGATTTCTGAGAAATTATAAAAATTGATTGATTGATTATATCGACTGTACCTCGTATTTATTAATTGTAATTTCTAGAAGAAAATCTTCATCACCAACCCTACACGTGTGTCTATAAAGTTTTAAAAAAAAAAATAAAAATAAACCATAAAACCAGTAACGAAGTCTTATCAAATTGTATGCTGTTCTGTCAACAAGTTGTTTAGATAAACGAACGGTAATTCGGTATAAAACAAGTCTTTTTTTCAATAACGATTAATAAAACTGTTATCGCTTGTTTTTTCCATTACGACAATCTACGAAAATTATTCGGGGGTCTTGCGGAATTTTGGTACATTGTCAACATTAGCAAGGTGCAAGTTTGGTTGGCGTAGATTAGACCAAGAATGAAATAAATTATTGCTTCCTGTTGACCAGAAGTACAACAATTTGAATTGACTCAACATCAAGTAGCATGTCTTCATCTACTTACTAAGGTTTCTTGGAAAAGATATTGAGTCGACCGCTAGATACGTACTCGTACATATTCGGCAACGTTTTCTTTTTAATATGAAAGTCAATAACCGACATTAATAGAAGTCTTTGAACTTTTCGAAATCAGCAGCGGAAACGGATTTTATCATTTTTGTTTGGCAAATCGAGTCATCTTTTTAATTGTTTGTGATTCACCACTTCTTTGTCACTTTATCTCCTTTTGGAGCAGAAAACTGAATAAACAGAACGATAATTGGATTAACTCTTTGTTACAAATGACTAAGTATCGTAACAAACTTTTCCAAAGCAATCACTCGAACGCATCACTGCGTTCCAAGTTGGCTCTTCCATGACAATATTCCTGGGTAGTTGTCCACCTTCGTGTTTCGAAAAACATCATTTCAGTTCGTACAAGGTGGCGCAAAACTAATCATCCAATTTTGTTTTTGAATTACTTTTTTACTAAATAAAAAAAAATGATTTTGAGTGATGGAAATCTTTACTTGGACCTTTACAATTGTTTTTGTTAAGTGGAAAAGATTATATCCGCCAAGTCGCTGCATCCAGTGTTGATACACATTTGTGCCCGTTTTATCGCATTTGCCATGACTTTCCGCAACATTTCCGGTGATAACAGTTCACATTCCTGTCGAATATTGAAGAGCTGCGATTGTCTGAAGCTTGTTGGCATAAGGCGGCGACTTCAAGTAGCCCCAAAGAAAGAAGTCTAGGATGGTTAAATCGGGCGATCTTGCTGGCTTCTTTTTTCACAATATCCATTGTGGCTCGCGCTGTGTGTGCGGTTGCACCATCTTGTTGAAACTACACGTTCACCAAGCCCCGCTCATCCAATTCCGGGAGTAAGAAGTTGTTTATCATGGCCCTGTGGCGTTCGCCAGTAACAGTGACCGTATTGCCGATGGCGTCCTCGAAAAAATACGGCCCAATCACTCCTCCTATTAACGTAACCACTTAAGTGGAAATGCTCCTCGTCGCATGATGATTTTCGACACAAAATCGCCCTCTTCGTTGTTGAGATTGAGGATGGCTTTACAGTAATTCACACGCGACTGACGGTCAGGAGACATTAACTGATGCAATGTTTGCACTTTGTACGGGAACATGTGTAAGTCTTTCATTAAAATTCGCTGTAGGGTTAGTCTGATAATGCCCAACTTCGTGGCCCGTTGTCTGGGTGATGTTTCTTCGTTCTCAGGGACATGGGCAGCCACAGACGAGATATTCTCGGCCGAACGACCAGTCCGCTCTGCATGGTCTCTTGTGGTTCCACTCTGTTCGAGTCGAGTAGCTAAGCGCCGGAATGTTTGCCCAGTTGGCGCGACACGATTAGGAAATCGACGTCGAAATTCACGCTGCGCTAACACCACCGACCGACTATGTATTGGTCAAAAACATCGACACAATTATTCCACGCCCTTGCGGAGTATAGCGCTACATTGCTTGTCTGTTTGTATACTGCAGCTGTCTAGTTCACAAATGTCAAATATGATATACGACGCCACGTGCAAAAATTTTACCATCTTCCGATAGGGTGGTTCCGAACTTTGACAGTTGATAGCGGCCATATTGTTGAAGCTACAACTGTCAAATTGGCTGTCATTTATTCAGACTGTGCAAATGATCAAATTGTTTTATCAAAATGGATGTTCTGTTCGGACAACGTTCCGCGCGCTTCGCCCATTTCACGGTCGCCATCATCGTCCTACCGAGAGGACTATTCGCAGTGTGGTGGATAAATTTGAGTCCACTGATTCAGTAAACGATAAACCAATACCCGTACGTCGACAAACTGTACGGGTGTTGATTTATCGTCGAAAATATCGCTGCTGTCCGTGAGAGCGTGCAGGAGAATCCCAGGCAGTCGATTTCGCGTCGCTCCCAAGAACTCGGCCTTTCGCAGACCACAACTTGGCGAATTTTGCGTCGTCACTTGGGCCTACACCCGTACAAAATTCAACTGACCCAGGAGATGAAGGTAAACAACCATAGACAAAGACGTGTGTTCGCTGAATAGGCTCTGGAGTAGTTGGAAATTGACCCTAATTTTCATCGAAAAATCATCTTCAACGATGAGGTCCATTTCTGGACTAAACGCTACGTCAACAAACAAAATTGTCGAATTTTGGACGATACCAATCCACATGAGATCCAAGAGCGTCCAATGCATCCCGAAAAAGTCACTGCGAACAAATTGGACCTTCAACCTCGCATAGCCCACTGGCTATACATCTCGGTCATAGACCGATACTTACCTACGGGGTTGTTGTTTAGTAAACGGCCTTTAACTATGCAGTTAACTGCAGCAAACTAAGCAGAGTCCAAATAACAGCATGTTTATGCATAAGCGAAGCCCTATATTTTACTACCCCCGCGGCATTAGATATTCTGTTTCACTTGACTCTCTTCGATATCTTCAGTAGGCAAGTAGCGAATAGCTGCAGCCTTATAGCGACTACACAGTGGACAAAATAATTTATTTGGCCACGATAATATTCTTAGTATATTCGGAATCTGCACAGAGAACATCAATTACACCATACCTGAACTTTGGTTTGGCAAAGACTTCCATGTAAGCTTCGCCTCTAGATCCTTCTGGAAGTCTAGCAACCAAAAATATCTGGCCGAAGCTGTATCTGAATCGAGTTTGATCCTTCTGAATAGCAAACATCTCAGCGCCATCATAGTTGTCATCACTAGACACTTACAAACGATTTTTGTGGAAGCTGCATGGACGAGGAGGAAGAAGAGACAATCCTCCACACCTACTCTGTACATGTCCAGGTCTCCCCCAAAGAAGAAAATTTCGCTTAGGTGCTTTCTTCTACAATGACTTAAACGATCCAAAAAATATAGACGTTAGCAGTAAGAGGATCACAGATCCACGTTCCATCACAACGGGCGAATAAGCCTAAGTGGGTTGGTCTTTCCAACAGCCACTTTTACCTACCTTACCTATCTACCTACCTCCGGTTTATTGAGCTTTAGTTTTGCGGGACCAGGGACAAAGTTTTTCATACACCCCTGGTGCATTGCTTTCAACTAAATCAGAACTATGGTACTTAAAAAACTCGGATCATACTCCTATCTCCGTCTCAAAAATCTAACAAGGCACAAGGTACCGTACAACACAACTGCCATATCTTTTCCAAGCAGTGCCCTCCTATTCATGCTCTATTCGCCCAAGGAAAGAGCGATTAGTCAAAGTTTAAATAAAAGCCAAGTTAAAATGTTAGGCGCTATAGTGAGTTCCCATATGTCGAAGTTGAACATCCCTTTTTTAACCCAGCCAGATCCTTATTTCCTGCTCCTATTTCAATACGAAGCCAAATATAGCTTATGATGCATTTTTGATATGATGGCCTTTTCGAAATGACCTGAAATTATTTTTTCCATTAGACATTTTATACAAAAAACGGTACTTTTTCTTTCTGCCTGATAATTACAGCTAATTATATTAATTTATTTAAGTGGTTCCAACACGAGCGCGCACTAAAAATGGAAGCAAAAAATAAGTTGCGAATTTGTAGTGCTAATTACTATAAGTATTCGTTAAGTATAGTTAACAAAAAAATTATTTGGAGGAAAAATACAATGAATTGCTTAAAATATTATAAATCAATTTTGAGTGCAAAAGTACTATTAGTTTACCGCTACTCGTATGCAATAAGAGTTGCGTTTTCGAAAAAAATTTTCTCAAATTTTTCTTTGTTTCATTTCAATTTTCTTCAGAGATAAATAATTTAAACTTTTATGGAGGAATTTCAAATGTCAACTGTATCCCTGGAGATGGATCTAAAAATGATGTGGAATCCGAGACCGCACTAAACAACAGCGACTGCCTTATAGTGCCCGAAACTGACACCGAATCTGAGTCTGTAATCAAACTAACGGGTGACCAGATAGCAATGATAGTTTTTCCAATTGTTATGTTTCAGCAGCTGTCAAAGTTACCAATGACATCTAACTGTCAAAATATTCAGTAAGGTTTGCCATTTGATCATGCATCGTGTTATGCTTATCGAACGTGCGGGAATTATTAAAAAATATTTTCGAAATTCCGGATCAGTTCTAAATACGCAAAGTGAATTTCGTCGTGAGGTGGGCCGTCATCATGGCTTCAGTGTGCAGGCAATTCGTCGTACCGTGGAAGAGTTTCAGCGTGAGTACACTCCTCCTTTGGATCTTAGGCCACCAACCAGACAGAGATTGGTGCGATTTTCTCACTTCGCACCTATAGCGGCCAGTATCGAAGAAGATCCAGAACTGTCGATCTTCTGCCTATCTTGCGGTTAGATTTTGGCCTACATCCGTATAAGATTGGGCTAACGTAAGAATTGAAGCCGGACGACCATAGACAAAGTCGTGAGTTCGTTAATTGGACGTTGGAAACGTTGGTCGGGGATCCGGATTTTGGCCAACAAATCAACTTCCCGCCGTTATTGTAGCGAACACAATCTACAAGTGTTCGGCCAAGCATCAATGCATCCAGAAAGATTAGCTGTTTGGTGCGGTCTATGGCATGGCGGCATCATTGGACAGGAGGAAGATAGATAACGTTACCGTCAATGGTTTCAGATATAGAACGATGTTAACCCACTTTCTGTGGTCAGAGCTCGACAACATCGATATATTCGTGCTGTGGTTCCAGCAAGGTGGCGCTACATGTCATACAAGTGACGCAACGTTTGGCGACTGGGTCATCTCACGGCGAGCGTTCATCAATTGGGCGCCGCGATCATGCGATTTGACACCACTTGATTATTTTCTCTGGGGCTACGTCAAGTCCCTAGTCTACGCTAAGAAGCCAATCACTTTGGACGAGCTCGAGTCCAACATTCGGCATGCTATTACCGGAATAACGCCACACGTATTGGGCCAAGTCATCAAAAATTGGACCGACCGCTTGAAGCACTGCCTGCGAAACCAAGGCGGCCATTTGAATGATGTGCTATTCCACGTTGCTTCAAAACAAAGCCAGCATCAATTTTATATCTCGCTCCGTTGTTGTTTTGTTTAAATTTTTTTCAAATCGTTTTTATCTGGTCACCGTTTAGTTTCGCAATCATAGAATCGCTACATAGATCAAGAATTGAAGAGCAGTATTCGAAGTGTGGTTTGATCATTACGTTATATATTTTTATTGCACTCAATAGTGAGATTCTACTTCGTATCCTGTCAAAAAATCCTACCTTTTTTTGCTATTTTACTCACTAAATATCCTACTAAATATCCTACGATACAGGCTAAAGGTTAACAGCTAATTGATCAATCTGTTCCACTAACTCATTTTCAATGATAATGTTTATATTTACTCCATGTTGCAGCACCATTGATATTTAATTTAAATTTGCTTGCTCTTAACCATATACGCAAACAATGTAGGTCCTCCTGCATTTGGTTATCACATTCTTCAGGGTTTTTTCCTGATATATGGAGAAGAGTGTCGTCAAAAAATAGGGCTGTCTGTGAGAATGTGCATTGGGAATTTATATTGTATATTATATGCATGTTGAAGAGCCGAGTTCCAAGAATGGCACACCCAGAGTTGTTGATATTCTATTAGACATTGATCCATTAACTGTTGTTCTGTACAACCTCCTACTTAAGAATGAAGTAAAGCAATTCAACTCCTTATCGCTGGCACCATAATTTGGAGTTTAACCAGAATAATATTTCTGTCTATGGTCTCCAAGCCGTATTGAAATCCAGAAAAACGCCGACCACGTATGAAAACGCTATTTAGAGCGAGCTCACACGAGTGGCTCTTCGAAGGTCGATTTGTTTCCAATCAATAGCTGATTGTTTTCAAATTATTCTCTTTTTTCCAAAAACTTTTTCGCACATACATATGTATATTGGCAGTATTGGCAGAAAGTTTTCACACTTTCGGTTCTACTGACTTTTTCAACGGGGGTAATAAGTGATTCCTTCCATGGCCCAGGAAATGCACCACTGTTCATGGAAAGGTTAATCAGGTGTACAAATACGAGCATAGGGCCAACTATGCTTATTGCTTCCAGGAGCATTTTCGCATTGATAAAGCTGAAATCCCTTGAATATGGGGTATCCATTCGCCAATTTGCGAAACACTCTTCGCAAAAAAAACTTGTTACGTTCATCAGCAGCATTCTTATTATCTCTTATACAATGTGAGGCAAAAGTAATGTTACAATGTGAATGTGCCCTAATTTTTTCAAAAGGCGTCACATCCCATTGTGTTTTGACATTTATCATATATTGTAGACAGATTGAGAATTTGTTGACAACAAGCAATGGAGTGATACACACCTAAAGAACGCGGGATTATTGTTACTGCTTATTTGACCAATTTCCGGTATGTTGTTTTAACGCATTTGTCGTCGTTTTCCTCATCGTCCTGTACCATGTGCAAACTGGGCTCACTAGAGATCTCGAAAGAAGTGGCCGGCCTCGTATTGCTCGTTCGACCGAGAATATCACTGCTGTGGCCGAGGACGTCCGAGAGAATCCACAAACATCAACAAGACAGCGATGCACAGAATTTGGCATCAGCAGAGGTTCGGTGCGTCCAGTTTTGGTGAAAGACCTGAAGATGTTCCCTTATAAACGGCAATCCTTTCACCAATTGCTGCCTGCTGACCGTCAAGTGAGATAACTTACTCCCATGCACTGTTAAACCTGGTGCAAGAAGAGAATGATTTCGTATCCAAAATCGTAATGAGCGACGGAGCCGATTTTTACTCAAGTGGTTATGTGAGAAAACAAAATTTGAGTTTCTGGGGCGCGGAGAATCTACATGAAATTCTGCCGTTGCATGTTTAGTGCGGCATTTGCAGTGAAAAAGTTATTGGCCCTTAATTTGTTGAGGGGCCCGACAGCACCACCGTAACCTTAATTGGTGAGCGCTACAGACAAATGTTAAACGAGTTTTTTTTTAGCGATAAGTTGCTGAATTGAGTCTCGAGGATTGTTGGCGTCTAACAGGACGGCAATTATGGTGATTTTGAATCACCAATTTCCAGGCCGTGCGATCTCCCGTTTTGGCGATTTGAACTGGCCGGCCAGATCGCCAGATCTGACAACGCCAGACTTCTTCCTTTGGGGCTTTTTGAAATATCGCGTTTACCTCAATAAATCAGAAAAATTGTAAGTCCTGATAGTCAACATCGAAGAAGAAGTCACCAATTTGGAGGCAGATGTTTTGCCAGCAATTATTCAAAATTCCGTAAGACGGTGGTCATTTGACCGATATAGTTTTTTCAACTTAATGTCATCAATTTTACACCTTCAACTAAACTTTTCGTGAAACAGAGCCGAATGTTTTTCATTTCTAAAAAAATGGTGTGCCAACTCACATTATGACATTACTTTTGTCCTACCTTGTATGTTCGTAGCCCATTAAAGAAAAGTGCTCAGTATCACGCACTTTTTTCTGCCCATTTAGAACGGTGGTTTAATAACTCTCCACATGGACTTTTGATCATAAGCACTAGCTATTTGCTTACTATTCTTTACCCTTCCTATCACTTTCTTGTTAAATTCCTGTTCCAGCTGTCCTCGTCGTTGATGGTTTTAAATTCATGGTATTTAACAATTTTCTGGCGTTTTGTAGTCTTTCGTTGTACCAGTTCAATTTCCTATCACTTACTACCTTTGGACGGACTTGGGTTCTCGTTATTCGTATGAGGTCATCCTGCAGCATCCGTCCGATAGTATTTAGATCCCCGTTGTTAAAATAACGAGCGCTACTTCGAGCACGTTTTTTTTTAGAGGTTTGGTTTTTATTGTAAACTGGCAACACTGTTTCTACAGATTGTCAATTTGACAGCTGAAAGTTGATTTGTGGTTAGCGCGTTTTGCCATTTTATGGTGAATAGATTAACGCCAGAACAACGCGTGCAAATTGTGCAAACTTACTTTGAAAACTATGGTTCGGTTCGCCAAACTTATCGTGCGCTATGTCCATTTTACGGTCGACATTATCGTCCACCTGAGCAAGTTGTTTGGAACACTATGAATCGTTTTCACACCACGTACACTCTAGTGGATAATGCGCATCCTCAAACCCAAAGACGACAAACTGTGCGAACAGAAGAAGCTATTGCCGTTGTGGAGCGCAGTGTTAAGGAGAATCCGAATGAGTCGTTTCGCCATCGTGCACAGCAATTTGAGCTATGCCCAACCACCTTGTGGAAGAGATTTTACGGAAAGAACTTGGCTTAAAAGCTTATAAGATCCAGCTTGTGCAAGAATTGAAACGCCGTGACCATTATAAGCGTCGTAGGTTCGGTGAATGAGCCGAAAACATGATTCAGCTTGATCCTCATTTTCAACGCAAAATTTTGTTCTCCGATGAGGCCCATTTCTGGTTAAATGGATATGTAAACAAGCAAAATTGCTGAATTTGGAGTGGAGAAAACCTTTGTCGAGACGCCCTTACAACCATTAAAACTCACTGGTTGATGTGCTTTATTTCTTTAAGGACGATGCCGGCCAGAACGTCACCGTCAATGGAGAACGCTATGCAAACATGATTTCTGACTTCTTACCCCGTTAGTTGGATGGTATTGACGTGACAGAGCTTTGGTTTCAACAAGATGGTGCAGCATGCCATACAGCGCGCGACATCATCAATTTATTGCGGGAAATATTTGCTGAGCGCATAATTTCGCGTAATGGACCTGTGAACTGGCCTCCACCACCCTGTGATCGATCCCACACTTTTAGATTACTTTCTTTGGGGATATGTGAAGCCATGAGTCTGTGCCGATAAACCAGAGGTGTTGGAAGATTTGGAAGTCAACATTCGCCGTGTTATTGCTGATATACAGTTGCTCGATAAAGTTGTCGAAAATTGGACTTCACAATTGCGCTTCATTCAAGGCTAGCCGTGACGCGCATATGTCCGATATCGTATCGTAAACACTAATAACATAAAATTATCTATTAAATAGAACTAACATCATAGACATTAACATTAGCTTCAAGTGTTTTATTTCATATTGAATTTGTATATCTCTAAAACAAACAACCTTTATTTGGGGTATTCTTGAGGTACTAACCCGCCTTTTTAGACGAAAATGAACAATGAGCGTCTCTTGATCACTTATATTGAGTTCGGCGCAGTTCCTGCTCGAAAAGTCTATAAAATTCAATTGACTCTAAAACTTAGTCTGTCGATCACCACCATTGTCGTAACACCCAATTGGGTGTTGGAAATGGAATTGATCAAGAATTTAACCGAACAATCATTTCCATCAAAGAATGGAAGACAATCTATCCACAACATATTACTGTTTGGTGTGGATTTTGGGCAGGATGCCTCCTTTTTAGACTTGGTTTTCTTGATAAGTCAAAATGAACTCTCTTATCGGAAAACCCGTTAAACATATAAAAGTAGAGAACTACAGCTTTCCACTTCTTAGACAACAACTGGGGAGTCACTAGAGTCAATTCGAAGTTACTACGACGTCAATTGAGTCTGATTTGCCGAGTGGATAAAATTTAATCACTTGAATTTGCATAGCTGATTCCGGATTTGTTGTTAATCGTCAGATGCGGTCGGTGTCATATCTCAATATACTAACCACAGGGATCGCAGTTCCTACAGACAACGTCAGATTGCTCTAACGTTGAGTATTCTTTTTTTCGAAATTAATTTCGTAAAAGGGCACGGATGTAACATTGAAAATCGCAAAAGCATGGTTTTCCTGATATTTTGACTTCAGGTGCTCGCGGCAAGCATACAAATCGATCCAGACAAATAGACGAAATGATCTATCTTCTTTTAAGAAGGACATCGAAGAAAATCCCTTCTCAGACGTCAAGTTTCCAGTGATGTGTAAAGTAGAGAGGTAAACGCATTCCTTCGTTTTCCAGAGTCCAAAGTATATGGAAATTGGGTGAATCATAAGACTCGACTTACAACGCATAAAAGGCAGGTATACTACTCGTAAAACTAAATAGGACATAAGATATAAGAATGTGAAATACATTAGGGCATACTTGCTCTATACACATACAACAGCAAAGTGCAATATGTCTAGCGAAAACAGAGAAAGATCTAACGAAATAAAAAGAACCTACAGAAGTATACATTTGCCTTTTCATCGACACTGATTTAAGAAAACCCACGTATAGTAATTTCAAGTGAAGATCGCAATTAACGATACTGAATGCAAAAGAATCCAAGAAACATAGGTGCAGGTACAATCCTGTACTACCCCTATAACATCATATAAGATCGCATAGAAAATCTAATAGCGATGCTTCAAAAATTATAATGAAGGGCTACCTAAACTCCTAGATAATCCCCAATAACAAACGAAATGTACCTCTAGGAATTCTAAGAACAAATTCTTCTTCTTTGCGGAAACAGATAGGTCATAAACGGATTTACTCGTACACATCTACATATCATCCGTAAGTAAACCTATTCAAATGCTACTAGTATTTGAATTCTTTAAATATTTTCAAAACTGTCGACTTTTTCGAAATTTTTAATTTAAGGTCTGATGGTGATCCTGGAAAGAAGAAATAGCTGACCCAAAGGCATTGCTAATTTTAAACGAATAATTCGACACGAATCTCGAATCTGGACTTTCAAGGCTGTTATGGTCCAAATGAGGGAGGTGAAGCAAAATAGCCTGGTCCGTAAAATTGTTCGAAAGTACGCAAATAACGTTACCAACGCAGCACTAAACAAAAACCTGATTATAGTGGCCGGGGTAGCCATCAGAAGTCGAGGGCTCAGACATATTATGGGCACAAAAGGCTTTGTATGGCAGAATGGCAAGGGTGAAACGTTTGAAGATTTTTAAAAGACAGAAGGGGCACTATATTTGAGCACAAAATATTCCATAGTCAGTTGGTTGTTACTTAATGGGTTAAAGAAAAGTCAAATTGTCTCACGGACATCCGAAACAAAAGTGGAGAATACATGGGAATGTCCCTTAACCTTTAACATATAGTGGCCATTCTCAAACTACAGATACAAACTTCTTTAATAGCTCCACAGTGTTGAAATTTATAACAAGGATGCCCATTTATAATACCGACCAAAAAAATAGACCGCTCAGCGAGGTAACAACAAAATGAACATCTTTCACAAGGAGTGAAAATAATCGGCAGCAGGAAGTTGCCTTTCATTCCAGAACAATGAACTCACACCACTCAACAACATAAGACACATTGTCGGACGATGGCAAATAACACAGCAGCTGCAAATAGGTGTGGCAGCAGTGCCGTCTACAGAAACACTAAAGACCTGACAGATGGTCGCTACTTCTTTGCTCTTCCTGGGAAATTTTTTGCTTCGATTCCCAACCGAATGCTTGTCAACGATATGCCACGAATTAATCATTACATATCGGCCGTATTTGATCCTCAGTTCCTAGACAAATCGAGCTCACAGTAGTAACAAAAGCACTAAAGTTTTTAAAGACAGAGCCCACAGCATCTTCAGATCTGCCGTATTCATTGATGGGAAGATCCTGGGATACCGAGTCTTTTCCCAAAGAGTGAAATAGAAGAATTATTGTCAATGGCCAACGTACTTGTATTATTCGAGTGAATAAAGCGCCACCTTGGGGCTACATTTGACGTGGAACAGGTTTTCGATCGGGAAGCTCCTGTGGCTCCCTCGAATATCGAGTTTCATAGCGATATAAAATTATAGTAATAATCAAAGCAGCCTACAACGGATCCAAATGCTATGTTCTGCATAAAGGAGAAATGTCAGAGGAATTCGGAATCCAGAGTGGCGTACGACGAGGTTGTATTCTTTCCCCAATTTTGTTCTTTTAAAGGTGATGAGGCATTGAGCTGCGAATCGACTTACCACCTCAATTTCACAAGTTAGCATTGCAGGACACCCAGTAGAGACGATAAACTGCTTCCAATACTCGTCAGTATCGTCTCTAATATGCGTTGGGCTGAACTAGATATAATGAGCCTAATAAACATGGCAAAATCAGCGTTTAGTAGTATATTTCCCTCAGCATGGAGAACCAGCAATTTAAAGACCAAACTGTCAAATGTTGAATCCGTGCTGGCACATGTGTGCAATGCCTGGAAAATGTCCACTAATCCCACAAAGCCGATGAAAACATTTTTGGATAGGCGCATTTTCAACTCACAACTCCAAGAGGTAAGTTATAGGCCTTCAAATACAAAAACGAAAGTGGCAATGCTCTTTGAAAAAGCAACACCTGCATTGCTTGTCATGTTATACAAAGGAATCCACCATCCCAAGATGAAAAGAGTGCAGGTCGACTGAGACCAACATGGCGGCGAACAGACGAAGAAAGACCACTTCAACTAGGAAGAAGGTGGGGAGAGTTAAAATGCATCTCCAGAAACCTCACACGATGTTGGGTGTTGTATAAGTCGTAGGACCCACAGCCGGATACAGAACATAACGTGAAAAAAATTAATTTACTACTTTTGCGCGTTACCGAGATAATATGATACAAGGGGCCATACAAACAAAATATTAACAATGGTGAAGCTGGGGTTCCCGACATAAAATCTCAAACTAGGAGCATGATCAAATAACAAAGCATGTAACCCGCTGAAAGTTCCGGATGCAGAATAAACACATACCTCGTCTTGTCATAAATGTCAATTCTACTTTGACATTTGTGAAGTAAACAGATTAAAATACACGTCAACAAAACATACTACATCGCTATACTCCTAAAGATCGCGGAATAAAGGTTACGATTTATTTGCCTAATAATTCGTCGGTGGTGTTGGCGCAGCTTGGTCGTCCGACACCAAACACTACGCCACTCGCATAGAAGAATATGGGACAACATGAGATTCTGCCAGATCTGGCCTGCCCCTAGCAGCCGTTCTGCTGAGAATATCGCAGCTGTAGTTGAAGATGTCGTAGAGGGCCCCGGAGTATCAACCAAACGACGTGTCACGCAATGGGTTATCAATCGGCAGTTTTTACAGAGAATTTTGGTGAAAGACTGTAAGATGCTCCCTTACAAAGCGCAAACAGTGCATCAGCTGTTAGCTGTAGACCGTTAAGCGCGTGTAAACTACCCTCAAGCTTTGCTGAATCTCGACCACAAGGGAGACAACTTTTCATCGAAAATCGTCATGAACGGCGAGGCCCATCTCCATCCCTGTGGATGTGTGAATAAGCAAAATTATCGCTTCTGGGGCACCGAAAATCAGCGTATAACCCACCAAGAGGCATTACACCCACTCCAAGTTAATGCATGGTGTGCTGTTTACGCTGGAGACTACTGTGGACGGCGAGCGCTGCAAAGCCATGCTCAACGACTTTCTCCTTCCTCAATTGAATGAATTGGGACTGGAGAACATATGATTCCAACAGGATGGAGCAACGGCGCATACTGCACGAGCCACAACCGAAATTCTGATATCTGCATTTCCGGTCGCCTAATTTCTCGTTTTAGCGATTTGCACTGGCCGGCAAGATCGCCTAATTTAACCATTCCAGACTCCTTTTTGTAGGATTTTTTGAAGTCACGAGTCTAGGTCAACAAGTCCTCAATGCGAGGACTTATCGCCAGAAGTTCTGCCAAGAGTGATGGAAAATGCCACAAATCGGACCAGATCCGATGACTAGTTTTTTATTCATAAAAAAATTACAGCCAAAAAACATCGGGTGACAGGTTTTGCGCCACCTTATACAAGTGTAATATGGCAAAAAGTGATATCTTTCGGACCTTGCGGCCGCTTGGAATCACACGCTGTTTTGTTTATCGTACTATTAAATTATTCGAGGATACTGATGGAGTACATGACCGTCAAAGATCCGGCCGTCCAGGTACTGTGAGGACTCCGGGAACCATCAAAGCCATGCAAACCACTGAGAAAGCAGAAGATTTTGTCGCAGGAAATGAACCTTTCGCAAAAATCAATGTCTCGCGTAATAAAAGTAGACTTAGGACTTAGTGCCCACAAAAGACACACTGGACACCTACTAACATTCGCATTGAAGCAAAAATCTAAGCAAAATTCAAAAGATTTCTTAAGGCGATGCGCTAAAAATGCTCACAGACAAATTCTGCTCGCAGACAAATTCTGCTCACCCACGAAGAAATTTTTAAGAAGCAAAACGATCGAGTGTATGCTCGGAAAAACAAGTTTCAAAACATATTCGAAGGTTTGGAACCGCGCCACCGCCCCGCAAATGTAATGGTGTGGTGGGGAGTGAGCTATGATGGCATAACCAAACACCATTTTTGTGGAAAAGAGGGTCAAGACTTTGGTGAAGTTTTATTTTGGAAGACGTCGTTAAGCCGCTAAGCCGAACAATGTTCGCAAACAAGCACAGGACATTCCAACAAGACTCTGCTCCAGCCCGCAAAGCGAAAACCACTCAAGAGTGGCTAAAAAAAAAAGCTGGTAGTCCGGATCTCAACCCTTTAGAGTGCAAGTTGTGGTCCGTTCTAGAGGGAATGGCCTGCTCTACTCACCACCGAAATATATTGAGTCTCCGAAGCGAGCCTTTCGCCGCGCTGTCGACATCTTCCCGATGAATGAGGTCCGTAATGCGTACTCAAGTACTCAAGCAACAGTCTTGGCTATGGATCCTCTCAGACGAAGGTAAGGCTTTCGCAGAGCTGTAATTACCACCTTTAGTGGTACTACCAAAGCTGCACAGAAGATAACATGTGCGTATTAAGATTTCTATTTAACATCTTTCAAACCGCCGCGTTCTCCACAAAACTCTTAGATTCAGGGTTGTGGGCTCAGCTCTCTTGCTCATGACATGTGCTTTTAAGGTCAGATATGAACATAGAGGGCTTATTACTACTGAACTAACCGAAAGTAGATAGTTGCCAACGCCTTTTGTAAGAGATTTTAAGAGAATAATAGATTGACGCATAGCTTTGAGATTATATTTCCTGTCCTTGTTTGGTGCTTTACTGAGGTTACATTAGATAAGCGTCTTGAACCAGGACGATTGTAAGCAAATCGATTTATAGTATGCATACGTGTATATTAACTTTTGAATTACATATGTATTTGATTTGGATTTCGTAAGAGCATCAATAAATTATTGCCTTCCATCACTGCGCATTCCAATACTAAAATAGCAAAGATAAGCGAAAATATATAAGTGCTTGCATCCAGCAATCAAGTGACCAATTCAACAATTATTTATAATTATAAGTGCATTAGTATGTCCAGTAATTTCGTCTCATAATAACAAACAAAGACTACAAATTCATCTGTATCTTTAATTGATTTTTTTTTTTTACGTTCCACATAGATCCCACATGGAATATCTCAATCCACTTGTAACAAAAGCATCTACTAATTCGCCAAAAATATGGTAAACAGTGTAGTCTTTGAATTGAATAACACATCATGATAATGAATCTTGTCAACTAGCAACAAGGCAGCTTCAAAACAATAAAGATTAGATCTGACAACAATTGGCTATCTCTTTTGGGAAACATGAGTTTGATACGAACCTAACATTGCGATTCACTGCCTTTTCAACATGAGGATGGATTATTTCACTTGGCTGTTCTATGCCGTCAAATCAATTAGCACACCCGGCACACCTATGTCCTAAAGCTGAGCGAAACACGTACTCGACTGTTTGTACTTATTTCGAATATTAATTTAATCAATGAAGTCGGACCCCTTTTGTTGCTCCCTGTCTTGTCGATGCCTCGTATTTGGTAGGAAAATGTGAAAATAAATTGAAAACAAAAATAACACAACTTAAAAATACAAAAAAACTTACCACAGTGTGCGAGGTCAATGATTGGGATCAGACTCTTGCCAAGAAGGGTATCGCCCTTGTCCGAAGCGGTTTTGGCCTTAAGCATCTTGTATCTTATGTGTTCTCCTTTTTCCTTTAGTTAATCTGGTTGTTTTTTTTTTGTTGTTGTTGTTGTTATGTCGCGTATCCTTGGAAGTCGTTCTCTCAGGTGATTCCTCCTGCACGGTCCGATACGAATACTCTCACACACTATATCAGATACAAGTGTCGAGAGTACGAGTTACGAGTTACGAGTAGACGCTTATGATCCAAAACGATCTACACAAGAGTCCGAGTATTTATGTGCCTTATATAATCAACTGTTGGTGTATGCCAGTTACTGATGTACACCTGTGGAAACGTCACAAAATTAATTACACCATTCAGTTACAAACATATCTTCGCCTAGTACCAGCATTAGACGAACTACGAATATACACGATCTACACGATCTTTCTGCGATCGGATGGGTATAAACGAGTATCTATGGAACGAATAGTATCTTTTATAACCGCACTGAATTCACGGTTGACTGTGTGTGTTTGTTCGATTGAGTTCAATCACGCAAAGGTGGTGAGATCGGTTAGGTGTGTGCGTTGATCGTTTACCTGCCTTCTGATCGTTGATCGTTGACGGTTTATGGAGTTGCACTCAAATGCCTGGCAAAACGATCTCAATTACGTACTTATCGACTCAAGTTTGTTTTTTCTCCTTTTTTCAGCACGAAACTGACATTAAAATTTACAACAAAAAAATTCGTAAAAAGAAAAACCACACAAAGCGCAAGTGGTTATAAAAATCACCTTTAACTCGTAAGGAACACTGGTTTTTTGGTGATCTTATCAGGAATTTCGAATTTAATTACAGCAAAAGATAAGAAAACAATATTTCTTTATTTTTGGTTTGGATTTCTATTCAACACTGCCGCTTCGCAATTGGAATTTCGCGATTTTTGATAAGCGGCTTGGGCGAAACTAAACGAACAAAATTAAAACGAACTCTACACTTTCACTGGAAACTTGATGCGTCAGCGTATTTTAATCTCTTCGCAACAAAAAACACTTAAACAAAAGCACGACTATGGAGGTTGTTTTTTTTTTTTTTTTTATTATTACTATTTTGTTAAGCCACCATGCAGAAGTTTCTATTGATCACTACAGGCACTACACGAGCGCATCTTACAGATACTTTCGGATTGAAACACCAACTCGACACGACTGCTTGAACCGCTCACTTCTCACGAATGTGAAAAACCGAATGTGGTAGCCAGTCGGATAGAAAATAAAAACCACCGCCGCCGTGCACCGTGGCACCAACAAGGTAACAAAGAAATTAGCGAGTCTTACTTGCCTATGTTGGTAGTGGTGTACAGGTAAAAACGTATCTGATAGCCTCTTGAAACGGAGAGATCAGTTTGAGTTTGAGCGATCAAACTGAGTCAGATTTTGTTATTGCGAAAGCGGCGCGCGTAGTTTTATTTTTTTTTATTTTTACGTTTTTCTTTTGGTGAACAAACTCTCGCGCACGTTTAATCGCACACAGATACAAATCCATATGGAACACAAAATGAACACAACCAAAGCATACTCCATACGATCGATGAGAGTTGTGTGCGTGAGTGGATTGAATTATTTCCGCTGACAGATTTTCGGTTGCTACTGTACTTTTCTATAGGGTAAATACCAAGAGATACTGTCTAAGAAATGTATAACATTTATTTTAAGGAAATACTTTTGAATGAAGAGAAATGGATAAATCTTTCATTTATAAAAGCTCACAATATTTTTTCAGGGTCATCTAGCCCATATGGTGTCTCGTGCGTTGCCTTGATAAAGTACAAAATCTTTGGAATTTGGAGACGCATTTTCTCACCGGCGATCTCAAAAAGTTGATAAACTTTATAAACGGTGACCAGCTAAAAACGATACGAAAAAAATTTAAGTAAAACAATGACGGTGTGAGATATGAAATTGAATCTGACTATATTTTGAAGCTACGTTCATGCCATTTTGTGTGGAATAGCACATCATTCAAATGGCCGCCTCGGCTTCGCAGGCAGTGCTCCAAGCGGTCGTCCAATTTTTGATGGATTTGTCCAATATAGCGTGTCAAATGTTGGCCTCGAGCTTGTTCAAAGTCGTTGGCTTTTTAGCGTAGACTAAGGTCTTGAGGTAGCCTCAGAGAAAATAATCGAGTGGTGTCAAATCGCGGGTGCCAATTAATGAACCTTCGCCCTTATATGACCCAATCGCCAAATTTCTCCTTCACAACTTTGAATCCCTTGTATGGCATGTAGCCCCTCTTGTTGGAACCACAGTTCGAATATATCGTTGTTATCGAGCTCTGAACACAGAAAGTCGGTTAATCTCGCTCTATACCTGAGACCATTGACGCTAACCGTGACTCCTTTCTCATTTCGAAAGCAACAAGATCCGATGATGCCGCCATGCTAGAAACCGCACCAAACAGTCAATCTTTGTGGACGCATTTATGATTGGCCGAACTCTTGTGGATTGTGTTCGATCCAATAATGGCAATTTTGCTTGTTGACATAGACGTTGAGCCAAAAATAGGCCTCGTCCAAAAAGATGATTTTTTGGCCGAAATCCGGATCTCCGGTCAACAATTCCAACACCCAATTGGCACGTTGTCTATAGTCGTTCGGCTACAATTCTTGGGTCAGCACAATCTTATACGGATGTAGGCACAAATCCAACCGCAAAATAAGCCGGTTTGTGTTTCTGGCTATGCCCAATTCAAATTGTCGGTGCCGAATCGATATTTCTGAGTCTTCTTCGCTACTGGCCGCTACGGCGGCTATGTTTTCATCATTTTGCACCAATCTCTGTGTGGTCAACTACTCATCTTACTTGATTTACGTTAACTGAAAAAAATTAATGTTTTTTCAAGAAATCCTATGGTCGTCTATGGTCGTTCGGCTACAATTCTTGGGCTAGCACAATCTTATACGGATGTACGAGGGTTTTCTGAAAAGTTTCCGACCACACAATGATACAAGACATTTTTCTCAATTTTTTTTTTTATTTTTCTACATAGTCTCCTTGTAACTCTACACACTTCTCTCAGCGATGCTCCCATCTCTCTAACCCGTCTAAATAGTACTTGGCGTTTTTCTCTGCAAAATAATCGTTTACGAAAATCTCTGTCCTCCGAGAGCAGTTTTTAGATGAGGGAACAAAACGAAGTCGCTTAGGGCTAGATCTGGCGAATAAGGCGGATGGTCAAGCAGTTCAAACCGTAATTCATGGATTTTCGCCATGGCAACCGCTGAGGTGTGAGACGGTGCGTTATCTTGGTGAAATAAGATTTTATTTTTCTGCAAATGTGGCCGTTTTTCCGCAATTTCTGCCTTCAGCTTGGCAAGTAATGATGCGTAGTATGCTCCTGTAATGGTTTTTCTTTTTTGAAGACAATCGATTAAGATAACTCCTTTACTATCCCAAAAAACAGTCGCCATCACTTTCCCAGCCGAAAAATTTTTGTTTCGGGCGTATAATGATGTACTCAAATTTCATCTACAGTAACAGAACGTTGGAAATATTCATTCGAACACGTTTTTGGTCTAACGTAAGCAAATGCGGCACCCAGCACGCGGACAGCTTTCTCATGCCTAAATCTTGATTTAATATGTAACAAATACGTTCTTTGCACATTTTTATAACCTCTACTATCTCTCTTACTTTAATTCGACGGTCGTCTAACACCATTTGGTGAACTTTAGCAATGTTATCGTCAGTGGTTGTAGTTTTTGGGCATCCCGAACGTTCATCATCTCCCAAGCTCTTACGGCAACGTTTAAATTCAGCTGCCCAAAATTTCACTGTGGTAAATGATGGTGCAGAGTCCCCATACACAGAGTCCAACTCATTTTTGGTTTGCGTAGGCGTATTGCCTTTCAAAAACAACAGCTCGATATTAAATTTTTTGCATTTTCACAAAAAGCACTCACATCGACTCACTCAAACGACTGTCAACTAAAAACTGTGCGTCCAAAATGACTGAAACTTCGGTCAGTAACTGTCAAAAGATACACAACTAGCATTCACTAGCTTTTATTGACGAGTGCCGCTATCTTTACGTTGCGGTCGGAAACTTTCGAAACCCTCGTAGGCCCAAATCCAACCGCAAAATAAGCCGGTTTGTGTTTCTGGCGATGCCCAATTCAGCTGATCGGAGCCGAATCGACATTTCTGGGTCTTCTTCGATACTGGCAGCTACGGCGGCTATGTTTTCTTCAATCTCTGTCTGGTTGCTGGCTTAAGATCCAAAAGAATGTACTCACGCTCAAACTTTTACACGGTGCGACGAATTGCCTGCACACTGAAGCCATGTTGACGACCGACCTCACGACGAAATTCACGTTGCGTATTTACAACCGAGCCGGAGTTCTATCACCCTTATTGCGAATATCAACTATCAACCGATTTACGATTGATAGAACTTGTCAATTGAAATCGAATTTGGTGTTGTGAAAATGAGTTGATAAAGTATTGTGCTATTGTGAATGTCTTCAAAATATTTCCATCAACTGGACCAACCTAGACAGCTGTTTTTTTTATTACTAATTACTTTTTGAGACTTTTAGAAAAATAAAAATTCTAATTTTATCATTTATATACTTCAAAACTCACATTTTTTGACATTTTTGTAGGAAACAAAAAATTGATAAACGACAAGAAAGTCGATGACAATTGTTGTTCACAATACCGATTAATAAAATTAATTGAAAAATGTCAATTATTGGTTGATAGTTGGTCTTCGGCTGAATAATTTCCGCACGTTTGGCAAGCGTTAAACGATGAATGATGAAATGGCAAACCCTACTGAATATTTTGACAGCTGGATGTCATTGGTAACTTTGACAGCTGCTGAATTCGAAAAACTATCACCGCCATCTGGTCATCCGTTATAAAAAGGAAAACAGTTGTTTCTCTCTCATTTACGAGAGAACGGCTTACAAAATGGTTTTAAGGTTTGCAATTATCAGGCGATCGCACAAGTGATGCAGTGTTGCAGAAGCAATGCAGATACGTCGGAAATTTAGATTCAGTGTCATTTAAATGGGTTTTCGTTTCTAATTTAGATCTCGGAATGTATTGTTTTGATGGCTGCACGTCCCCGTTCATTCATTTTAAATCTTCGTTTACTTCGTCTTCCCCGGAACCAGGTGCTTCTTTCCAATGCACGACAGCTGGGAAAAGCTATTTTACGAAAATTCTTCATAAGGTTCATTGCAAATTCTGTTGTTTTCCGTTTGTAAAAGTTCCTGTTTGTTTATAATATATTTCGGTGATTGAAGCTCTTTCGAGTTTTTTTTATTCTTGAGAAGTGGCCTGTAGAATGGTTCTAAGGCCCGCAGATTTTGCCAATCCCACAATCGTCGCAATAGCAATGGAGATATTTGGGAGAAATACGAAGTCTTAGATGTAATTCTACGCGTTATTTTTCAGCGGTTAATAAAAGTGGACGAAGAATTTCCAACGCAAGGTTCTTTATGTGTAGCTGACGTTTCGAAACACCGAGTAAAGTTTTTGTACTACTCTTATATTTCAATCGAAGTTGTTTTTTCATATAGTTTGCGTGATATATCGTCCCAATTTTCAAACCATTCGCGCAAAGTTCTGAATATATTAAAATTTAGTTTACCGCATTGTTCAAAAAGTATGTGGAATAACCAACATGTGGCGCACTCCTTTTGACCGATTTTAGTTCGTTTCTTTTCTTGTAATGTTGGTACAACTGTCCCATAAAATTTTAACGTCATAGCATGAAAGGTACAGCGTTCTGTTTATATCGATTTTTTTTCCTTTCGTCGAATTGAAAAGTGTTTTGACGACATTGCTCTAAAGAAAAAGTAGTTTACAATTCACATGCACTCTTCAAAGTGGTCATGAAGCCGTCGACGATGACGAAGGTTTTGGCAAACCATCGACATGAACAACTAAGGAATAAGTCGACTAAATCAAAATATTTACTAGTCGTAATCCGCAAATTGACCATCAAAAATGATCGATACATTCCCGATTGGGGTTGAGGCGTGTGGCTACAAAGGTGGGGTTGAAGGGCTTAACTTTCCTGCTAGAACAGGAAGAAGCGTGTGAACATTACAAAAGACGTGCTTTCCGAGTCTGATTCCGAGCAAGCATTCATGAAAGACATCATTACTGGTGACCAGACGTGGGCTTATGAGAGCGATACGCAAACCAGACATCAAGCGAGTGAATGGCGCGCTCCAAATAAGCCAAGGTCGAAGAAACCATTGTTTTCATGAATGGTGTTGAATGGTCATGAATTTCTTCCTGAAAACCAGAGTGTCAATAAGGAGCTTTATTTGGGCGTTATGAGATGTTAGCGTGGATTAATTCTCAAAAACAGGCGTCAACTGTGGAAAGACAATTCATGGATACTTCACGACGATTGCGCCCCATCTCACAATGCATTGATCATGCATCCATTACTTGTCTTTAAAAACCCAACTACCATCCAAGAGCCACTAAATTCATCTGACCTGCCATAGTGTAACTTTTTCCCGTTCGAGCGTTTTGCTATATTACGCTTCAGAAAAAAAACGACTGCTTAACGAAAAACAATTCAAAAGGCTTCAACAGAACTGTAAAATGGGAAAGCTCTATCTAGTATTGAAAAACTTCAACTAAACGCAAAACAATTTACAACAAACTCTCATTCTTGGTTAAATTTTTGTTTTAAATTTACAGAAAATCGAGTTAATATATAGGATGGCCAGATAGCAATGATGGTTTTTGCAATTATTAATTTTAGCAGCTTTCAAAGTTTTTAATGACATCAAGCTGTCAAAATATTCCATAATGTTTGCCATTTTATCGTGCATCATTTTACATTTGCCGAACTTGCGCAAATTACTAAAAAATATTATCGAAACTCCGTGAAACATCGCGTGAATTCCGTCGTGAATTCAGTGTACTGGCAATTCGTCGCACCGTGGAAAAGTTTGAGCGTGAGTACACTCTATAGGGATCTTAAGCCACCAACCAGACAGAGTTTGGTGGGAAATGCTGTCGGTATCGAAGAAATGTCGATTCGGCGATGATCAGCTGAATTGGGCATCGCATGACTGTCAATCCGGCTTATTTTCCGGTTGGATTTTGGCCTATATTCGTATAAGGTTGTGCTGACGCAAAAATTAAAGCCGAATAACCATAAATAAGGCCGTAATTTCGCTAATTGGGCGCTGGAAATGTTGGCCGGAAATGCGGATTTTGGCCAAAAGATCATCTTCTCGGACGAGGCCCATTTTTTGCTCAGCGGCTATGTCAACAAGCAAAATTTCCATTATTGGACCAAACACAATCCACAAGAGTTCGGCCAATCACCAATGCGTCCACAAAGACTGACTGTTTGGTGCGGTTTATGGCATGGCGCATTATTTCTTTCGAAATTAGGAAGGGACACCGTTACCGTCAATGGTCTCAGGTATACAGCGATGTTAACCGACTTTCTGTGGTCAAAACTCGACAACATCGATATATTCGAGCTATAGTTCCAACAAGACGGCGCTATATGCCATACAACCGAAGCAACGCTCGAACTTGTGAAGGAGAAATTTGGCGACTGGGTCATCTCACTGCGAGCGTTCATCAATTGGCCGCCGCGATCATGCGATTTGACACTACTCGATTATTTTCTCTGAGTCTACGTCAAGTCCCCAGTTTACGTTAACAAGCCAACCACTTCTGATGAGTTCGAGGCCAACACGAAACACGCTATTGCCGGAATAACGCTGCACATATTGCAGTAAGTCCTCAAAAATTGGACCGACCTAGCTACACTAATCCTATTTGCGATATCGTGATATCAATTATCCTGATCGTTTACGACCGACTCCATATATTCAAGTTTTTCCCACTTTGGAACGATAACCCTTTCTATAAGTTTCAGAAGTAGGCTCAGAAAAACAGCATTACAGATATGCGCTCCCTGTAAGACTGGTTCGTAAGATCTTATCTTCTAACGCACTTATCGTATTATTGACACTCGGAACGAAAATTCGGGCGGGTGTTTTTGTACTCAAAATCCTAGTCAATTTCTGACAGTTCGTTGGCGGGAACTAATTCGTATGTGAAGTTAAAATTCGGTACGGAATAAGTTTAATAAATTTGTTAAAGAAATTTTTGTTTACTAATGAGTATAAAGCTAAAATGTCGACAAAAAATACGTAAGTATCGAAATAAGTGCTTGTCAAGTATTGAGATAATTTGGTTTACATATAATCTTGCCTTAAAAAATGTAAACAAGGCACTTCTTGTCACTGACGAAGTGAAAAAAGATATTTTTTGAAGACTATGTGAAAACAAATGAAATACCTACTTACATTTATTGACTTAATTTTTACAGCTGCCTATAATTCCGAACTGGCGAAAACCAAGAGATGTTACGGGTCAACAACCTCAACTGTGGAACCAACAACGGAAAAAAAGGAATCCAACGAGTTCCTGGAAATGATTTTCCTTTCCATTGAGTACCTTCTAAAATGTATTCCTCTTATGGAAGAAAATTTCACTAATTTAAATACCTTCAATCTTTTTAGCTCCAAAGTAAAAGAGCCTACGGCTGAGGCTAATGTGATAAGCGAGGAAACCGCATCCCAAAATATTTCCCTCTGGTTTATGGAGAAAAGGTTTCGAATCACGGGCAGCATGTATACCTTTTCTTCGACTCACGACGAAGTATGGGAAAGAAAAATCAACCGGACAAATGCTACGTTCGCAGGAAACTAGGCCACAATTTATGGACGTATTGCCGAAAAAAAGGTTAAAGTTGAATTTATTGTTTGAGTCTGGACTAGTCGTATCCCCAACACTTTGTTTTCTAGCATGTAGCCCAGATGGGATTGCTCTCAATGGCGAGGAATAGAAATGAGTGGAAATCAAACGTCCCACCATAGGAAAGCACGACACTACGGCAAACATTGTAAAAAAAAATTAAAACTCTCAAAGATTTGGAATGGGAATTACAAATTAAATCCAAAACACAAATATTATTGTCAAGTGCAATTAGGATTATGTATGCTAAATTTAAGGAATTGTGATTTTGTTATTCATAGTTTCTTTGATGATACTATTTTTACTATTAATGTTTCAATAAGTTAAGTGTTTTTAAATATGTTTATACCAAAATTAATTTACGTTTATTTTAAATACATAATTTTTACTCGTACACAATCCGTCGTTATATGAATTCAATTGGAATAGTAACTTATCTTTGCCATTACTGTTCCTTATTGAAAGACTCTTATATGTACAGTGTTGTGCAAAACAAAAGCAACAAATTTAGCTCTCACATATAAGTGGAAATATTTTTTTCCTAATGACCTCTCCAAAAAGATTAAAATTTACTAAGATTTATGTAATGATGAAAGAGAAATATGGTAATGTATTTTCCAAAATAATAACATATAAGAAAATCATAGCAATATATGGCAGTGTGCAAAACTAAAGCAACAAATCTAATACTAATACTAATTTTTAATAAATTCATCAGAACTGCGTGTCATCGAAGATATTAAATCTGAAATTGTGGTTTGCGTTATTTTTTGCCATTCAATTTTTAATTCTTGAAACAGTTCTCGCTTATTCATGAAATGTTCTCCAGTAATCCGTCGTTTTAGCATCCCAAAGAGGATTTCAATGGAATTCACGTTCAGTGATTGTGCCGGTCAATCAAGAACTTGCAGACTATAGTCTTTTAACCAATCCTGTACCACCTTTGAAGTATGTTTCGGGTCGTTATCGTGCTGAAACACCCATTGAAGTGGCATATTCCATTCAGCATCATTTCATCATTTTCATCTCTATAATATTTTTATACCTAAAACGACTCATTATCCCTTCATTCTGGTGAAAGGGACTAACACCATTAGTTGAGAAGCATGTCCACACCATGCCACCACCACCTCCATGCTTTGATGTACCTTTGCAATTCCGAGGATTGAGTTTCTCTCCTTTCCGATGTCTTAATGTTGACATTCCATCCGAATTGAACTTAGATCCGTCGCTGAAACGGACAGATCTCCATTTGTCTATGGACCAATTCAGATGCATTGTGGCGGAATTGAACCTAATAATTAAAAACAATTTGCTTGGTTTATAGTACGTTTGTACTTTTAAAAAGAGATTTTTTGAAGAGTACCTTTTCTGGAAATGTAACTTTTTAAGTCGTTTTCGATTGCTCGTCTTTGAATCGTGGCTGGATGAAAGGTTAAATTTAGTGATGTGGCAATCCTTTGGGAAGTCACAAACGGGTTTTTTTTTAATTATACCACAAATTCTTCTATCCATCTTCTCCGAAATTTTTCGTGGTCGACCTCCCAAATGTACTCAGTTACATATACCGTTGTTCTATAGTTTTTAATTAAGCGGGAAAGAATGGATCGGTTTATATTATATTTCTTGGCTATGGAAATTTGAGTCTCTCTATTAAAAAAATTTTCAATTATTTGAGATGTAATTCCATAAGCAAATTTATTTCAAGCCATAGTTGTAGCTCCACCGACAAGAAAGATATCCGTTTGACAGATCAATGACTCTCTTCCTTATAGGTAGGTAAGTATAGGATAGAACACGAAAAAGTACCGCTAACTTTTTTCTGTTGTTTTTGGGAAATCAAAAAATTGTTGCTTTAGTTTTGTACAATACTGTATGTACTCGTATGTTTTATTATTTTTTTATTTATTGTTTTTTTGTTTTTGTAACATAGATTTGTTTGAAAAAGGTTTGAAATAGCGCATACAACTTTGATTATGTCGTCTAAATATGGCAGATTTGAGTATTTCACTGTTTCGGTTAATATTTTAAATGTTTTAATCCTAACGATTCGTCTTTCGACATGTACTCCAGCTGATGCTATTTGGTAATCGTTTTCGACGTCTTCCTTTGTCCTGCTCGGTTGCATTAATTGAGGCCGGGTCATTTGAACGCCCATTTGTTGGAGCTCATTTAGTAACATTCTATATTTAAGAAGCATACCAGGGTTCCTGTGCTCTCCGGGTCGAATAGTTTCACACAATTTAACAAATGTGTCTAAAAGTACTAACGTTGGAATTCCTGTAGTGGTTTTTAGCTGTTCATTTGAGTCAAAACTGAAAGGCAGGGAGTGAAAATTCACTTCAGTGCTTTGGTCTGTCAGTCGGGACACAAGATTTTACATTTCCATGATTAGTTGCAACATCACTGGCTAGTTCCACGAAAGAATGGGACGTGAGGTAAGAGTTAATAAGTTTAATGACAGTCTTATTTCAAATTTTATAAACATACATCGTTTTCTAATGTTCTTTTCTTCAATCTCACATGCCTCACTATAATATTTGCTGTACATTTTTCAGTAGCAATCGTAGGCTTTGGAAGATTTAACGTGAGAAAAGCTTAATCCACAAAACGGCTTCTATTTAACTGTCCCCTATTATTAGGAACAATTATTTCGTTGTCCTTGAAGTGGAGACTACATATTTGACAAAATATTTTGGGAATGGTTTTTCCATTTTTAACTCATGTTTCCACTTATGAAACTCCTTGGTATTATTTAATACTCTTTAGGAAGCATGGAAATAAAACTACTGCAGAGCTTCGCAATATGCTATAGTTTTCCGCCCCCTATTCGTTGGATTGGAATTACTCAGTTATAATTTAAAAAATAGTTCCTTAATCCTTAAGTTGTAATTGAAGCAGGATCAAGTACAACAGAGCAATTGCAACCAGCTCCCGGTAATCTTTCACTTCCACCAAGCGAAATAGTGCCTTTGGAATGCCTTAGGATTCCATCTACGAAAATATTCAGTTGTATTTCGCTGTCCAGGATATTGTCTCTTTTGATTTGAAAAAAATCCTTTATAATATTTACTATGGACTTAGTTTTGAATAGAAAAAAAACAACAAAATAATTTCCTTGTGTTCCACAAGTGCCTTGTTTACATTTTTAAAGGCAACACATCACAAGCACTTATTTCGAAACTCTCGTATTTTTGCTCGCCATCTAAGCTTTATATTTATCAGACAAAAAGACACTGCCTTGTTGAAAAACAGCTGATGACCATGCGCATTGCACAAGACAATAAGCACCAACAAACCTTTTTGGATTTGTAAACTTTAAGTTGGGTAACGCAACGATTATTTTGACCGATACTCACAACCAATGTTGTTTTCATCTGCCTTTCCTTATAGTGAAATTTTCAGCTACAACTTTTTAAGCCATCAAATTCGAAAGTATTTTACATAAACTGCCAAGCTTTTACTGTAAGTCATTTACATATATCACCCAGTCAGCCTGAATTTTTGAGAGGTAGATCAACTACAAGAAATTTAGTTAAATTCGTATCCTTTGCGTTTTCAGCTCTAAAAAATGGCCATGAAATCGATGTTGTTGCTACAGATTTTATTAAGGCCTTCGATAAAATATCTCATTAATTGATCCTTTTTTAAATTGTCTTCGCTCGGTTTTGACGTCATATTATTAAAATGGATATATTCTTCTCTGGAGCGGTCGCCTTAGGTCAGTCTTATCAACCTCGTTTTTAGCCACTTCTGGTGACCCATAAGGCAGCCAACTAGGTTCACTCCTTTCCGTTTTAGCAATAAACGATCTTGAGAAGCCCCATTTACGCCGACGACACCAAGATCTCCAAAACCATTTCTTCACCCGAAAACTCACCTTGCAATATCATAGGATAGAGAGTTAAGCTTTCATTCCTATATTGATGAAATCATCCTTAAAGCCAACTCATCACTTGGTTTTATCAAGAGATTGTTCAAAGGACAAGGTCACTTTATATTACCCTTGTCCGGCTCCTTCTCGAATATACCAGCCAAGTGTGGTCCCCCTTTCAGCGAGTTCATATATCCTAATTCAAGAACATTCAACGTTGTTTCGTTCGGTTTGCTCTTCAAGGTCCACTCTTTAATTTTACCTCCCCATCGAGACCGCCTCAAACCTTTTAACCTGAATACCCACGAAAAACGCAAAGACGAGCTGACATTCTCTTCATTCATTGACTGCTCTCTGGCTCTGTGATTACGCCTCCTTTTACAATTATATTTCCTTTAACACTTGCCGTCATAATTTACGATGTCCTCGTCTCTTCTATATTCCAACCCATCGCAGCTCTTATGGTTCCAATGAACCAACCTCCCGCATGCTCCGAAAGGTCAATACAAATCTCTCCGTTTATGATTTCAACTTGAGCACTTCTCGTCTCAAACTAGATCTCCTCCAAAAGTCCCTCGGTTCCTAACACTTACCTTTTGTTAGTTTCTAAGGCCTAGTTTTTAAGTTCAATTAAGCTTGTATTACCCAAATAAATGGGGGCATTATCCCCCAAATTTAAATTAAAGAATCAGTGTTCGCTATTCTTTTTTTGACAACATACGCTTTAAAGACTAGCGTCCATTAAGCGTATGGCGATACCAAAATATTTTCGTCAACTTTGAAAAATCTAGCACCTTCAGTTCATCGAAGTCATCTGGACAATGATGTTATTGAATTGCGAAACTTTCTTACAGAGCCATGACAGAACATTGTAAGGACTTAAGGCATACTCAGTTGGCAAAGGCTTTCGCGATCATCTGCGATTGAAGCCAGTAACCGTTGAAATCTCTCGCAGTATTTTGTTAGTTTTGGAGTACTTCCGCATCCATGCCATGTGTTCAACGAAGAAATCCAAATCGGGCAGGAAAGTTGCTGAAAGAGTGACTGACGGCTATTCCAAAGGGATCATTGATTGCGTGTAGACCCGGCTACCTGCAAATGCCTTTGTGTGTAACTGAGACTCAAAACCAAAATGACGTTCACTATAATAAATTTAATCGCTGGGCGGTCAATACCTTGCGTCTGTTGACGAAAGACCATATTCTTCGATTTCTATACCAAATACACCAAATATACGTACATGCCTATGTTCATATGCCACCAAGGACGATTTTAATGACGTGTTTGAGATATTGTTCGAAGGGGTTGTCAAGATACTTACGCATAGATACCTACATATCATCCTTAGTGACATGTACATTTTTCCTTTTTTAACCGTATGAACACGATCTAGGCCTAAGGTTGGACTTAGTGCTCATTCTAAGGAGAAATTCGTTCATATGCTTTCGTTCCTTGTCTAAGCATGCCTCTTATGGGGACTCCACGCACTCAAGTAAGCGTTATTTTATTTATTCGCAATAATAGTAGGCGTAGTACATCTTGCTGTTTTGTAATTTTCTTTTGCCGTGTTTCAATGATATCCATGCCTTTTGCTTATTGATCCGTATGCGGATCCGAGCGCCTTAATTATTATCAACATTTCTAAATTATCAATTACTTTTCTATTTCATTAGATTTTCTGCTCCTTTGAGGCCTACGGAATTAGTCATATGGCTGGACAAGCTCTGTTCTAGACTGAGTGAAAGGAGCCGCTGATAACTGGTGCCAGCTTGCCTGACTATAGATGTCGGCGTCGATTACCACATATCGTGTCGATCAGAAAACTGAAAACAGATTAGCGGTCTGTACTCCGTATACATATGTGTGTATATCATCACTTTAAGCTTTTTATGAACTGATCATGAAGCCGTTACGGCTTTACTTGGAGAAAGGTAATTTGACTACATTACAGCGAAGGATAGATATAACAATTCGCCAGAACCAAGTAACCTGGTAGAATCATGGAGGGTATATCATAAGTGTTGCCAAATTAGTGGCGAACACAAGAAGACTGCAATGATCCTTTCCTGAAAAAGGCAAATCAAGTTTTCGATACTGATTCTTCACATGGATTACATGCATTTGCATCCTACGCATAAACCAGGAACAATAACCCATTCGGTAGCTCAAATTTCGACTTAACCGTGTCCATGTTAGCAATTTTAAGTCGTTGCAGGTCTTACTATTATGTCCCACATAGAATATGGTAGGGTGATTACTTATACCAATCGACGCTCAACGGACGAATGGGAGCAAATTTGTTTAACGAACAATGTATTCGAAAACCCTTTGACTATGCTGATGGTACTTATCTTCCTTTCCAAATGATCCCATACCTACACGCTGTAATGCATAACTTAGAAGGAAAATCCAACTGGGTCATGGTTTAAATAGTACGCGAAAAACGCAAACTTAAAGAACTATTAAAGGTTGAGGAGTCGACAAGCGTCTTAAGACGTATTATCTCTTCTAGGGTGGTGTCGCAATCAATATAAGCACCAGAATGGTTCCATTCAAAAATGATTAGCCAAATGTACTTGCGTTGTTTTGCAAAACCAAAACTAGGTGTGACTGTTCCATTCAAACGTTGCGTCCGTGCTTCTATTTCGAGTATATTTGCAGTACCCAGAAACTTTCCATCAAAGAAACGTTGGACTTAAAATCTAAGAATACAGTTGAATGACGCACCTATAGCAAAATAGGGCACGCGAACAAATGTACTTACAAAGTTAGAAATATAAAAAATAAAGCACTTTGGCAGGCAGAAGCCGTATTAATAGCCTCTCTCCTACGTAAAAACAAAACTAGTAATGAGAGTAACTTTGGATACGAGTTGAACCAATTCCCCAAACATCAACCAACTATAATCTCTTGACTTGCCCCTAGAACGTGCGTACATTATACGCCAGTGCTAATAAATATTTCGAATCCATTCTCCCGAGGTACAAGCCAGATATTAATTCCATTCAGGAGATAGGAGAGGTAGCATCATATGCGCACAGACGGCGAACCCGTTAATAATTATAGAGGCCACAAAATATTACACATGACGATATGATAACTTGTTATAAGAAATCCAGTGCGTTGAAGTATGCCCAGCTTTAATTTCTTGTAAAAAAAAAACTACGCGTGGTAATACTACGCACCACCATGGCTTGCTCAACATATACCAATCTGGGCACCCTTACTTTTAAGGGGGCCTGGAAAATAAAACTACACGACATTGGCTTCTGATCTAGAAAAATGAAAAATAATTCTATATAAGCACCGCGACTGATTACAAAGTGTATCCTGTCGGTCCACTTTTTGGAGCATCTGCTGACGTACATCCGCAAACTGCAGAGAGCTTTTCCCCGATGGCACGCTGTATATTGTCTTCTAAACCTTCAATCGTTCCTGGCTTATCCCCGTAAACAAGCAATTTCATGTATACGTATACCCACAGAAAGTAATTGAGCGGCGCTAGATTGGAAGATCTTAGTGGTCAATTCGTAAGTCATAAGTCCCAATCACCTTCACTCAACCTTGACTTTAATAAATCGATGTATTCGCCGCAAGATGACACATAGCGTCCTGTTGGAAGCACATACCGTCCATATCAATGTCAATTAAATTTGGAAAAAAATATTCCGTGATCATCTTTATATATCGGTCTCCATTGACTGTAATCCGAGCTCCTGCCCCATTTTTAGAGATACCACCAACAAAGCACATTTTTGTGGATGCAATAGTGTCTGAAGGGTCACTTGCGGATTGGTCCCACTCTAAATACGGCAATTGGTCAACTGTGAGCTTGGAGAATTTTGCCATAAAATTCCATAACAACCGGCAATTGGTTTTGGGCCCATTCCGCGAAGATCCGACGTATACCATGATCCAAAAGCTTTAATTCGTACAGACATCGGATCATGTAAGCAATAGTTCAATATCCTCTCGCAAATTGTTTCAAGTTGTGGACCGATAAAGCCCAAGCTCCTGTGCAAGCCTGTGAAGTGACAAATTCGGGTCTTCACTAACACTGCTCTTAACTTCGGAATGCACTGATTTCTTGCTTGTTGTTGGCCTAATGAAATGTAGCGTTAAAGTGCGGAATCCATTCACAACACAGCGAATATCATTCAGGTGAGCGGTTATTCATCTTTTACTTTTTTTTCTGTCGGAACGGAACACTCACTCAAAGAACTAGTCCATTGTACTTGCTTATAGGCCTTCCGATCAGTGAAGAATCTTTATCTGAGGCACGTCATCGCCTCTGCTGGTTGACTGCATATATGTAAGTACTTACTTTTACTTCTGTCATGATGCACCTCGCCTCCCGTTTCGCCTGATATTTAAGTGATATGAAACCCTCAAAAACTATTTTTGACGTCATGCATGTACAATATATCAGAAGCGTATTTGCTAAAGATAATGCCTGCTATGGTTATAGCTGCCTTGCACACACTCTGTTCCAAAACCTGCAAGGACAAGTCAAATTGCACATCGTATCCCGTGGTGTTTTCCAGTCGTATGCAAACAGCTGAATCAGTTTTCTCGGTGCCCAGATTCGGCTTTCAACTTGTACATCTCTCCACGGCGAATATTAGCATTGTCAACTTGTTAACAAGTGCCATGATGCCTGTTTACTAGCTTCATCAATGACCAGATTTCATTCACTACTGGCCCGTATTGCAAGTAAGGATTTCTCGTTATACCACAGACACATATACTCTCATACACTAAGCAGTCTTTCACGCTGGCACTGCATCTAAGGCCTAGCTATTTCGTAATGATACATAAACCGTCCTAATTATTTTTTCAGCTAGCTCTTTAGATATTCGAGTTCAGAATTTGGTTGCTAGACGGTAACATTAAAGCCAACCTTTACCCCTCCATAGATGATTCTAAACCTCGACCAGTTCGAAGTTCATTGCCACGGTTTGCGGTTACAAGATCTCATGATACCCGGGTAGCTATCTGGATTCAGAGTTAATACTTGTCACGGAGTTAATCTCTCTAATAGATGGTGATCAGACGAAGATGCTTACCGCGACGATTTCGACATTGGCGGGCTCCGTTTATTGATGTAATTACGTGTTACCTGTCCGCGCTTTTCTACCTGACGCAAAATAGAAATCCAGTTACAAACAAATCAACTCCTCATAGGAAGAGAAAAAAGTTTATTTTGTATCAAAATAAATAACAACTTAGTGGTGACGGAAAAGCAAGGTCCACTCTCAAATCACTGTGCGACTGTACTCCAGCGACAGCTTCCCATTGTGAACCATGCGTTGGAGTTTCTAAAAAATAAAACAAGACATCACCACCTTCAGTAATTTCTAGGAAATCTAACAAACCTTATTAAAGATGCGAGTGAGAACTCTTGTCGATCGTTTTCTACGTTCCAACTTTTCAAGTTCCTGCTTAGCCACTACCTCTGGTAGCTTACGATAACGTTTATTGGTCATGCGCTTCATCTCCCTTGTCGGTAACACTCTGACATTCTCTGAAACAACGCGCACACATTTAACATTAAATTAAAACAAATTCGAGACAACTTACTTATAGGCGGCGGAGGAAGCTGGTCGAGATTTCTCAAAATCGAACTGACATTTGAATTATTTGCAATCTCTCGGATCTGTTGCTCTCTCTGCTGGCGTAAGTTGTGTAGTTTCTTTAGAATTTCACGACGCTTTTCGGCTTTGGAGCAGAAATCTGGATTCTGCATTTCCAAACGCTGCTGCAGTGACAAGCACTCCTCGTTAGCCTTCTTCTCGTAGTCGTCGTGTGTTTCACCAAAGCGAATCACATAGGCCAGCGCTTTTGGTTTCACTTGAACGGTTTGATGGAATACATTTCCCGACACTCGAACAGTTGGTCTTGGACATGAGCACTTGCACTGTACACCACATCGACAAACACACTGGCATCGTGGGCCAAAAATTGGATTAGTCTTAATGACGGAGTATGTGGTTTGAACGGCCACACCTTCGACACTTTCACAGCCGTTACTATCATATTGGTGGGTTGTTGTTGAGGTGGATGAACTCTCCACGATTGGAATGGACATCTCCGAGGACATACAAAAGGCTGACGATGCAACTGAAGTATAGGAAGGATTTCTGGTGAATACAGGCTTGCCGCATTCCCGTGGTTCTGAATAGTGTTCCGACATACAGCGCTCCTTCTTCGAGTAGCTATCCATGAACTGCTTCTGCAATTGATTGGCGAAGGCACTAACACTCCCGCAGTCAGGGCTTACAACAGGAGTTTCGAGTTTGGAACGGTGGTTTTTCATTGAGCCCGAAGATGATGTCAATTGCTCCTCGCTGATCACTACTCTGGTGGTTTTGTATTCCACCTTCTCTGGCTGCTTCCCATTATCTGCCGTAGGTTCGTCGTAGACCACTACGTTCTCGGAGGTTCGTTGGGTAGTGCGCTTGTATTTGTCTACTGGATTCACAACTGCCTCTGTGCTTTCTTCATAAATGACTTCGGCTCTGCCGGTGGACTGAACAGTTGACTTTGATGAGTTCGATGGAACATTGGAGGGTGACCGTTCTTGAATAAGAAGGTTTTTGAGACCTTCCAGACGATTGATTTCCGTTTCGATCCAGGACAACTGTTTTTGACGCTCACTTACCTGCGGCGATACTTCTTGGTTTGATTTCTTCTCCATCTTCTTGTCGTAGTCCTTCTCGGACCGAGTTAGGGGATGCAACCACTCACGCATCGTCACTGGTTCGTCTAGAGATGACGAAGTTGTGAGGGGATTCTCATCGCTGACTTTTGGAGTTGCAGTTCGTCTTTCTTCTGTCACTTTTCGAGATGTTGTCGGTGCTTCCATGGGGGATGTGGTTTTCTGTGGACTTTCTTCGATTTCCTTTGGACTGTCCGTCTGTATTTCTTCTGATAATTTCGACATACTTTTGCTTTTGCCTTTGTCTTTGATGACAGCCACGACCTCACTGCGATTTGTTTTATTTTCGCACGGCGAAGAACTATCAATTATCGAGGGAACACTAAACACACTTGATGTTGACGTCAGCGATGCACTTGTCGATGTAACCGGCTGCTGTTTCACAATTTTTTCAAATATCTTCTTTGCCAGACTTTTCTTTTGCGTTGCATTGAGATTTTTCGCGTCGATGAGAGAGCAGAGGAGCTTGATGCCTAGATCAAGTCCGTTCTTGGATTTGATTGATCGTCTCGTCAATTGATTTTCTTTGTCCGAGTCGGATGAGGGTCTGGATTTGGTATTGTGCGTGGAATTTTTCTCACTCAGGACGCTTCTGCCAGATGATTTGGATGATGTGCTTTCGCCGGCAAAGTATTCGAAACTCGATTGGGTTGCGAAACTTCCCGTGCGACTGGATAGATTTGCTTGCACCTCTTGTGATCTCAGCTTTGCCAGGCTTGTTTGGCAGTACTTTTCGGAGTTCTGTAAGCGTCTTGAATATCTCTGGTCGAAGCTGGTTTGAGCCGAATGGTCCACAGGATTTGAATCTCTGATTAATGAACGTCTTGAGGATCTCTGATCGAAACTAGTTTGGGCCGAGTGATTCACTAGGTTGGGCGCGGCATTGGATGAATGTCTTGAAGTTTGTGTAGAGTGGTCCACATGGCGCGGCTCTGTAATTGACGGTGGTCTTGAAGATTTCTGCTCCTTTCTGGTGTGGGCGGAGGGATCTATAATAGGTTCGTCTTTTTGAGAAGGTCTCAAGCTCCGCTGACCCAAAGTGCTCTGAATAGAGAGATCTTTCTGCCGTGGTTCTACGCTTAATGCTCGCCTTAAAGTCCTATCAATCGTCGTTTGAATCGAAAGCTCCTTCTGCCGTGGTTCCACTTTTCTTTTATTGAAAGTAGTTTGGCAAGACTTTTCTGTATTCGGAAGCAACTTTGGCGTGCTCTGGGGTTGCTCCATGAATTCTTGAGTGTCCAAACTTGCAGAGAACGAAGAATACTTCTTACCTAGAGTTTCCAACGTTTCTCTCCATTTTTCAAGTTTATTTTGCGCTCCTACAGAATTGGTGGATGAAGTTTGGATTTCATTCGAACGTTGCAATGAGATATTAGGGTCTGATGGGCTATCACTGAAAAGTTCCTTCAATACAGAACGCTCCAGAGAGCTGATATTACCTGTGGAGTTCGCTTTTCTATAACCAACATCGCCCAGTGAATCCCATTCCAATTTTTTATCGTTTTTTGTAACAGAATCTGGTGGTTGGACAAGATCACTTCCGCCGTCCAGCACTGAAGTTCGAGTTCCTGTGTCGGTCTGTACAACAGAAATAATATCCTTTGTCGGCTTCCTTTGGCCCTGGTTCGGTGGAAACTTGTTTGGACATTCGTTTTCATGGTCGTCATAGAGTTTATGAACTGAAACGAGGTATTCACTTTCCTCACTGGAGGCGGACCTACAGTGACTGCTACTGAATCTCATAAACTTCTCAATATCTCGGTCTTTTGCATATTTCAGATAGTAATCGATTATTTTATCATTTACACTTGAAGATGATACGAAACGAGAGCAAGTGGGTCGGTCGGAAGCACTCATTTCGTGGGGTTAGGGTTATTTTCCGTGCAGTTTCAAATCCGAATTTGAAAATTGTAAACACGAAAGCGATTGCTTTGCAAACGCGCAAACCGAAGGAATTTATTTGACACATCCATTAGCAACCGCCTGTCAATTGTTAGAAGGAGCCGCTGTGTGGTTGGTTTTGTAGTGACATCTGTATATCAAGTTGGCAAACTTTGATTACAAATTTAAAAATCATGCGTTAACCATTATATTCGTGGCTTTAAAACTACTTTTGTTTATATCAATGTCTCCTCTTTGATTATTGTGCCAACTACAAATAATCAGCTGGATTGACTAAAGGGTTTTGAATAGAGGAGCATAAGCTCTGTTGAGTGATTCTCGATCGCGTCTTCAACATTCCAGCCAGTATGCAAAATACTAAAACTTTGGTACTCAAATCTACGAGTAGTAAGACCATTTTACGTTCAAGCATGACTTAAACGAGTTTTACCAACGTGGCTGAGCGTAACGCTTGGAGGTCTTAATCAGGAATCCTATTTCATTTAATGCTCTGTTCTTTAGAAGCTCAAGGAACTCAAGCGAGGAATAACGAAAGCCGCAGAAAACTCTGGGAGAAATCAAGATGAATTCGAAAATCCTAGTCCATCCCGAAATGTCCCAGAACTTAGAAATCAAATATCGACCAAACATCGATCAACATCAGAGTTATTTTTGACCTAGTTGACCATGTTGATTATGTCGTATCATTTTCATTTGGAGCAAACTACGAGGGGCGTTCAAGATATTCTCGGTATTGGGGTGAAGCTGTGGTTGCATATATAAATTGACTTATTTGTCAAGTAACACTATTATTTGAGTGCATTCATGTAAAATTTAATATAAATGTGATTATTAATTCGCGTTTTATCTCTAGTTAAACAGAATCATAATGGCAACTGAGGCGATGATGGTGAAAATTGAGCATCGCGCTGTAATTAAATTTCTCACTAAGCAAGGAAAAAGTCAAAAAACTATTCATGAAGAGATGGTGGCTGTTTACCAGGGTTCCGCAAATTCATTATGAACTGTGCAAAAGTGGTCAAGTGAGTTCAAGAGAGGCAGAGAGAGCATTGAGGACGACCCCCGCTCCGGCGCCCCGGCTACTGCTTGTACGGGAGAAAGCATCAAAGAAGTCGAAAAACTTGTTCTTGAGGATGCCCGAATAAAGGTGAAAATGATGGCAGAGATCACCAAGCTTTCAATTGGTACCATTCACACCATTCTTCATGACCATCTTAACCTTTCAAAGGTCAGTGCAAGGTGGGTGACACGAATGCTCACAGCGCCTCAGAAAAAAGTGAGAATCGCATGCTGTAGAGAGCTTTTGGAGATGTGTAGTGAGAACGCGGACGGTGTTATGGATCGAATTGTTACTGGGGACGAAACATGGGTCCACCACTATGACCCTGAAAGCAAACATGCAGTGGCATAAAAAAGGAACAGACCCCCCGAAGAAGTTCAAAGTTACTCCGTCTGCCCGAAAGCTCATGGCCACAGTTTTTTGGGACTCAAAGGGAATCTGGCTCATTGAGTACAAAAAAAAAGGTGAAACCATCAACGCCACATCCTACGCTTAAACTTTGCATAATTTGCGAGAGGAAATTAAAAAGAAAAGACGGGGTAAACTCGCAGCGGGTGTGTTGCTTCTTCATGACAACGCTCCTGTTCACACGGCGCGAGTTTCCAAGGCTGCTGCGCGAGATTGTGGTTTCGAAGAAATCCAACACCCACCCTATAGTCCAGACCTTGCCCCTAGTGATTATTTCCTGTTTCCGGATTTGAAAAAATGTCTTCGTGGAAAAAGATTTTCGGATGATGAAGAACTCAAGTCGGTATTTTGCAGAGAAAGAGGAAATTTATTATTTTGAGGGTTTAAAAAAGCTTATCTCAAGATGTAACAAATGCATTGATGTTAGGGGAGATCATATTGAAAAATAAAAACAATTTAAATTGAATTCACATTTTCCTTCATATCGATACCGAGAATATATTGAACGCCCCTCGTAGGAAAGCTGCTAATATTCGGGAGCATTACTTTCATTTTCTGAGCACAGCCGGCAAGCCGGCTTCATATTTTCTTACCAGTTGGGGTTCTGGTGTCATTGCACCACATGACATACTTTACTTCTGGTTATTATGAAGCCGAAACAAACCATTCTACGAAGTACAGTAAAAGCAACAGCTCCCTTCTAAGGATAAGCCTGTGTCCTACCAAAAACATTATTTTATTGCCAGAAAACCGGTAGTGCCCTGACAGCCTCAGACGCGAGAGAAATGGAAGCAGTCTTCGACTTAAGCACACTCTGATGGACTGTTGAATAAGTGTCAGCTAAAAAGTAAAAAAAAAAAAAAAACAGTGACGCAAGCCGCAAAGAGACAGCAGTCGAACGAAAAAGGACTGCAAGTTGCAGCTTTTTAGCGGCGACGGAGAAAAGGACTAGTCCATTGTACTCATTGTAAGTTCCTTTTTATTAGAATCATTCAGTTTTTGAAGAGAGATGAATAAGCGTTTCAGTGATAAAGTACGTACAGTATCAGCACCCACTACGTCAACGCCAATTAACTGCAGCCTGATGCGTGCGAAAGCACACAGAGGTAGTGCTCCGCGGTATTCTAATCACTTTCACAGCAAGTGTCGCAGGATGTTATATCACTTATGCCCAGGAAATTTAAGTGCCTAGCAAAAGTGTAATGCCCCATCACGACGCCAGTAGCCTACATGCTTTCCTACTGAAGGGCAGAACGAAGACCGCTGACCTCTTATTGATGTTTGGTCGGCCGGCAACCTGGAGAGTCATGCCATTGGCAGTTGTTCTCATATCAAACCCACCTGTTAATGAAAGCCTTAACCGAGGACGCAGGCAGACCTAACGTAAGTTCGCGTCCTGAAAACCTCTTCTCTGAGCCTTACCTATCAAGTTCATGGGTGATTTCAGTTCCCGTAATCCCATTACGACCTGGAATCCAGACTAGGATTAGTGAATTCAACCTTCCGACTGCGTTCAATGATGTCTTGCTTTGTCGAACTAGCTTTGCAGTCTCAACCCTCTCAAGTTCAACAGGGCTCTAAGCGCAGCTTGGCTTTTCTTCAGTCTTTGGAGTTCAGGAATCAGGTCAACAGTTGAGTCCAATTCCACGGCTTGAGGACTGGATCCCGGAAAACCTCCGAATCGTCAAATTGTTCTGACTAGTTGCTTACTGATGTATCTTTGGGCATTGAAACATGATTAGAACTGCAATGTTGCAGAAACAGGGCCTGTTCTGTCAGCCATTGCTGCTCGGAGTCGGATGTGGTTTTGAGGACGACGCCAGAGATTATGATCGGTTTCGACCAGATACATATGTCTTCCAAGAGTCTTAACGACTCGAGAACCCACTTATTTCCAAGTATGTACTGTAGGACAAACAGTACATTGTTTCCTGTTGGCTTCGAGAATTTGGAAAAATCCCTGAGAGTAGGTTCGATGTTGCCTACCTTGCAATCTCTCTGCCAGAGATATCCCACTTTCATCTGGTGTAGAACGATAAGTTGACAAGAACATGCAACATCCTATTGCTTGTCGCATACCATAATTTTGAGAAAAACGTCTTGAAAGTTCGAACCATTCTCTCTGCTATGCCGTTCGACTCCGGGTTGAAAGGTGCTGAAGTCATATAGGGAAGCAAGTGACCGGCAAAACTACTGGAACTCGATTTAAGTGAAAATATTGAAACGTAGTGGAGGGAAATTTGATTTCGAGTCTACTACAATCAACCTCATAGACTTCTGAAAAGGCTCAGCGAATTCGATCTGTATGCGCTCCCAAACTTCTTCTGCAGAGGGCCAGCTAGTATGGCCTAGAGGCAAGCGAATGGCCTTTAGTAGGTAGGCGGTGCACGGTGCCATCATTTGCTTGATAATGTCATCAATGTAGGGCCACCAGTAGTACTTCCGGGCCATTTGTTTCATCAGGGTGACTAACCAATGAAAACGGCAAAAACACTTTGCTGAAACTGCGCTGGGATGACTCTTGAACTTTCACTGTTGAATAGAAAAATGTTAGCAATGCAAATAAAATAGAGACAGTTTCCTTCTCGATCTGACTGTACTTCCTTTGCGATTCATTCAAGGTCTTCGATGCGGAAGCGATTGGTTTTCCAGTTCCATTCTGGTAAATAATAGCGCAAGTAGCATTAGAGGAAGCATCTGCAGCTAAAGTCATTGGTACATTGTTTTGAATCCAAAGTTTTAAATGAAAATATATTGGTAGGTTTATTCTCTTGAAGGTAATTCAATGATTTTCGTTATTCTATAATGTATGTTATCCCCCCCTCTCCCCATGACTCTGCCCTTCTTCAAGAAGACCTTGATCGGTTTTCAATCTGGTGCCTCAAAAACTGCCAGAACTTAATATAGCCAAATGTCAATCTATAACTTTCTCACGTAAATGCAACCCGTCTCCTCCCCGACTTTATTTTCTCCATGGTCAACCAATTAACCTGGGTTCAGTCTTTTCAAGACATTCGCATACTAGCATATTATTCGACTGTGAGCTTAATTTCCGTTCGCATATCGATAAGATAATCCTCAAAGCCAACTCAACACTTGGCTTTATTAAACGGTGCTCCAAGGAATTTTCCAACCCATATGTAACCAAATCTCTCTATATTACCTTTGTTCGCCAACTGCTTGAGTATGCCAGTCAAGCTTGGTTCCCCTTTCACCGGGTTCAAATTTCCCGAATCGAGGGTATCCAATGTCAATTCCTCCAATTTGCTCTCCGTGGCCTGCCGTGGAACAACCCTTTAATCTTACCTCAATATCAGGACTGCCTCAAACTTCTAAATATGAATTCGTTAGAAGAACGTATGAATACTGCTGACATTCTTTTCATTCATCGACTTCTCTCAGGTTCCATCGACTCTGCATCCATTTTGAACTCTATTTCCTTCAATACCAACCCCCGCAATCTACGTTGTCCTCGTCTCTTCTATCTACCAGTCCACCGCACATCTTATGGCTCCAATGAACCAATCTTCCGAATGCTCTGAAAGGTCAACTCAAACCTCACTTTTTAATTTCCACCTGAGCACTCCTCGTCTCAAACAAGATCTCCTCCATCACTTCCTTGGTCCCTAGTCTTTAAGTTAGATTAAGCTTGTATTAAGCCAATAAATGGTGGCCTCAGCCCCCACCAAAATTAAATTGAAATTATTCCCACTTCCTTAGTTTTCTGGGCTGGAGAACTGGGCTGCTCTGCGGCAGACAAGAACTTCAACTTACGACAGTAATTTGCCGGATAAATGTCTGCGTTTTTGACCACGGTTGTTTTGGCAAATTGACAATAGCGATGAACGCATTCAGTAATTTAGGGCTGTTCGCACGAGAAGCCCAGGTCGTCCCCTGGCTTGGCGAATTTGCATTTTTTAAGTTGACAACGCAAGCCATGTTATTGGAAAATGCCTGTGGAAATGGATGTCCCGAATGGTAATCGCTGATATTCAAACAGGCCCGACCCAGTGTTTTTTTGTGTTGCAGCGATTTTTACAGAATCATGAAAGCGATCATATATCTGATCATGACGTACGTCAGTTGCAAAGCTGCTTTGAGGACACGAGGACACAATTTCTAGCAAAGCCTTTTAGGTCTGCGATCCATTCGGCGTAAGATTGTCCCGGTAGCATTTTCCCTTTCTAGAACTTGCATCTTGAAGCGAGTGCAAGCGATTTGGATTGGAAGTATGTTTTTTGTTAATTTCGCCTATAGGTCTTTAAAAGTGCGTGTTCCTAAGCAGTTCATTTATATGATTTCCACGCGTTGATAAAAAATGCGCCTGCTGTAAGTTGTCGCCATGCAAGGAGTTTGCCGGAAAAAAACTGGAAAAGATAGCTATCCCATGACTCCTACTTTGGCACTTGAAATTAATAGTGCAGCTGCATTTGCTGCAGTATTACACTGTGCATCAATTAGTTATTTGAATCCTGCTATATTCCAGGGTGGAGCTGGTCTTCGATCAATAAACTTATTTAGTTAGCACGGTTTTTGATCAACAGCCTCCAGTTATCTACTCCTAGATCATTGAGCTCTCATTATTTTTACTTGACCGTGCCACCTCTTCTATAATTTACCTCCGGGAAGAAGTCACAGGTTTGTCGGCCTTAGCGTTAGTGCCCCTTCGCCCTACTTGTCGTTCTTAACATAACAGGCAGTTGATGCTATTATGACCCAGTTAATGGACGGTTCATAAATCTCCCCTCTCTGAAGTTTGACAATGCAAACGGGAACTTAACTCACCCGCAGAATATTACGTTGAAAATGTTAAGTATCAAATATCTTTGTCTGCCTTCGCTAACGTCCATGCTTCTGCTTTATATATGTATCAGGACTGGGATCATAAGGGTCTTATATAAAGACTAGTTGATGTTTCCGACAGGGACTTGTTACTAAATTGCTTTCTTAAGCCGAAGAGTTACCAGCAAATGTAGCTCTTTGTTTGATTTCTGTCGAAGTGTCGCTATAACAGATAGCAGCGAAGTCGAGTAAAGCAACGGCTTCATGCGTTCATATAATAAGGCAACAACATATTAAGGGGACCGATGCCTTTATTTTTGGTTTAGATTACAGGTTGCATTCAAGAGGTATACTTTCTTTCTACTAAATACTGGAAATGGGTTAGTGCCTGCCCTCTACCGCATGCTGCATCCTAAAATAACAGTTTAACAGTGTGTATGACAGAAGTGGTTTTGCTATATTCTTAGCACCGCCTGTGACTCTACTACTAAACTTACTAGCTCATCTCTTCAAGTTCCTTTTTAGGTCTTGTTGGCATTACAGGTTTTTTTGCGTTTTGATAAAACTTTCGAATGTTGTTCATCGAGTAGTACTTTTTCATTTCGGTCGCTCCTCATGCTCTTTCTTTTTTTCTCTGGAGAAGCCTACATATGTACTTCCCTTTTCCTTTGCTGGTAAAGAGCTGGTATAGAGTCGCTTCATAGGCAAATTATTTCGCTACAACTCTTCATCCACCTAGGGGCGCAAGTACTATGTAAGAATTTCCGACGGTTTCCTGGCATAGACGCCACTGATCTTCAGCACTTAATGTTAGTAAGCGCTAGAGGTTGAAGGATAAGCCATTGAGAAAGGTCCTGGGGGTTTGTTCTGATTGCGGGCGTTGAACGTAAAACCATTTTCCATCTAGTAGCTGCATGACGTGTGATAAAACTTATTAGTAGCGCCACCTAAGGTGAGGTCTTTCTCTATTGCATTGTTCCTCCGGGTAAGATTTGAAGACTCTGCAGGCCGAAGGATTAGTGTCCATTCGCTCTACATATCCTAGCGATCTAAGGCGACTGATATGAAGTTTTCCGACTAGATCGAAGTCGTTGTATAGTTCTTTGTTGGATATCCAAAGACCGTTAACGCAAACGGGATTGAAAATTATTCGAAAAATTTTTTCTCGAAACGGCTGAGGATATCTTCATCCCCTTCCGATTGAGTCCATACTTCAGCACCATAAAGATAATAACTTCCTTCTTTATAGAGTGCAAAAAGTCTAAAGTTTTCGGCACGTGTCATAATCCGCATTGAGGACAAATTCGTATATACTATAAGCCAGAGGATGATGATATATTAGAATCAAAGACGAATTCTACGATTTCCTAGACCGAGCATACGATCAATCCCCCAGCTGTGACACCGAATCTGGGATATCTTATACAAGGTTGGCTAAGGAAACCCTTTTGTGAGTTTCATCTGAAAATACAGACTGTATAACATCACGTCTGACAATCGATTCATGAAGGGACGTGGCTATCCCCTGATCAATCAAGGGCTATTCAGATTCATGACATCGCGATCGACGCCAGATATTCCTCTAGCATTCTCGATGTCTGAACTTTTCGAGGAGCCTCACCGACTCCGATCATTCCTCGTTGCAATCAGGGTACGAATGTGGATATCTCAGGTACAAAAAAGTCAAGTAGGACCATAAAAGGTCGTCGTCGAAAAGCTAAAATCCCACAGGATAGCTAGAATCTTTACCGATCGCGTTTCATCCAAGCTCTTTTAAAATTCTTGCCACCATACACTAACCGTAGAACACCAATGGAATTGTTGTCAACTAGTCATCAAAGAAGTTGCTTCTGATGTGATTGGTTTCAAAGCCCCGCCACATGGAAACTGCTGGTTTGAAGACGAATGGTGCCTAGAGTCAATTAACAAGTATAAGAACTGCTTGTGAGCTCTATGAGCAGCTGAAATGTAGGGAAAACCACAAGAAGCACGCGATCGAGGATATATACTTGTAGAAGTGTTACTGCAGGAATAATGTTTGGAAATTTAAACAGAGAATAAAATTAACATGCCAGAGCTACAAGCCCAGAATGGAAGCCTGCAAAGATAAACATGGAAAACTAACGGTAGAGTCGCAGTTGGCACTGAGAATATGGAAAGACTACTTCTGCAGACTCTATAACGCCGATGATGGTCACAAACTGAAAATTTCACCGCCTAACCAATACGAAGCTTTCGCATAATAAATCTGCCGGCGCAGACTGACTCATTCTTCCCTTATTTAAAGCAACCTGATAAGGTTATCTGGTTGGAAACATGCATCAGCTCATCTGTAAGTTATGAGCAGAGGAAAGCATGCCCGTAAAATTGAATTGTTTGCCCATTTCACATGAAAGCGGACCCTTTCATTGCATCAACCCACCTTGTAGGGCAAACGTAGTGTCATAAGGACTTTCCCTACATTGGTCCCATAGGCTTGTAAAGACATCAGCGCAGATGTCAGACGCAGGATTGACCTTGCCAATCGTTAATTCTTGCTCAGAGGGCAATTGATTATCAGACCAAACTGTATTTTATACAATATTCTAATCACCACGGTCGTGTTCTATGGCGCAGAGGTTTCGAGCTTGTCGAAAGGGGATGAGGAAGCACTTGACCGTTTCGAGAGAAAGATATTGCGTGTTTGTAGTAGCGAGGAATGCAGGAGGAGATTCGACAACGATGAGTACTGGCTGTACATCAATATTGGTCTAGTCAGGCTGGGCCATGTTTGATGAATGAGCTCCACAGCTCCGGGCCAAAGAGCCTTCGACTTTAACCCCGAAGCTCGGCACTCCAGAGGACGATACCATCTAAGGTTGCGCATGCAAGTGGGGTGAACTAAGAGTGCGGGACTTGAAGAAGCAACTGGCGAGATATCGTGATACACAGTTGGACAAGCTTCGCCCTGGACTATTAGTAAGGCTTAAGATTTTGATAACTGGAGGGGTATATTGGTTGAGCTCCAATGGTCCGACAGATCAGGAAGTAAGTATGAGTTTCCACAAAGTTATTATTTTATTTTTTTCCAAAAAAAGATGTCTTAATACGTAAAGTCTGAGCCACCAGCTGGTCTGGAAGTTTTCAATAAATTATGTAGAATTTTATAGATTAATAAAGTTCGGTAAATTATGAATGGAACACAAGATCGATCATATGACCATTCGAAGATCAAAATTATCGATGACATTTTGAAGAATAAGTGAGTCAATTTCAGTTCGGATGTTATGTTTGTTTGAGATCCTGAATTGTCGCTGGGTTATTGGCATAGACCTTATTCTTCAAATAATCCCACAGGAAAAAATCTAAAGGTGATAAATCGCGCGGCCTTGGAGGCCAATCAACTTGTCCTCTAACCCAAATAACGAGATCTTCAAATTTCGTACGCAATAAATTGATTGCTTGATGGCTTGTGTGGGCAGTAGCACCATCCTGTTGCAACCAGAGATGGTCCAAAGGCTTCAATTGTTGTGTAATTTTGATTTTATGGGCGTGCAAGTGAAGATCAACTTTTCAGGTTCGCCGTAAAGTGCCATAAGTGAGGCCCAACGGTTGACTTCGGCGACGAATTGAGGTGCTTGGCTGGTTTTAAACACTTTCGCTCATAGTGGTGAAGTTTTGGCGTGTATGTGGTGGTATGGAATTTGACCTGATACTGAACCAGTTTCTTCAAAACGCTTCACCATTGCACAAATTCCGGAATCACTAGGGCGATTATGAAAAATTCACGAATTTTACGAAATGTTACTTTTACAGATCGCCCCTTTTTCGCAATAAAATTAAATAACAACGACTCTATAAGTAAAATTGCCAAAGATTGTATGACATCTGTCAAAAAGGTCAACCACAACCACATCTGTTGGCTCATCCTTTATAATATATCAAATAAGAGATAAATTGCAAAGTGTAACTTAAAAAGAAAAATTTCTTAATATTATTCTCTTACTTTATGAACACTCCCCAGCCAACCGCTGTACTCACTGTGGAATCGCTTTTCAAATGATTTTCTGTGGATTCCATTAATCACATGACAGCACGTGAGATGTCATTGAAGTTTTTTAGTCAGTGTGAAATCTCCGTCGTTCTTCGTTGCCTTCTCATACTCAGCTGACTGGCGAAAATTTTCTCCTCTGGTAAAGAAAAAAAAAAGAATAGAAACCAAAACCTCTTCAATTCCACCCGCAACACCATCGTAAAATCCATTTCAATCCTCAAAATCTAACTAATTTCATTTGAATTTCCTTCCAGTTTGTGATTTAACCAATAGTGTGGACGTTAACAGTTAAAATCCAATAAGAAACGAGAAACAGAATTTTGAATTCACACAAAAGATGTCCCGTATTAGCGCTCAGCAGGCCAGCAAGGAGCATGTCCTTGCCGTTTCCAGGGATTTCATCTCTCAGCCACGACTAAGTAAGTAATTTGCGCACAATTTCACCAAAATTCACTTTCAATTTGTACAGCAATTGGGCCAAGAACTGCAAAGAAAAAGTACGGGGGATGGCAGCCATGACACTTTACTTTATCGATCGACGACTTTACAGAGAAAAAAAAATTTTTTTCTTTATTTTCGCGAGAAAGTTTTTTGGTTTTTGGCCTGGGAAATTATACATTAGTTCGAGGAGCAACGCTGACCATATAATTATCCTCGCCGAGGTGATATAATTTCGAGATTTGTGGGCTTTTTCGTGTCGGTGGGGCTGTAGTTTTTCGTTTTTGTGGTCATGTGACACTTGTTTCGCACCCACCACCTGACCCCCTTTTGAAATTTTTCCTACATTTTGGCTGTATATCTAGTTGATGGGTGATTCGCTTTAATTGTACGTCTTTAGCATGAATGTCGATGTTAGAATTTAGCACAAATAAGGCTAAACTATTGTCGGTGATGCGTTTTATGGGTCCTAATGGGAGTGTTTGGCCGTTTTGCATGCAATTAGTGCGAGTACCTGTGTGTGCTCGTGTGTTTCTTAATTAATTAATTGTTTTTACTGAAAAATTTTAAGAAAAAATCGTAGTTTTGAGATGGAAACAGGCAAACCACATCCAAGTCCGATGGAACCTTGTGCATTTGTTTGTTAATCGATTGGGCTGGCATGTGATTTCGATGTGAGCGCTGAGCTTATCCAAAACTGATAACATGATAAGTGTTACATAAACGTAGTGTAGTAGACTTGTTTGTCAGGTTGCCTATACATTATACCTACTGCTGTTCGATAGTGTTGACGTTCTACGTCGTTTTTTTTTTTACGTCTTTCGTAGGGAAATACTGTGCATAGTCAATCAGAATTGGTTATGAGATGTTATTCTCGAGCGGTGTGATGTTGTTTGTGGGAAAGATGAAGTATACGCCCTGGGATGGGTAGTTGCAATAACCTAGTTGTGATTCTAATAAGACTTGGCAGGCGAATTGGAATAGAAAACCAGTTTTCCGATGTTTTTCGTTTTGATGTTATGTCCCGCAGAAGGGTAAATGTCCGTTTAATTGACGCTCAAATCAAATCAATTGCGTAAGGGGGTGGAAATCATTAAATCGAATTGATTGCGTTGAGAATAGAGGCTTTGTGGATGGGGTTTTTGTGGGGAAAGTTGCATTCATTGTTGTGTTCTTTTTTTTCGGTCGATGATGTGTGAGAATATACCAGGGCACTTTTGTGTTTCTATGTACAGAGTGAACCAACAAGTTTCCTTGGGAAAATACTGAAATTTTTATTGAATTTTACAAAGTGGACATTTGGATTGCTTGTAACAATTCAGCTGAGAAATGCTCTTCTCGGCTTTGCCAATCAATTAACGTTCAATCACTTGCTTAACTTGCTTCCGGTCCGTGATGCGTCTCTCTTGCATCCTGTTTCTAGTTGTCCAGACCTAGGGCTCTGGCAAGCGCGATCTACAGCATTATTGTCCATTCGCTCGATGCCGCCAGGCCAGTGTGTTTTAGCTTTATTCTTTAGATCCTCATCTTAACATCACACAGCGTTCGAGGTTGTGCCTTCTGTTCTATTCGTCCTCCTGCATATACGAATGGTGATGAGATGACACAGCCACTCCTGGAGATCCATGCTTTCCTGTGCAGAGAGGCATCATCCCTTGCTGGCTCATTCGCTTTCACTTTTGTGTGTCCGATATCCTTACTTACGTACTTACTTAATGGGCGCTATAGCTGGGGCGGACCTGGGCCTCAACCAATAAGCCTCTCCAATTAGTGCGGCCTTTGGGTAACTGCCACCAGTTGCGCACTCCAAGTTGGTTGAGGTCCCCTTCCACTTGCGGGCGCCACGTAAGGCGAGGCCTTCCTCTACTGCGTTGTCCGTGCGGATTAGAGTCGAAGATTCTGCGGGCTGGTGCGTTGGTGTTCATTGGTGTTCATGCACAGCTGGTAGAGTTCATAGTTGAATTGCTTCCTCTAGAACCCGTCAACGCATACGGGACTAAATATCTTACGAAGACTTTTTCTGTCAAAACGACCGAGGATATCTTCATCCGCTTTAAAAAGGGTCCATGCTTCGGAACCATAGAGCAGGACTGGGATTACTAGGGTCTTATACAGACTTTCTATGGTTGTTCGGGAGAGGGCCTTACTACATATTTTGCTTCTCAGCTCAAAGAAACAGCGATTGACAAGCGTTATTCTTCGTTCGATAGCAGAGCCGAGGTAGACAAAGTCCCATAATACCTCAAAGTTATAGCTGTTGATTATGACATTCTTACCTATTCGTCGATGTTGTGTGTCCCTTCTTGTTGACAGCATATACTTTGTTTTGCTCTCGTTTTGCCGCTTCTGTTCCTATACTCGCAAACGCACCAGTGACATGTCGCTGTGTTCTACCAATAATATCAATATCGTCGCGGTATGCAAGCATTGAACAGACCTTTGAAAGATCTCACCTTGTGAGTTTTGCACAATTCTTCAAGTATGATGTTGCAGAGGTCACATGACGACGCGTTGCCTTGCCTAAATCCTTTACCGACCTCGATGCAGCAGCGAGTTTTCTCCATTGTCATCCTGCACAAGCAGACGAGTTTGGCAGGAATGACAAAACTGGACACGGCTCTGTATAGCTCGTCTCTGTAGATGCTGTCATATGCGGCTTTAAAATCTATAAAAAGGTGGTGAGTATCGACTGAACTTCTTGGGTTTTCTCCAGGATCTGCCGTAGTGAATGGTGTCCGATATCCATTCGGTGAAATTCGCAGACTCTACTTAGAGTTTGACGACATTTTTGTACCTCTATTGATTTGGTGGTTTCACTTCCCAAAGCTTTTTATGGTTGCTTGACTGTCCACAAAGATAGAGATCTGTGCCTCTGCACAAGTATTTCTGCCTGAAAAATACTACATTTGAAGGAGTCTTGGGTCTTTAGCATTTCACAGCCCCAGTACCTTTCACTATACTGGAGCCGTCCGTGTAGAAAGGTCTTTTCCCATTGTTGGTGGCAGTGTTAACTCTCTAGTCATGTCTGCTAGGAAACGATGCGGAGAAAGTCCGATCAATGTTCACGTTTGGCATGATGTAGTCACTAGTTAGTTGGTTAAATAGACTATTTACGAGAGTAGTCCTAGAAGTCCCCGAGCTAACAAGAAAAACACAAACAAATTGGGGGAAAATATGTTTATTTCTCTACGTAGTCTCCTTTTAGTTCAATACACTTTTTCCAGCGATATTCTATAGCTTCGATACCCCGTCTATAGTGAGAATCTTTTACCACCGAACTTTAACTCATTGATTTAGGCCATCGCGATGACGGATTGTCATTGTCTTGATGAAACAAAACTTTCTTCGCCAAATAAGGCCGTTTTTTCTTGACTTCATCTTCCAAACGCTGCAATAAGTTCGCATAATACACGCCGTTGATTGTTTTTTCCTTTCTGAAGATAATCAATGAAAACGCGCATCCCAAAAAAAACTGATGCCATGATCTTGCCTGCAGACGGAACTGCATTCGCCTGCTTTGGAGCCGATTCTCCCCTTTGAGTCCATGGTTTTGACTGTTCCTTCGACTCGGGTGTGAAGTGATGGACTCATGTTTCATCCATGGTTATGAATCGACGCAAAAACTCGGTTTTAATGCTTTGAAACCTTCGCAAACGCTTTCGATTGAAACATCCTCGCGACGCTGTACTCCATTGTGAGTAATCGCGGCACCCATCTTGCGCACAGCTTTCTCATGTCCAATTTTGCAGTCAACATGCGATGTACAACGCTTTTCGAAATGCCTACCATATCTGCTAGTTCACGCACATTCAATCGACGGTCATCCAAAACCATTTTGTGGATTTTCTTCAACATTTCTGGTAAACTCACCTCATTTAGTCGACCACTGCGATGTTTGTCTTGGCAACTCGTAATGCCTCGCTTAATCTCTGCCACACAATATTTTATTGTTGTAAACGAAGGAGCAGACTCCCCCAGAATAGAATCACTTACAAACTCATCATATAACCTTCGACTGGTTTCCTCCAAACGGCGGTTGAACTTATTTTTCATCGATCCCAACTGCTCATTGGGGTTAACAGACAAGTTGCAATCGCAATTAGATGCTAACTTTTCTCACTCTAGAACGCAAACTCCCCTGGTCAATAGCATCTGCGATAAAATTACTTTTGGTAGTCTGTTTTCGTTCACTGCCACTACCCGCACCACATAGTCCAAGTGGAGCTTGAGAGTGTCCAAGGATAAGGGGGCCATACCTGTCTCTAAGAGTGGAGCATGTTGTTGGGCGAGCCGCTTGGCATTTTAAATGCTCTTTTCATGAAGCCAACTTTAACTTTCTCGAATATACCCCATACTTGTGTTCCGTAAAGTATAATGGAATATTCAGTTGCACGGGATATTCTCTGCTTCGCACTGTGTGAAAAGCCTTTGTTGTTGACGCAACTTCCCCAATCTGATCCTACTGCTTCTGCTCATTTCAGGCTCAAGTGCTTCTTCATGTTAAGGTTCGAAGTAATCAAGACTCCTATGTACTTGTATCCTCGTACCACTTCAATTTATTCCCCCTGATACGTCCACTTTTCTCTTCGACAGTCCTACCTCCGGCCTCTCTGAATATCATTATCTTAGACTTTGCTAGGATAAGAGACAAATTCCAAGTTTTTCAATAGTTCTCGAACCGATTAATCATTAGCTGCATACCTTCTGCAGAATCCGCAAGTAAAGTCTTATCATCTACAAATAACAGCGCCGGGATTTTTGCCCGGCCTATCTCTACTCCTCCTCTAATAGCACCTGTTACGTCGTGCTATATTCACAAGTGAAAATATTTGGTTAATAGTTGACAACTTTTTTTTAAACCTGCCTGAAATTCTTTAAGAATTTTATTGAAAATTTCTGCGGCAAATAGGTTGGACGAGGCATCCAGGAACGATATTTCCCTATAATTCTCTGGGCACCCGTGGTCTCCTTTCTTGTGGAACGGGTATATTATTGCTTTGTTAAAGCTGTCGGGAATATCCGCAGTATCGAAGATTCAATTTAATTCAGATGTTAGCGTTGTTAGGTATTCCGAGGTACAGTGCTTGTAGAATTCGAAGGTCACACGATCCTCCCCTGGAGCTTTATTAATTTTGGCTCTCCTAATTGCACTTTGGACATCGTATCACTATACATCTAAGAATTCATCTACAATCAAAGGGGCTGCGTACTGGAATGATGGAGAGATTTGTGGGGCATTGAGGTTAAAATGGTCTCTGATCATGTTTCCTTGTAAACCTTGTGCGATAACATTTTACCTTTCGTTTACGAACTTCACTGCTTTGATTGTAGACCTGTTTTTTTTCGAAAGGCAACGATGTTTGTAATACTTGTTGGTCGCCGCATGGAGATCTTCATATGAAGCGGAATCACTAGATCGCAGTAATCTAAGAAACGCAAAAGAAGCACCTCTGGCTCCGATGCATTCACTATCAAACCACTTTTACTTTTTAATCAGCTTCATAGCTCCCATACAGGATCCGGCCGTCAAAGGCATCTGCTAGTTCGAAGATTCTGGTACCTTTATTATCGCTGATCTCATCCCTCTTGAAAAATTGTCTTGTGATATCCCAATTTTTGTATTAAAGTCAGCAGTTATTAAATCCGTTGATCCTAATGTGCTTCAAACAGTCGGTCCAATATGTGCGGTGTGATTTTGGCAATAGCGTCTCGAATGTTGGCCTCGAGCTCGGCCAAGTTTGTTGGCTTGTTAGCGTAGACTAAGGACTTGACGTAGCTCCAGATGAAATAATCGAGTGGTGTCAAGTCACATTATCGCGTCGGCCAATTAACTAACGTTCGCCGTGATTTGACCCAGTCATCAAATTTCTCCTTCACAACTTCGAGCCTTGCGTGACTTGTATGACATGTAGCGCCGTCTTCTTGGAACCACAGTTCGAATATCGATATTGTCGAGCTATGAGCACAGAACGGTCAATCTTTGGGGATGGATTGATGCTTGGCCGAACACTTTTGGATTGTGTTCGCTCCAATAACGGCAATTTTGTTTGTTTACATAGCCGCTGAGCCAAAAATGGGCCTATTTCGAGATGATTTTTTTTGGGAAAAATCCGGATTTCCGGCGCCCATATTTCCAGCGCTCAATTAGCAAACTCACGGCGTTGTCTATGTTCGTTCAGCTTTAAATCTTGCGTCAACACAATCTTATACGCATGTAGGCCCAAATCCAACTGCAAAATAAGCCGAGTTGACTCTGGCGCTGCCCAGTTCAGCTGATCGGCGCGGAATCGACATTTCTAGGTCTTCTTCGATACTGGCCGCTGCGGCGGCTATATTTTCTACATTTCGCAACAATCTCTGCTTGATTGGTAGCTTAAGATCCAAAAGAGTGTACTCACGCTCAAACTTTTATACGGAGCGACGAATTGCCTGCACACTGAAGGCATGATGACGACCGACCTCATGACGAAGTTTAAGTTGCGTATTTAAAACTTAGCCGGAATTTCGATATTTTTTAATAATTTCCGCACATTCGGCAAGCCTAAAACGATGCACGATGAAATGGCAAACCTTACTGAGTATTTTGACATCTGGATGTCATTGGTAACTTTGACATCTAGTGAAACATAACAATTTGGAATAACTATCATTGCTATCTGGTCACCTTTTATAATATTAAAAAAATCTTCAAACAATAGCCCTCCTACGTTATAACTTAAGACTTTTAATGTGGCTTGTTCGTAGTGCTGATAAATGGGTTTATCAGCAAGCATTTAATTATTTTTCGCTACTACACGCGTCCATGTACAGCGGTTGGCTTTGTGTCAGCTGCTTTTGATGTTTGCTGATTGACAGTTCCTAATGACATTGACATATCGCTGTTGTATTTTTACAAATCATACAATAAGTTTGTTAAAGATACGAGTAACTCTTCGTACGTGTGCTGTAGTACATCCAAACTTTTTGAATTGCCACATTTCAGTCCGACGAGTAGGTCCCATCGTAAATTGGTAAAGGTCTCTTAACTCACAAAGATTGGAATAAATCTTGCTTTTCTTTAAATAATAATTGCCGACCACGTTTTGCTTTTTTTCTCGTCGCCAGTTTTATGTTTTTCGCTTAGGTTTGGAGGACGATGTACACAACAAAAATGACAAAGCTAAGATCACTTATTGTACTATGCATGAGAGACTGACACTGAGAGCAATGTAATTCATCTCTATATCATATCAGGAAGGAGGTTGAGCATTATCTCTAGTGAAGCTTGATCAGTAGACCTTAACGCTGCTGTTACTGCGACAAAAGCTAGTTTTTGAACTTGTTTAAGAGTTTTGAGATATAGGGACGGATGGGTGTATCCAGTGTCTCCCAACGTTTACCAAAGGTTCTTTGGCATGTGTAGAATGCTCCTAATGATTTTTTGGTTCATTCTTCGAAGTACAACTGGGCTTACTTACTGCCTAGTATCGTTCCTAGATATTTAGATTCGGATGAAAGTTGTATCTTAATACCGTTGCTTCTAGGAAGATTAAACTTGTGAACAACACTATTTCGTTTTTTGTTGGATTTATCGCTAAACCGTTTTGTGTTGTTCATTTTGCGAGTGTATTTCGCTGATCCACTGTTCCTTGTGGAGTTCCTCTGGTAACCATTTTTCTCACTGTGTTTCTTCCAAATTCAGAATGTCTATTCTGCTTTTTAGTATTGTATGTTCTCAATCCATTGTGCTATCGTTGTTTCTACATGGAGCTTGTCTGAGGCCAAGGTTTTTACATTCTTAAATGTTAATTCGATATCTAGGAAGGCGGCCATGGTGTTCTCTTTGTAGTCCATATTCTTTTCAACAACTTCGTGTAGTCCGGTCTCTACTGCTTTTCCTTTAAGGTAAGCGTGTTGAGAACCGCATAGCTTGTGCTTTTTGAGTTTTCGTCTAACGAGTGTTTGTTGATCTAAAATTCTCTCCAGTGTTTTTAACAGATACGAGGAGAGACTTATATTCGTATGTCTGTAATCCTTAGCAAAGGAGTGGTTAAGTCTTCCTGCTTTAGGAATGAAAACTACCTTTACTTCTTCCTAGTTGTTTGGAATACTGTTACGTGACCGAGATTATCTCGTTTGATCTTGCCGATTTGTAGGGACTGAAAGATTTGATCGCCGATGTTATTCTATTTTCTGTGATCAAGCTAGAGATTATGGGTTCGTTGAAAGTTGATGTTGTGGTGCAAGTTAGTACCTGTTCACCAACATCTTTACAGCAATTGGAGTCTTTTAGATCCCGGGGCTATTGGATCTTTGAATAAGATTTTTCTTAACCTAGCTGATTCGTTAATATTTTCTATCGGTTCGCAGAAAAGAGCCCAAGTTTGTTTCTTGGCCATTCTTACATTTCCTGTGTAGGTGTTGAGTTCGGGTCTATATTTGGTCCAATCCTCTTCACTTCTAGTGTGTTTGTCTTCTTTATGAAGTTTTCTGACCTCTGTTCTGTGCCTTTTTAGTTTGCTTGTCCACCAAAGGTGTTTTGGAGGGCTTGCGATGACTAGAGGTTCTTCGTGAAGGCTTTTCTTAGGTTTGAAGTTACATGATTTATGCCCGAGCCAATGTAGAATCAATCAGGAAGGTACACTCTTGCGGGTGTTTATATTTAAGAGAATTCTAAGGTGGTCCGAGAAGGATTCCTTAGTGGATACTCTCCAGTTATTGTTTTATTGTTATTTGTTTGAGCAGGCATTTGTGATTATTAAGTCGAAAATTTGTTCTCTGTTTTCTGCATGAAAAGTGGGGCAATTTCCTCTGTTACACACAAGTTTGAAAGAAATAATAAATTCAAAAATTAACTCGCTCCTGGAGTTGATGTTTGTGCGTCCCCATTGATTGTGGTGTGCGTTGGTATCGTAGCCGATTACCAGATCAGCTTTTTTGATTCGTCGTTTGTCACCAGTTCACAAACGCCTCTTGGTGGAGAGTCGTTGCTTGCGTGTGGCATGTAAGCTGAGATTAGGATGATATTCTTCACCATGTTCTTTAAGCTTACTGCCACCTAATCTTCATCGCTAACCATATCTGACCAAAAAGAGCATGTTAAATGATTTTTTGGATAGTATACAGCATCTGATTTTACCTGTAAATCTGAGTTGAGTCCTCCTACGGGACCAATTATTTGACGACAGGGAAAACCCTTGAAAGTTTTCAATATCTGATTTGCTTTCCTGCTTATCGCCCAGCACTCAGCTCCATGTAGCAGAATCGGCAGGATCTGTGTTTAATTAAGCATGTACGAGAAATTCGTTTTCGGGAATAGTTTTGAACCTATTTCATCGAACCGGTTTCCTTGGGTAAGCCTGCGCCAAATCTTCAATAAGATGTCATTCGAAGTAAATAAACTCCTTAATAACTTCGAAGTTACTAATGTCAACAAGGATGTTTAGTTCTAGGCGGTAGGCAGATCCTTCTTTGTCGACGTTAGCCCCTTTGAATGTTTGTAAATTTAGAATGATTAATGCATGTCTCTCATCTATTACCATGTGGTCGATTTGATTGTCTGTTCACAATCTGGAGATACCGACGTTGTATTCTGTATCTGTAGTTTCGGGAATTTAGAGCTGCAGTTACCGCATTGCTAGGTGTTCGACAGTCTATTAACTGAGAGCCGTTGTCTGTTGTCATTTCGTGGAGTTTGTGTTTTCCAGCTAGTCAATTGAAAATGTGTTCCTCACTGATTTTGATGTTGGAGTACCGGAGTAGAATTTTATCAAAGAATTCCTCCTGATAGCGTCTTCGGCCTTTTCGACAGGGAAGCGCACACATATTAGGTTCTATGGATGAAGTCTCTGATCCGTATTGTAGCTACGTGATCTCAATTACTTTTGACCCTAGTGGATTTCCTTGGACGAATCCGTATTTTAACTTTCCTGTTAAGAACATCGTTGATGTGCTCTCCCCTCGAGACTCGTCGTACCTACAGTTAGAAAAAAGATTCCTAAAAGAACCCTATAGCTATACGAGGAAGCCAATTGGAGCGGATTTAAAAGCTTCTTTAGGAATTTTAACTGGTCGTTGTGTTTTCTCGGTAAAGACGTGGATGCCGCTGCTGATACGATCACCGTCACTATTCTTCTTGGATGAAGCCAAAAAGAAGAAGCGTGGTATGACTCGATCTGTAAAGAGGCTGTTAGGGTTAGGGACTAGTTTCTGCGGTCCTACAAGACCGAACCGACAGAGGGAAACCAAAAAAAAAAATCCAAACTACTCAGAAATAGCTACAATGCCTTTTTTAAACGTGTGAGATTTGAATACGCACAAAAACTAAGGCAAAAAAACTACAATACAATGTCCCAATAGTAGTAAAACTGTTCGGTCGTTCGTCAAAAATATCATAAACTCTGCCTCATCCTCCATCCGAACGCTCATTTATACTCGTAATGACATTCCAGCTGTCAGCTCTTGGGACAAGGCCAATCCCCTTGCTGCACACTTTGCGGCCAGCTCAACACTTCCAGATTGTGCTTTGTCTCTGCCTACACTTGCCCTCCCTTCTTTCGTGGACATTAGCAAATGGAATACTAAATATTGAATAATTTTTTGCATAACTTGCTGCAGTTAATGGGCAAATGAGACCATCACACTAAAGTTTGAGTTGTGTGGAAGCACTAACCAAATTTACTCACACATTATCAACAGTCGGGATGTTTAAAATGTCAAGTGCTCATGCCAAGTTAATAACAGATTCAAGAAGAAAACTTTAGTTTGGCGAATAAATTCGAAGGTTGCCACGCGTCAAAGTGTTGCTTCAAATTTACACTGCGTGGAGCACGTAATATTATATAATGTGTTGTTGACTTCATTACCGATTCAAGTCATGTCAAAGAAAGAAGTAATAAAGAAAAAGTCATTGAGTAAAGAAATTCAGTAGGAACGAAGAACGACATGAAAAAACCCTGCCAAATTAAGAGCACGACCAGCAGCACACTATTGATATGAAGTTGCCTGTCGACTTTATTTATAAACGATTCCACCCCTTTTAAGCTTCTGTTTTTTACTCAAATAAATCCCTGTGTATTGCCTGGTTTTCTAATTAAATTTTCATTTTACTCGTTTCAGCATATAAAACCGTGTCTGGTGTCAATGGACCTCTGGTCATCTTGGATGAGGTGAAATTCCCCAAGTTCGCCGAAATTGTACAACTTCGTTTGAACGATGGCACTGTACGTTCGGGACAGGTTCTTGAAGTGAGCGGCTCCAAAGCCGTCGTTCAGGTGTTCGAGGGCACATCGGGTATTGATGCCAAGAACACACTTTGCGAGTTCACTGGTGATATTTTGCGTACACCTGTATCAGAAGATATGTTGGGACGTGTGTTCAACGGCTCCGGCAAGCCCATCGACAAAGGACCCCCAATTTTGGCAGAAGATTTTTTGGATATCCAAGGTCAACCCATTAACCCATGGTCACGTATTTACCCCGAGGAAATGATCCAAACTGGTATCTCTGCTATTGATGTAATGAACTCAATTGCCCGTGGTCAGAAGATTCCCATCTTCTCGGCTGCTGGTCTCCCACACAACGAAATTGCTGCTCAAATTTGTCGTCAAGCTGGTTTGGTTAAGGTTCCTGGCAAATCAGTGCTCGATGATCATGAAGATAACTTTGCTATTGTATTCGCTGCTATGGGTGTTAACATGGAAACGGCTCGTTTCTTCAAGCAGGACTTCGAGGAGAACGGTTCCATGGAGAATGTGTGTTTGTTCTTGAACTTGGCCAACGATCCAACCATCGAACGTATTATTACACCACGTTTAGCTTTAACTGCAGCTGAATTCTTGGCCTACCAATGTGAGAAGCACGTGTTGGTCATTCTTACCGATATGTCATCATATGCTGAAGCTTTGCGTGAGGTATCAGCCGCCCGTGAAGAAGTACCCGGTCGTCGTGGTTTCCCCGGTTACATGTACACAGATTTGGCTACAATTTATGAACGTGCCGGACGTGTTGAGGGCCGTAACGGATCCATTACACAGATTCCCATTCTTACTATGCCCAACGACGATATTACCCATCCCATTCCCGATTTGACAGGTTATATTACTGAGGGACAAATCTACGTTGATCGTCAGTTGCACAACAGACAAATTTATCCACCAGTCAACGTGTTGCCATCTCTGTCACGTTTGATGAAGTCTGCCATCGGTGAAGGCATGACCAGGAAAGATCATTCTGATGTATCAAATCAGCTGTATGCTTGTTACGCCATCGGTAAGGATGTGCAAGCCATGAAGGCTGTCGTCGGTGAGGAAGCTCTCACCCCTGATGATTTGCTGTACTTGGAGTTCTTGAGCAAGTTCGAAAAGAACTTTATCTCTCAGGTGAGTCTTACCAAAACTTGGAAAGCCTATATGTTATCTTTTTTTACATTTGAAGTTTCTCTAGCACCCTGTTGCTGGTTCTAAAAGATTATTCGAATCAGCAGAGAAGGCTTTAGCTTATCTAAACTATTTCTTAGTTGTAGCACTCGCAGACGGAGGTTACAAAGTGCGAGTTAGCATTACAAAATTGTGTACATCCTTCGATAACAGTTTTAATAAGACCCCTCTGTTAAAAAAAAACGAAAACGGCACCAATTAGTCAAGTATATCTTAAATTTTGACGTATCTTACATTCAGTGTGTTGCTGTTATCAGATTTTTTCCATGTCGGTGCCGAATTTTTTGGTACTTGCTTGTAATCTGCATTTGTTTGGTTGTGTTATCTTATCTCGTTTCATGCGCAAACTACTTATTTTGCTTTAAATATTATTTTAGTAGCATTCCGGATGTCGGCGCTGAAACATTTTACCACAAATATCAACGTCTAAAGATATACGGGGTGTCGAAAAGAGTTTGTTTGTGAAAATGACCAGGACTTGGTTGTTGGTGATTTTTTTCGCAGTGTTAATTATTATTTTCATTGCTTTGGCGGTATTTTGTGCATGGCATCGTCATCGGAAAAGTCGCCCTGTGTTGCATCAGTACTATTAATCATAGACTGTGAGTACGAATTGGATTGAATTGGTTGGAGAACGAAAGTTCTATTGTGGAATCAGTAAAAAAAAAAACAAGACAACATTGAGCTATAGGTGCAAAGTTACTAGAGCACATCAATGTGGGGGTGTCTCTTTAAGGTTTCTAAATCTGTGCTTTAATCGCCCATAAGTTACAATTTGAATCCCATAAGCATTCAGTGGTAAACATGATTGATGGTCAAGAGCTTCGACATTTATTTATACTTTTGTTATTATATTGTTCATATATGTGGGTTTAATCGTATACAATCATTGAATTGATTTCACTCATTAAATCAGTAAAGTGCTGATAATGGTATCAGTAAAGTAAGAATGTGTTGTGATAAACTTACCAAAACGTAGCACTTTTTTGTGTGGCCTGCCTTTCGAAATAAACGAGACTCCACGGCAAAATTGAGAAAGAACATGGTAGTTCCTGGCACTGTATTATTCGACACAGACGGCGCGAAATGTATTGCAGATTTAAGTGATTTCTATATATCGGAAAGTATATCAGTGCGATTGGCTCGACAACAATCTCCCTGAGATGTTTATCCTGATCTTAACTTTCGCTTGGTGATAGTTCCATTTTAGTCGGATTGTGGACAAACAGATAGAGAGATATCGTTTCTTATTTATTTTTAAATTATGGCTGAGATTAAAATAAGAAACGAGATCATAAGGAAGATTCAGATTTCATGTGTACTTAAGATTCTGTGATTTAGATTCTGCTTATTGTAGGGCTCTTTTGTTGTATGGAACTCTATTAACCGATGAATCATGTTTATGTCCCATAAATCTAGCACGCACTAGAGCCAACAAAAGTCTAATCTAGTTTAATGCAATCAATTTTATGATGAGTTATTAGTCGTGTGACGTTGGGAATTTTGCTTATATTTGTACAAAAAAATGATGTACGAACAATCTAGTTGTCTGATAAAGAAAACACGGACAAATGTATTATAAAGGATGAAGGCATGCAAGCTTTGATTACAGAGCTATAATTGAATTCAAGAAAGCGACTACACATTCATATTATAAGAGTAATATGAATGTTGCGTTGTTTACGTCGCGGATTGTAAATGTAAAAAGCATCGATGTCGTTTGTAAAGTTCTTTTTACGAAATTATTTTTTTTAGAAATACGAAGTGGTCCCACTTTGCATCGAGATTTAATTCTCTTGTTCTCTAGCTCATTTCTTCAACTCAGAGCAGTGAAAACGACAGTGTAGAACTTTTGTTTTTTTTTTTCTGTCGGAACCGAGCACTCAGACAAAGAATTAGTCCATTGTATTCCTTGTAAGTTCCTTTTAATGGAATATTTCCGTCTTTCGAAAACGAGTAGACGCTTCAGTAATAATAAAGTGCCTACAGTACCAGCATTCACCACATAACGTCGAGTATTTGCCAATGGGGGGTGTTGGATATGCATGGAATTGATCAGAAATTTGGCCGAGAAATCATTTTGACTTGACGTACATTTCCATCTTCAAGGGACTTAGATATTCCCAGAATGACTGTCGAGAAGCCTCCCTCTCCACAAAGTTTTGCTATTTCATGCGGGTTTTGGGCAGTAGGCAGTTTTTGAATCCAATGTCTTCGAAAATGAAGACCTTGTGGCTATGGAATGCATTGATTTCAAAAATTACAATATAGATTGGTTCAATTAAAGTCGCGCTAAAGTGTAGGCAGAGACACGAAATATGGAAGGGAACAGCTGATTGCTTAGCAACCAGCAGTCTTCTCCAAAGAGCTGACAGGTGAACTTTTTTGATAAATCAGAATTAGAAGGGAAGACGAGGCAGTGTTTTTAACGAACGGCCAGAAATTGTTACTACCATACCTTTGAGACACTAGTATTTTTTTTATTCAAGTTTTGGTGGTATTGGAATTTCTTGCTCGTTTAGACTTCCCAGTTTTCTTCTCTCTGGTTAGTCTTGTAAGAACGAAACAATTCTCTAGCCCTGATAGCCTCATTACAGATCGAGTCGTGCCATAAATTATCTTCTGATTTAATATTCTTCATCCGATGAGGGATAAAGAATCTTCATTTGTGATCATTTCAGTAAAGATATCTGTGTCACTATCGATAAAACACAACGATCAGTCAATATTCCTAATGATCATGTTAAGTCCAATCCAATTGGCTTCCTTCTATTGCCGACGATTCTTTTATGAATCGTTTTTCTAATTTTACAGTCAGTATTTTTTAGAGTGAGAAGTTAAATTCAAGTAAGTCGTGGGTGTTGGCGTACCTATCAACGCTAGGTATTCTTATGGTTTAATTTACAAGGTGGGAATGATTGTTTTCGGCAACGAAGATCTCAGCACAGCATCCTCCTAAAATGTGAAGACGATCTAGAACTGGGTATAATTAAACCGCTCACAATCATGAGTTAAGTATGAGAACACAGGGATGCAGTTCGAATTGCTGTCCAATTTGTGGCTTCCGTAAATGAAACAGTAATCCCTTTCAATAGTTCATCATTAGATTAGTTATTGACGGTGGTTGAATTCTCTCATACCTATTCTGTGTTTCAATATTATCTTTATGTGGGGTCATCTGCAAATTTGAAACATGGAATATCTTATTGTGTTGTGTGTGATATAGTACTTAGGCAAAGTTTTCCAAGTCAAAGAATTAAATTGTCCTTGTATTGTTCCTTCTTTTAGGTGTTAAGTCCTTTTTCGGTTGATATCCTAATTTAGTAGCGAACAATTTTCGTAAAGTGATTGTTTCCGGATAATTCGTATTTAGGTAACGTAGTCTTAGTCTTTGTCTTAGTCACAGAAGCTTATACAGCTAATTACGATGACTAAAAGTTATACATGGACGAAGCTTATTTTTATGGTTTTTATTATGATATTATGATTATGCAGATATTTCTGTGGCCCATATTGCGATTACGTACGAAATTAACATAAGTCTAGAGACTTTTGTCTACGGCACAACATTCCCACTGTAAAGGAAAGTCAGTGGAAATGGCTCTACACTCATTGATTAGCCACATCGAACGATCCCTGCATTATAGAGAGTACACAATGGTCGCTCTCTCGGACATAGAAGGTGCCTCTAACAACGTCCACACATTCGCAATCACAAACTGGACTGTCAAGTTAGTTGACTCACTTTTTGCTAAATAACAAGATCAGCTCCAATCTGGATGGGGTTTCTGTTAAAATATGTGTCAGCAGACGTACGCCATAAGACGTTGTTGTTTCACCCCTTCTCTGGGATTTAGTGGTCAATGAACTGGTAATACACCTGGAAGCGAAGGGTAGTTGCATACGCGAATGACGTTGCTAACAGCAAAATCTTAACAGATTAACCCGTTGGGCGGATCGCTGTGGATTGGGAGTAAACCTCCGTAAAACTCACCTTGTCCTCTTTTCCAGGAAATTTAAAATTCCCATCATATTCGCAGACAGTTTCTCAATCAACGGTACAAGTTTAGTCTTCCTATATATAGCAAAATATCTGGGTCTCATTTTTGACAGGATACTGGAAACCTAACATTCAAGAAAGAGTCAAGGAAGCTGAAGTAGCTTTATTCTTTTGCAATAAAGTCATTGGGAGCAAATGAGGCCTTAAAGCTCGCATTATCCACTGGCTATACGTTTCGCTTATAAGACCGATAACTCATTTACGAGGTTGCTATCTGGTGGACGGCCTTAGAAACTGCAGTCAATTGCAGCAAACTAAGCAAAGTGCAAAGGACAGTATGTCTGTGCATAAGCGGAGCCTTAGGCAGTACTCTCTCCGCAACACTGAATACTCTGTTTCCCTTGGCACCCCTCGATATCTTCAGTAGGCATGTGTCTGTTAAAGTGACTAAACAGTGGACTATTTGGGCACGCTAATATTCTTAATACACTAGGAACACTTCCGGAGAACACATTACATTATGCCCTAACATTGGTTTGACAAAGATTTTCATGTAAGCATGCCATCTAGATTCTGGGAGGAAAATGCATTCATGGACCACATGTCAATCCATTTCTATACGGATGGATCCAAGAGTGATAGCGGGGTTGGTGGCGTTGTTTTCTCAGATAAGCTTAACTTAAGTCTCTCTGCCTTCCAAATCACAGCAGCGTGTTCCAGGCGGACATTTTAGTGATTAAAGAAGTCCTGTCCTGGCTGAGGAAAAACATGATATCTGCAAAAGACATCCGCATCATTTCGCATAGTGAGGCCGCTATCAAATCCCTGGTCTCACAAAATTCTAAGACTGCAGTTGATTGGCGATCATCTCTCAGGGAGATTGCAGAGCAGTTCAAAGGATTCGACATTACTGGATACTATCTCGTAGGCAAACATGGAAAAGGGTGGGTGTTTTTACAATGCAGAAAGCTGCATTGACGGGGAGAGGAGACTATCCTCCACCTATTCTGCACATGCCTAACTCTTTCCTAAATAAGAAAACTCCATTTAGGAGCTTTCTTCTGCAATGACTTTAGCGATCTAAACAATATTGACGTTAACAGACTCCTACGCCTTACCAGACGTTGAAATTGGTTCCAAGAGTAGGAGGCTCACAGATCCGCGAGGCAATAGGGCCAATAGCGGGTTGGTTTTTCCAACTGCCGCTCTAACTTAAACTAACCTATCCCTAGGCTCATGAACAAATACAAGTTGTGTTGCATGTCAAAAATAATTGGCGACTCTGGTGTTTGTGAGAGAATTGCCAAAATATAAAATACACTATTGAAGTCATGAGTAGGTTGCATTCAAATCGTATACTAATATGAACTTCACCGTTGGCCGATCGAAGGAACAATTATCAACAATTTTGGGGAAAAAATAGAGTCGTCAAAAGTGCAATGCAACTCAGGCATCAATCCTCAAAATAATCCATGTGACAGCTCGCGATTAGTCGTTTGCAATGCAACGTCTTATTACTTAGAACACGAGGTACATATTTATAAAAAGTAACCAATACGAAATTTTGTTCTGGAGTCTGCGAAAATAACTCTTCAAATATAAACATTGCGTGGTGTTGGCTCATGTTTAGACTTCATGTCACATCATGTCTGCCATCAACCTCTGATTTCGAGTAATTTCTGAAAACTGCATGAAAAATCCAAACGAAATTTAATAAATTACCTAACTGTGGAATATAATGATCATCAACTCAGCTCTGTGTGAAATTTCGCGGTTTTTATGATTAAAATAAAATAGAACAAGGTGAGAACATGAAAACGGCTTGTTCCACTAAAACTTTCTTAGCCGCTAACGAGATCAATGTCAAGTTCATGCTCATATCCATCTATTTTTGCCGGTATATGCATATATGTATGTTACTCCTGTAAATATCGACCTATGGCTGTGTAAACTCTGGCAATCCCCTTGTGGGGATTTGCTTGCGTCTTTAACATGTTAGTCCTGCCGACTTTGAAAGCCACTTACAATAGAGTAGATCTCACATTAGTTTGGTCTAAGCAACTGCATTCGGTTATAAATCCTGTCTATTTCAAAATTATGAATTTAATCGATAGCTGCTCCTATCATATTGCATTTTCCAAGGCGCGAAAATCTGCGCCTTGTGTGATCATTAAACTTATCAGATTTCAACAGAATAACACTCGTGTTCCCTTGAATTGCCGAGCCAGAAGACACATTTGTAGGCAGGGATAAGTGTGTTGTTGAGCTAAAATATTACAAAAAAGCTAAAGTCTTGTCTATTCATACTTGGTTAATGGTTTACTAAATGTGTGTAACCTAAGTAATACTGCGTCTTACCACTTTCTTTGAAAGTCTCCACTGGAAGATTATCAGACATAACGTAGTTCTTCATCTTTTGAACAGCCAAGCCAACTTCTTCTCTGTCAGAAGAGAGGTTATGCTGTTTTAAAAACTTGCGAGCTTTGTGATAGACAGCAATTTTGTTTGAATTTCGATGTGTGTAAATCAGTACTCTGTTGTCCAACACCCTTGGTAGTGCTTCTCGATCAAGGAGTTGGTTTTTAACGTACTGTGCAGTTTTTTATTGCTCGCCCACTGTCCCGAAACCTAAGTTAGTTGGCTTCTATTGTAGGTTTTCCGTGAAAAGCTTGACACTTGTGTTCTGAGAGAAAAAGTTTTGGATAATTGTTTGTACTCATCTAAACTTTCCTATGTGATCATTCCCTGTATCTTGAGCGAAAATTATTTTGGAATTTGTTTTCTTTTACGACAGATTATGCCGAGTGAATTCTAGACCCATGTTGAGGTGCCAGCTATTAGGCCTTAGTGGACTACATAATCATTTTCCATCGATGAGCATTTAGATTAAATTTTGCCACACTCTTGTAATGGAGTTTAATTATTTTACACGCATTTAATATGTTTTTACAATCCACATACGAGTATATTTGGAATGCTACTTCAACCTTTTAGATAAGGTGTGCCTCCGAAAAAATGAGACACGCTTATCTTAATTTCATTACCTGACTCACACAAGTCACATAAAAGCAATCCGGATATTTTTGTCTTTCATGAAACCTTCAAATTCGATTAATATTGCTCACATGGTTTTACGTTTTTTTCCAAGAAAAAATATATTGCGAAAACTGTTATACTTTAGCCCAACTACGAGTAGTTAATCGGTATCTTATCTGCCGGAACACAATTGTTACTTAGGTGTCAGGCGAGACTAGCAATGTAAGAAACTAATCTATTGTTAGTTCATCAGGAGTAGCTGTGCGTTTTCAACGGAAAGAAGAGGAAAAGATTTTCTTTTATTTTTAACTATGACTGATTCAGTTTTGATTTGTGGTATTGTTCTCGGTTCGATATTTGTTGCTTTTACGATAGGCGCTGTAACTTACGCCATACGAAGACGTCGACGACATCGTCCTGTGTTTCATCCGAGCTATTAAAATCAATTGAAATATTCGTGATCATTTTTGTTGGTGAGTTTGCTTGGTAATCGATAATTTTGTTTAGAGCCAGAGCGATAAGGGATAAGAGAAATAATCGTTCAATGGAATATAGATTTGTTCGGAATTATAAATCGCATTTTTCTGCAATTTTGCTATCAGTCATCAGAGACTTAATTAACCCTAACAATACTCGTATCAGTGATGTTATCTGTTTTGACATACAATAAAAAGTACTTATCGACGATTTCGCAAAGTGCTGGCAATGAACTCTTTTTTCGTAATTTGCTGAGGCCTAGAATGCCTGTTTAATTGAATTTAAGGAAGTCTAGTCAAATAATTCTCCTATTTTGTAAACAGCGTACTTTAGTCAACAAATATGGCTATGGCTGGGGTGACTAGACGTGTCCAAGGCAGATCTTCGCTGCGGAATATAATTTAACCCAGCTTGTAAATGAGCCCACACGAATACCACACGTTGACAATCATACCGCCAACACCCTGGACTTGTTTAACTTCTCACCCTGGTAAGTACAGTGTTGATGAGCTTTCCCCTCTAAGCTCGTCGGACTATTATGTCATATCGGCTAATTTCTCGTACACGCACCAAACAGTTAGAGAAAAGATTCCTAAAACAACCGTATGACAATACGAGGAAACCAATTGGAGCGGACTTAACAACTTCTTTAGGAATTTTAACTGGTCGTTATGTTTCCTCGATAACGACGTGGATGCCGCTGCTGACATGATCACAGAAACTATTCTCTTTGGAATGAGATGCTTTATCCCTCATTGGATGAAGAGTATCAAACCAAAAGAAAAGGCATGGTACGACTCGAGCTGTAAAGAGGCTGTCAGAGTTAGAGAAGTGTTTTTTCGGTCCTTCAAGACCAATCCGACAGAGGAAAACCGGAAAAAGTTTAAATGAGCCAGGAATGACTGCAACGCCTTCCTCCAGTGACCAAAAGTTGAGGCAAAAAATACTGCAATGTCCCAAAGATAGTAAAAGCTTTTGGTCATTTGTCAAAAACAGCTGTCAGCTCTTTGGAAAAAGCCAATCTGCTTGCTGCACACTTTGCGACATTTGGGCTAATAGAAACTGAGCTATGGTGCCTAAAGTGACAATATGTTTTTTTCATCGGTACAAAAATGTCGAGCGGAAGACTTCAGACCAGCCAAAACCCATCGGCACTTGTGACCGATTTTTTGGCTAAAAATCAAATTTCAACTGTCCGTATTCGTCTGATTTGTCACCGTGCGAATTTTACCTTTTCGAAAAATGCAGTTGCCGATGAAAGGAAAGCATTTTGTGGACGACATCCTGAAGGCGGACAATCTAAAACACTATTTCTACATGCTTTTGGACCACGCAATTCGCTGTATTTAATCGGAAGGGGGAGGTGGGGGGGGGGGAGGACTATTTTTGAGTAAAACAAATCGGTTTTGCCAAAAAACTTTTTGTTCTTATTTTTAATAAGTTCTGTTTACTTTAGAACGCGCCTTGAACAACGGCAATCTTTATTGCATGACTAGAGCCATCATACATTAGTGTCCTTAGTCAGTTATGTTTCTGTTGTCCCAAATATAGAGTTGAGTACATATGTCTTCAGCATTTCAAAGACACTACATCATGGTCGATCGCGCTTGATAGCCTTAATAGCGCGGACTTCTGCCTCTTCTGTGTAAGGTTCTTCTATGCTAATGTCCGACCTTAGATTGTACTTCCATCATGCACAGATAATGTGCGTTCTATTTTCGGGAAAACCTTGAAGTAATCGGCTCCATCAATTTATACTTAGCTATCTTTCATATTTCCTATGCTTGAGGCTTCATCGTTAATAGGGCTGTACGTTATGAAAGCTCGACTACCAATTTATATAATATATAATTCATAATTCGTGCGGTTTTTTTTTTAAAAATTTGAACGTATATAAAAAAAAACATGTACAATAGTATTATTCAAAGTATTGCCCATCTGAAGCTTTGACTCTTGCCCATCTTTCTGGCAATTTGAGGATCCCATCCCAAAAGAACTGCGCCGGCTTCGCAGCCAAGAATGAATCAAGCCAATTTTTGATATTCTGCTCTGATGTGAACCGTATTTCAGTGAGGGCGTTCTGCATCGACCGGAACAAATGGTAGTCAGAAGGGGCAAGGCCTGGGCTATAAGGCGGGTGGGGTAAGACTTCCCATCCACTGTTTTCCAAATAGTTCTTAACCGGAATAGCAACGTGGGGCCGAGCGTTGTCATGATGGAAAATTATTGCCTCGTGTCTGGTCGCATATTCCGGGCGTTTTTCGGCCACTGCTCTCTTCAAACGGAATTATTGTGTTCGGTAGCGTTGTCCATTGATGGTTTCACCCGGTTTTAGCAGCTCATAATACAGCACACCCATCTGATCCCACCAAATACAGAGCATTACCTTCGCGCCATGGATATTCGGGTTTGCCGTTGATTTGACTGGTTGGCCGGGTTTCACATATAATTTTTTGCGCTTGGGGTTGTCGTAATGGATCCATTTTTCATCACTAGTAACAATCCGATGCAAAAATGACTTCCTTTTGTGGCGTTCCAGCAGCATTTCGGACATGCAAAACCGCCTTTCGACGTCTCTCGGCTTGAGTTCATGTGGAACCCAATTTCCTTGCTTTTGAATATATCCAGCTGCTTTTAAACATTTTGAAATGGCTGCTTGAGTGACACCCAAAGATTCTGCGAGTTCTTCTTGTGTTTGGCAACAATCTTCATAGAGTAATGCTTCCAGTTCTTCATCATCAAACTTTTTTGGTTGCCTAGGACGTTCATCGTCTTCCAAGCCAAAATCACCACTTTTAAATCGTGCAACCGACTTTTGGCACATTCGCTCAGCTAGCGCATGTTCACCATAAACTTCCACCAAAATACAATGACTTCCGGCAGCAGTTTTCTTCATATTAAAGTAATGAAGAAGAACTCCCCGCAAAAACACTTTTTCAGGCACAAAGTTCGACATATTTGAGTGAAAAAAATTATTGTTGTTTACGCTTCAAATGAATGACATATACTGAAATGACGTACAATGACAGTAGCTTTCCAACGCATGTTCCAATGGAATAATACAAGTTACGCCATCTCTTAGCCAACCGCACGAATAGACCCAATAATATCCTTTATTTTAAATAACAGAGGCGCAAGGACGAGACATAGAAGTAATTAACTCTGAAAGTGTATCCTGGTATATTTTCCAACTCAACTTTCAAAGCATTGAATAGGTGAGACCTGTTGGAAAAGAGTTTTCCAGCGACACGGCTTTTAAGGATACCAAACAGGTTTTTGATGGGATTCAAGTCGGGTGATTGGGCCGTCCAATCGAGGACTTCAATCCCACTATCCTCTAATCACTCCTTTACCAACTTCGATGTGTGTTTCGGATCGTTATCCTGTTGAAACACCCAACGAAGTGGCATTTCCCACTCCGCATGTGGTAGCATTACCGATTCTAGAATTGATTTATATTTGACCCGGTCCATGATTCCGTCTATTTCGTAGAATGGACCTACACATCCTGCCGAAAAACAGGTCCACACCAACACATTACCCCCACCATGCTTTACAGTGGGTGTGCAGAATCTAGGATTGTGTCGCTGCCCTTTACGACGTCTCATATAACATATCCCCTCAGAATTAATTAAATTAAATTTTGACTCGTCGCTGAAAAGAACTGTTTTCCATTTTTCAGGAGATCAGTGTTGGTATTTTCATGCAAAATTCAGCCTAATATGAAAAAAGATTTTAGTTTGAATTATGTTTAAAGAATTATGCGACTAACTTAAAAGAAAACTGATCAAAGATAATCACTCAAGATCAAAGACAAAGACCTTACAACATTTCGTGTATAACCTGACTGGAAAAGTACTGTTAGCTATTTTTTTTTTACAGTGGGTTACAAAGTTGCTTAGGTTTTGCACAGCTCAATTTGGCTACTTTGTTGGTTTTTGGTTTTTTTTTTTAAATTTGAAGTATTATTACTTTTATAAAAAGTTGTGAATTTCAAAATACACACACTCTATTACACATCATTACATATCCATTTCTTTTTATTTGGTGGGGTAGAACGTTGAAAAGATTTACTATGAAGTGCTGACTCCAGATGGTTGCTTAGGTTTTGCACAGTACTGTATATAGCGACCCGCCCGTTTACTTGAGCATTGTGTGTGTTGTTTTCCGAACTGGTATTTAGATAGGACCATCTATTTCCGGTCATCAGCGCCGTAGAATAGAGTGCGCCGCGGATAGGTGATGTTTGCAGTTGAGTGGGGAAGACCATATTATTACTTCACCTGGAAAGAACAATCTGATAACCCAGTACGTCATTCCTCAGTTATTTGAATCCTTGAAGTGTTTTCGTTCTTTAGTTCAACTTTCCTGATGGATCATTTACTTTGAATCCCCCATTGCACCACGCGGCCGGTTGTTAATTAAAGTGTAAGGATTTTTGCGTAGATAGTCTGTTACCCCGTTTATATGGCAGCTCAATGCGCATTGAGTCAACGCGCATTGGTTCAATACGCATAGAAAGGGTGGTATTTACAGAAATTATCCAAAACCCAAACCAAAATGAGCGAGAGAAAATTGAGAGAGTTTAACAAACAACTGATTGAACTGACAGTTTGGTAAATTCGAATTGCGTGTAAATTAATTCGGCGGTGAGAGAATGATGAGAGCGCAAGAGGGTAAAATGTTTCAATGTACCTGTTCACATTGGCGAGGGGATGAAAGTTCTCACCATGAACGTCGTGTTCATGTTTTCATGGTGTTGAAAGACTTTTTGACAAGCAGAGCACTTGAATCGGATCGTTTTTAATTTTTAAATTTGAGCAGTTGGCCTGAAACATGCATTTTTTCCTCTTTTCTACAATTCTTTGCTCATCAACGATCAAAACTAAAATGAAAAAATATGTCAGAAATGGACCGATATGGAAAAAAACGATGTGCTTCACCCGAAAATCCACTTTAGATGCCACTCTAGAAATGGATTTTCGTTGCAAGTAACCCTTCTTCTTCCCACTTCAATAAAAAACGTTCACTCTCTTTCGAACAATCTTCCTGCCCGCGCCAATGAGAACAGGCACAATGCGATTTGAAAGTGTTTATATGATATTTCAATTCGGTTTGAAATTTTCAATGCGATTTATAAACAGGAATGAATGAATGCATATTGAGTATTTCAATGCGGTTTGAAGTGGTGTTTATATGAGCGTGTTGAACCAATGTTCATTGAGTCAAGGCGCATTAAGCTGTCATATAAGCGAGGTATATGTATCCGTATTTGGTTGACTTATCGGAAGGCTTTTGATCTACATATTTGCTAAATAAAAGGTGATGATGCGTACCGTGATTTCCATCAGTCCGTTGTTTAGTTTCCTTGATTTGCTAGCGATGCCTATAGGGGTATTGGTACTCGCAGGAACCTTTGTATTAGGACTTGGGACCGGACCAGCAAATATATGTAAGAATAGAGAAAATCCATGCTGGCACTTGATTTTTTTTTTTTCACTTTTTCATTTGATTTTATTTACTTCTACTTTATTTGTTACAACACTTTTACTGAAAATATTTTCCTTTCTATATTTACAGGGTAATTATGAAAACCGCACAGTATTTGAGTCGCTCGACATCGGCTGGCAGTTGCTGCGTATCTTCCCCAAGGAAATGCTCAAGCGAATTCCAGCTTCCATCCTCGCGGAATTCTATCCAAGAGATTCCCGCCACTAAGCGCAGCACAATACCAATCCCTCACCATCCAACCAAGAACCATCCTTTTCTTGTTAAAAATTGCTGTAAAATACAACATAATTCTTATTCTAGAGAAAAAACAAAAAAACAAAAAAAAAATAAACAAAGCAAATAACAGAAAAGCAAAAAGAAAAACAAAAATGCTATAAAGAAAAATATTGTATAATTAAAGCAAACGGAATAAATTTAATTACAGTGTAATATGCCAAGTTAATGCGATTAAATAAAAGTTCGATAGAGTTTAAACAAAAAAAAGTTACATATTTACAAACGGCCGGCAGCGGAAACTCCACATCCACCTCGATCTTTCTCCAAAGCTCTCTCTCTCTCTCTCTATCTGTGTGTGTCACACGTCCAAAGACAATACAATTTAACTATATTATCTTTATTTTTTTGAGTGTATCGCAAAGAGAGTCACGAGTTGTCCTCCACCAACACCAACACCAATACCAACACCAAACACTAGTGACCGGACAAGACCAAGTCAGTGGTGTGTTCCGCCCGTCGATTGCTGATGTTTTTAAATCTAGGATTTAAGATTACAAATTTTTCGGAATAGCTATTAAATTGTTTGGGAAAAATTTACATCTTTTCTTATGTTCGTTCGGTGTGCACTGTAAATCATAAACGAATATTTCATTGTTACCTTCTTTTTCTCTTGTTATTTATACCTACGAACACACTACACAAAGCATTCCAAGTAGTATGCAATAAAATAATAAAATAAAAATTAAAAAAAAAAAAAACTTAAACAATTTATTGTAGCGCCCTTTTTAAATAGTGATTGTTAAAGTTATACCTGTCTCAACCTCTAAGTATTTCTTATTTGTTATTTCTATGTGTTTTTATTTTTCTTTTCTTCTTTTGTGTGTATTCATTTGCTTTCCGATGAATGTTGCGTGCAATATTGCGGCGGGAGCGGTTTAAGTATTCTTTTCCTTATTGTTTCTCTCTTTCCAACTAGCAATATCATTGAGCTCGCTCGTTGAGAAATATTTAATTAATTAAAAACAAAAACACAATAAGCAAACAAAAAGCAACAAACTGTCTTTTAAAGATTCGTAATTGTTACTCAATATCATATGAATATTTAGAATTGTATATTGTATATGTGTAAAAAAAAAGAAATATAAAACAATTTATGAGTTTTTGATTTTAAAATAATAATAAAAGAACGATTATACATACATATATTAGTACAACTAGTTGAAATTAATTTCTGTGTCTTAATGTTGTTTGGTTCTTTGAAAAAATTGTGAGAAGCAAGTGACCTTCTTCTTCTTCTTAACGGCCTCCCGACCCGTGGAGAGTCTCTGCCTGAGACACTTCAGCCTTCCATCCTCTACGATCCCGGGCACGCTGCTTCCAGTTATCCAGACCAAGCGCTCTGGCATCCGCGATAGCTTGGTCTTTGAAACGTAGGTTCGGTCTTCCTTGTCGTCTCGAACCTGAGGGCTGAGATTCGAAGATTCTCTTAGCTAGAGCATTGTTGTCCATTCGCTCGATGTGGCCGAGAAAATGTAGTCGACGTATTTTGGCTTTTTGGACTACATCCACATCTTGGTATAGCTCATAGAGTTCGCGGTTGTATCTTCTCCTCCATTCGCCCTCCTCACACACAGGACCAAAAATCCGTCGAAGTATTTTTCTTTCGAAGGAGCCCAGAATTAGCTCTCCATATTTCTGCTTATCGTCCAGCACTCGGCGCCATACAGTAGAACTGGCAGGATAAGGGTTTTGTAAAGCGTACATTTCGTCCTTCGAGTAAGGAGTTTTGAACCTAATTGCTTTGCCAAACCGAAGTAGCAGCGGTTTCCTATGGTAATTCTTCGTGTAATTCGTGGAGTTCATGTTTACTCCGAGATAGATGAACTCCTTAACTACCTCGAAATTGTTGCTACCAATAGTGACGTTTTGTCCTCGTTTACTTCCAAGCCAACGAATTTCGCCTGTTCTTCAATCGGCGTAAAAGCCTCTATCACGGAACGCTGCGAGCGCCCGATGATATCAATATCGTCCGCATATCCCAGGAGCTGGACGGGCTTGTTGAAGATAGTGCCTTCCGTGTTGACACCTGCCCTGTGCACTATCTGCTCTAGGACGAGATTGAAGAAATCACATGATAGCGCATCACCTTGCCGAAATCCGGTATACTAGATGGAGTGAAAAGTGACCTCCGTGACCGCCAGAATGCGCTGCTACTGCAAAAAAGGTTATGGTGCCTTGAAGTCCGTTCATATTTATGCAGACGTGCCAAATTTCAGTGCGATACTGTCTTTAGTTTTGTTTTGACAGCTGATTGTTGTTGACGTGTTTGGCATCATGTTGAGTATGGACAAAAACGATTTTCGTTCGCTCATAAAACATTATTTTTTGAGAGGCAAAACGGCGAAGGAAACAAAAGAAAAGTTGGATAAATATGGGGCTAATGCTCCGTCAGATTACACCGTAAAATATTGGTTTCGAGAGTTTCGTGATGGCCGCAACTCCACTACCGATCAAGTCCGCAGCGGCAGGCCCTCCGATGTGGTTACAGAGGACAATGTCCAAAAAATACATGAAATGGTGTTGGCTGACCGGAAAGTGAAGGTGCGCGAGCTAGCAGATACCACAAAGATTAGTACTGTACGCACACGCCATATTTGGGCAATATTCTGCATATGAAAAAGTTATCCTGCCGCTGGTTGCCGCGAATGACCAAAAACACGAAGGCGACAGCACTTCGAAAGAGTGTTTGGACTTGCTGATGTGGAATCGGGCGGACTTTTGGCATAGATTGGTAACTGGATTTGGATCCCTCGGACTATTATCTCTTCCCAAACCTCAAAAGATGGCTCATCAATAAAAAATTCAGCTCACGCGAGGAAATCATCGACGCCACAGAGGAGTATTTTGCAGACCTTCCGGAAAATTACTTTTCGGACGGGATTAAGAAGTTGGAAAATCGCTGGAATAAGTGTATCAAACTAAAAGGGGACTATATTGAATAAAATAAAAAAACATTTAAAAAATTTTTTTTTTTAATTCCCAAGGAGTTCACTTTTCACTCCATCTAGAATATTTGAAATAGTTCGGAGGAGCTACTTCCAAACTGCACGTTGCAGTGCGTGTTTTCCAGTGTCACGCGACACAACTGGATCAGTTTTGCCGGGATACTGAATTCGGCCATCGCCATATAAAGCTCCTGACGATTAATGTCATCATATGCAGCCTTGAAGTCGATGAAAAGGTGGTGAGTCTCGACTTGAAATTCGTTGGTCTTTTCCAGGATTTGTCTCAGTGTGAAAATTTGGTCGATAGTCGATCTGCCGGGCCGAAAGACACAGTGGTAAGTGCCGATTAGTGTGTTGTAGAACGGTTTCAAACGTTCACACAGTACGTTGGATAGGATCTTATATGCGATCTTATAAGCAGGGATATGCCATGATAGTTCTTGCAAGACATAGGATCGCCTTTTTTGTAGATGCGGCATATGGAGCTGATAGTCCAGTCGTCGGGCATGCTTTCTTCCACCCATACTTGGATGATGATTTGGTGTGTGCACCCTACCAAAGCAACGCCACCGTATGAACAACAAATACGCTCTTTTTATAGCTAAGCTAACTTCTTCTATACTGGGTGGTGGAACTGGTTCTTCATTGACTGGACGTGGATTCTCTTCTTGCCCTATCACTCTCTCTACATGATGCCCATTTAGCAGCTGCTGGAAATGCTGCTTAAACACATCTACTATTCCCTGTGCTTCGGTGACTAGGTTTCCTTCAGTGTTTCGAAGGGTTTGTGTTCCGGTTTTGAAGCCAGTTGCTTGGCTTTCTTATAAAACCTCCAGATGTTGTTTCGATCACGAGACTCTTCGATCTCCCTGAGCTGGGATGCTGCGTAGGTCCTCTTTTTTCTACACAGGATCTTCTTCTCTTCTCTCCTCCTGGTTCGATACTCTTCCCTTGCTGCCCTTGTTTTGCGCTGCAGCATTTTCTTGTGTGCATCTTCTGTCACCTTTTTCCTGTGAACGCATTCATCATCATACCACGGGCTCTTTCTCTGGGGTGGCTGGTACCCTAAGATGGTTTCGGCTACCTCCTTGATGATGTCGCGATACTGGCACCACTGATGGTTGGCGTCTGTGGTAGGTGAGTGCACAGGCGCTCTCTGTAGTCTCTGGCTACTCCAGGTGTGCTAAGGTGTCCAACGTTGAATTTCTTTTTCTGGGCGGTTCGCAGTTTCTTCTCGTTGGACAGTCGAGCTCTGAATTTAGCCGCAACAAGAAAGTGGTCTGAGTCAACATTTGCCCCTCGGAATGTGCGCATGTCGAGGATGTTGGATGCGTGCTCATATCAATTAGCACATGGTCGATTTGGTTGGCGGTTCGGCCGCCTGGAGAGAGCCAGGTTGCTGTGTGGATCCTTAACCTTGGAAACCTAGTGCTACTTATCACCGTGTTACGAGCTGCTGAAAAATCGATTAGTCGGTCGCCGTTGTCTGTTGTCGTTTCGTGGATTCTGTGCTTTTCAACTAACCCGCCTAAGATGTTTTCCTTTCCGACAAGCCACCATGCACATCAGTCTCGACAATAGATTTCGCTTCTCGTCAAGGTTTGTTTTGAGTTTTTTGTTTAGGCGCTATCATTTGAAATTTTTGCAGGGCCAACATCATTTGCGAATTTTTTTTTTTTATAATTTGTGCGCGCTCAACCGATTATTTTTTTAGTACCCTTAAAATGTTTGCACACAGTGCGGGCGAAGGAAATTTAGGGAGGAAGAAAAGACAGGTACCGATGTACATTGTTTTTAAATGTTTGTAAGTTATACCAACCAGGAAACACAGAGATCGGCAGGCCATTCCATAAGCGAGTTGTACGGCTTAGGAAAGAATCACGACATTTTAGAGTACGTCCGAAAATGGGCTTGAGGGTATACTGATGAGCATTTATAGCGAGACGGGTGTTAGGGTTAAAAGTTTGAATGGGCGGAATACTACTGGCGATTTCAATGGAGCACGGGTGGAGGAAATAGCGATAAAACAGAGTGATACACGAGACCTTACGTCGGTGTTCGAGGGTGTCCATTGTTTGAATGATATTAGTATCATCTATGAGTTTTATCGCACGGTTTTGGATGCTATCTAACAGGTGCAGAGATGTTTTGGGCGCACCCGACCAGATGTGGGCATTGTACTCCAATTTCGGGCGGATAAATGCCTCATATATTGAGGCCAGATCAGAGGGGGTGAAATATTTCTTACATCGCTTGAGGAAACCTAGACATTTCGCAGCATTTTTGACGACACCGAATATGTGGTCATTCCAAAGAAAGTTGTTATTGACACACATACCGAGAATGGAAAGTTTATCGGTTTCGACGATGCAAGTGCCATCCATGGATAATAGCTGGGTGTTTAAAGGAGTATATTGGATTAGCGGTAGCAGACAAGAAATCGTGGATGAAAATTAAAAAGAGTGTCGGAGACAGAACGGAGCCCTGGAGCACACCAGCATTTATTGTGTGAATGTCAGACTTGAAACCGTCCAAGATAACTTGAGTTGAACGTTCCGAAAGGTAATTTCTAATCCATTGAAGAAGAGCGTCAGTCATCGATCCCGAAAGTACGCATTTCCGACAAAAGAGCCTGATGCCAAACTCTGGCAAATGCCTTAGAAATATCAAGTGCGACTATCTTGCTTTCGCCAGAATGATGTACGCTTTGGTTTCACTTTTCGGTGAGACATGCCATCAAATCACTAGTGGACCTGTTGCTACGAAAACCGTATTGCCGGTCATTAAGAAGTTTTCGTGTTTCGAGATATTTCATGAGCTGGCGGTTTATCAGCGTTTCCATGACTTTGGAAAGAAGGGACATAAGTGCAATGGGTCTGTAGGAAGAGAGAGAGGAAGATTCACCTTTCTTAGGGACGGGCTGGATAAATGCTGTTTTCCATCTGCAGGGAAAGAGTCCTAAAGAGTAGGGTTGATGAAAAAGCTTACGCAGTGGTTTTGCCAGCGAAGAAGAACACCTCTTCAGAAGAAGGGGAGATATACCATCTGGACCAGCGGATTTATGTATGTTGAGATCTTTAAGTACTCTTGCTACTACACGAGTGCGAAAGTGGATTCGTCCCATTGAAAATTCGACGCACTCAAGTGTAGGCGGAGCAAAGCATTATCTGGGAGTGTTGAGCTGGCCGCAAAGTATGCAGCAAGCTGACAGGTAGAATGTCATTGTAAATGAGCGTTGGGATGGAGGGTGAGGCAGAATTTCTAATATTTTTGACGAACGACCAAAAGTTTTTACTACTTTTGGGACATTGTAGTATTTTTTGCCTCAGTTTTTATTGGCATTGCACTTTTTTCGATTTTCCTCAGTTGGGCTGGTCTTGAAGGACCGAAAAAACATTTCTCTAACCCTAACAGCCTCTTTACAGATCGAGTCGTGCCTTTTCTTTTGGTTTGATACTCTTATCCGATGAGGGATAAAGTTTCTCATTCCAAAGAGAATAGTGTCTGTGATCATATCAGCAGTGGCATCCACGTCGTTATCGAGGAAACATAACGACCAGTTAAAATTCCTAAAGAAGCTGTTAAGAACGCTTCAATTGGCTTTCTCGTATTGCCATACGGTTCTTTTAGGAATCTTTTCTCTAACTGTGTGGAGGGTGCACGAGAACTTAGCTGATATGACACAATGGTCCGACGAGCCAAGAGGGGAGAGCACATCAACGCAGTACTTGTCAGGGTGAGAAGTTAAAAACAAGTCCAGGGTGTTGGCGGTATGACTGTCAACGTCTGGTATTCGTGTGGGCTCATTTATAAGCTGGGTTAAGTTATTTTCCGCAGCGAAGATCTCAACACACCGTCCTTCGGGTGTTGTCTGTCCAGAAAGTCGAAGCCAGCTTGAATTGTGTGTATTGAAATCGCCCGTAATAACGATTTCAGGATACAGGGATACAATTCTTTGAATGGAGTCAGACAGCGCATCAAACTCATTAAAAGTCGAATTGGTGCCCAGTTTGGGGCTTCTGTAAATAAAGCAGTGGTGGATAATTTGCTTACGGAGATGGAATTTTAACCACATGAAATTGAATTCCGGATTGGAACAGGGACTACATTGTAGTGGAATTTGGTAAGCTACATCACTACGCACATAAATGGCGAGACCGCGGTGAGAGAAAAATAATGGCACTAGTTCGTAGACAGGTAGCTTCAGATCAGAGTGATCTAAGAGGTGTGGGCGGGGATCTATCTGTGTTTCACTAAGTGGCAAAACAGCTGGTCTGTATTTACAGACGTGGACGTATGCAGAAAAATCTCGCATCAGTAGCCCAGTGAATGCGTTTTGCTTTTTATCGAGCCAGTCGAGAATGTTGTGGTACAAATGACCAATTTATACGGTGTTCACAAGCATGGCGTCACGTGGAAGCCGGTTTATGTGTCTGAAATGCGCGACTTTTATGGCCTTTTGTTGTTGGCTGGGGCATATCGGTCGAAAAGCGAAACAGCTGATGAGCTTTGGACTGCTAAGCATAGGCCACCAATTTTCGCAGCGACAATGTCACTTATTCGCTTTCGAGCCATTAGCCAATCGATACGATTCGATAACCGAGAAACTCGGCATAATGTTCAGCAGAGTGTACGCGATAAACTGGCGCCTATTCTCGATTTGTTCGATCTGTGGGTCCAGCGCTTGAAAGCTATATATGTTCCTGGCAAATTTCTGACCGTCGATGACCAACTGCTGCCATTTCGTGGACGATGCAGTTTTCGAAAGTACGAGGAAAAGTTTCCGACCGAACAAAGATACAAGACATTTTTTCTTAAATTTTTTTTTTATTTTTCTACATAGTCTCCTTGTAACTCTACACACTTCTCCCAGCGATGCTCCCATCTCTCTAACCCGTCCAAATAGTACTTGGCGTTTCTCTCTGCAAAATAATTGTTCACGAAGATGATTACCTCCTCATTTGACGAAAATCTCTGTCCTCCGAGCGCAGTTTTTAGATGAGGGAATAAAAAGAAGTCGCTTGGGGCTAGATCTGGTAAATAAGGTGGATGGTCAAGCAGTTCAAACCGTAATTCATGGATTTTCACCATGGCAACCGCTGAGGTGTGAGACGGCGCGTTGTCTTGGTGAAAGAGGATTTTCTTTTTCTGCAAATGTGGCCATTTTTCCGCAATTTCTGCCTTCAGCTTGGCAAGTAATGATTCGTAGTATGCTCCTGTAATGGTTTTTCCTTTTTGAAGATAATCGATGAAGATAACTCTTTTTCTATCCCAAAAAGCAGTCGCCATCACTTTCCTAGCCGAAAAAACAGTTTTTGCTTTTTTTGGAGCCGGCTCGCCCTTTCCAACACACTGTTTTGAATGAATTTTTGTTTTGGGCGTACGGTGTATCCAAGTTTCATCTACAGTAATTATTCGGCGCCAAAACTCGGATTTATTGCGTCTAAACTGCGCCACCAGATCGTTGGAAATGTTCATTCGAACACGTTTTTGGTCTAACGTAAGCAAAAGCGGCACCCAATGCGCGGACAGCTTTCTCATGCCTAAATCTTCATTTAATATGTAACTAACACGTTCTTTGGACATTTTCATAACCTCTACCATCTCTCTCACAGACGGTCGTCTAACACCATTTGGTGAACTTTAGCAGTTTTATCGTCAGTGGTTGCAGTTTTTGGACATCACGAACGTTCATCATCTCCCAAGCTCTTACGGCCACGTTTAAATTCAGCTGGCTAAAATTTCACTGTGGTAAATGATGGTGCAGAGTCCCCATACACAGAGTGCAACTCATTTTTGATTTGCGTAGGCATATTGCCTTTCAAAAATAACAGCTCGATACTCAATTTCTTGCATTTTCACAAAATACACTCGCATCGACTCACTCAAACGACTGTCAACTAAAAACTGCCCGTCCAAAATGACTGAAACTTCGGTAAGTAACTGTCAAAAGATGCACAAATAGTATTAACTAGCTTTTATTGACGAGTGCCGCTATCTTTACGTTGCGATCGGAGACTTTTCACAATCTAGACGCAATAGGCCACGTATATTTTCCATTTTCCTTAAATTTGTGGATTGCCACTCTACTAAGCTGCTGTAGGTTAAGATGGGTTTAGTTTTAAATGCATTTTATTATCTTAATCATTAACCCTTACATACTAACAAAAAATGCTTAAATGCTAGCTTAAAATTACTTAACAATCTTATATTAACTTATTGGCCCCACACAGGCACTCTAAGCTACTCTAAATTCTTATATCTATGTCTTTCGACTATATTTACATTTTACTTAGGAATAATTATTTTCTATACTTAAGGCTAAGAAAAAATTGTTCACAAAAACTTAGCATATGGACTTAATTTTTTATAAAACTTAATATCTAACTTAAAATAAACCTTAGTCTACCTAACCTACATACACAATACACACACACAGATATTATACACAATTATATACATATATTAGTATATACAAAGGTATATACTAATATATGTATATATTTCTTAAATGAGGTTAAGATGGGTCTGGCGATTGCCGTGTACATCCATCCATAGGATGGTCTTGGGAATAGGTCCCTATTTTTTTTCCAATAATTCGCTGCAAGCGTAGAAGACGATTCTTGATTTCTTAACACGTTCCTTGACATTGGGCTTCCAACACAGTTTAATATATATATACGATATGTAGCTATCGCATTCTCAAATATCGCAGAACGCAAAGTTTTGAATTGTTTTTTTGTGTCGCGACAGAGCACTCAGGCAAAGAACTAGTCCTTGTAAGTCTCTTTTAATGAAATATCTCAGTCTTTCGTGGTACAGGGGTAGAGTGTATACAGTACCAGCACCCATCAGGTCAGCGCCAAGTACCTGTATCCTGATGCGAGAGAAAGCCGGACACTCACAGAGGTAGTAGTCGGCTGCATCGGTAGCATCGCAGGACGCTGTAAAATGTATGCCCAGCACATTTTAGTGCTTAGCAAAAGTGCCCCGTCACGACTTTTTCCTACTGAGGGACAGCAGAGAGGCCGCTGACCTCTTAGAGCCTCTGTGCCTCATTTAGCAAGTTTATTTTCGATTTTATTTCCCGTGATTCCTTTGTGCCCTGAGACAAGACTCAGTTAATTCAGCCTTCCAATTGGGTTCAGTGATGTCTTGCATTCCGGGTAGCGCAAGGCTCTAAGCGCAGCTTGGCTGTCGCTGCAGATTCAAGTGCTTCGACCTCTTGGAAGATAGATGTAAGATTTCCTAACGAGGGGTGAGATCTAACGTTGCCATCCTCCAGGAAGACACCAGCCCCGCTTCCTATATCGGTATCCGTGAATACCCGACTACATTTTTTTCCTGGATCATATTCTGGCCGAAACCAGTTTTGGGCAACCTAGGGAATGTCGATTTTGTATTTATTCCGCAGCAGGAATTCTGGTGTCATTACGTCAGATGGCATGTTTATAAGACAAGAGTCAAAAGATAGACGTTGAGCAAGGTCGTCAAAGGTGAGTGCGTGTTGTACGAGTACCAAAGACCGCTTCTTTTTAAACGAAAGATTGCTTTAAGAGTGCAGCCAATGATATTAATATCAAGGGAGATACATCAATGCGTCCAAAGCGAAACTAGGCGTGCTAGGGAAAGCCACCATGCACATGTCGATCACATCTAGGGCTGAACAGTCGCTAGACACGATTCAACCGACAGTACAACTACATCATCCGCGTATGCTTTTGCTTAAGCGTCAGAACTATTGACCTCGTTGAGCAGTGAGTCGACCAACATGCACCATTGCAGTGGAGACAGAATGCCGCCTTGCGGGCATCCGTGTTGTTGGCCGAGTTACACATGCCGTCAAAAGCGGCGATATCGAAAGCACCCTCAACGTCGATGAAAATGCACAGCGCTTATTCCTTCTTGTCGAGTGCGCCTTCAATTCTGCCTACCAGATTCTGAAGCACACTCTCGCAAGATCGTGCGACGTTGGTAGGCGTTTTGCATCGCAGAGAGAGGATGTATCCGCAGACCAGTCTTGCGCACATAGACCTCGACCACACTCTCCATGCTTTTTAAAATGAAGGAAGTCAGACTTAGAGGTCTAAAGCACTTGGCGAGTGTGTAGTTCGGTTATAACATAACTGAAGCCATCAAACGAAGCAACAGCATGTTTAATAGCCTCATCCGTCACCACAACCAATAGCATATACCAGCTGCGCCGTGTGTTCAGCTGACTAGCAGCTTCGTTAACAGAAGCTGGTTGTAAGCTAGATCTGATTAAGTTACCTGGGAAGTAAGCCTCAAGCATGAGAGTCTCTACTTTCGACTAAGCCTGGTTGATCTTCTGGTTTCACCAGCAGTTTCGATCTTTACGCAAAAGTCTTTATAAGAGGCACTTTCCGAAATCCGAACTTGTTTCGTATATACTTTTTGTTTCGATCTGTAAAGATTCCGGTCTTCCTTCAATTAGTCTTGAGTGACTTTAGAAGTTTTCTGGTTTCTTTACGAAGACGCTGCAGATCTGCATTCCACCAAGAAACGGGTGATTTGCAGGATAGCTTTCTAGCTGGATATGCCAGTTCAGGCCCTAAACAACCTCCTGTAGGTTTCGTTTTGTGCTGAGCTTAGGAGGAGCAATGTTGGATTTGTCGAGCTCCCTCTTATATCGTGCCCAGTTGGTTTTCTGCAGATTTCTCCTCTTCAACCTCGCATCAGATCCTGAATTCGATTTATCTATGGTCTGACATGGAGATCTCCGATAGTACTGTCCAGCCAGTAATCTCCTTAGCGTGCCTGCTGGATAACTTTAAGTCGATTGCTGTCTTATCCTCGTAACAAAAGTTGGCTAAGAGCCAGCATTGTTGACAACCAGACGATGGTATTGAAGCGAAGTATGCAGCAACTAAATCTTGGTTGTAAAATGGCCCAAGTTTAGAGGGTGAAAGTGAGAGTGAGTTCGGCCCTCACATAGTGGTCAGCAACCCCTTAAACATCCGAAACCAGGGATGCGTTTATTCCACACCCATGCCTCCTGTATAGATATTATGTGAGCTTTTGCATTCAACACGAAAAGCCTCATGTAGCAGACTTGGAATGTTGAAGGTTGAATTGAGGACACAAAATAGATGAGTACTGGAGTGGTGGTCTCTTGTCTGCATTCCTTTGGAAACAAATTCGAAATTAACCCTTCTATGATGCAGATAGGGACGTGAGCTATACCTAGACTAGTGGTCTCGACAGAAGCTTTGTCTACGCTCACAACAAGGGAAGAACCGTCCTTGTTTTCTAGTATACTACTCTTGTGAGAGTAGATTTTATTCTTATCAGTGTCGAGCCCAGGGTTCTGAGTATGAAGACGCATAAGCACACCTGCCGTTTCTCTGAGTTGCCCAGAATCCAGAAGATGGCACGCGCCAGTTTGCATTGTCTGAAAATCTCGAAAGCCTTGGTTTCCAGGGGTGCCATTTTCGACCATTCCAGAGTTTGCTATGTGCAGCACTTCACCATTTTCCATATCGTAGGCCCCTGCTTGAATGCAAACATTCTCTGCTTTGGCTAGCTCCCACAGTTGATTAACACAGCGTTTGCATTGCACGTCGTTCAGACTGTTGTCATTGCCCGCCTTCCCAATTCGGAGCGCCAGAGAGGCATTTCGGGGATTTCTTGGAGGTTGCTTTTCCAGCGACGTCCAAGTTCCGTCCACCAGAACTGCAATTTGTCGGATCTTGTGCGCTGGGACAGCTACCACCGGAGTTGTGTCTCAGCAGGTATTTCACCTCATTAGCCGAATTCAGTCGACCGGAACTACGAAATTTGCTGGTTGTAGCACTGGCCTTGTCCGAACATCGTGTGCATGTGAAACCACCATTGGTTTTACTTTTGTTAATGGATTTGACCGCTTTATACGATTTCCGTCCACAGGAATTGCAGCCTTTGTTGGTTGTAGCACCGGTTTCATCCAGGCATCGTGCGCGGAGAGATGCATCGTTAGAGGGAGTGCCGGAAACATTCTCCCTTTTCCCCCTATTCGGGATAGAAGAAGAGGGCGCAGTCTCAGATCCGAGAGTTCCGAGTCGCCTCTGGGGGAGTACGACTTTTAGCACTCTCGTCTCCGACAGCACTTGCTGTCTCTTTGCACCGTGCGTTTGTCCCACGTCACAGTTTTCTCTTCAACCCAACCATCGGGTGGCCGTGGCTCAAGTGGTAGTGTTTTGGCTTCCCAATCGGACGGTTCGGGGTTCAATACCAGCCGTGACCGAAAGACTTTTTTTCAAGCAACTAAAATCTTGTGAGATGAATGGTTGCCTAAATATAACATCAAGTCCAATTTACACTAGTAATTTAGTCTCCCCATTAAATGTTGGATGCCACCCATGGAGCGAAATAACCACTGAGCCCAAAAATCTTTCTCTCTCTCTCTATCCAATTTTCCGAAAAGGTTTCCGTCCACCCGGCCAAAGTGAAGTGAGGATAGCAACAACCAAACTGAAGTCGATCAAGGCTACCGGGTCGGATGGGTTACCCTCCGAACTATTTAAAGCAGCAGGAGTTGGCTTGGTAGAGAGCATGCACCAACTTATTTTCAAGATTTGGTCGGATGAATGTATGCCTGGTGAATGGAACCTCAGCATCGTTTGCCCGCCCGGTTCACAAGAAAGGAGACCCTCTAAACTGGGCCAACTATAGACGTATTTGTCTCCTAAACATCGCTTATAGTACCGAGTATAGTACCATTGGAGTACCGAGCTGACCTCCGACGAGTGCACAAGTGATATAGTGCACTCGTATTCTCGATTTGGGTTTGTGCAACAAACAGCAACAAATAATAAAAAATAAAAAAAAAAACACTAAAAAAATAATAATAGTGGCGTGGTTCCGCGAATCGGGGAGAAAAAAAAAGTGCCCGAAGCACTCCCACATCCCCTGCCTATGGTCTAAGTGCTGTTGTTTGCACTGGGCCACTGCCGTTACTGTGTTACTCTGTCATACAGCAGAAGCAGCGACTGAGTGCATGTAACAACTGATGAATAGCGGGTTGCGAGTGTGAATTCTGTTGGTGCACTGTCTCATGTTGTTGTAAGGGCATAACACCAACAACAATTTGATTCGGTAAACCAACGTAAGAGTTTCCACGCTGCAGCCCTGCTTAGCATCGTCGGTGTTTGTGTCTTTTGTGTTTGTTACGTCGTAATGGCTCGAGAATTTAGAGTGGACATAGCAAATATACGCGGGCTAAAAAGTAATCATTTTTCCGCGTACGTTCAGGTCTGTAAATTCAAACCAGCTGTTTTGGCACTTAGTGAAACACAGGTAGATTCCTGCACACATCTCTCATATCACTCTGATCTGAAGCTACCTGGCTACGAACTAGTGCCACTGTACTTCTCTCATCGCGGTCTCGCCATTTACGTGAGTGGTGATGTAGCTTACCAAATTCTACCACAATGTAGACCCTGTTTCAACCCGGAATTCAATTTCATGTGGTTAAAATTCCATCTCCGTAAGCAAATTATCCACTACTACTTTATTTACAGAAGCCCCAAACTGGACAGCAACTCGACCTTTAACGAGTTTGATGCGCTGTCTGACTCCATTCAAAGAATTGTATCCCTGTATCCTCATACTGAAATCGTGGTTACGAACGATTTCAATATACACAATTCTGGTTGGCTTCGACATTCTGGACAGACAACACCCGAAGGACGGTGTGTTGAGATCTTCGTTGCCAACACCCTGGACTTGTTTCTAACTTCTCACCCTGACAAGTACTGCGTTGATGTGCTCTCCCCTCTAGGCTCGTCGGACCATTGTGCCATATCAGCTAAATTCTCGTACACCCACCAAACAGTTAGAGGAATGAGAAACTTTATCCCTCATTGGATGAAGAATATCAAACCAAAAGAAAAGGCATGGTACGACTCGAGCTGTAAAGAGGCTGTCAGGGTTAGAGAAATGTTTTTCTGGTCCTTCAAGACCAGCCCAACTGAGGAAAATCGAAAAAAGTACAAACGAGCCGGAAATGACTGCAATGTCTTTCTTAAACGTGTAAAATTCCAATACGATCAAAAACTGAGGCAAAAAATACTACAATGTCTCAAAAGTAGTAAAAACTTTTGGTCGTTCGTCAAAAATATTAGAAATTCTGCCTCACCCTCCATCCCAACGCTCATTTACAATGACATTCCAGCTGTTAGCTCTTTGGACAACGCCAATCTGCTTGCTGCATACTTTGCGGCCAGCTCAACACTCCCAGATTGTGCTTTGCTCCGCCTACACTTGAGTGCGTCGAATCTTCAATGGGTCAAATCCGCTTTCGCACTAGTGTAGTAGCAAGGGTTCTTAAAGATCTCAACATACATAAATCCGCCAGAGGTGTTCTTCCTCGCTTGCAAACCACTACGTAAACTTTTTCATCAATCCTACTCTTTAGGACTTTTTTCCGAGCAGAAGGAAAACGGCATTTATCCAGCCCGTCCCTAAAAAAGGCGAATATTCTTCTCTCTGCTCCTACAGACCCATTGCACTTTGACAGAGTTTGTCATCAGGCTCTTTTGTCGAAAATGCGTGCTTTTGGGATCGACGTCTCTCTTCTTCAATGGATTAGAAATTACCTTTCGGAACGTTCAATTCAAGTTGTCTTGGATGGTTTGAAGTCTGATATTCACAAAATAAATGTTGGTGTTCCCCAGAGCTCCGTTCTGTCTCCGACACTCTTTTTAATTTTCATTAATGATCTCTTGTCTGCTACTTCTAATCCAATATATTCCTTTGCTGACGACAGTACTCTCTGCTTTTCATATTCGTTGCCGAACTCACGGCCCTGCTCTTCGGCTGTATAACGGGAACGGCAGCGTATGTTAAGCTCATTAAATTCCGATATTAAGAGCATAACCAATTGGAGAACTATCAACAGAGTGGAATTTAATGCTTCCAAAACACAATGCTGTCTCCTGTCGTTAAACCGAAATTTAGGTACCCAGCCATTATCCATGAATGCCACTTGCATCGTTGAAACCGAAAAACTTTCCATTCTCGGTATATGTGTCAATGACAACTTACGTTGGAATGACCACATATTCGGTGTCGTCAAAAAGAAATATTTCACCCCCTCTGATCTGGCCTCAATATATTAGGCATTCTTGAAAATTGGAGTACAATGCCCACATCTGGTCGGGTGAGCCCAGAACATCTCTGCACCTGCTAGATAGGATCCAAAACCGTGCGGTAAAACTCATAGGTGATGATAATATCACACAGCCATTCAGCACCCTCGAACACCAACGTAATGTCTCCTGTCTCACCTTGTTGTATCGCTATTTTCACCACCAGTGCTCCTCCGAAATTGTCAGTAGCATTCCACTCCTTCTAACTTTTAACCGTAACACGCGTTTCGCTATGAATGCTCATCGGTATACCCTCAAGCCCACTTTCGGATGTACTCTGAAATATCGTGATTCGTTCCTAAGCCGTAAAACTCGCTTATGGAATGCGCTGCCGAGGTCTTTATTACCTAGTCACTATAACTTGCAAACATTTAAGATCAACGCACATCGGTATCTCTCTTTTTTCCCTCCTTAAGTTCCCCTCGCCCGCGCTATGTACAAAGATCTTAAGGGTACACAAAACCCCTTGTGCGCGCGCCAATTATAAACAAAAAACTTGTCCGCCGTATTGTGCGAGCGTCTGAAACCATTTGTCAATGATCTGATTGGGACCTATAAGTCCGGTTTTAGGCCCTGTAAGTCCACAATTGAATAAATATTCACACGCCGAATATGACATCATCAACAGAAACGATCTATACAGAGCCATTGAGAAAGCTCACAGCTGCATCAAGGTCGGTAACGACGTAACCGAGACCTTTAATGTCAAAAAAGCATTTAGGCAAGGCGACGCGATGTCATGTGACTTCTTCAACATCATACTTGAAAGAATTGTGCAAAACTCACGCGCCAACACACGAGGTACGATCTTTCAAAAGTCTGTTCAATTGCTTGCATACGCGGACGATATTGATATTATTGGTGGAACACAGCAAGCTGTCACTGGTGCGCTTGCGAGTGTAGGAATAGAAGCATCAAAAATAGGTCTAGCGGTAAAAGAAGGCAAAAGAAAGTATATGCTGTCAATAAGAAGGGACATCCAACATCGACGAATCGGCCACAATGTCACAATCAATAGTTATAGCTTTGAGGTTGTAAGGGGCTTTGTCTACCTTGGCTGTGTTATCACATCTGAAAACGACATCTCTTCGGAAATCAAACGAAGAATAACGCTTGCCAATCGCTGTTTCTTTGGGCTGAGAAGACAACTGGGTAGTAAGGCTCCCTCCCGAACAACCAAGGATTCTCTACATAAGACCCTCGTAATCCCAGTCCTGCTCTATGGTTCCGAAGCATGGACCCTTTCTGAAGCGGTCGTTTTGAGAGAACAATTCTTTGTAAAATATTTGGTTCCGTATGCGATGACGGGTTCTGGAGGAGGCGATCCAACGATGAACTTTACGAGCTGGACAGCGACATCGACCTGGTCAAAAAACTGCGCATTGGGCGTTTGAAATGGCTGAGACATGTAGAGCGAATGAACCTCAACGCTCCAGCCCGCAAAACCTTCGACTCTAATCCGGAGGGACAATACAATAGAGGAAGGAAGACCTTAAGCAACTGGAGGCCGTTTACCCAATACCGCACTAATTGGAGAGCCTTATGTTCAAAATATATTCTATTTTTGTATACCTACATGCATATGTAAAATAATTAAACGAAAAAAAAAAAAAATATGGACGAATAAGCCAGCGTTCCACATTTACATAATCAAAAACGATTGTCAATTGCATGCGACACATATTCATGAATGGATTACCCAGCTATCCCTTCTTTCTAACCAAAACCCAGATTCCCATCCCTTGCAATCTTTTTTTTTTTTCGCAAAGTGCATGCGGAATTAAAAAAAATTGAATTGAATTGAAAAGTACGATTGAATTCCATTTTAAAGTTTCTATGGATTTTCCACTTAACAAAAACCGAAATCTCACGAATTGTACCCTTGAAGTGCCCTTCCCCCACTCATACATATTCCACACTAAATCACAGGAAGCCCGCTTACCACAAATTTCACAGCATCCAAGCTTCCGAAACATCTAGCCTTCAGTGCATCATGAAATCCGAGAACAACTCCAAATACACTACAGGACTCGTACATACTACTCGTACTCGTACTCGTAAAAGCCATGACAAAAGCAAAACAAAAACCCATTTCTCTGTTTTTCAAAAACAAAAAAAAACCTCCATTAAGACAAAAAAAAAATGCACTTATCACTTTGAACTGAATCCTTCAACACCCCCATTCGCACTCCTCCTTCGCTAAAGCCAGTGTTTTGAAAACACAAAAGTTCTAAAGTCCACTTCGGCTAGCGCACCAGATGCACTTAAGTGAATGCGTTCTAAAACAAAACCTCAATTTCATTTCGGGCTGATGTTGACGATGGTTAGCGCAAGCCACAAAATTATACATGTCCCTCGTCCGAGAAAAACCCCCCCAAAATTTGCCAACGCTAACGCCTTTATAACATACTCCAGGCTGATCTGAATTTTAAACATGATAAATCCCAAATCATCGCTCATCAGGGGAAACCCCTTGAAAATTCAAAAAAAGGGAAAAGCTCTCGAAACCATTGTGTTTTGTATTCGTTCAGGTTAGATTAGGTTCGTCCTCATAGCCGGGTGTGATGTACTCGTATAGGTACTCTTACATACACACGTATATACGGGAACATCGTTGTTAGGGAAAGGATCTATTCACAGCAAAGCTCCTGTCATAGAGCAATCGTGATTAAGAATTCATTGCAAACACTACTCGTATGCCGATTTGGGCTCCTTTTTTGGAATGGAAGGCTGGCAACCTCTGTCATGGATGCCCGGATGTAGGAGGAAACATATTGAACCACTGTTAAGCAATCAACGGAATTCAATTGATGCCCATAAAACGAACATCAGCACACGTTTCACATATCGACATCCTATTGGAAATGAATCCCTCGAGCTTTGTAATCCCTTTTATGGCCGCCAGCTACAGATACCATGGGGAAGTCTCAACGCCAATTGACGGCCAGTTGTACTCGTAACTATGTTAGAACCGCAAAAACTACCCCAAAGGAATGAAACGGTTCCAAATGTTTCCAAACGGTACAAAGCGTAGGGGTTGAAATCAAAATGAACTCTTCCCAGCCAGCAGCGCGAGCGGTGACAAAGTAGGGCATCTACTCGTACTACGATTACAATACTCGTAGACTTGCAGTATCACTAGGTCATCGGCACAAAAAAGCTTTGCATCATACATTCGTATGAGACTCCAGTTCATTTGGAGACACTTCACTTGGCATTCGAAAGAGGCACTTCGACTAGAGCAGTAGGTTGAGGCATGGATAGTAGCAGGTTGCCATCAAAAGTGTCCTCTTGGCTCTTGGAAAACTTCCGGCGGCATTGAGTTCTTAGTGAGCAAGTTTTTCTATGAGGACTTTGTTGTGAAGTGTTGACCGAAGGTAAGATGTTTACCCACACATGGCCCGGATAGTGGATGTGCGGACGTGATAACCGACGAAAGGTCAGAGCGAGGAGGAGGACTGACTCGTTTTCCTGGTTTTGTTCGTTTTCCCGAATTCGCATCTTCAGACTGCTGGGTCTCGGTTTAATTGATGCATAGAAAGAATGTTTGAACAAGACCATTTAAATTGTTTTAACGGAGCAAGTTTTGCGATTAAAAGTTTCGCTGCCTTGAGCAAGTTTATGAAATTCTGAGGACCGAATTAGGGTTCCTGTTGCCTTGTCGTATACTCGTATACTCGTATAGTCGTTCCCGTAGTTTTGTTGGCTTCGGCTTCTATTGTTTGGGATCGAGAGTTCGGAATCTACAATACATAGATGTGAAAGAGGGTTTTTGAATGACTTTCGGATGGTGTTGAAGGGTATTTTTGGTATTTATACGGTTCGGACGTGACTTGAGGGTTTTGTGATTGATGCGTCTTACTTATGAAAGGCCGAGGCGTCATAATGTATTCCCACCACGATGCATGGAGGTTCGTTCGTACACCGGTACTAGGGTAAATTCCATAACAACTCTCCAGCCTTTAATTTCCGGCTTTTGGGTGAGAGTTTCTAAGGGGGGACAGTTACCGACATGCGTGTGGCATGTCTCTATACATGTCTACATACGTACCCTAGGTAACAGGCACAATGGTCTCTAATGCACTTTGTGTGTCAAAAGTTTTAAATCAAGGTAGCCGTTTAAATCTTGAAATTGTTGCCACATCAACCCTGTGGGGTTTTGGTTTTTGGCGTTGTTAGGGGATGTCATGCATATCATTATCTGGAAATTGTCCATTCAAGCGTTTTAGGTTTTTGTTGTTTCAATTATGAGAGAGCTCTTGGTTGGATAGCTTGGTAACTGGAAGGTCAATTGTATGTGAGTGTGAAATGAAAGGTTAATTGCGGAAGTTTACGCAAACTGCTAATTATTGGGAATTGACGTCACGTAGAGGGTTGGGAATGGGGGTTCTATTTCAGTATTATAGAATAGATTTGGTGCTCTTCAATGGTAGCATTCTGTTGAAATTAATTCTACAATTTAACGGATTTAGGTGGAGTGGTTTTAACTTTGGAAAACGAGATACATTTGGATGTTTATTTGTAGTGGCAGTCGTGCAATAAAGCCTCCCAGAGTTTACTATTGAATTTAAATTTTGCGTATCGAATTGATTACTGACAGCCTTTTACAGTTTTTAGGTTGTTGAGATCCAAATGGGGTTTGAGTGTTTGTAGTATGTACATACGAACACAAATTTATTGATTTGTTAGCAGAATGACTTCATTAACTTGCAGAAATTCTTTTTTAAATCCAATGGGCAGTGAGATGAGCAGACGGAGTTGTCATTCTACTGACAGTTGAACTCGCTTATAAAATCGTGAACGTATTAAAAATCAACGCGACCGATTAAGGACTATAAACTTGCCAATTAGCCAGGAAACTTGGAATATTTTAAGCGCCTACGAGAGATGAGTATTAAAAGCGGATTTTAATGGCCGAAACTCAGCGGGAGAAGATATATTAAATAGGTTTCTTATTAAACAAGAGTGGTATTTATTATAGTTACGAGTAGGTACTAATACGGTGAACACCAAACATAGACAGATAATTAAAGGACTGTAATAAAATAATTGCCACCACCAAATATGTATATGAACATTACGAACAAAGTTTTAGTTTAGTAGTAGCTTTTCTACAGAAGGTTGCATTGTATTTCAAAAAAAGATAGTTTTAACCAGTTTTTTCCCAGTGTTCCCAAAAGGGAACAAGATTTTTGATGCAACTTGTCTCTTCATGCAAACTGTGTAGTGAAAAAATTTATACTTTTTCTTGTTCTTTTTTAAAATGTTCAACTTTTTAAAATGCTATAATATTTTTATTTTTTGATAAATTTTATTGTGCCAAAGCAAAAATTGTTGAAAAATACATCAATTTTCAAATTGTATCAGTAGTTTTCAATATGTCCACCTTTGGCCCGAATAATGGCCTTAAGACGGCCGAAGAAAACATTGCACGCTGCACGCAAGTGGCTCTGCGGTATTTTGGCCCATTCCTGGCGAAGTGCTTGTTTGAGGTGGTCAAAACTTTAGTATTTTTTAGTGCCAACCTTCGCCTGCAAAATACCCCAGACAGAGAAATTTAACGGATTTGCATCCGGAGAATTTGCAATCCATTGTGTCGAAGAAATGAAGTGTGGAACATTGTTTTTAAGCAACCTTGGTTGACGCGCGCTTTGTGAGACGGTGCCGAGTCTTGTTGAAATGTCCACGGTCTCCGACCGAAATGATTGTTTGCCCGAGGCTTCAATACTGCCGCTAAGTCAGTTTCACGGTATACGATCGCATTAATTTTGACGCCACGGTCCAAAAATACGAGCGGAGAGCGACCATCGGCGGTTATGGCGGCCTAAACCATCACCACCGATGCTGCCTGTTTTCTGGTGGTCGTCCGAAGGTGTAAATTTTCGAAGGACCTCTCTGGCAAGTAAACTCGGTCATTTTGTATGTTGACATATTGCTCGATAACAAATGGCGACTCATCGGAAAAAACCAAATTCGGCAACTCACCACTTTCGTGCAAGCGTAGCAACTCCTTCGCTTTTTCGACTCTAACTTTTTTCTGTTGCGGTGTAAGATCGTGTGCTTTTTGGAACTTCAATGACTTGAGCCCAAGCTAATTTTTCAGTATGTGTTGCATCCATTCCAACCATATGTTGAGCTCACGAGCCATTTTTCTTCCACTTCGACGCGGATTTCGCTCAATTCGAGCCTTCTCTTTCCGAACTATTTCTGCCGATGTTACTGTTTCTTTATGACCACCTCCATGGCGTTTTGCAACACTGCCAGTATCACGGTAAGAGTTATGGTTCGAGACACAAATGATTTATTCACGTTGAGGTGCTGGAGGGCTCTAACGATAGCTACTCGTGGTTTTCCAGCCAAATATAAAGCAATCACACTATCACGTTTGAATTCTATCGCGGATAAAAATTTTTGAACACAACTTAGACGCAAATCGTTTAAAAGGCTTATAAACAAGAAAATTATCTGTCATGTGTCAAAATTTGAGCTCACTGTCATGAACGGTTTGGAAATTATAACAGTCTGAAGTTGTTTGCAGTTGGAGTCATTCATGGTGTAGATCTTCAAATCCCAAACCTAACTTTTTTTTTAAGAAACAAGATAAGGAATTAAGGGTTTTGACAGGTAGTCTAATAAACGAGCACGCTTTAATAGCTATGCAATTAAAAAAAAATATTGGAAAATTAGTAATTCATGGAAAACCACTCTTACGAGTATTGTCAACTGTCGCTAGAAACGTTGTTAAAAAGTCATAAATTCCTTTTTTACCTGCTGCGGGTTTTTCCAAGTATCATAAAATCTGTGGGTTTTTCTGCAAACTCTTGATGATTTTGTTTTTATTATTGTTAGTTTCATAAGAAAAAAATAGTAAAACGTTATATTAATTAGGCATTTTCTGGGAGAAAAGTGACCTCAAAGTCAAAAATTAGCAAGGGTAATGAAAACGGAACAGGATTAGAAATTGGATATCTAAAGACTCAAATAAGATATTAACTTTATTTAAACGCCGTTATAAAAACTGGTATTTCTTCTAAAAATGAAGTCCTACACGAAGTTTTTACCATTAGTAAAATTTGGAAACTTCAAAGTAAAAAAAAAATATTTTCGTAATTCGTGTAATTTTTTTATTTGCTTTAACACTCTGTTTTTATTAAATTCATTCACAATTACAAAAAATAAAAAAAAATTATTTGGGTTCCCATTCTTTCCTCAACTTCTTTCGAGTGTCCTTCATAAGGTTGGTGACAGTTACATCCGTGATCTTTTTGGAGGCTCTTTTCCATTTAGCACTAAAATCTTTTACGTCCTTTGCACACTGCTCACTTTTCTTCAATTTAGCTTTGACCAAAGCCCAATACTTTTCACTGGGTGGATTCATGTCTTTTGGGACAAAGTCGACATTTTTAGCATCAAGAAAGCTCAACGTCGCATGAGGGTAGTGAGCTGAAGCTAAATCTGGCCAAAATAATGCTGAAACCTCGTGTTTGTGTAAGAAAGGAATCAGCGGTTTTTTTAGGCACTCGTTAATGTACACTTCTCCGTTAATTGTTAATTGATGAGCTTCTGTGTCCACATTGACAAATGGCCTGCCAAACGAGATATTTTGACCTGAATTTTTCCATCCCAATCGATGTTGTTAATTGCGGAAGAATCTCATCTTCAAACGAGTTGTAAAACTGCGCGCCTGGAAGAGTAGTAAAGTCGGCTTTGACATAAGTTTCGTCATCCAAAACCAAGCACCCTTTCTTGTTGCCAATCAACTCGTATAACTTTCGGGCTCGTGTTTTTATGACTTTTTTTTGCTTTTCAGTAACTTTTGGTATTTTTTGTTTTTTTTTTTCGAGTTTTTAGACCGTTACGTTTTTTAGATCTTTGTACCATTGTATGGTTGGTATTACATTTCCGAGCAACATCTCTGGATGTTTTTTACGATGGTACCCACTATTTTCCTGTCCAAATTTGTATCATGTGCTCCACTTTTAGTTCCACTTTTGGCTCCACTTTTCTGTTTTCGCTTAACTGTCAACGTCTCCAAATATCGTTTAATAACAGAATCCACTGTACTGCGTGCTATGTTTAAATTTTTTGTGATGAAATTATTTGGTCGCGAAATATTTTCGAGCCATTTGTCGATGATCTTTTTACGGCGTTCCTCTTGACTCATATTTTATAAATATTTTAAACCGCACCGAACTAAAATCAATAACAAAGTGAAACTAGAGAATATACAGGCTAATTTGGGTGCAAAATGGAATTGCAATTTTCACGCATTGGAAGTATAGCACGTATCAAAATTTACAGATTTTATTCGTTTCAGTCCTTAGTAGCAGAACAATTTCCATTAACATGGGTCAGGGTACACCAAAGTAAGCCTTTTCTTAAATCATCGATAAATGATGTCAACATTGGAGATAGACCCTTACTGTAGAACGATTTTTTTCTTAGAATATGCCCAGGAATCATTTCCCAAATTATCGTCAACGAATTAGGGGACACCCTGTATACATCATGCTACCTAAAGACGTTATGGAATCAGAAGAGGACAGTGGTGATGAGGAAGGCGTGACCCCAAACAATCTCCCAGGAGGACAGTTGTCGTCTATAGCTGAAGTAAAAGTAACTAACGCCGAAGGTGTGCACGACCTACACTAACCACAGTGTTCACGTTCACAAGAACAAGTGAGCATGAGTACTACCGCTGCTACATCGAGTAACTATAGTAATCAATATCTGAACTGAAGAGACTGAACTTATAAATAAAAAACTATCCGCTTTAAATGAACTCAATTGTGTATCTTATCAGGGACATAATATAGTTAATCTTAGTGAAATATCTAATGTTTTTAACAAATATTTTACAAGTGTGGCTTACAAGACTCTTTCTAGTGCTAGTTTCTCTGAATCGTCGAATCATTGTGTAGAAAATTGCTTTAGCAATGAATGGAGTCAAGCCAATAATTTTTTTTATGACCCGATTTTTTCTTTAGAATTATTTAGGATTATCAATTCTCTAAGAAGTTCTAATTCTTCCAGGAGAGAAGAATTTTATAAAGAAGGTCTCACTAAATATTGTTGATGTCTTAACGGATATTTTTAATAAAGGTATCTACAGTGATATTTTTCCTGATGCCTTAAAAACTACAGAAGTAATATCTGTTTTAAAGAAAGGTGATAATAAAAATTTAAATAACTATAGGCCAATCTCTCTTCATCCAGTGTTTTCTAAAATCTTTGAGAAAGCAGTGAAAAATAGAATAATGACTTTCCTAGATTCATCTTCTTTTTTTTAGTAATAATCAGTTTGGGTTTAGAGCTGAGAAGTTAACAGAGGATGCCCACTTAGAGTTCTGCTGCTTTAACTACGAAAGCTTGAACAATAAAAAATATACGGCTGCTATTGTATTTTTATTGACATTACTAAGGCCTTTGATACTGTTGACCATATGATATTAACACGTTAGAAAAGTTAGAAAAACCGGGAATAAGAGGTTTTATTCTTAAATGGTTTCTTTCCTATTTAAACAACCGCAAACAAGTTGTAAAGATTAATGATAGGTTTAGCCTATAGTTAGATATTAAAATTGGTGTTCCACAAGGCTCAGTACTTGGTCCAATCCTCTTCTTGATCTATATCAATTCAATTTTTCAATTCAAGATAAACAAATAGGATTTGCTGATGATATAGGTCTTAATTTGTGCGGTTTGCTAAGAGATGGCGTAACTTGTATTATTCCATTGGAACATGCATTGGAAAGCTACTGTCATTGTACATCATTTCAGTATATGTCATTCATTTAAAGCGTAAACAACAATAATTTTTCTTCACTCAAATATGTCGAACTTTGTGCCTGAAAAAGTGTTTTTGCGGGGAGTTCTTCTTCATTACTTTAATATGAAGAAAACTGCTGCCGGAAGTCATTATATTTTGGTGGAAGTTTATGGTGAATATGCGCTAGCTGAGCGAACGTGCCAAAAGTGGTTTGCACGATTTGAAAGTTGTGATTTTGGCTTGGAAGATGATGAACGTCCTGGGCAGCCAAAAAAGTTTGAAGATGAAGAACTGGAAGCATTACTCTATGAAGATTGTTGGCAAACACACGAAGAGCTCGCAGAATCTTTGGGTGTCACTCCAGCAGTCATTTCAAAACGTTTAAAAGCAGCTGGATATATTCAAAAGCAAGGAAATTGAGTTCCACATGAACTCAAGCCGAGAGACGTCGAAAGGCGGTTTTGCATGTCCGAAATGCTGCTGGAACTCCACAAAAGGAAGTCATTTTTGCATCGGATTGTTACTGGTGATGAAAAATGGATCCATTACGAAAAAGAGCAAAAAATCATATGTGAAACCCGGCCAATCAGCCAAATCAACGGCAAAGCCGAATATCCATGGCGCGAAAGTAATGCTCTGCATTTGGTGGGATCAGATGGGTGTGCTGTATTATGAGCTGCTAAAACCGGGTGAAACCATCAATGGACAACGCTGCCGAACACAATTAATCCGTTTGAAGAGAGCAGTGGCCGAAAAACGCCCGGAATATGCGACTAGACACGAGGCAATAATTTTCCATCATGGCAACGCTCGGCCCCACGTTGCTATTCCGGTTAAGAACTATTTGGAAAACAGTGGATGGGAAGTCTTACCCCACCCGCCTTATAGCCCAGACCTTGCCCCTTCTGACTACCATTTGTTCCGGTAGATGCAGAACGCCCTCACTGAAATTTTTGAAATATCAAAAATTGCCTTGATTTATTCTTGGCTGCCAAGCCGGCGCAGTTCTTTTGGGATGGGATCCACAAATTTTCAGAAAGATGGGAAAAAGTCATAGCTTCAGATGGGTAATACTTTGAATAATACTATTTTACATGGTTTTGTGAAATAAACGGTCAAATTTTGAAAGAAAACCGCACGAAATAAATTATATACAAAATACGAGGGCGGGTCAATAATTCCGTGCATTTTTGAATTTCTGACCTCTTTACTGAAACAGCAACACTGCTCCTGTCAACAGGCATTTGCCAGTTGACTCCTGTCAAAATTTAAACTTGCTGCGTCAGTTAGTTTGTGTTTGACAGCTATTTTTATCAGACTACTCACTAATTTGAGGAGAAAATGGAAAAAAGTGAATTTCGTGTGCTTATTAAGCATTATTTCTTGCGAAAAAAAACCATTACCGAGACCAAGGCTAAGCTTGATAAATACTATGGGGACTCTGCACCACCGATTTCAATGGTAAAAAAGTGGTTTACTGAATTTCGTTGTGGCCGTACAAGCACTGAAGATGCCGAACGTCATGGACGCCCAGTTGAGGTCTCTACACCCGAAACAATCGAAAAAATTCACGATATGGTGTTGGCCGACCGAAGATTGAAAGTGCGAGAGATTGTGGAAGCCGTAGGGATCTCGCATGGCTCAGTGGTTTCAATTTTGAATGATCACTTGGGCATGAGAAAGCTTTCCGCAAGATGGGTGCCGCGTTTGCTCACAGTCGACCACAAACGCAATCGTGTAACAACTTCACAGGAAGGTTTGGCGTTGTTTAATCGCAATATGGAGGAGTTTTTGCGCCGTTTTGTAACCGTGGACGAAACATGGATCCATCACAACACACCAGAGAACAAACAACAGTCAAAACAGTGGGTTTCTAAGGGTGAATCGGCGCCAAAGAAGGCCAAGGTGGGTTTGTCAGCCAATAAAGTTATGGCGACTGTTTTTTGGGATGCACGCGGGATAATCCACATTGACTACCTTCAAAAGGGAAGAACAATCAATGGGGAATATTATGCCAACTTATTGGACCGATTCAATGACGATTTGAAAAAAAAACGACCTCATTTGGCCAAGAAAAAAGTTCTTTTCCACCAAGACAATGCAAGGGTGCACACATGTGCAGTTGCCATGGCAAAAATCCATGAATTGGGCTATGAATTGCTCCCTCATCCACCCTATTCTCCAGATTTGGCTCCGAGCGACTACTTCTTGTTCCCAAACCTGAAGAAATGGCTTGGTGGAAAAAGATTTGACTCCAATGATGAAGTCATCTCGTCATTTTGAGGACCTCGACAAATCATTTTTTTTGGAAGGGATAAAAAAATTGGAGAAGCGTTGGACAAAGTGTATAGAGCTCACTACGTTGAAAAATAAAATTATTTTTTTATCAAAAAAAAAAAAATCTGTTTTACCAAAAGTCACGGACTTATTGACCCGCCCTCGTAGCTTGTTCTTATTCTAATAGCTCTGCATTAGATTTAATTGCTAACATTAGCTATGACTTAGAGCAGCTGAGACATTGGTTTTGTTTACATAAATTGGTAATCAGTGACAAAATTAAAATAATGCTCTTAAAGTTGTCTTCTAACATTGTCGATTACCCACCTATGGTTTTTCATAGTGCAAGTTGTAAGCATTTATTATTTAGCCCTGTTACATGCAAAGCGACATTATCTTCTACCTTATTTAATCGGGATTTAACTTGTTCACCTCAGTGTTTTTATATAGAAAGAAATACAGTTTTTAAATATCTGGGTCTGGAAATTGATAGCAAACTGAATTGGAGTAATCATACTGCCAGTCTAAGATCTTACTTGTTAAAAACTACGAAGTTAATGTACCATTTCAGGCAATTTTGTTCTAAAAAACTGATGGAAACAATACACTATGGACTAGTACAATCAAAGTTGCAGTACGGCTTAATCTGTTGGGGAGGAACTTATAAAAATAAAGTCCATACGTTACTCATTGTGCAAAAACATATAATTAGAGTAATCTGGAGAAAGAATCGCCGAGAAAGTAGTTATTTGCTTTTTGTAAACTCTAAAATGCTACCACTCAAGCATCTTTACTTTTACAAAGTGTTAAGGATTTTTTTCGTTAGGAGTGGTTACTCCATTGACAGAAATCCAACCCATCAGTCACTGCGTAGTAGCAATAATCATCTTGCTTTCATTCCATCTTTCAACACACATCACTTTTTGAACTTTTACTCCTCTGTTGCTCCAAGATTATATAATATATTGCCGCTTGAAATTAGGCAAAGCAGAAATCTTGTCGTTCGAAATAGGAAAGTTAAGGAACGGCTATTTCACTTCGACCTACATGAAATAAACCATTTAATTAGTCGCATGGTCTAATTTTGTTGAATGATTAAATGAAATTTTTTAATAATCGATGAATCTTAACATTTGTTTTGTGCCTCTCTTCACACCAATTTATTATGTTTTGTATTTTTTAATTATAGTCTTACTCGTATAATTGATGCATTCGACACTAGTTTTAGTTAACTACAGAATGTATCTTTTCATTTTGCAATTGATAAATTATTTACTTTTTAATCTCTCTTTATTTGTATTCTACTCGTATTAAGTAACTGCTTGTTTCTTTTATTACTTCTGAATTTGTTTTGATTAAGATCTTGTATTCTATATTTGTATCTAATTTTGTCAATTGTAAAGTGAATAAATATATAAATGAAATGAAAATGAAAAGCCTTTTGTATTCATAGCCCTAAGGGAAATTTTGCTCGTTTAATTTGTCGTTCGCAACAGTTTGCTAATTTCTTCGGTGTTGGTTCCCAAACGTAAAATAAACTTCGTCATGCAACATACATATATATTTCACACTTCGCATTTTTTCGCAACCGTTGATAATCGGTCAACGTATCAACCAGGACCTTCATATCCTGATAAGCGGGAGTTAATACATAGAGATCCTCCGGTTGATGGTCTAATCCCTTGATCGTTCAGTGACCACAGTTTTGGAGTAAAAGTAGAAGAAGTCAAGTGCTACCTGGCTATTCTAATTTTATCCGGGTGCACCCCCGTGCCAAGATGGACGATGTTATGGAAGACAGGCTCCGAAACGTACAATGAACGAGTGAGCAGAGCTATGCGTAGGAACAGATTTGAAATGTTAAAAAAATATACTCATTGTGCAGATAACTGTAATATAGACAAAGGAGACAGATTTGCAAAATCATCTCCATTGATTGCTCTACTAAATGAAAGATTTTTGAAGCATGCGCGACTACAACAGAATTTGCCAGTGGATGAGAGCATGGTCCCTTACTATGGAAAGCATGGATCGAAGCAATTCATGAAAGGAAAACCCATAAGATTCGGGTACCCCTTGGGTACCTTCTGCAGTTCTACCCGTATAGCGGCAGAGACAACCATCGCCCAAAAGATGTGAGGTTAGGTGAACATGTGCCATACAATATATGGTATATGCTGATCGATTTTTCTCTTCATTTATTTTTAGCCGCAAGACTAAAAGAGAGAGGAATTGGGTTCACAGGAACTATTATGGCCAACCGTATAGGGAAATGTCCCTTGATAGACAAACTAAATATAAAAAAAGAAAAGAGGGGCACGTACGATTTTAGGAGTGACTCAGGATGTCTTGTTATTTTCTGGAATGATAATAGAGCAGTCCATGCGATCAGTGCCTGCGACTCTGTCCTACCGATAGCTGATGTCAAGCGGTGGTAGCAATAGGAAAGTGTGCTTCAACCAGATACTATAAACGCTTATAACCGCCACATGGGAGAATGGATGAAAATATTTCATCCTATCGTATTTCATTCAAGTTCAAAAAGTGGTGGTGGGCGATTTTTATATTTTGTATAGGCGTTTCTATTCAGAACGCTTGGCAAATACATAAGAAAGGAAGTATGACGGATCGTCAAGACCAACTCGTAATTGTGCAAAATTACGTTTCAAGGTATGCCAATCTTCCGTCATCAGGTGGGCGGCCAAAATCTACCAAGATTTATCAAAGAGGACAATAGGATTATACCATCCATATGATTTGATTGTTTGTACCGTTGGATTTTTTTTTTTTTTTTTATAATCGGCGCGCGCTCAAGGGGTTTTGTACCCTTAAAATGTTCGTACACAGCGCGGGCGAAGGAAATTTAGGGAGGAAGAAAAGACAGGTACCGATGTACATTGTTTTTAAATGTTTGCAAGTTATAACGACCAGGAAACACAGAGGTCGGCAGGGCATTCCATAAGCGAGTTGTACGGCTTAGGAAAGAATCACGATATTTAAGAGTACGTCCGAAAATGGGCTTGAGGGTATACTGATGAGCAATCATAGCGAGACGGGTGTTACGGTTGAAAGTTTGAATGGGCGGAATGCTACTGGCAATTTCAATGGAGCACTGGTGGTGGAAATAGTGATAAAACAAAGTGAGACAGGAGACTTTACGTCGGTGTTCGAGGGTGTCAATTGATTGAATAATATTAGTATCACCAATTAGTTTTATCGCACGGTTTTGAATCCTATCTAGCAGGTGCAGAGATGTTTTAGGAGCATCTGACCAGATGTGGGTATTGTACTCCAATTTCGGGCGGATAAATGCCTCATATATTGAGGCCAGATCAGAGGGGGTGAAATATTTCTTACATCGCTTGAGGAAACCTAGACATTTCGCAGCATTTTTGACGACACCGAATATGTGGTCATTCCAAAGTAAGTTGTTATTGACACACATACCGAGAATGGAAAGTTTATCGGTTTCGACGATGCAAGTGCCATCCATGGATAATAGCTGGGTGTTTAAATTTCATTTTAACGACAGCAGACAGCATTGTGTTTTGGAAGCATTAAATTCTACTCTGTTTGTGGTTCCCCAATTAGTTATGCTGTAATATCAGAATTTAATGAACTGAACATGCGCTGCCGTTCCCGTTCTACAGCCAAAGAGCAGGGACGTCAGTCCGGGAACGAATATGAAAGGCAGAGAGCAGACAAGAAATCGTGGATGAAAATTAAAAAGAGTGTCGGAGACAGAACGGAGCCCTGGGACACACCAGCATTTATTTTGTGAATATCAGACTTGAAACCGTCCAAAACAACTTGAATTGAACGTTCCGAAAGGTAATTTCTAATCCATTGAAGAAGAGAGACGTCGATCCCAAAAGCACGCATTTTCGACAAAAGAGCCTGATGCCAAACTCTGTCAAATGCCTTAGAAATATCAAGTGCAACTAACTTGTTTTCGCCAGATTGATTTACACTTTGGTTCCACTTTTCGGTGAGACATGCCATCAAATCACCAGTGGACCTGTTGCTACGAAAACCATATTGCCGGTCATTGAGAAGTTTTCGTGTTTCGAGATATTTCATGAGCTGGCGGTTTATCAGCGTTTCCATGACTTTGGAAAGAAGGGACATAAGTGCAATGGGTCCGTAGGAAGAGAGAGAGGAAGATTCACCTTTCTTAGGGACAGGCTGGATAAATGCTGTTTTCCATCTGCTCGGAAAGAGTCCTAAAGAGCAGGACTGATGAAAAAGCTTACGCAGTGGTTTTGCCAGCGTAGAAGAACACCTCTTCAGAAGAAGGGGAGATATACCATCTGGACCAGCGGATTTATGCATGTTGAGATCTTTGAGTACTCTTGCTACTACACGAGTGCGAAAGTTGATTCGTCCCATTGTGGATTCGACGCACTCAAGTGTAGGCGGGGACAAAGCACAGTCTGGGAGTGTTGAGCTAGCCGCAAAGTGTGCAGCAAGCAGATTGGCCTTGTCCAAAGAGCTGACAGCTGGAATGTCATTGTGAATGAGCGTTGGGATGGAGGACCGTTGGATGGTTAATGCTGAAAACCAAAACTGGTGTGCCATATGCAAAAAAAAAGAGCAAGAGAATGGTGCGAAAAATACAGGGTTTGTTTACATGACCACTGCTTCAGACAAGACCATAAGCAACAGTAGCTAGTGGTAATATTATTTTACTTAGGATATAAAAAAATATTTAAAAGATTTTAAGAAAAAAATTACGAAAAAAGAAGCAAATTACTAATGGACTTTGTAGGATTGCAGAAATTCTTTGATAAGCTTTTTTCTAGTTTTAAAATTTACAATATTTTTTAAGTCCTGCGGAAGTTCATTGAAAATTGACGGAACACTATGTTCAAGTTTTCTTCTGCCATATACATATGTTGTATGGTATTGGTCTTCTAAGCATACCCTGAGCTCGTCTTCTTGTGTTATAGTCATGAATAATGGCCATCTTAAAACGTTAGTCGTCATAGTATTCCAGTAATACTGTCATTTTGAAAATTGCTTGGACATTAAGTACTTTAAAGGGTCTTCCTTCACGTACGGTGCCTATTTGTTTAAGCCCAACATTTTGTAGTCTTTGTAGTTTCTTTAGCCGTGTCGTGCATGCATTGCAGCATGCAAGGATTCTATACCTCAGTTTCGACTCAACCAGGGCATAGTAATCTTGTTTTAGAACCTGTGAACTAGAATATTTTTTTAAGTATTGCAATTAAGCCCGAAGGGTGCTCCCTTTAGATTCGAACGTAGGTTATCAATATCATCATTCCAAAGAAAGTGACTGTCGATGGTTACTCCCAGATATTTATAGCTTTCGACAAATTCTATTGTTAGATTAGACGGTGCCCTTGGACAAGCATTCTTCTGGATTTGTATCATCGGCTGTGTTCTTGATATATGTATGTGGTCCACGATTATAAGTCATTTGTTGTGGCACCACTTCACTGCTTCATTAAATTCGTTTTGCATTCGTAGCCATGTCCAGGGACCTATGTTGGATGACTCTAGCTGTATCATCTGCATAGACAAATGGGGTGCTGTATTTGAATACTCGAAGCAGTTCATTTGCATACAGCACAAACAGTATTGGACTCAATTTAGAGCCCTGTGGAACTCTGTATTGAATCCATCTTTCGCAGCTGTGAGCGTCCTTAATTCTCACTCGAAAAGTCCTACAGGAAAGATAATCCTTAATCCATTCAGCAAGAATTCCTCGTACTCCAGTTTGTTCTAGAGCTTCCATTAGTTTTTGTGGTTTAGTGTGTTGAAATCCATAAATAGGACCAGCACGTGATGGTTTTTATTCACCAGTCTACCAATGCTTTTATTTTTTTGGATTCCATACTGCTGGTTATGAATAAGTGAGTGCTTTTGAATAAAAGGTAGCAACCGTCACATTATAACCTCTTCCAGACATTTCTCAATTATAAGTGGAATCGATATTGGTCTATAGTTATCGATGTCGTTTATTTTTCCTGTGTTTAGCACTTGAGGGATCTTAGCTTGATGCAGAGTCATGTTAATAATTTGAGATATAATAGGTGAATATATGTCCGCGTGTGGTTTTATATCGGCCGCTCTGATGCCATCGAAACCTGGAGACCTTTTTACAGCTAAGAAATGAATAATGTCTTTCACCTCTGCTACGTTCATTGAATGGAAATGGTATTAGGTATTGTAGAGCTCAGCTAGTTGTTATGGCACTGCAGTTTTCTGCATATTCATTTGCAAGTGTCATATATCAATATCATCATCCACGTTTCGCTTCAGCTTTCCTGTAATTTCGTTTATTAATCTCCAAATCTTAGCAGGATCACCTCGTGCTTCGTTGAACTTGCTCAAATAGAAGTTACTTTTCTGCATTGTTATTTTTTTGTTTAATTTATTACGGAACATTTTATACTCGGTTTCATAAGTTTTGCACAATCTACTCGTATTATTCTTCAACTTTCGGAAGAGCTCATCCCGTCTTTTACATTCTTAAGTAAGTCTGCCGACATCCAAGTGTTATGTTCATATTTAGTTTGAGGACTTTTCGAAACATAAGGGTTATTATATATATCATGCATTTTAGTTGCAGAGTTCTCACATAAACAGTCAACATCAGTGTTTCACTTAGTAGTGTCTTCCAATTTGTTTCACGAACTAGTTCATTCACTTTTCTCCTGCTAATGTTTGAACTGCTATGTATACACCTGCTGTTCTTCTATGTTTGGTGCATATGGATATTACAAGAGAGGATAACGATCGGGAATAGTAGGTACATTCCACGACTGTCGACTACATTTGATTACCCGATATTTTGACTAACATGTTATCAATCAATTATAAATTTTTTAACATCCTCCGGGCGCGGACATGAAGGGATCTCCAAGTTGAATAACAATCGAATAGGTCTCCTAGTCATAAAACCGTTGGAATACGCATTTTGCATGCTCTTATATGACCATCTCGACCAGGGTAAACGTCCTCTATTGTAGTCAACTTCCAACTCAGTCGCGGCTTCGCAGTATCTGCAACCAGAACAACATAGCCACTTTTAAATGTTGAAGATGCACATACCTTATTGTGATGAAATGAGCGCAAGAGCTGTAAATACTCTGTTTTCCAGCGCCTCCACAATTTGTTAGTGTACTTCTGGCGATGTGTCCATAAAACGTGAATCCCATTTACATCTTCGGGTACGTCGATTGGTATGGTAGGCTTGTATTGAATACGCAAGAAGTGAGCCGGGGTCGGCTATTACAACCGTTAGGACATTTTTGATGGTTCGAATGAGACGCTCCTAAAATCCGTCCCACCAAGGAGCTTGTTCGACTGAAAATATCCATTTTATACGCTTGAGCGCTAAGAAATCTTGAAGCCTACATCTTCAAACCCAACGCCATTTAGCTCAAAAGCAGCTCTGCGGAACGTCTTTGGATGGATGGAATTAATCTCCGAGCGATAAATCGTATTAGACCTGTTAGACAACTGTCCGTTGTTAAACTCGGCAACATCTCGAGGTGCTCCGCTCGAACGGCTGCACAGGTAATAACCATTATATAGACCTTACCCCTGTTGTCGAATTCATCAAAGGTGTATAGGGGACCAGCAAAATCGACGCCAATGACATCAAACGGCCTTAGCCATCTGAGCCGATCAACAAGCAAAGATCCAAACGGCGCTGAAGATGGGTTTCCAAACAGTTTTCGATATGTAAAGTACGTTTTTATACGTTTCTGGATACATTGACGGCCTTTAGGAATCCCTTGCTCTCAGTTCGAACAGCACAATATTAGTTCTTCCGTGTAGGGTGCGTAAGCCTGAGGTACTTGTACCTGCACTGGACGAAGAGATACGAGTTGTTGCATATGTTTGTCCGCCAAGCGGTCAGGGTCGACAAATTATTCGCGCAAAAGAGAGATAGCTGATTCGTAGCAAGTTCCAGATGCAGTAAATCCTCCTACTACCCTACTACTACGGATTTAAGATAACAGAACTTGTCGGCTAATGATAACTCGCTATTTTCATGCATAGCTGCCTTGATTTGCTATCAAAATGGAAGCCAATCTTGGATGTTACCATTAAAACTCTTGAGTGGAAGTTTTAGCAATTTGGGGAGATAAACTTCGTTACGATTGTCGTGTCGGTTATTGTTGGATTAATCCAAAACTTCTAATGATAAAGCGTGTTTTCGACGTACCCTCTGTACGCGCGTGCCAATGTTAACTAACGTGTCGACTGCCATGTCTTGATATTCGGCTACCTTCTCCGTCTCCTTGTCGAGTTCGTCGGCCTTGAAAAAACCTTTGCTGCTCACCTCTCTGTTAACAATGTTAAGGCTTTCGTGGGCAGCTATTACGCGTTGGAGTAATTCTTGTAGTTCCTCTTAGATGATCTCTAAATTATTGTGCCCTCTTATCACTTTCTAGACTTCCCAAAGTCTCCAAAAAGTCAAAAGCATTCCAGTTATTTATCAAGTGAAAGGACTGTAGAGCACTTCTTCTTTATAAGAATATATTCACTTATAAGAATATACACATGAACCTTCAACTGTTTGGACAGTTAAGGCAGGAGTGATAGCCATGTTAAGCTATAAGGTAATATCTCCTTAATCTACAAACAAATACGCTAAGGATGCCACTTACATTAAACTCCCAACATGGCATTAACATCCAATATTATGTGCGATAAGTACCACTATGCTAATTAGTATGTAAGGACTTCGTAAGCCAGTCAATAATCGGGTGCATTTGTACACAAATACATACATACACTGCTGATTGGAGACCATGTAATGCGCACTTATAAACCTCATCACTATCAGCGAATACCCAACATGCGAAAATTGATAAAACGCATTCATAATAAAAATGCAAAAAGGAACCCCACTTACATACTTTGACTCCCGGACTCCTGACAAACAAGCACTTGAACTTCCAAGGCACTTCTGACACTTCAGCTTTTCTCTTTGCTTTTTACAGCTTTTGTGTAAATTTTCCTGCATTATCCTTCCTATAACACCATATGTCTGTCAAATTTCCGTTCACATGCACACATAAAGCAAATGTTTGCCATCACATTTTGTCCTGGTACTCTCTTTCTGCGTAAATTACATTCATCATTTTAAAAAGGAATTTCCTATGCATCCAAGCGAAAGCATGTACGAGCACACCCTGCACCCGAATGTAAAAAAAAAAAATGTCCTCCCAGATGGTACACACATTTGGAATAGACTTCTTTGAGTCTTTATTATGCAAAATATGTCATTCCAAGTGTAAAACATTATCATCTCGTCTTAAAAGAAGTTAGATGTTAAGAAGTTAAGAATTTAAAATCATTTTTGTATCAGTGAACATGTCCCAAAGTGACAAGTGTCAAATGTCAGAGTTGGATACCAGGTGCCAAGGTGGTTGTTCTCTCGATTCTGATGAATTTTTGCCTGTGATCTCAAGGCGAACAGATGTACTAGGTCTTAAGCAACAGCACCGTCAACCAAGGGGAAGGAGCAAGCAAAATATATCGAGGTACATACATACTTGTACAAATATGCCTGACCATGTTTGCCTACAGCCAATCATCAGTTCGACACTAATGGCCGGAAATTAATCAATTACTTGGCAAAGAAAAAGGATCAGGCATCCAAGTTGAAATTGTTCATGACGAACAAAAAACGGGCAATGTCCTTCGAGTATAAACATAGAATGTTCGTTCGTATTTTTAACAGTCCACATGCAGCCGAACAATTAGCGGAGGCCATGGAAGTGCGATGATATGTATCGGGCTAAAGAAAGATGGATAACTTTGACATCTATTATGGTGATTCCTATATCGAGCAGAAGCAAGGTCTAATTGGATGCAAACTTGTCACCAGAAGGAGGTTTAGGGAAAAAATAAAAACTTCTGGCATCTAGCCTGATCGCAATCCGCATCACTCTTAAATTTGCCAATATTTACCATAATCTGTTACCTGATGTGTAATAACGCTCCACTGAGAAAAACGACAACTTTGCCAAAGATTGCTTCTATGAGCTGCTCGAACAGATTAATCTCCTCAGCACGACATTATGATAGTCTCTGACAATTTAAACGCAAGAAAATCAAAGCATTTTTGGCAACAAACCAGAAAATATAGTCTACGCGACGCAACCTCTCAAATTGGACTCAGGCTAATCGACTTCGCCGCGCAACGTAGTGTTATCATAGCTAGTGCACGTTTCCCATATCTTAACATCTACAAACGGACCTGGTAGCTTCTGTTCTAAAGACCGTCAATCAGATTAATCATAGTAGAATACAGCTGTTCAAATGTTTCAGACCAACTCGGACCACTACCTTGTTATACCCAAGGTAAGAATGCGACTATTGTGGATGCTAGAACACCGAAGAATTATTATGAGGAAATTCGACGTCGAACTGCTATTGTACAATTGCAACAGACTGCTGTTTTCGTAGTCGCGCTTTCAAAAACTCACGAGAAAATACCAGCCTCTAGCGCAAAAGATTAGTGAAGACATTGTCAACAAGCCAGACCATGCATCTGATGGTTAGGTTTCACTAGACCACAACAACGAGTCTCTTTGATTGATGTAGGGTACCGGGATGCGCTTCACTGCATAACTAATACAAGGTGGCTCTAGAAAAAATTGCGGGAATCACTCGCGAACCCTGTGAGCAGTAGAGGCGGAATAATATCGGCTTCTAAGAAAAAAAACAAGGGAAATGAAAAAGAGTCGAGACCATGGAGCGCTACTGTAGAAATTAAGATGGATCACAAGCTGCTGATTTCTATCTTCACAGCAAAAAACCTTGACGATCTAACTCCCAGAATTCAACGGTTCCGAATATCACCCTTACGGCAGCATTGGACACATTTCTGCACCTAACACCGCTTGATTTACAGATCAAAAAATTTGCAGACAACAGTACGATCTGACTCACTAATTTGGGTTACTTTAAGAGCAGTAGTTTCGGACATGGCACGGTCCTAACGGAGCTACCGCCAGGCAATCCAATCTTAATGGATGAAATTCCTTCCTTGGTCGACTTCGACGTTCCGTATGATATAATATATCCCGAGAGGGAGGACTGGGAAAAAGTGCAATAATTAGGCCAAATGCAAATTGCAATTTTCACAGATCACGGCTTAAAAACAAAGGAAGGAACAGGTTCTGGTATCTTCTCAGAAGACCCAGGACTACCGAATGCAAGCAGTGTCTTCCAATCAAGGTTCTGGCTGTTCTCAAAGCGGCTGAGCTAGTGCAGATGAGATCGGTATCCGAAAGAGATATCGCTATCTATATCGATAGCCAGGCCGCACTCAAGGCGCTATGCAATCAGAACCGGGTGAGACTGTGCTGGGTGCCAGCACACTGCGGTATTAAAGGAAATGAAGAAGCCGATAAGCTTTCAAGCAAAGGAGAGCTACTCGAGAATTGTGAAGTGGCCAACATCAAACCACCCTTTTGCATAGTTAGGGGCACTATCGAGGAAAAAATCGCAAAGGCTTCCAACTTAAGGTGGTCAAGTCTCGAAGGACACAAGGTATCCAAAGATCTAGGGAATTAATAAAATTAAACAGAGATAAGCTTCTTTTTTTTTTGCTTTTATAATCGGCGCGCACTCAAGGGGTTGTTGTACTCTTAAAATGTTCGTACACAGCGCGGGCGAAGGAAATTTAGGGAGCAAGAAAAGACAGGTACCGATGTACGTTGTTTTTAAATGTTTGTAAATTATAACGACAAGGACACGGAGATCGGCAGGGCATTCCATAAGCGAGTTGTACGGCTTAGGAAAGAATCACGATATTTTAGAGTGCGTCCGAAAATTGGCTTGAGGGTATACTGATGAGCATTCATAGCAAGATGGGTGTTACGGTTGAGAGTTTGAATGGGCGGAATGCTACTGGCGATTTCAATGGAGCACTGGTGGTGGAAATAGCGATAAAACAAAGTGAGACAGGAGACACTACGTCGGTGTTCGAGGGTTTCAATTGATTGACTGATATTAGTATCACACATGAGTTTTATCCTATCTGGCAGGTGCAGAGATATTTTAGGAGAACTTGACCAGATGTGGACATTGTACTCCAGTTTTGGGCGGATGAATGCCTTATATATTGTGGCCAAATCAGAGGGGGTAAAATATTTCCTACATCGCTTGAGGAAACCTAGACATTTCGCAGTATTTTTGGCGATATCGAATATGTGGTCATTCCAACGTAAGTTGTCACTGACACGCTTACTGAGAATGGAAAGTTTCAGTATTTTTATTGCAGTATAACAACGACATTTATAATAGACCATTCAAATCTTTAAGCTATAAATGTGATACAATTAATAAGTGATTTAAGATTTAACTAAAATTACATTCTTCTCAATAAAAATATTAACATGTGTTTGAAAGAGGAAAAAAAATAAAAATAAAAATTTATAAGCTTCCTTGAACAATTAAAATAAAATATTTTTATGGTGGGGAATTTATATTCGGTATTCCTTCTAGTTTTCTGCTATATGTCGAAAGGGAGTTTCACTAAAGCTATTTGTATTGTAGAGTCGTCTTATATTAAGGGGGAGTGAATTCCAAAGGCGAATGGCGTGAAGGAAAAACTGTCGTTCGGTAACTTGATAAGCAACACGAGGTACAATCAAATTTAAAGATCTACGAAGAATGCGAACACCTTAGTTTATCATATAAGTATTGGGGCTGTTGGTTGATTATAATCCTGTGTAGATATTTGATTGTGCAGTAGTCAAAATATCGGTCAAGTGTGCAACCAAGAATACTTTTGGTATAAGCCGACACATGAACAAAACGATTTAGGCCGTATACGTAACGCACAACATTGTTAAAACCAATGTTGAGCTTACGTCTGACAAAGGCACCGGTGCAGCAAAAAATTTCGCAGCCATACGTTATCAGAGGAATGAGCACGGCCTTGACCAACATGATCTTCGTATTTTGAGATTGGGAGAGATTTCTAAGACATCCGTATATTTTTCCCACACCTGAGCAAACGTGGTCGTCCCAGGTTAATTTTGTATTGAACCAAATACCAAGATTTTTGGCTTTGTTTACAAATTCTATAGGTTCATTACCAAGGTATACTGGAGGAACGTTAATAAGATAAACGGATTTCTGTTTATGAAAAGACACTTCGTTTTTCTTGGGTTAAGCTGCAGAAAGTTTTCATCTGCCCAGCAATGAATACGTTTTAAGTCATCATTAAATTTCAAAGTGGCACGATCAATAAGATTATTCTCAAAGCTTAAATAGAGCTGGAAGATCGTTAATAAAAATTGCGAAAAGTAAGGGACCTAAAATGGATCCTTGTGGAAGACCAAATGAAATTGAAATATAATCTGACACAGCATTGCTTACATGAACTCCTTGTTTTCTTTCAACCAGATAGGACCGTATGAGATTAGCCGCTGAAGTAGAGAAATTATAGAAGCTTATCAATTTTGATGCAAGTAGTTCATAATCAACGGTGTCAAAGGCCTTAGAAAAATCTAGGTGAGCGATAAGGGTGATTTGAGTTTATCAGTTTCGACGATGCAAGTGCCATTCATGGACAATGACTGGGTATTTGAATTTTGCTTTAATGACAGCAGACAGCATTGAGTTTTGGAAGCATTAAATTCCACTTGATTGATAGTTCCCCAATTGGTTTTGCTGTTAATATCGGGATTTAATGAGCTTAACAGTGACGTTAGTCCGGAAACGAAAATGAAAAGCCGAGAGTACTGTCGTCAGCAAAGGAATATATTGGATTAGAAGTGGCAGACAAGAGATCATTGATAGAAAATAAAAAGAGTGCCGGAGACAGAAAGAAGCCCTGGGGCACACCAGCATTTATTTTGTGAATATCACACTTGAAACCATTCAAAACAACTTGAATTGAACGTTCCGAAAAGTAATTTCTAATCCATTGTAGAAGAGAGTCATCGATCCCAAAAGCACGCATTTTCGACAAAAGAGCCTGATACCAAACTCTGTCAAATGCCTTAGAAGTATCAAGTGCAACTATCTTGCTTTCGCCAGATTGATGTACCCTTTGGTTCCACTTTTCGGTGAGACATGCCATCAAATCACCAGTGGACCTGTTGCTACGAAAACCATACTGCCGGTCATTAAGAAGTTTTCGTGTTTCGAGATATTTCATTAGCTGACCGTTTATCAGCATTTCCACGACCTTGGAAAGAAGGGACGTAAGTGCAATGGGTCTGTAGGAGGAGAGAGAGGAAGATTCGGCTTTTTAGGGACGCGCTGGACAAATGCTGTTTCCCATCTGCTCGCAAAGAGTCCTAAAGAGTAGGATAGATGAAAAAGCTTACGCAGTGGTTTTGCCAGCGAGGAAGAACACCACTTCAGAAGGAGGGGAGATATACCATCTGGACCAGCGGATTTGCGAATGTTAAGATCTTTAAGAACTCTTACTACTACACGGGTACGAAAGTCGATTTGTCCCATTGAAGTTTCGACGCACTCAAGTGTGGCGGAGACAAAGCACAATCTGGGAGTGTTGAGCTGGCCGCAAAGCGTGCAGGAAGCAGATTGGCCTTGTCCAAAGAGCTGACAGCTGGAATGTCATTGTAAATGAGCGTTGGCATGGAGGATGAGGCAGAATTTCTACTGTTTTTGACGAATGACCAACAATTTTTACTGCCTTTGGGACATTGTAGTATTTTTTGCCTCAGTTTTTGGTCGTATTGGAACTTCACACGCTTGAGAAAGACGTTGCAGTCATTTCTGGCTCGTTTGAACTTTTTTCGGTTTTCCTCTGTCGGGTCGGTCCTACAACGAAAAAACATTTCTCTAACCCTGAGAGCCTCTTTACAGCTCGAGTCGTACCATGCCTTTTCTTTTGGTTTGATACTCTTCATCCGATGAGGGATAAAGCATCTCATTCCAAAGAGAATAGTTTCTGTGATCATGTCAGCAGCGGCACTCACGTCGTTATCGAAGAAACATAACGACCAGTTAAAGTTCCTAAAGAAGGTGTTAAGTCCGCTCCAATTGGCTTTCTCGTATTGCCATACGGTTTTTTTAGGAATTTTTTCTAATAACTGTGTGGTGGTTATACGAGAATTTAGCTGATATGACACAATGGTCCGACGAGCCTAGAGGGGAGAGCACATCGATGGTGTACTTATCAGGGTTAGAAGTTAGAAACAAGTCCAGGGTGTTGGCGGTATGACTGTCAACGTCTGGTATTCATGTGGGCTCATTTACAAGCTGGGTTAAGTTATTTTCCGCAGCGAAGATCTCAACACACCGTCCTTCAGGTGTTGTCTGTCCAGAATGTCGAAGCCACCTAGAATTGTGTATGAGGATACAGGAATACAATTCTCTGAATGGAGTCAGACAGCGCATCAAACTCATTAAAAGTCGAATTGCTGCCCAGTTTGGGGCTTCTGTAACTAAAGCAGTAGTGGATAATTTGTTTACGGAGATGGAATTTTAACCACATGAAATTGAATTCCGGGTTGGGACAGGGACTACATTGTGGTGGAGTTTGGTAAGCTACATCACTACGCACGTAAATGGCGAGACCGCGGTGAGAGAAGAATAATAGCACTAGTTCGTAGCCAGGTAGCTTCAGATCACAGTGATCTGAGAGGTGTGGGCGAGGATCTACCTGTGTTTCACTAAGTGCCAAAACCGCTGGTCGGTACTTACAGACGTGGACGTACGCAGTACGCAGAAAAGTGATTACTTTTTAGCCCGCGTATATTGGCAGTATCTACTCTGAATTCATTATAAAGAAAGATAAACACAAAAAACACAAACACCGACGATACTAAGCAAGGCTGCGAGGTGAAAATTCTGACGATGGTTTACCGAATCAAATTGCTGTAGGTGTTATGCCCTTACAACAACATGAAACAGTGCACCAACAAAATTTTCACACACAACCTGTTATCCATCAGTTGTTACATGCACGCAGTTGCTGCCTCTGCTGTATGACAGAGTTACACAGTAACGGCAGTACAACGACCAGGACAGCTTAGGACAGTAATAGGAATACTGGCAGGACAATGCTTCTTGCGGCAACACACAAAGAGACTCAATCTGTCAGATACCGATATTTGCAGATTCTGCGGTGGTCTGCAAACTGTTGAGGACATAACACATATACTGTGTGAATGCGAAGCAATATCGCGTAGTCGAAGAAAATTTTTAGGGAAATACTTTTTGGAAAACCTAGAGGAAATAGACGGCACGAACTTCAAAGGCCTTCTTGGCTTTTGCTGGAAACTTTGTTGTTTCAACAGGGCGATTGTTTAGGTTTTTGCCAATTGAAGACAAATTCAACTGGGTCCACAGGGATCGCGATGGGCCCATTTTGGTGTGTGGTGTCTGTGTGATGGTATATTCATCATACCCCTGTTTAACCTAACCTAACCCTGTTAAACTACATATTTGGGTAATCTTATTGCTTTGTCTACTATTTCAGAACACAGACGATTAATTATAACCATTAATCAATTAAGGACTCGAAGGACCATGAAATAGAATCTCTTGGGATGTGGTTTCACAAAGTGTTCCAATTAAACCGAAATTAAAAAAAAGGTACTGCGACTAGGGTAAAGAAAAGAAAAACGTCTTCTTCGGTTGACTTGCCTTGCATACAATGTTTGGTTATTAACCGCTATTATGAATCCTCCATCATATGCGTGTCTGTGTATACCCTTATTAACAATCCTTCTCTGACAACTGAGAAGCAGTAACAAATCTGTGTAAGTTAAATCCTTTGTTCTCCATACTTCTAAATACAAACAAATGCAACGATTTCAAGATCATATCCACCTTTAAGCCAAAGCCCTAAAGTGCCATTACTCTGCATTTCAATTTCAGTGCAGGTACAAAAAGGCAAAACGAAACATTAACACTGAATAATCATCACCTATTCACTTTGTCTAAGAAACAAATGAACATAAACTCGGTTGCTGTGGCACATAAACTCCGGATTAGCTTATCTGCTCCTGGAAATACGTTTACGTTCATTTATAAAACCTCACTCTTCTGCAGATACTTCTCGGTTCTTCTTTGCTGTCGGTTGTTCCATCTCAAGTTGGTTTTCTTTTCGAAATGCAAAATCATGAAGTTGTTTCCTCTTTCATTTATCTTAAGAACACCTTTGGGGCTAGATGATGACTATAAAGGCATTCACATCAACAAAAGGTGTTCAGAGAGTGCTTACTTATTTAATTTCCGGTTTTAACCACCCACCCACTCATGCATGATACGTTCGGTCTATCGTCGAGTCATTCAGGAAAATCCTGTTCAACTTCCGCCTCTTCAATACCACAGTACCACAGAGATCTTTTAAAGTATAAAACTCATGACATTTACCATAAACCCATCTACTTACATACGAGTGTAGTCATATGTGTGTGATAACTGCAAGTATCCCCAGGATGCATCCAACCAACATTATACGAATCAAATCTCCCTATTAATCATGAGTCTCTATGGCAATTCCAGAACACCCATTACAGTCACATTAGAAGGATCCAGTGCAGTTGCAGTGGTGTGAAATTTCACCCCAAGATGCTTGTAATTTTGGCAATTCCAAAAACTTTTTATTGACATCAACTCTATTCTGGATGTGGTGTTCCGTTTGGCAACCACAATTGTTGAAAGTTTTAAGGATCAAAGCTGGATACGATGGTACTGCTTCTGAATACTGGTACAGAACGCCGCAGGGGTTGATTATTTATTTCACAGATACCCAACGTTCTAAACGGATTTTTGCTCACTCATCAAGGGTGAATTAAAGAGCGATTACCATAAAGTCTCATACTCGTACTTGCCTAGACAGATTTTAATTATCCTTTTTTTTCAAATTCGTCCTTTTTTCATTCTTTCTTCTTCTTCGAGAAATAAAATTTGCGTCTAATTGCCATGATTGTGCATTTTGTGCAAAAGTTCAAAATCAAAATGTGATGTTCAGTGGAAAATGAAGGTCAACATCCCGTCAGTCAAGGGCAGAATTTATTTGTATGTTGGGGTTGCTTCAGTAACCTTCCTCCTTGCTTGTGAAAAGCAATTTCGGTGCAAATCCTCCTGTTTGCAAACAATGAGGCCGTGTTAGTGGAGATGTGGAGCTGTTTTCAGAGAGGCAGTCGAGTAAATTGGTTATTGTGACGAGTGTTATAAATCGCTGGAATCATGGTTATAATGAGGTGCGCCATTTATGAGTCCACGGTGACTATAACTAACACCATGACATTGATGTAAATGGAATTTCATAATTCACTTTAATTTGGGCTGCGGTACCTGAGAAGTAGTTTCCTGTTATAACAGCAAGGCAAAACCACGGCGGATGATTACCGTATACGAGTATAGTAGAGGACTTTGTTATTGAAGTTGACCTTGATATTGATTATTACAAATTTGGCATTTATTACGAGAGCGAATTTGTTTTTTTTTTTTCTAGAAACTCGTTCGTTGGGCAAAAATGGCCAACAATGGTTAAGCCATCATGCTCTTCACTACAACTGGCTAAGCCATTTCAATTGCATGGCGTACTTAGCTGTCCTCACTGCTTAAGATGTGACTAATTTACTGCCACTTCAGTCGCCGTATAGTGATGTTTGAGCTTGCCTTGTGTGCCTAATTGTGTAAACTTCAGAGCGTACCAGTATGGAGTACGGACCAAATATTCACAAAGTGGCAGATCTTAAAGAAAACCCTAGAAGTCAGTTCATGCCAAATAGTCACACTACAACAGGTCTTAAAGAAGATCAGGATCGGTATTTAACATCTTTTTATCGACTTAGATCTGCATCATCTACAGAGACAAGGTATATTGATCCATGTCTGGTTTTCGCGTCTTCGTGGCCTGGATCGGTCCGCTCCAAAGGTCGCCTAGGGGTCTCAATTATATCTTAGCGGTGGTCTATTACTTCATGAAATTTTTTTTCCACTGCGATCTGCTACGGCAAAAGCTGTGTGTAGAGACTTGAGGACAATGTTTTCCTCTTTTTCTTTAGACATAACAAATACTATCCATATATGCGAACATAAATCTTACTCGGGTCCATCCAGCAGTGTTCAGCGATCAATGTATATGAATGAAGTTAGTACTGAAGAAGTACAGAAAATTCTTAAATTACTTAAAGACAACAAATCAGCAGGTGAAGATGGTATACGACCAAAGGACTTAAGAAATAATGCTGAGATTCTGGCTCCGGTTTTAGCAAAACTTATAAACTTGAGTCTGGAACAATCAAAGGTCCCCGAAAGACTTAAAATATCCGTCATTCGACCGATATACAAGGGTGGCCCGAAAAACGATATCGGGAACTACCGTCCGATTTCAATTCTATCGGTAACGGATAAAGTCCTCGAAGAGGTGGTATTCAAAAGACTTATTGAATATTTACAAAAGTATAATATATTGTCAAAAAATCAGTTCGGCTTCAGACAGAAAAAAAGTATTGGGTCTACAAGTAAGTTTCCAGCGTTTGTCAGAGATGTCGCCACCAGTGGATCCCGGGCAGAAATGTCAGACCCCATGTATTTTATTTGTAGGTTTTGTATCTGTCAACAACTTTGCAGCGTTATATTTGAGCAGTTCTATCGGTGTCGTAGATTTTATCGAGCAAAATCATGACAAGTTTCCAGCCAAATAAACGTCTTTTGCGGGAAGCGCTGCTTTTATTCCTTAATATGAAGAAAAGTGCGGCTGAGGCCTATCGTTTGCTTTCGGAAACTTATGGGGCGGAATGTATTGGTGAATCGACGTGCCGCGAGTGGTTCAAACGGTTCAAAAGTGGTGATTTTGGACTTGAAGACAAAGATCGCCCCGGAAAGCCGAAAAGTTTTGAAGACAAGGAATTGGACGCTTTACTGGATGAGTATCCGTGTCAGATTCAAGCAGAACTTGCTGCATCATTGGGCTTCACGCAACACGCCGTTTCCCTGCGCCTAAAAGCACTGGGATTTATTCAAAAGGTTGGAAACTGGGTTTCGTACGAATTGAAGCCAAGAGACGTCGAACGGCGATTTTGCATGTCCGAAATGTTACTGCAGCGGTGTAAAAATAAATCATGTTTGCATCGTATTGTCACTGGTGATGAGAAATGGATTTATTATGATAATCCTAAACGCAGAAAATCGTATACGGCGAGCCCGCCCAATCGACGCCGAAACGAAATATTCACGTGAATAAGGTCATGCTCTGCATATGGTGGGATCAAAAGGGTGTCGTATACTACGAACTGCTTTCGAGTGGTGAAACCATCAAAGGACCAATATATCGAACCCAAATAATTCGTTTGAAGCGGGCATTAAAAGAAAAACTGCCAGAATATGAGACCAGGCATGAGTCCGTCATTTTTCATCACGACAACGCTCGGCTCGGCTCGGCTCGGATAATAGTGGATGGGAAATTCTGCCTCACCCGCCTTACAGTTCAGACTTGGCACCATCTGACTACCACTTGTTTCGTTCGATGCCGAACGCTCTTACGGGAATGCGCTTCAGCTCAGTAGAGGAAATCAAAAATTGGCTCGATACGTTCTTGGGCTCGAAAGACGAGAAAATTTTTTGGATGGAGGAAAGTTGTAGCTTCCGATGGACGATACTTTGAATAAAGCATTGTAACTATGTTTTCATAATAAAACTTCAAATTTTGGAAAAAAACGCTGGAAACTTACTTGTAGACCCAATATAAATCGGTTGATCGGTGATTTTGCAAACCAAATTAACCAAAATCAAGAAAAAAACCATAGACCATAGTACTTTTTATCGATTTTAAGAAAGCCTTTGATACGCTATGCCATAAAAATATTCTAAAACAGATGGAAAAAACGGGCATAAGAGGACTACTTTTGTCATGGTTTGAGGACTACCTAAAAAACCGCAAATATAAAGTCAAAATTAAACAAAGCCTAAGCAAAGAAAAATCTTCAAAGTATGGAGTTCCACGAGGATCCAAATTAGGACCGTTAATCTTTATTATATACATGAACGATATGCTTGCATCTCTTAACAGAAGCACAGTTTACGCATACGCAGACGACACGGCAATTATCGTTAACCACAAGGACGTTGAAGCAGCTGAAAAAATCATGCAGAAGGAGTTTGATATAGTCACAACATGGTGTCACGACAATGGCCTGATCATAAATGCAAAAAAAACTAAAGTAATGCACATACGTCCTCTGCACATCCTAAAACACAAGATCTTAATAAAAATGCATGGTTATGATTGCCTACATAAGGTTAACAGTCATCAACTTCTTCGAGCTGATGACAACTGCTCGACGATCTTGGATAATGTAGCTATATACAAATATTTAGGAGTCACCGTCGACTACAATTTTAAGTGGTGCTATCATGTTGAGGCACTAATAAAAAACCTCAGGGGATCCGCTGCCGCTCTTTTCCATCTTAGCTATCGATGTCCAGCAGATGTTCTTCAACAATGCTATTATAGCCTAGTGGGGTCTCACTTGAGCTACGGCATCCTAGCGTGGGGCAACACGCAGCAGCTCCAGAGGCTAAACTCATTGCATGCCAGCATACAAAAAATAGTTAAGAAGTCAGAACGGCATCATGGTAATGACATAAGACAATTCCTCACAATAGAACAATTGTATAAGATGAACATACTATCAACTTTCAAAGATGATAACACCTATAAGCTACCAACCCAACAAGCAGTTAACACACGTAGACGACAACAAAATAAGTTTTTGGTCCCAAGATTCTGGAACGAAAATGGACGTAGAAAGTATGCAGTTGCTGTTCCGGCAATATTTAACGAGCTTACAACAAATTTAAACAACTTTCCGAAACCAATTTTTTTAAAAAATGGTAAGAAAATGTTTTTGAATTCAAACTGTTAAACTGTTTTTTTTTTATATACGTGTAATGAATTTGTATTTTGAACTCAACATAATGTAATGTAATGTAATTTTTAAGACCAATCTTCTGCAGACAAGCCCCCTGGCTTTGCAGATAATATAATATGAATGTCAATCTTTTAGAATAAATAAAAATTCAATTCAATTCAATTCAATTCAATTCTCTTGTTCGGAGTACCATCGGTGACGGAATGTGACAATAGCCCACGGTTTCGCAGCTAAGAACTGACTACGCTTTATCAATCTTATGGGTCACGTCTTCAATACACGGCTCATTATCACCCATAAGCCAATCCGGCAGGGCGCATTATCGCCTATATCTCTGAAAACCATAGGGACTGGAACATCCACTTATCTAAGCTAGCGTGTGCAATACGTACTCGTACATCTCAACACGAAGTTTTAGGGATTTAGCCGTATTACACTAACTTCGGAAAGGATATGGTGACCCATGGACGGGCAGCTCCGACCGTCGGCGACCATAGGATAGAATTTAGGATGTTGAAGATAGATATAGGGAAAAAGTTTGAAGCGGTAACCAAGAAGCGAAGGCATACAATCTACGACGGAGAGATACCTAATATCTCCCAAACGAGCTTGTATGGCGAAGAAATTTCGTATTATCAGTTGGCGCGAATTACAGTCCTTACAGAATTTGAAAACGAGTGTTTCCGTGGACTTACGTACTCGAAGATAACGGCGGTCCTTACGTGGCACTGTAAGAACTTTAAACCGTATAACGAACGATATGAGCAAGAAAGTCTTAAGTCTCAAAGCGTCTAATAAGCGGTACCATAGTTGAAAGTAATGCGTTATTTGATTTTAGCAGAATTATACTGTTTTCTTTGTTAAGAAACTCTGTCCCGTTTTCGCGATAATTTTTCTTCCCTTTTTATGTCCGGGTGACCTTAATAATTTATGTTGTCGAATTTGAGAATACAGACTGGCATTTGGCCACTGATGTATCCCAAATACAATAACACAAAGCGCCTAAGGAAATGGCTTTCGTTGCTAGCAAAGTAAGCACATTTCCTCGGAGGTAAGGGTGAGGTTTGTTGCGGTAAAATTTACTACAAGAAGCTAAACTTTTTTCCTCGTGCAAATTTTCGCCCTCATCCCTTCGAACCTTTAAATATTGGTCTTCCAGGATCCTGGAATATTGATGGGCAGCCGTGGATGAATCGGCCATCGGTGCACTCTCTCAGTATCTTGGAAGGACAACTCAAGCAAGTAGGACAGACGGTCAAAAAAGCCAACAGAGCAGGCCGGCGGCCTGCTATAAAAGCGCTCAATAATTTTTTTAAACCATGGGTCAATCGAAGTAGTCGACCCTTGACCCGTGTATTGTTCTGTCTCCGCTGATAGGTAGTCTCCAATCTTAAGTAGAGCCAAGGCATTCCGCTCCATCCCTCCAGTTCCTAACCACTTCACTTTTTTGATCCGCCTTGTCTGTTATGTCCGTTGTCGCTTTGGAGGAACGTATTTGTGGAAGGCAGCTGTGGCTAGGCAACCCACACCAGTTGCCTAGCGCTAGGCAGACTGTCTGCAACTATCCGTAACACACACAACACAATACACCCCAAAAGCACAGGCGAAAGCGATGTGCAAATCTGTGTGTCACGGTCCGTAAGACAATGTAACTAAATTTGAGAAAAACTTCCTTCTTCCTTTATCAAAGGCCAAACAAATTGTTTAAAATCTTTGACTTGAAACCTCTAGATCCTGGTTCGGTTCCCCTTTCTTAGTCCAAATGCGTAGGAAAGAAACATTCTTTGTCACTTTGGCTTATTTCTGGGATTAATTTGGGGGAAAGAAAGGGTTGCTTAAACCTACTCAGGCCAAAGGAAACTCAAAGATCTCGAAATTTCCCCGAAGATCTGGGTAGCGAAAGTGACACACTTGGGTCTATGAAAAAGGGGTCTAGCGTAGCTCCAAGACATGGTTACACCAGCTAAGTAGCGGAGCGTTGTACACATATACCAGGCAGTAGGCCCGCTAAGAACCGATGATGGAATGCATGAATGTGTGTGTGGGGGTGGCCAATGGTTTGAGTGGCCATAGCTTGAAACACGGCGGCCGCTTCTTCGTTGACCACGTTTCAAAGAGATGGAAGATAGCCGCCCATTCTTCCAGTAGTTTTAACCGCTATTGAATTAACCCTGATCAGTAAATTTTTCTTGATACCGTTCAATTCATTGCGCCATACTAGATTCCGATCAATAAATCGTTGGTTATGTTTTTTTCATCTTTTTTAAGGTTTCGCAATTCCTTTTCAAAAAGATTGCGTGGCGCCTACAGGCACATTTGTGTGGCTACTCTTTTTTCAAATATTTGCTACTGTAGTTCATTGCTTTATTTGCCTATAAACCCAACCGTAGCTGAGCAAGGGAAAGTGGCAGCACTTAACCTGCTGCCTGTTTCAAATTTCCCTTTTGGGTTTTCTTTGTTTGCATCGCAAACCGCCATGGGTCGATCAAACCATCACTTGTGTGGTTCGGGCTCGTTGTTGTTTTTTTTAAAAAGCTTTTTTATTGCTGCTGGCAGGCCGGTTGCAAATTAGTAAATTATAATTACTTTTAATCCGGGGAAAAGAACCAAAATAAATAAAATTGCAACGCTATTCGCATAGGATTAAGCGAATGTTTGGTGCTCGTATGATCTCGAAAGCAATCTGAGAGACCTTCAAAGTCAAAATATGACTTCCGCATGGTTATACGCTGTCATGTGACCTCACAAACATCATATTTGATTGAGTGATACTCGTAAGCCAATACTACATAGATGCACAATTTTCCAAAGGTCGGTATAACTTCTAGGGTATGGTGGCGACATTGAAAAGAGAGGGTGTTGTAACTTGCATGTTTTCAGCGATTGAAACAAGGACAAAACCAAGTATATGCTTCTAATAAGGCATGACGTACAAACTCGACGAATCGGACATAATGCCAAAATAGACAGCTATAACTTTGAGGTAAGTAGTTACGAGTAAGTAAGTAAGTAAACCATTGCTCTCCTGATATGTTTCTTTTGCTGAAATTCTTCAACCTTTCGTAGAAATGTAAGTGAGCTCAGTGATAAAGTGTCTACAGTGCCAGCACCCACCACATAAGCGTCGATTACTACAAAGGTAGTGCTCCCCGGTGCCGTTATCCCTTTCACAGCAGGCATAACAGAATATGTTGTATCACTTATGCCAACAGACCTTAGCAAAAGCGTAGTGCTCCGTCACGATGCCAGTAGGCAGTCTGAAGTCTTTCCTATTGAGAGACAGCAGGAAAGCCGCTTACATCTAAGAGGCGTCGGGAAGCATTCGCTTGGTTCGCAATCTGGAGAGCCAAGCCATATTCACTTGTGCTCATATGAAATCCATCTGTCTATACAAGCTACAACTACTGACGCAGTCATACGAGTAATGCAGTCATAATATAGGATCTGGTCCTTAACCTTGCCTATCAAGTTCATCGGCGATCTCATTTCCAGTGATTCCATTGTTACCTGGAACCCAACCAAGACTCAGTGAAGTCAGCCTTTTGAGAGCTGGCTATCTCCACAGAACGAAACATCGCGTCCGATTCTTCAAAATATGTTCATTACTACCATTCAGATTTACGTTTTCTAAGCTAGGAATCGTCTTACGAAAAGATACTAGTGCCGAATACTAGAACGGTATTGGGGTCATCTCTGAAGACCCCACTAGATTCCTGTCCGGAACCAGATTCTGGCCGAAACCATTCTAGAGCACAAGGACAATCGATTTCGTATTTTTTTCCGCAGCAGGATTTCTGATGTCATTGCATCAGATAGCATGTCCATAGGACCAGCAACTAAAGACAGTTGACTCGCCAGAAGGCTACTTCTTTTAAAAAGGAAAATGACCTCAAGAATGCAGCCCGTGATATGAATATCAAGGGGATGGAGACTAATCAGTGCGTCTGGAGTAGGGCCAAGCTTGCTGGGTAAAGCATCTATGGAGCCGAGACAGACCGTTCTTTGGAGTCTGGTAAAAGTAGCAGTGCCCTATTTTCGTTAAAAATTTTTCCACCATGTAACCGGCGCTTATGGTATAATTGGCCTTATTATAGCCTAGTAGATCCAAAGGATCCTCCCCGGTGGGAGGTTTTTTGCGCTGCTTGAAGGCCGAAAGTGTAATATAATAAATTCGGCGTAACAGGTTTAGTCCAGAAAAGTTTACTATCCGGGATAATACTTACATCATCAGCTTCTTTGGAGAATTGGATGGCAATGCTTTCAAGCACTAAATGAGTCAGAGTCAGCTTCCCCCTTTTCAAGAAGAAGACAATCCCAGTTTTGACCAATCGTCGACCACATTGAGGTCCGACTGCGCTTAAGAGCAGATCGTCGCTAGGCATGACCCAAAAGACATGGTCTAGATATGTCTGAGCATAGAACAAAAATACCAAACCCTGCTTACCTCTCATTACATTACATCACAGTCAACATTCGCAGTAAGTATTCTATTCTACGAGCGATTTGTTCACGGCGCACCGTGTTATTTGGTTAACTTGCCCTCAATGTCGAGGAAAATGCCCAGCGCGTATTCCTTCCTGTCGAGTGCGCCTTCAATTCGGCCGACGATTTTGAAGCGCACTCTCGTCGGTAGACATATTGCATCTTATACAGAGGATGCATTCGCAAAGAAGTTTTGCGCACATGAAGTTCAGAGATTCTCTTCAAGAAAGACGTCAGACTGATAGATCTGAATTTCCTGGCGAGAACTGAACACAAAATCTAACTAACTAAGATCCAGGTGTACTCCGGACGTCATCCACGGAAAGAAAAGAAAGAAAAGAACCAATCCTGGAGCTATATGCAAATGTGATTGGAACTCACGGGCCGTTTCACGGGCCCTTGCAAAAAAGCCGAGGATTACCTTCTGCCTCAGAATTGATTGAAGGCTGTTCTATAACTTGGATGGGGCCAGCAGCTCTCAGTGGTAGTTCCCGGTAACTGTATGAGTAAGCCTTTGCTCATATATGCTACAAAATTTGAGGTTCTTAGGCACTGACAAACCGCGATTAAATCCACTTAAACTTGCTTGGTGTGCTGTTTACGGTGGAGAAGTCATTTGGCCATTTTTATTAAGAACTGTAACCCTCAAGAAGTGGAGAACCTTTCGACCAAAGTTCTGACGAAAACCATGGAAAATGGCATAAAAAGAGCCGAAATGGTAATCAAAAATGGCGACTTCTACTTAAGTGATATCATTTTCAAAACCTGATGAAAACAAACTTGAATGCCCTAATAAATATTTAAAAAAAACGCATTGTTATACATTACGGCCCACCTTGTCTGTCGAATACGGATTAAGATATCCTCAGTTCGAGAGAAAAATTCTTCGCAAAATATTCGATCCAGTTTGCGTTAACTGGATTTTGGAGGAGTAGATTCAACGACAGACTTGTACAGCGACATCAACTTGGTCATCCTTTATCGGATGAAGAATATCAAACCAAAAGAAAAGGCATGTTATGACTCAAGCTATAAAGAGGCTGTCAGGGTTAGAGAAATGTTTTTTCGGCCCTTCAACGCCAACCCGACAGAGGAAAACCGGAGAAAGTTTAAACCAGCCAGAAATGACTGCAAAGCCTTTCTTAAGCGTGTGAAATTTCAATACGACCAAAAGTTGAGGCAAAAAATACTACAATGTCCTAAAGGTAGTAAATGCTTTTGGTTAAACATCAGAAATTCTGCCTCATCCTCCATCCCAACGCTCATTTACCATGACATTCCAGCTGTCAGCTCTTTGAACAAGGTCAATCTGCTTGCTGCACACTTTGCGGCCATCTCAACACTCCCAGACTGTGCTCTGTCTCCGCCTACACTTGAGTGCGTCGAATCTTCAATGGGACGAATCCATTTTCGCACCCGTGTGGTAACAAGCGTTCTTAAGGATCTTAATATTCACAAATCCGCTGGTTCAGATGGTATATGTCCCAGTCTTCTGAAGAGGTGTTCTTCCACGCTGGAAAATTCACTGCGTAACCTTTTCCATCAACCTGACTCTAAAAAAGGGCAAGTCTAATATTCAAAACATAAATGCTGGTGTGCCCCAGGGCTCCGTTCTGTCTCCGACACTCTCCCTAATTTTCATCATTGATCTCTTGTCTGCTACTTTTAATCCAACATAGTCGTTTGCTGATGAAAGTACTCTCTGCTGTTCATATTCGTTCCCGGCATGAATGGCACTTACATCGTCGAAACCGAACTTCCATTCTCGGTATGTGTGTCAGTGGCAGCCTATTGTATGTTGGAATGACCTATTCGATGTCGTCGAAAATGCAGCGAAATGTCTAAGTTTCCTCAACCGATCTAAAAAATATTTCATCACCCTCTGATCTGGCCCCAATATATAAATCCAAATTGGAGTACAATGCCCACATCTGGTCAGGTGCGCCTAAAACATCTCTGCATCTGCCAGACCGGATTCAAAACCACGCGATAAAACGCTTAGGTGACACTAATATCACACAAACAATGGGCACCCTCAAATATCGGCTTAATGTCTTGTGTTTCACTCTATTTTATCGCAATTTCCACCACCAGTACTCCATAGAAATCGCCAGTAGCATTCCGCCTCTTCAAACTTTTAATCGTAACACCCGCCTCGCTATGAATGCTCATTAGTCCACCCTCAAGCCCGCTTTCGGACATACTCTAAAATATTGTGATTCGTTCCTAAGCAGCTTACAGAATGCTTTGCCGAACTCTTTATTTCCTAGTCAGTACAAACTTCAAACATTTAAAACCAACGTTCATATGTACCTCTCTTTTTTCCTCCCTGATTTTCATTCGCCCGCGATGTGTGCAAGCATTTTAAGGGTACTAAAACGCCTTGAGCGCGCTCAAATTATAAAAAAAAGTAACAAAAGTGCTCATTAATCGCCTGAGATGGCTAGGGCATGTAGAGCGAATGGACACCAATGCTTCTACCAGGATAGTTTTAGAATCAAACCCATCCGGAGGACGCAGTAGAGCAAGACCTCACCTAAGATTCCGTGCACAAATAGAACGGGAGCTTATCCGAATTGGAGTGCGCAACTGGAGGTAGTTAGCTAAAGGCCGAGGTTCACTTCGGACTGTAGCGCCACCTAAGTAAGTATGTAAGAATCATAGGACTGCTTTCGTGTCATTACAATTTTACGAAGCCCCTAAACACGATAGGTTTAAGCGATACTATTATTCACTTCTCCTTAGTGAAGCTGAATGGCACATCAGATTATTTCCTACGTTGTTGTCTTAATTATATTATTCTCGTGTCTGGTAAAAGATTTTTAGGGTTGATGTCGAAACTCCATGTTCTCAATCAGTGAAACCCTTTCTTAACAGAGAAGTGACTTGCAGTGCCTAAATGTTGTCGTTTTATTTCAGAACTTCAAGGTAATGCTTTATTTTCATAACTTCGGAAGCCATTCATCTTCTCAGTATTGGAAAGTCAGAGGGTACATTAGGCGTCGCTTGTAAGAATTTAACAGAAATGACATTTTGAAGGCATCTTATGCTGCTGCGAGTTTCCATGTATATTCGAGCATTTGATGGGTTAGCATACTTTTCCAGATATAGCATTGGCCTAACAATCTTTTAAGCTGTTCTTTCACCTGTTCAGTTGGTCTTCATTTGACAGTCGCAGCTTGTTGTCCAACCCTTCCACTATGTTGTTTACAAAAGTAAGTCAGTCTTCGAAGTACATATAGGTACGAGTATGTATCTTCTGATTCTCTACCGATGAGATCACTGCATTTCCAAAGGCCTTTGTACCAAGGTCAGCTTTAAGAAGACGCCCCCATACAGAGATGAAAAGGCAATTCAGAAAACCACCATCCACTTTCGTATTCCATGAAGAACGGTCAAATTGAATCACTTAAATTTGGTTAGACTATGTCCATGAAACTACATAATTCCGCCAATACATCACAATTCTATGGCTGGTAAAAATTTAAGGTTTTAAACGACAGACCTAACATGCCCTAAATCTAAATCCCAACACACCAATTGAGCCCGGGTCGATTTTAAAGGATGCAAAGCTATCATTACCCATAACCTGGTGTTTGCTTTAACTGAATCTACAACTATTTGATGCAAAATTTCATCTCATATCCGGCAATAACCACACCTGCACTGGCAACCCCAGCAACAGCTACAGTGCTCCAAATGCGAAAGGCTAATAACTTATTAACCGCTCTACACAATGTGCACATTTGCATAGATAGGTACGTATCTCCTGTCTGCTGTTGCCTTTGACATTAATATGCCCAAAAGCGACATATTTGTGGGCAATGTGATTTTCCCTACACACATCTGTACATGTGTTCATATGTAGATACATAGCATCCTCGCTCACAATGTGTTTGCCTTACCTAATGGGCTAATACGGCTTTAGAGGAGATGGCTGAAATATTGAGTTCTGCCGGCTGAGATAAGCGCTGTACTCGTACGGATACGTATCGCATAAAGTAATGTTTTAATTTAAAAACGAACTAAAATCTTCATTTCCATGGGACGTATTTATGCAAACACATTTAATGGGTATACTCGCAGATAACTGATCAGGATTACCATTTCATTTGAAATTCCATTTAAATGTCGTTCGTATTTTGATTTAGCCTTAATACGGTATGAGATAATCCGCTTTGGAAAGTATGAGTATGTCCGCTACATCTTTGCGGTAATCCAAACAAGTCACTATTTAGTCTAAGCTTTATAGTTATGGGATGTTGCCTAATGCCTCGTGAAAAACACTTTGCGTTCTTCGAAGCCCGCACCTTTTACACTGAGAGAGATTCTAGAGGCAGGCCTCTGCTCTGACGGTTTATTTTGTTAGTAGCCAATTTCCAAATAGGAGCTCCTCCGTTGGGTTGCCGCCATGTCGGTGCGAAAGGGCTTGTTAGAGGCGTTGCAAGACCAACTCCTGATTGCCTACAGTCCTCAATTGCCCTAAGAGCAACCCAACTGTTTAAATGAAAGTGCCGGGAGTAAACCCAATTCAAAATGCTACTTTTATGCCAACGTATTGAAGCACCCGGGCTGACGGCTACCGGCCAGTAAGAGGATAAACCGAACTGGTCGCAAACGATCCTTTCGATGCCCAGACTAGGTCGGTTGTATCGGTACTTTGTCCTGGTAAGACGGCTTTGCCAGGATGGAGCCCTTCTTTCGGTCTCACTCGTAGGAACAGAATTTATACAACAAAAATGGGGATAGAAAGGAGAAGATAAAAATTAGTATAACGAAAGACCAGCTGAGGCTACCAGAGTTTGGCAACTCATCAGAAGACGAATTGCTGGCCTCCAGTGAGGAGAAAATAGTCAGTCCACCAGCCAACAACACAAAAAACAACGACAGAAAAAACATAAGCCCGCCGGGAAAGCTATGGGAGTACCATTTTAGGTCAGATCGCCGAAAATGAACCGGCCGGAAAGGTCCACGAAACTGACCAGGCGGACAAGGTGAAAAACCAGATAATCGTTGACGAGTATAACGAGTACCTGACCCCGACGCCCAGTCCCAAAGAAAACCAAGGCGCTGCTACCAAAATCGAAACCAAACCAAACATTGCGTCGGCCAGAGCTGTCCAAAAGTGACCCTTAACCGAGATGGTCAGCGATCACCTCCAGATCGCACTAGTGGACGAGCTCCCCGAGAAAGCCATAGCCGAGGCGTGGGAAGCGTTTAAGCCAAGTTTCCGACATGGTGTTGGATCTCCCCCGAAACGGTTAGGGGACATAGGGTAATCAAATACGAGAACCAATTCTCCAAAGACTTCCTTAGTGAATGCGTTGGTATGGTTAGCGAATGGAATGGCTTGAAGCTCAAGCTTATCTCAGCAAATGACATTGCAAGGAGATCCGATATTTAGATCGATCAGGTAAGGCTCTTCCAATGTCTTAAACTCCACAACCAGGCGGTTCCGATGGATTACAGGACAGTCATTGAGGCGGAGGAACCTCATAAGAACACCATGTTCTTCCAATAATGAGTCTCAGGTAGCACTTGAGAGCGCAGACCATAAACTTAGGCTTGGGATCAGTCACACCAAGCTTAAGATTTGTCTATCACGCACAACACGTATATTTTCAGTGCCCACCCTTTCTTATAGAGCGTAGAGATCTGGATGAAAGAATTGGACAAATATCAATTCCCAAGAATATTGTGAACCAAATGTTAATATCGAGGGCAATATGCGATGCTGTGAAACAGATTGCAGCGACAATCGTAAAGAAACTCCGATTGTTGAAAAGAGTCAGGGAGAACAATCAAACCAAAACGGCATCTCTTTTGGAACAAAGAACGGCAAACAAGGAAAGAGGACCATAAATTGCTAATAAGTGTCGCGAAGTAATACCATCCCAACGCTCATTTACAATGACATTCCAGCTGTCAACTCTTTGGACAAGGCCGATCCGCTTCCTGCACACTTTGCGGCCAGCTCAATACTCCCAGATTGTGCTTTGTCTCCGCCTACACTTGAGTGCGTCGAAACTTCAATGGGACAAATCCACTTTCGCACTCGTGTAGGAGCAAGAGTTCTTAAAGATCTTAACATTCACAAATCCGCTGGTCCAGATGGCATATCTCCCCTTTTTCTGAAGAGGTGTTGTTTCACGCTGGCAAAACCACTGCGTAAGCTTTTTCATCTATCCTACTCTTTAGGACTCTTTCCGAATAGATGGAAAACAGCATTTGTCCAGCCCGTCTTTAAAAAAGCGAATCTTCCTCTCTCTCCTATAGACCCATTGCACTTACGTCCCTTCTTTCCAAGGTCATGGAAACACTGATAAATCGTCAGCTCATGAAATATCTCGAAACACGAAAACATCTTAATGCCCGGCAATACGGTTTTCGTAGCAACAGGTCCACTGGTGATTTGATGGCATGTCTCACCGAAAAGTGGAACCAAAGGGTACATCAATCTGACGAAAGCAAGATAGTTGCACTTGATACTTCTAAGGCATTTGACAGAGTTTGGCATCAGGCTCTTTTGTCGAAAATGGGTGCTTTTGGGATCGATGACTCTCTTCTTCAATGGATTAGAAATTACTTTTCGGAACGTTCAATTCAAGTTGTCTTGGATAGTTTCAAATCCGATATTCACAAAATAATTGCTGGTGTGCCCCAGAGCTCCGTTCTATCTCCGACACTCTGCTGTCTGCTGTCATTAAAGCGAAATTCAAATACCCAGCCATGAATGACACTTACATGACAAACTTTCCATTATCGGTATGCGTGTCAGTGAAAACTTACGTTGGAATGACCCCATATTCGATGTCGTCGAAAATGCTGCGAAATGTCTAGGTTTCCTCAAGCGATGTAAGAAGCAATTTACCCTCTCTGATCTGGCCTCAATTTATAAGGCATTCATCCGCCCAAAATTGGAGTACAATGCCAACATCTGGTCAGGTGCTGCTAAAATATTCCGGCACCTGCTGGATAGGATTCAAAACCGTGTCATAAAACAAATGTGTGATACTAATATCAGTCAATCAATTGACGCCCTCGAACACCGACGTAATATCTCCTGCCTCACTTTGTTTTATCGCTATTTCCACCACCAGTGTTCCATAGAAATCATTAGTAGCATTCCGCCGCCTTACACCTTTAACCGGAACACACGTCTCTCTGTGAATGCTCATCAGTTTACCATCAAGACCACTTTCGGACGTACTCTAAAATATCGTGATTCGTTCCTAATCCGTACAACTTGCTTGTGGAATGCCCTGACTAGCTTTTTAATTCCTAGTCATTATAACCTTCAAACATTTAAAACCAACGTTCACCGGTACCTCTCTTTCTATCCTCCCTGATTTTCCTTCACCCGCGCAGTGTGCAAACGTTTTAAGGGTACTTAAATCCCTTGAGAGTGCGCAGATTATGTATATAAAAAAAAAAATTAAACCTAACGCGAGTCCCGCTAAGAGAATGCAGCCACAATCAGACTACCGATAGTCTTCGTTCGAATAAGCCACAATATGATAACTAAACTAGTACTTGTACAAACAACCCCTTGATTTCTAGTTTAAACCTACTTCCCCACTCCGCGAAGTTATGCCTTACGTCGGTACCGTGGGGTGAGCAAGAACGAGGATACTTGGCGGAGATTAGGTTTAGTGGGTCAGAGTCTTACATTGGCATCTGCACGGCATACAGTCATCATACTTCCCCTTCCGAACAACCAAACAAAAAAAAACAAAAGCCAGGAGTCAGCATTCCTCTCTACCGACAGACATCAGAAAAGTCAATTTCCCCTTAGTCTCGAGAAGCATTCGTAAGGTCTGCCTGCAATTTGGAGACTCATGCCATTTGCAGTTGTACTCACATGAACCCACTAGTCAATGGACACTCTATCCGAGGACGAAGTGTCCTAAAAAACCACCAATTCGGTGAGGTGCACCCACGACCTCTTTCCACTTGCTAGAAAAGTTCAAAACCGTCCGATAAAACTCATAGGTGACGCCAATATAGCTCGCCAATGGAGCGCTTGAACACCGACGTAACGTCTTTTGCTACACTGTACTATCGCTATTTCCATCACCAGTGCTCCACCGAAATTTCCAGTAGCATTCCGTCTCTTCAAACTTTTGACCGTAACACTCATCTCCCTATGAATGCTCCTCATTAAATCCTCAAGCCTATTTTTGGAACTTTGAAATATGGTGGTTCTTTCTTTTCTTCTTCCCTAACTTTCCTTCGCCCGCGCTATATGCAAATATTTGAAGGGTACGAAAAACCCCTAATTATACCCGCATAAATATTTTTTATATACCAGGTGGCGGAAAAGTTGTCACCCGATATGTGACCGCCGCCAGAAGTGATGATCGTTTGGGCCCGACTTGCGGCATTTTCTATCACTCTTGCCGTAACATCCGGCAATAGGTCCTCGTATTCTTGACGGATATTCTCTTTGAGGGCTTCGAGAATCTGAGTCTTGCCGACATAGACTAGTAACTTTAAAAAACGCCACAAAAAAAGCCTAGAACGCTTAAATCAGGCTATCTTGCCGGCAAGTGCAAACCGCCAAAACGAGAGATTAGGCAACCTGGAAACACAAGCCTCATAATTTTGGTTGTGGCTCGTGCAGTATGCGCGTTGCTCCTTTCTATTATAACCACATGTTCCTCAGTCCCAATTCATCGAATTGAGGATGGAGAAAATCGTTGAGCATGGCTCTGTAGTACTCGCCGTCCACAGTAGTCGTTTGGCCAGCGGCGTTTTCGAAAAAATAAGGCCCAATGACGCCTCTAGCGCAAACAGCATACCATGCAGTAGCGTGGGTTATATGCGGATTTTCGGTACCCCAGAAGCGATAATTTTGCTTATTCACATGTCCGCAGAGATGGAAATCGGCCTCGTCGATCATGAAGATTTTCGATGAAAAGTTGTCTCCCTCGTGGTCGAGATTCAGGATGGCGTGAACGTAGGTTACATGCACTTGACGGTCACCAGCTAACAGCTGATGCACTGTCTGCACTTTGTAAGGGAACATCTTGCAGTCTTTCACCATCATCTTTGTTAAGACCGTCGGCTGATGCCCAATTCCGTGGCACGTCATCTGACCGATACTCCGGGGACCTCTGCGACAACTTCAACCACAGCTGCGATATTCTCAGCAGAACGGCTGTTCGGGGCCGCCCAGATCTGGCAGCATCTCTTGTTGTCCCCTACTCTTCTGCACCAACCCCTCCGACGAATTATTCCACAAAAAAAATCGTAACAATTATTCCACGTTTTTTAGGAGTATAGCGCCCAGAATATATAACAAAAAACCCTCCTCTGAACCTTGACCCTTGTCTAGTAAGTTCATGGGCGGCTTCATTTCCCGTAATTCCGTTGCGACCACAAAAGGCTCTGTGAATTCATTCTACTTACTGCATTCTACTCGTAGTTTTGAAGGTTTCAGAGGGTTCAATAAGGCGCCTTGATGTGACATGTTAAGTGCAAAGAAGTTTGTTATCCATGAATACATCCAATTACTCAGCTTCGTTGGGGAAACTGATGATGATGCTAAAATCAGGGACTTTTTCGTGGTAGTCGAATGAAATCCGGCACATCAGCTGTGGTGGCTCTGATGGCTCATTGGAAACGTTGCCACTGGTCTTTGGTGCTTAATGCCAGTGGTATAGGAATAGTTGGGAGATTTCGGATACATGTTTGGTAAAGATTCTGGCGTTCTCTTGCGATTGCAGCTTTTATACGATATATCTTCTCCCAAAAGTTTCGTTTAGTTGTTGCGCTTGGGTAATACCCATTATTACCTTGGCTGTGACAAGGTAGTGGTCCGAGTCATTGCTGGCTGCCGGAAGGTTCGTAATCCAGAATACTCGAATCATGCCTTACATTGTCTAGAGTTTCATAATTCGCAGACAGTGTCGTGTGGGCTGTGCTTACTAACTGCAATTTCATAGATGTTTTCGTTTCCTATATTGGCGTCATGGTTACGACATTGCTCAAATGCTTTATCGAGGAGCTCGAGGATATATTCGTTGGTATTCCTTGAGGGCATGAAGGCATATTATCCTTATGCATGCTGCGGATTGTCATAAAACTCTCGCTCAAGTGCCGGAAGCTTAAGATTTCTTGCCTAATTCCGCCACAGTGCTTTTTTTATTTCGTTGAGCAATCACCATTGTAGATATCACAATTTTCCATCCCTCTCTTGCATGAACAATCCCATCGCACTTACTCAATGGCCGTGATGTCTGGACGATAACAATCAAGGGCTCTGGTAGCACGTGGCCTGTTAAGGGTCCGAATAATCCATGTGCAGATCCGAAGGTCGTTGTACTTGGTTCGTTTGTTCAGGTCATCAACAGTAAGGCAATCCATCGAATGCTCCGATGCCAGTAGCCGCGAGCGCTCCCGTTGATCCATCAAAGCCTTGTCCATCGCCATCTCTTTTTTTAAGACCCTGTCTTAGTCTTGAAAGTTCCTTATTGACCTGAACTCCGAAAGACAAAGTCTCCGCTACATATTGCTTAGGAGGACGTCTTGTTAGACATCTGAGGGTAGTTGTCCATCATGGCTCGCCTGGCACATCTACGCTATAGTTTACTCGGCTTAGCTTGCGCTGTTCTGAGTGCTTAGTTCCACATATACAGTCAGACTCAGAATACGCTCATTGTTTGTTCACTTTTAGATAGATATCCACCAGGTACTACGCATATTGCGATTTTGACCACCAATCAACATTGAATGGAGGACCAGATACAGCAACAAACTGTGCAGTGACATTGAGCTAGTTAGAATACCCCGAATACAGCCATTGCGTTGATTCGGACCTATCGATGTTTGAACACCAGCACTTCAGTATGAAAAGTTTTCAAATCTGCCCAGGAAGACAGCGCAGTTGAAGTGTCATCTCAACTAAGATGGTGAGCGAAAGTGACTAAATACCTCAACTGACTCAGTGTGTGAACTTGAAGAGGCTCACCTTGTAATCCAGCTGGGCGGAGAGGCTTGTTGGTTGAGGCACAGATCCACCATGGACCAGAATCCATAATCTAATGCAATGTTATTAAGAATGCTTCGCGGATTACTTATTCTTCCTGTAACAAGAAGACGCCATTGACAACCATGGATAACTCAACTATTTCGTGTTCAACAAATCAAATTTGCAAATTAACACTACTCTGCCAAGGGTAGGGTTCTATCACTTGACTGTGACTGTAGAGTGCCCTCCAAGGCAACACATCGTGAATTAACACTTATGCATCCTGTCGATATTGTAATCTAATCGATTTGATTCCTGTTATACACAAATCTTACCACAACTGAAACCTGAAATTGCACTCCAATCGCATGTACTTACCAAAGTTACATCTGCCACAACGTCTCCATTTCCGGAAAACTTATCAGAACTCCTATGGCGAACACAATCTCTCACTTCCCAAAGCACATACTCAAATCACTGGCAAAATCAACTGATTGAATGGAATTGTGCAAAAATTTCCCAATGCATTTTCCTCAATTCAATTTTCGCATTTCGACTTGATTTTCTTGTTGAAATCAGCATCATTCATCACATCATGATTTGCATCAACTTGTTCAATAAAACTTTTGCAAAACTTGTGCTACTTCCTGGCAGCGTCTCCTTCAGCCCTCTTCAAACCAAAAGTTGTCGCCAGGTGGTAGATTCTATTTCTAACTTTCTCCATCTGAAATTTTCAAAATTTGCCAAATATTTAACCTGAAAGCTATTTGCAATTTATCTGTCCTATACCAAGGAATGCATCTGCAAGGTTATTTCATCCCATTAACCTTCATTTTATCCTCCCCTCAGCCACTCTGTGCCAACACCATCCAATCACAATTTAGGCAACCCCTTCTCATTTCGTAGCCGGGGTATTACAACGACAATTTATGAGTTCAAGTCTTCAACTTTTGGGGAACAGCAAATATAATCACTTTCCTTAAACTGGGAGATGGTACGAGTAACTAGGATCTGGTTATGGAAAACTGGAAACGAGAAGCTTCTAACGTGGGATTTGAAAACATTGCAGAAGCAAATAATCGAGAAGATCACAACCCCAATTAGGACTGCACCCCTCCTGTCTTACACAGAGCCCTTACTAGTGCGCAAATTGTCGCAATAACTCACTCTAAGTCACCCTTAAACACGTAGTAATTATTATTTTAATAAAACTTTTCTGCGATATTTTCACCCACCTCCTCCCGTACCCCATCGTACACCCTTAGCCGGGATGAAACACAACTTAACTGCAGTTTCATTCTACCGACAATGAAGGGACTAAGGAGCATCATTAAAATACCAACACCAATGGAAAGCGCTGTGAGGGATGGGGCAAACGCACGAATAAAAAAAGGGAGATATTGTGAGCTAAAAGAAAAGTTTAACGTCTTTGGAAGTAAAGGACCGTAAATATTAGCCAGTCCTAGTCAGAGTGTTTCTACCTGCCTTACAGCTAACTGTTTGAATTTTTTTTTCGTTTTAATTAAAATTCTTTACATTGGTGAACTTTCCGCCAAAATTGTGTGCCCGGCTGGTCGGCATATTGCAACCTTGCAGTGCTGTCATGATTCTTGCCTGAAATTTCCCATCGGGTTGCTCGAAATTACCTAGATGAAGTCATCGGCGATGTTTTTTTTTTGTTTTTTTTTGGCGATGGATAGTAGTGACCTCAGGGGGTTTACTCCTTTTGTCGATTTGTGCTAGTTTGTTGATTTCTCTAACCCTGTGAGCTCCAATAAGATGGCAGTGACGCTGTTTTTCACTCGGATCTCGAAATAGTACAAGCAAGAGTGGTAAGGCCTTATCAACTAATTCTTCAGCAATCAAGACATCCCTCTGCACGGCTCGATGACTCCGGTTGTAATTTTGTAATTGTAATTATTTGCCTCCCTCTCAGGTCCCTTCGTTTTTAATTCGCTATGGTCGACTGTTTTTAATATGTATCGGCCATTGGAAGTACTGACCTTATTCCTCAACCGTCATAGGCTCCGCCGCGCTGTATATTTTATGGGAAACAGCGTTCTTCTTCAACTGTTGCTTGGCAATTCCTATCGCAGCCTCAACAAACCCTTTGCTTCATGGAAAACAAGGACCGTAAGCCTCTGCAAACATGTAAAACATCGTGAACTTTTTGAAATATACCTTCTGTCACTTCTAACCCGCTCTGGGGGTGCAAGAATTGATGACCAAAAACTGTAATGGCCTACAGTTGATCTTTCTAAAATGCACTCTTTGGCAATACCAGTGTAGATACGTCAAATCAGACGTTAGCATCGTAAAGTTTGACGTTTTTAATGATACACGTGTCAAGCACGTTTTGTCATACGAGTGCTACGAGTGTTGGTGTTTTTTACAGAGACATGAAAAAATCATCTCAACTCGATTCGACTTTTGGTGATGAAGCACCATCCCGGGCCTCCGTGCTTCGTTTGTTTTCCGAATTCAATCGTGGTCGTTGTTGACTCCAGAACGAATGCCGTGAATGCCGTGAATGTCGTCCAAAATCGGTAGTTGCGCCAGAAAACATCGATTCTGTGCAGTAATTATGCGGGTGAGATCGTCAAGTAACTTATCGTGAAATTGAGGTATGCTTGGGCATTAGCTCCACGGCCATGAACATTTGGCCGTCTTTGCGCTGGATACACTAAAATTCGATAACAGCTCAAAAAAAGGCTCGTGTTGAAAAAATTCGATCGCGGTGCTTCAAAAGACGTCTACAAGATCGTGACAGGCCACGAATCATAGGCCTATACATATGAGTGCGCAACTAAACAGCAGTCGACTGTAAGGGTCTTTCAAGACTAGTCTAACAAAAGTTGTTCCCGCTCGAAGCACTTCGAAGCAAATGGTCGCCTATTTTTTCGCAAACCTGACATGTCGTTACTATGTCATTAGAGTAACGTAGAACGGTCAAATCGGAGCGGTACACCACTATTTGTTTGACAGAAATCTTTGAAGAAATAAGAAAAAGTTTCAGCTGAACAAGGATCAATCTCCACCACGACAATGCGAGCTCTCACAGGCCGGCTCAAACAAGTGACTTTTTGAGTAAAGACGTCGAATTGATGGATCATCCGCCGTATAGCCCTGATCTGCCACCCAATGACTTCTTTTTAGTCTTCCACATCAAAAATAAATCGCCAGGTCAATGTTTATCGATGCCTGAAGAAGCTGGTGCGGTTAAAACGCATGTTTTGGAGTTAGCTCGTTCGGAGTGGAAAGGTGCTTCGAAAATTGTTTCAAACTCCCCCAAAAGTATATTGATCTTCATGGAGAGTGTTTTGAAAAACAATAAACCCATTTTCGATGATAAATACTTCTTTTCTCAAAACTTAAGTAGCAACCTACGTACAATACAGTACAATCCGACTCTGAATCGATTGTCTCTATAGAATGGGCGAAGCGAGCAGAATTACAATTTTTTCTTAAGACACATTTTGGGAACACGTCAGTTGTTGCAATTTGGTAAGGGATGCATCACCCCAACAACAACTATAATGTTTCAATAAACAGCTTTTATAGTTGTAACATATTTCCTCTACCTGAGTATCGAACTTGTCGAGTTGTAGAGGTTGAGTAAGGTAAATGAATCTCGTTAAGTTCTCCAGATGACTATCGAATCTAAAGGATGCTCATCTCTCTTCCCCAACCCTCCCTTCTAGTTTTTTCTCCCATGAGCTGGCTCAAGGTATCATATGAACCGTGGCGAGGATCAACTTGGCAAAGGGCCCATTATCTCCAAAAATAGCTCAGCCGTGAACGGATTATCCAGATTAGCTAGCCTTATCTGTATACAGCGGATCTCTGTACAGATGAATCATCCTTTCTCCGCTACTAGTGGGATATCAAATGGATAAACTCTCTAAAACAAAAAAAACCCAAGACCGGTACTCTTTTAATATCGGACTGTAGAACGGTGACCGGACCGACTACCGGCAAGGCTCCTAGTTTGTCAAACGGAGGTAAAACTGTGGCCAGCCAAAATGCACCATCTTCTAAAGGCAAACGGAACGAGCCAAAATCCAAACCTTCAAGCAGTGCCAAGACTGTGGCAAGCCATTATCACTCCTTTCACCCTTAGAAGCAGTAAATTTGTACCTAGCCGCTGTCTTGCTGCTGCTACAAAAATTCCTCTTTTCAAGAAGGAATCAGGGGCTCAGCCGAGTCGGCAATTCCCATTCAAGGCGCTGGATATCAGATGCCGAAATGCATTACGCAATATCAAAACTTTCGGATACATCCTTAAAGACGGATTACACACTGCTTCCAAAACGCTAAAGAACTCATCCAAACGCCAGAGATCGTTGGAGGAAACCGTACCGAATCCCAAAAGGCCACATCTAATACCACCAAAATCCTCCCTTGTGTCTTTTAGCGAAGTTTTAAAAGACGCACGGCAATGGACAAAAACGACACTTATGGGTCGATAACACCTGAATTGTGGCAGTTGGTCAAGCTAAAGGTTCCGGGCAGCTTTCTACGTTTCAAACAAGAAAATTTCGCACCACCTACCATCACAAGCGACTCTGGCTGGAACCAAGGCCACGCCAATCTTATCGCTTGTGCCGATAAAAGATCTTTCGATCGTTACACTAAAGCCACAAGTGGATTAGAAGAGGTTTGGCCGGGTGCAAAGCTCGAGGTCGTGGCTCAAGAAGCTATCTCTAGCATACCTGGAAATCGCACCTGAATCCCAGCCGACCCCATCTTCCCAGAAAGCATTGAAGAGATCATCAGGCTCAGCAGCGCGAGCTTTACGACTCATGACTGGAAATTCGCGAAACTGGAGAGACTAAGTGGCCCTTATCAATATGGAATTCTTTAACCCTCCAGCGCAGCCTAACGGCACGATTCGGTGCGGCTTCGAGAGAATATACCTAAGGGTCTACAAAAAGGGTGAGCTAGATGCTGATAAGCAACCTCCTTCTCCTTTAAATGAATTAGCAAATCCAACTTCAAATCTTGGAGCGTCGATATACTTTTCTGAAATGGATATTTCAGGATCCGAGGCGACAATAAAGCTATCGATCTCTTGTCTGCCACTTCTCATCCTTTGCTGACAACAGCACTCTCTGCTTTTCATATTAGTTTCCGGACTCACGTCCCTGCTCTTTGGCTGTAGAACAGGAACGGCAGCGCGCGTTAAGCTCATTAAATTCCGATATCAACAGCATAAGCAATTGGGGAACTATCAACAGAGTAGAATTTAATGCTTCCCAAACACAATTCTGTCTGCTGTTGTTAAAGCGAAATTTTAACACCCAGCCATCATCCATGAATGCCACTTGCATCGTTGAAACCGAAAAACTTTCCATTCTCGGTAGGCCTGTCAGTTACAACTTACGTTGGAATGACCACATATTCGATGTCGTCAAAATTCCTGCGAAATGTCTACGTTTTCTCAAGCGATGTAAGAAATATTTTACGCCCTCTGAACTGGCCTCAATATATAAGGCATTCATGAGCCTAAAATTGGAGTACATCTGGTCAGGTGCGCCTAAAACCTCTCTGCATCTGCTAGACCGGATTCAAAACCGTGCGATAAAACTCATAGCTGATATCAATATCACTCAGGCAATGGACACCCTCGAACACCAACGAAATGTCTCGTGTCTCACTCTGTTCTATCGCTATTTCCACCACCAGTGGTCCATAGAAATCGCCAGTAGCATTCCACCCCTTCAAACCTTTAACCGTAACACACGTCTCGCTATGAATTCTCATCAGTATACCCTCAAGCCCACTTTCGAACGTATAAACCCAACGTACATCGGTACCTATCCTTCTTTCCCCCTAAATTTCCGTCGCCCGTTCTGTGTGCAAACATTTTAAGGGTACCTTAACCCCTTGAGCGCGCGCTAGTTTATAAAAAAAAAACCCGAACCAGAGAAGGACATTCTTAAAAATAGAAATAAGGACAAATGTAAAAATATCAAACATCTTCCTCAATCATAACTACTTAATCAGTTCGGCTGTGGTAACTTCTTCTTTACTGCCCTTGGGGGTGTGGAGTGGTACAATCTACAATAGCTTTTCCAGTGGAGCAGATAATTCAGGCTGAGAAGAATGGGCTACTGTTGTTTGGATAAGGAGGTAGCGGGTATGTGAATGTTACCTGACATCAGAAGGTCATTTACAGAAGGTTTTGCATTGGAAAGGCCATGGGTAGTGGCACTTGAGCTGTAAGCATCACTCCAGGTGCAATTAGAGGTTGAGTGTGAACTACAATTTGTCGGTGAAGCATGACATCGGCTAATTGGGGATTCGTTTGTAGCTGAGTATGCTGTTGTGGAGCTGCCGGGCTTGATACACTAAAGTCTGTCATCCCTTCCGCATTTTGGTTTGAACTCATGTATTGGTTTACAGCATTCCCTCCAACCATTGGACTGTGTGGCATTCGATTGCATGGTTTGGCAATGGTCCACCGGACATCCCAGGAGCATACATTCATAACTGACTCTGTAGGGGTTACCACTTATCCTTGACGATAAAACTATTGGGGAATTGGCCCAGGAGAGTTCGGATTGAATCCATACGGACTGTAAACGTTATTCATTTGTTGATTTGGTGGACCATGCTGATTTGGATTTGGCATGCATGGGAAATCGGTTTGTTATTCCTGATGCATCTGCATTTCTCGTTCTTCCTCTTGACTACATTGCAGTATTTAAAATTTTATATTTAATAGAGCTACTGATCAAAAAGACTTAAGAGTAAGATGCGGCATTAATTGACCTTTTCACTTAGAAATATGTTTCTAATTTAGTCGAATTTACTAACTTATTTAATTCGACTTTGGTAAAGTAAATTCGGGAATTCTCTTAGAAAAGTTGAAGCCATATGGTTTTTATGGTTGATGTGATGCACAGTCGTTTTTGTTCTATGGGAGATGCGTCTAAAATCCATAACTTTTGAAATATCCGAGTTTGATAAATAAAATCTACTGTTTCATAAACAGGACATTATATTTTGCTAGAAAAATAGCGTAATAAGTGTAGAAATGAAAAACCGTTGACCGCGTTGGTGAGTATCGCTTATTGTCATGGTTAGCTTATATGTCGTTGTGGTCGTCCGATGAAGGTGTTGTTGTGGCGAACAAGAAGTGGTCTGATATGGTGTGATGGGGCTTACAGCTCGTGCATTCTGACATTGAGCGCGTCTTCGCGGTCTCCTTCGTCTGTGGATATACCGGGCCCCCGCCCAATTATCAAGACTTCGCCCATCAATGGCGTTGTCTAATAATACAGCGGGGGTAGATTATTCTATAACTGGTCTTATCGAAAACATCCAGATTTTTTGCATGACTGGATGATACGATTTGACCAGTTACAAGTTGCCGGTCATAGGTCTTGTTGGTAGGCTTGACTACCGGTAGTCCATACCAGGACTTAAAACACGGTACCATGGGATTGAGGAGCCCCCCGGACTTCGGTCCGGGCCTGACTTGTTAGAGGTAGGCCCCCTTGTGGGAGCGTCATGGTGGCTGTGGTTTAAACCCAAATCGCGGGTACGGGTTTTCTTTTCTGTTTACCCATTGTAGAGTAGCAAATAAAGTACTGGGTGCTGCGACCCTAAGAGCAGCAAGAGGTTCTAGGTCGGCCTCGACTCATACCAAGGGTGGAATTTTTGCCTCCAACACAGTTATGAATTGGTATCAAAATTTTTGTGGCGAGCGATGGCAAGGCGTATCCTTGCTCCCTATGGGTGTATGGGCACCTCGTAAACATTAAGTCTTACGGCAGGAGGTTACATCGTCCTCTTCGTCTTTGCAGTCAAGCGCATCGGTTAGTGGCTCGCATCAGCTCTTCATTTTGTCCGAGCTCACGATCGTGGTAAACCTCCTTTGGATGCGCTGCATTCCTGGAGGTGACTACATACCTCTCATTCGGCAGTTCCTTCGTTGTACAATAATATATAGTCCTTCGAAGTACGGCTCCAAATTAAGTGATTCACCTGTGCTGACAGATTCTTTTTCAAATGATATTAGGATCCGTCCCTTCTACTTGACTGGTTTTCTGTGCCTTTCGTCGTATTTTTCCTTCAGATACGCCTGATCCTGCACGATGTTCTTCAACGCTTCGCTTCTTCTTTCCGTCATTTCATCTGGTCAATGACTTTACTGCCTTCTAGTTCTGTTCTATGAGTAATGTATTCTTTGTTATGCTCCTTGGCGTAGCCCTTTTCGTTTTACTTTTTGCGGAGTCTAGCTCTATTGAAGGTACCTTAGTTGGCTTGCCCAGTCTTGACCGCTGGAGTTGACGCATTTTAGTGCTGCTAGGATCGTCCTATTGATCCTCTCCGACTTGCCCATTGGCTCTTGGCCTCCTCGCTACCGTCCTGATGTGTTGTATGCCCATTGTCTCACAAAATTTCTCAAATCTTTTAGCCGTAAATGCTGTGTTTCGATTACTTATCAGTTATTCTGGGGCTCCAAAATACCCAGATATCTCCGTTAGCGCATTTAAGACACACTTAGTAGTGGCTGCCTTTACTGCCTTTAGTACTACATACTTAGTGAAATTATCCACCAATGCGAGTATGTAGTGTGTAACCTCCTTACCAGTCACGAAGGGCCCCAGGTAGTTATGTGTTCCGCATGGGGTGGAGTAGGTACCTTTTCGGGAGTGTGTAGGTCTCCTTCAGCCATTCCTCCTTTTCGCTTAGCATATGCACATTCTACGCATGATCTGATGTATCCCATCACAAACCGCCTCATCTTCAGGAACCAGTAGATATTTTGTAGTCGCTGTAGCGTCCATTCTTCTGCAAAGTACCCACAGTCTGACTGGGTACTCCCTTTGTAGTTGCTTGTTTGCTTGTTTCTTCTGGAGTCCTCGTCCGAGATATTTATGTTGAGGACTCAAGTAGATGGTTTTCCTGGTGCATGACGCTCTTCGACTGGTTGGGGGCTTAGCGCGTCCACGTACGTTGCTCATTTCCCCGGTTGATGAGTTGTTTGAAAACTGAATTCTTGTATTTTAAGCCACCATCTGGCTATAATCTAAATTTTTTTTTGCGTAGCTACGATAGCCTCGCAGTCAGTAACTACCTTGAATTCACGTCCAAGTAGGTATATTCTTCATGTTTCTAGGCTTTCTACCACAGCCAATACCTATAGCTCGTAGCTGTGATTTACTCCCATTCTCCGTTACTTTGTGAGTGCAAGTTGTTATCCTCCTTGGACCGCTGTAGCAGTAGAGTCCTTGAGCTGAAGCTTTTGTGTGTACTTCGTGAGTATATTCAACGTCGTAAAGCGATAATACTCTAGGGTTGGCAAGTGCTTTCAGCGCCCTAAACGCCATTTCCTGTCGATATGGCTATTCCAACTGCATTTTATCCTTCCACAAGTTGGTTAGATCCCATCTGTAGTTACGTAGTGCCCTAGGAACTCCAGGTTGGTTTTCAGAAAGGCGCACTTCTTCATGTCGATGGTTAGTCCAGACTCTTTTAGAACCTTGAGGAAGCGTTCTACCTTCTGTAAGCTTTCGCCGACTGTTTTGCTCGGAATGATTATATCGTCAAGGTAGACTGCGATATCCCCTCTGGGCATGTGGGCTTTGACTTGATTCAAGGCATCTTCGTAAGCTTGAACAAACCATCTTGAGCTGCAAAGGCGGTGTATTTACGGCTTTGATCGGCGACTCTGATTTAGTGATAGGGATGTGAAGTATGTCTTACCCGCAAGGGATGCAAGTACCTCCTCCACAATCGGTATCGGGAACTTCCTTTTTGTTGTTGCCACATTTAGTGCCCTGTAGTCTATAGAGAATCGATCAGTTCCGCCCTTCTTTTTCGTTAAGACAATCATGGAGTAGTAGTCCCACTTGCTACAACAACTCATTTACTTTATCCTTGATAATACTTCTTTTCGCAAACGACACTCGATATATCGGTTTGCAGTTGGACGTTGAAGTCTTCCCTCTTATACTCGTCTAATTCACTGGCAGACATCGCAAAACACCCCTTGTAGTCATTCATTAACTTCTTTAGTTTCAACTTATCCACCTGCCCCAAGTCTTCAACGTCTAATTCCGCTAATGAAATTTCCTCCTCCGAGCTCTTTCGCACACGCTCTTGGGTAGCAAGTGCTTGATCTCTATCCTCTGCTAAGTTCTCACTAATTTCCAGTTTCTGGTTGGACTTTTCGAGCTTTACCTGCGGTTGATCCAACAGGGTACGTCCTATAATTAGCAGATAGGATTGGCTTTGATCTGGCACAACTAGCAACTCGCAGCAGCACTTCAGTGTGTCCACTTCGATTTCTACATATGCCTTTCCATTCACTTGACATCCACCTGTACTTTGCTGTTGTCGGCTGTTGATTTGCACATGGATACGCAGTCACTACCCAGATCAATGAATGCTAGCACCTTGCTCACTTCCACTTACTTTTCTTGTTCGCAAATTAGCAATTGGTGTGACCTACTGCTCGTACTCCGTCCGCTTGGTTGACCTCCAGTTCTTAGTGTCGGGCAGTTCCAACTAATGTGTCCCACTTGCTGACACTAATAGCACTGCATTGCTCCTCGAACAGGTTTTCCAGTAACTTCGGCGTGTTTTGGCTTTCTGATCGGTGTTCGTTTCTCTCCCTATCCGGTAGTCAAACGTATCTTCTTAAGTAGGTCCTGTACCGACTCCGGTTGAGCTGATTTAATCACATCCTGGCACTCCGTGTCGATCAGTCCGTGGACAATGTACTTGATTAGCGATGTCTTCCGTATATGTCCTCGAGACGCAATGGTCTTCATCTCGAACACGTACTCTCTTCTGCTTCGCTCAGTTGCTGTCTGCGGTTTCGCAATCGCTCGTGTATGTCAGCATCGTCTTCTGCGGTCGGGAATGTTTCACACAATTCGCCAAAAAACTCGTCCAGGGTCTCTGGCGTTACAATGCGACTCTAGAGCTTCGCTGCCCCAGATATTTTCGTGGTTGCCGCCACCAGAACTAATTTTTCGTAGATGTAGAAGCGTTGTATATTCTCCACCTTCTGTTTCCAGTTTTGGGATGATAATCCCCTCGCATGCGGGAGCATGTCTGCGATGAATACGCATTCCTTGGATAGTACTTGTCTTCAGTTCTGTTGCTCATTAGTTCAAGTGGTGGTGCTTCTCTCAATGTTTCTCTTGCTGCACCCTTTGCTCCTCACCACCATCAGCAGCGCCTACTGCTTCTTCCGCGAGCCCCTCAGACCTCAACAGTTTCTTCAGTAGATCTGCCTTTTTGCCTGTTTGCTCCAGTCCTCGGGTTCGAAGCTCCTCGCGTTTCTGCTATCCTCGCTTTCTGCCCTAACATGTTGCACGTCCACTCTGATTGTTGACCTCTATGTCTTCAGTCCTGTTGCTCATTACTTCAGTTTCGTCGCGCCTGGTCTGTTTTCGTAAGCACAGTTACAAAGAAAACAAATGGAAATTCAACAAATATGCAATGAAAATGTATTTTTAGGATAATTGAAAAACAATTGACAATTATTTAAAAAATCGAGCTCAGCTCTAAAAACTAAGTTAAAGTATAAAGTTAAGTATTTGTAGCAGTACTTTCATTTATAAAATATACCCATGGTACGAATTGTCATAAGACGTTCGCTCAGGTGTTGGAAGCTCAGGACTTCTTGCCTAAGTTGTATCCTTTTCCCCATTTCTTTTCCCTATAGCAGTCATCATGGGGCGAGTATATACCACATTTGCTCACACTCCATCCGCTTCCTGGATGGCTGTGATATCTGCGTGATATTAGTCAAGGGAATAATGGGAGGGAATGTCCTTGCCATTTTAGTAAGGCTTTACTCATGCAGTTACCGGGAACCACCACTGGGCGGCAAGGCAAGCATTTCGCTATGAACTTGATTGTTGCGCTCCTGGCTCAATCCAAGTTGTAGGAAACTTAGCAGTTTCCCGGTGAATCACCACTCTTAGGATCTAGTGCGCCATATAAGTCTACATATTTCGCAGTTGTTCTGAGGACTGCTATGAGTGGTCTTGGAGAGTGCTTCAAAATAAAATATTTTATTTATTTGGCGTAGGACATTGTTGGCTTGTGGTTGCCAAGCTGCCTACTGTTTGTTCCAAATGATCCGAGTCTGACCAGTTTATAAGTAATGATACTTTATTCCCTGGGTCTGATTACCGAGTTTTAGGGAACCAAGCAGAGTGTTATTTTGTGCTGCTTAGCCCCTCGTTGAAAGATGACTGGCAGTGTCTAACCACTCTCGAATTTAGGGTGTTTTGGATTCAGGCTGAGCCAAGTACCAGCGTGAAAGTCCGTCTTGGAAGACAGTACTGCATGCAGTTAGGCAGAATAATGTGTGTATGCAAAAATCCTAAGAGATAACTTTTGTGCCAGCGCACACAGACATCTGTGAATCCTAGATACTGTATCATGCTCTGGTATATAGTGATAACCAGGTTGCTAGAAATTATAGTTATTTTACACCTGCTCAGTTAGTTCTTAAAACGGGCCTAGACGGCAGTACGGCTGCATATTCTGCTGACCTTAAACAGGGATTGCTTAAAAATCCTCAAAAATTCGAAAGGCATGGTAAGGTACAGCATGGAAGGATTGATCTTTAAGCCATTGACCAAAGGCAAGGACCAGGCGAAACCCCTTCAAAGATAATGGAAGTGCTGCATATAAACTTTCACCATAGTAAGGCAGCGACGCCTTGCCTAGGCTGAAGAATAATGCAGAACGTAAAATCAGGACATGCATCCTAATCAAAAAGCAAATAGATGCATTTCTTTTGAATAATTACAGCCCAGGTGACCTGACGTCGGCAACATGCAAAAGGAAGCATGGCAAACTACTTTGTCTGACCTCGGGCTACTTCTCCTAGGACTCCGAGGTAGTTATCTTTGGGAAACTAAAGGACCTAGCAAGTTAGAAAGATTGGATGCAGGTATTGGGCTGTGAGGCAAACGCCTATCATACACAATGCGGAAGCGGGGATATTAACACAAGAGGAGAGTGTTTGTATGGCTTCATTATATCTTCCAACATCAATATTTGCAATAGAGGGAATTCACTCACTTTTATGGTGAATAATAGGCAGGAGGTGGGAGATATCACCCTTGCTTCGAATGCTGACGGGTTAGAAATAAGTGAATGGAGAGTAGTCGACGAAGAGTCAATGTCGGATCACCGATGGATACGCTTCAAGGTGGACTTTCAGAACAGCGCCATGTAGTTTTCAAAGAAATGCTAAGAACACTGATTGGGTCAAGTATACAAAAGTGGTAAATATACACCTAGATACCCAATCAATCACCTGGGAAAATATTATTGACTTAGGTAGGGCTATAGAAAATATTAATAGGGCACTAACAATGGCGTTCGAGAAAGCTTGCCCGGCTAACAGAACACCTAAAAGTGCTCAACCGAAACGGTGGAATAGGGAGATACGCTTAAAAAGAAAAGAGGTTAGGAAACTCTATAATAGGGCGAAGCTTTTCAGAAGCGACAGTACATGGAATGAGTACTTCGAATGTAAGAAACAATTCAAGTACCCAGTTAGAAATTCAAAAGAGCTTCATGGCAGAAGTACTGCGAACCTATCGCGGTAACAGACGAGGCTTCAAGGTTACGCAAAATGCTTTCAAAGGAAACAAGCGTTCCTATCTACCTCAGGAAAAATTACGTATCCAAGAACAGGTTCTGGCAACACTGGTGGAAACCCACTTTCCCGGATCCACAGTATCAGACGACCCTGGCATACTACAGAATACTGCGAACATTGATCTCTCTCTCTCCGAAGAGGAAATAGGTGTTCTTATTAATAGGAAAAAATTACGGTGGACAGTTCAGTCCTTTAAGCTGTACAAATCCCCCGGTCCGGATGATATTCTACCGATTATGCTACGGAAAGCACCGGAGGTAGCAATCCAGAAAATTACGGAATTTCTCAGATACAGTCTAAAAATAGGGTACCTGCCAATAGCTTGGAGGGAAGTTAAGGTGGTCTTTATACCTAAAGCTGGCAAACAGGGGCATATAACAGCAAAAGATTTCAGAACAATAAGTCTGTCATCATTTACGCTTAAAACCCTAGAGTGATTATTGGAGATTCATATTAGGAACAGATGCAGTAATGGCCTTTTGATTAAGTCACAGCATGCATACATGAAAGGAAATTCTATAGCATCCGCCCTGAACGACGTGGTGGGGAAAATAGAGAAGAGTCTACACTTCGGTGAGTTTGCGATGGCGGGCTTCCACGATATTGAAGAAGCCTTCAATAATGTACAGTGCACGGCCATTAAAAATGCTCTAGTAGACGCTAACATTGAACAGGGCAATACAAACTGGGTTTGCAATATGCTTGCTGCAGGAAAATAATCTGTTCCATTGGACAAAGCTCGGTTAGAATTTCAGTAACCAGCAGAATTCCTCAAGGAGGAGTCATATCGCCACTCCTGTGGTTGCTGGTTATGAATAACATCCTTAAAAAGCCTAGCACAATGGGTATAGGTGTCCCGGCATACGCAGATGACGTGGTCATAATAGTGCAAGGAAGACACTTAAATATTTTAAGAGATTATGGCGGTTGCCCTGAAGGTGATCAGTACTTGGGCAAAAAGCTATGGTCTCAATGCCAACCCTTTTAAAACGGAACTGGTTCTTTTTACCAGAAAGTACAAGATACCGCAATTCAAACTCCCAAAAGTCATCGGAGTGGAACTGCCTGTTTCGGACAGCGCGAAGTATCTGGGTGTGATTCTGGACAAAAAACGGAATTGGAATCTTGATGTAGCGGAAAGAACCAAAAGGGCATATTGAAAAAATTTGGGGCTTAAAACTTGCTATGGTGTACTGGCTATATACGGTAGTGATAAGACCCATACTTACATACGGCGCACTAGTGTGTTGGAAAGCAACAAAAAGAGAACGGCTTCCATAGCCATATCAGGTACGCTCTGTACCATCCCTACAGCATTGGACATCGTCCTGCACCTAACACCGCTTGACTTACAGATCGAAAAACTTGCTGACAACAGTGCGATCCGACTCACTAATTTGGGTTACTTTAAAAGCAATAGTTTCGGACACGGTCCTAATGGAGCTACCGCCAGGCACTTCAATCCTAATGGATGAAATTCCTTCCCTGATTGACTTCTACATCCCGTACGATAGTAGTTATCCGGAGAGGGAGGACTGGGAAAAGAAAAATGCTTTAATCAGGCCAAATGAAATTGCAGTTTTCACAGGGGGTTTGAAAACAGAGGAAGGAATAGGTCCTGGTATCTTCTTAGAAAACTCAGAACTAAGAGTGTCTATAAGAAAACCGGACGCAAGCAGTGTCGTCCAATCAGGGCGGCTGAGCTAAAGCAAATGAGATTGTATTCGAAGAGATATCGCTATCTACATCGACAGCCAGGCCACACTTAAAGGAATGGAATCGACCAACATCAATTCTGATATAGTCAGGGGCTGTGGCACAGTGTTCAAGGCATTATGCAGTCGGAACTGGGTAAGACTGCGCTGGGTTCCAGCACACTTCGCTATAAAGGGAAATTAACAAGCCGATGAGCTTGCAAGAAGAGGAGGGCTACCAGTTAATAATGAGGTTGCTAACATCAAACCACATCTTTGCATAGTAAGGGGCAGCATCGTGGAAAAAATCACAAAGACCGCCAAACTAAGGTGGGCAAGGTATCCAAAGCTCTGTGGCCACTTTTTGACGGTTGACGGTGATCTAGGGAGTTTTTTTTTGTTGGGATAGAACACTCAGACAAAGAACCAGTCCGTTGTACTCCTCGTGAGTTCCTTTTAATGAACTCTTTCAGTCTTACGATAAAAGAAGAGTAAGCGCTTCAGTAATAAGGTGCCTACAGTACCAGCACCCACCACGTCAGCGACGAGTACCTGCAGCGTGAGGCTGCAACGAGAGTAAGCCGAACATTCACAGAGATAGTGTTACGCGGTCTCGTCATCCGTTATCACTTTCACAAAAAAGCATCGTAGGATGTTGTGTCACCCATGTGCCCAGAATGTGCCCAGCATATTGTAATGCCCTGTCACGACGACGCCAGTAAGCAACCCGCAGATTTTCCTGCTGAGGGACAGCAGAAAAGCGGCTGACCTGCATCCCGGGGAGCCTTAACCGAGGACGTAGACAAACTCAACGTAGTTTCGGGTCCTGAAAAACTCTCCCCTGAATCTTGCCTGGCGACTTCATTTCCCGTGATCCCATTGTGACCTTGGATTCAGACAAGGGTCATTGCCTTCCGACTGCGTTCAGTGACCTCTTACATTCTTGAGCTTGCTTGGAAGTCGTGAAAGGGTTTAGCAAGGTTCTAAGCGCAGCTTGGCTGTCGCTAAAGGTGCAAACACTTCGCCACTTTCACCGGTTCTCAGCAATATAGTTCGCTGCCATCAGGATTACGTAAATTTCCTCTTGGAATAGATGCAAGCTCTCCTAACGTGAAGTGAAATCTAACGTTGTCGTCCTCCAGAAAGATACCAGCGCCACATCCTAAATTGGGTTTGGAGCCGTCCATGAAGACCCGACTGCATTCCTTTCCTGGCTCAGGTTCTGGCCGAAACCAGTTCTGGGCACAAGAAAAGTCGATTTCGTATTTTCACCGCAACAGGTGTTCTGGTGCCATTGCATCGGACGGTATTTCTATAAGACTAGAGTCATAAGACAGCCGACCCGCAATGTCATTAAAGCTCCAGTGCGTGTTGTACCAAAGATCGCTTCTTTTCAAACGGAAGATGGCTTTGAGAGTGCAGTCCATGATATAAATATCAAGATGAGGGAGATCCATCAATGCGTCTAGAGCACAGGCAAGAGTGCTGGAGAAAGTATCCGAGACAAATTGTTCTTTGGAGTCTGGTAAAAGCAGCAACCACGTATTTTTACGAGAGCTTATTCCACCAGACAACCGACGCATAGGATATGATTGGCCTTATCATAGCCGTGTAGATCCAAAAGACCCTTTTCGGTGGCAAGCCCCATGTCTTGCAGATAACTCCTCTACACTGCAACAAGGCCGACAGCGCCTTAGATGCTTTCGACGTAACATGTTTAGTCCAGAAAAGTTTGTTATCCCAAATACTTAGTTACTTTGGAGAATTGGATGGTGATGCCTCTAATCACTAGATGAGTCAGACCCGGCAGCTTCCTCCTTCTCGTAAAGAGAACAAAGTCAGCTTTGAAAGGATTGGCTGACAGCCCATTACTAGTGCACCAGTCGTCGATCACTAGTGCAGACAGTTGCTAGACACGAGCCAACAGACAGTACAATTACATCATCCGGTCGACTGCGTTGAGCAGTGAGTCGACCAACATGCACCATAGCAGTGGAGACAGAACGCCACCTTGTTTACACCCGTCTCTACATATTGGCCTCAGCCAGCATCTGCAATCAATGTCCCATATTCACCACTAGTAATTCGTCTACGCCGTGTTGTTTGGCCGAGTTACTCATGCGTTGCGAGGTGCGTTGTCGAAAGAAACATCAACGTCGATGAAAATGCCCAGATTTTTAAGCGCATTCCCGCAGGACTTTCCGCGTTGGTAGGCGTGTTGCATCACCGATAGAGGATGCATTTGCAAGGTGGTTTTGTGTACATAAATCTCGACCATCTAGGGAGTTAACAAAATTAAACAGGGATAAGCTTAGAACAATAACAGAAATCCTGACAGGACACTGTCTCCTGCGGAAACACGTAAAGAGATTCAAATTTTCAGATACGGATATTTGCATATTCTGCGGTGATCTGGGAGCTGTTGAGGACATAGCACACGCATTGTGTGAATGCGAGTCAATACCGAGTAGTCGTAGAAAATTTTTAGGGAAATACTTTTTAGAAAACCTGGAAGAAATAGACGGCACGAACTTCAAAGGCCTTCTTGGCTGTTGCAGGCAAATTGGGTCTTTTAACAAGAAATTCAGTTGGTTCCACAGGGATCGCTATGGGTCCGTTTTGGTGTTTGATGTCTGTGTGATGGTATATCCATCATACCCCTGCTTAGCCCTGTTAAAAAAATTCTTCACATAGGGGCAGAGTATTATATGATAGACAATCAACCCAACCAACCATTACTCATTACAAAAAGTTGAAGTGGCTAAGGTCGACTCGGTTTACTGGTACATTGTTAGAGGAACTAAACAATTTGAAGAAAAAACCGCTGGGACACTTTCTTTCAAAAACATTTCGCGCTTAAAAATTGCCTTTTCTAGTGATACCTAAAATAATTCCCTTTCCTCCTTCAACATCTCCAACAATGTACTTCAAAAACGAAAATTACCCTCAAACTGTTAACACTGACTGGAAGCATCTTTTTCACCTTTTAAGTTTTAATTAACCAACGGACACCTATTTTTCGACAGAAATACGAGCGAAAGTATAGTCCCAAGAATATTCGCGCCTACCCGCCGACATCGCGATTGTTTGTCCGCTTGTCTTGTCTGCACCCGACTCGAGGGGTAGGCAAGGAAGGCATTTATTAAGCAAATGAACCCTACAAGGATCTGTTGCTTTGTTGAGACGTTTTTTTTTTTTCCATTTGAGACACCCAAACCGAAGAGGTATAATAGACTCAACCAGCCGTTCAAATTTTAGAGCGCTTGTGAAAATGTTGAATAGAACATTCACCCCACACCCATCATCCAAAAGGGATTGCTCTTAGCTGGGTGGCTTTCAAATCCCGGATAAAGGCAACGATGGCTGAAATCCAAATCCAGTGAAGCAAGAAAATTATAATTGAGCAAAAAGTTAATAAATGACCAATTCACAGCTTGATGGACATGGGCGACTGAACACTGGGCGGTGTCCAATGAGTCATATTCTAAATTGACAACGGTCTTGTTATAAGAACTGAAACTGCCACTTGCACTAAATTCCATACTTGGCGAAGGAACCATGCAATTTGGCCAGATGCCAGATCTATCCTCATTAACGGAAATTCATTGTCTTCGCATTATTCAATTTGAGAGGATGTCATTTATTACTGTGACAGAGTGGATGAAGGGGAGGTTCTTCGCACCGATCTCCACCCGTAGCAAAAATTGCAACTAATTATCTTGAAAAAGGAGTTCGTGACGAACCCCATCAGGAGAAGCAGCAAAGTAGTTCAAATGTTTTATCACACAAAACACATCATTAACCAGGAGGAGTTGAACCAGGGAATGCTTAGCCTTCAGTTGTCAAAGACTAATCCTTCCCATCTAGTTAGACCATTTGTATTGTTTGCTTGCTTCTTGGTATTCGTTCTGCTCTTGGTTTTGGTCCTGGTCATTGGTGTTGGTCCTGTTGGGAGAATGGGATTTTCGTTCCATTGAATGAATTAAGAAAGGTTGGTGCTATTATTTGCTCAGGAACAGGAAATTGCTTCTTATTGACCTTTGTTGGTGGTTTTGATGGTTTGCTGGTCCTAAGGGGAGACAGACCCTTGAGATGTGAAACTTTATGGCGCTGCCACATTATGGAAGAAAACAAAACAAATAAAGGTAGATAAGTTTATTTGCTTTTTTGTATTCCTGTCATATCCATTACCAGCTTGGTGTGGATACTTTGAAAAATTATGCACAAGAGAGTTTAGGAATTTTTGATTTTGTAAAATTATTCGTATCGGCCAGAAGTGCCAATGTGAAAAGGTCGATTTGAAAGACAGCCTGGTGCAGATATATGGATCGGTCGTAGGTGGAAAGAATAAGGCAATGGTTACATTCACATACAACACCATAGCAAGGTCTGGTGTTGACTCACAGTCATAATCTCCTCCGTATTTTGAAGTCTCTGGGTTCTTTGCCCGTTATCAGGTTCAGTTGGTTATTCAGCTTACGGTTTGGACAGAAAATCCTTAAGCTGTTGCTTTTATATTTGTTTGCGCAATGTGGAATCTTCATGGATACCAGGAGCCCGTACTACAGGTATTCACGACTTGCAGGCTATTATTCCCCCACCGCACCTCTGTTCGTGTCAATCCCTAATTCCGTGGGACTGTCTTCGGCTCCTCTCAAAGTATCAGCTCTTATTAAAAAGTATCAGCTCTTATTAAAGAGGAGATCGCCATCCAGTAGACCACTGATACCGCCATCTCACCTGGGAGGTTCTCTGGACTAGGAGGATTGTGCTGTCTTCTGCGAAGTATCTGTAACTAAACCCTAAATGCTTCTCATTATCTTCCTTGTGTGGACATTCCGGTGACAGAACTTTCGTACCTGGCTTGATCCTGCTGATTTCGAGGCTCACCTACAGCAGATCTTCTGAATCTTATTAGCTGGTATATTGGCGGATCACACATAGGCTGCTTCATTCGATATTGTTCGAAAATCGGTGAAAATTTTGATTGCGCAAAGACAGTGTGCTGACGACAGCTTTCTTTTAAGTCATTTCCCCGCTAGTGCACCCTTCCATATAGATCTGCATATAGGAGGACCGAACTGACCACTACAGACAGCAGGACCTGCGGCCGTATCTAGGATCATCAATGTTCGGTAGTAGTCTTTGAGTATTTTCACCACGTAGTATGGTGTATTTATTCTGGCCAAGGATCTCCGAATGCACAAGCACCTGGTCGAGTTAAAAACGTTCTTACCGTCAAACCTTAACTCCGCACAATACTTTTTGTTCCCCATCTCCACCTTTCCGCCTGTATTACTTCTACTCTGTCCACTATCACTACCACTTTATTGACATTGGCTGTTGAACATAATTTTCTAAAGCCGCAATGATGGTCTGACAGCGCTCTAATTTCCTCCACCACAGCAAGGAAGCTGCCATAGGAGTATGTGATACTTTCCAGGAACTTTCCTAGGACTGTGGTGAGTCATAATTGGCAATACGAAGAAGGTTCTGCTGAAGGTCTGTTCACTTTTGTTAGCGGCTTCAAATTCGGAATTTAGCTGGTGTAGGGAAGCCTTTCTGTTCTGCAAATGTGATTCATATTTGCATCATTGCAACGAAGGCATTTGGTCTCGCCTTGGTAAATGCCTTGATTGCTTTATTCGGGATGCCATTCGACACAGGTTGTTTTCTTCCTCCAAAGTGATTGTTGCGATGTGTTCCATGCTATTTGGCCTATGTGGGAGCAACTACTATACATATAATATCGCTCTAAGTATTGCCGTGCAGGTTAGTTAGGGATACCTACTGCCCTTAAGCATCTTTATTACTACTTTGTAAGCTATCCTTCAAGCTCGGCCTTGTCACATAGGCGCCTGAAGCTCTCTGACTGGCCCTCTTTAACGGCCCTCTACGGGTCGTGCCTTGTTAATTTGAAGGTGGTTAGCTGTTCCAGGAATCTTCTGGATCTCTGGGATCTGTGTCGTGCTTAGGGACATTTTGCTCGTCATTCAACCAGCAGGGTTCCCCCCTTTACTGGCTTAGATTCTGTGCATTGCTGTGGATATGACCTGGATTAGCGGTATTGAAAGGGTCTCTGCAAATCCGTTATTGGCTATGGTGTTTAATATTTCCTCTAATATTTTATCAAAGACCGTTCCGTCCACTTTGGTCTTCTAAGGATGGGGCGCTGTCTTTGTTGTTTTTTGTCCACGGGCGCCTGGTGTTAGCTTGGTGGTCGGTGTGAGTACAATCTTCATTTGATTCTGCCCCAAGTGAAGCTTGTGCAACACGCTAGGCTGCGTAATTGGATCTAACTCTGTTACTGTCTTTCTCTGAGGAACCACATCTCCTTCGAGACTCTTCTGGTTGCTTCTGATTTTTTTTTTGGCTCTCCACTCAAAGTTGCTAACGATTCTCGGATATGTAATTACCTAGCGATCCCATGGTTGCCTTGGCATGCAGTGAGGATATGCAAGGGTTGATATAGACCCTTATGCGGTTATGTATCCGAGCCGGATTAATGTTAACCAGAATTTTACATCTGGACCCGCATAACCAAATCAATAGTACCAAACGAAGCTTTTGCTTTGCGATTCCTCCTGCCCACATCCAGTTTGGTACCATAATCTTCGGAGACCACACTTCCTAAGTAGAGAAAGCACTCTGTTTTTCAACTTGCCGCTCGGCAATGTGGAATTGAGTAGTGCTGGTTGTATGCTTAGAAGTACTTTGTTCGCCTCTGACTACAAGTTGCGGACCATCTGGTGCAGATCCAATATCCTGCGTGAGAGTAAGGAGACGCCATCAGTGCAGTAAAGATTTTCACGATATGAGGATACAGTCCATCGTAGCTGCATATGAGTATTTCCTCTAGATAGAACTGCCGTATCGCATCATCGATTATTCAGGATAAGGAATAGCAGTGGTGAAAGAAAGCAGTCTTGTTGTACTCTCAAATCCCTTCGACACTTTACCGTTGCACTATGATTACAACAGGGTAGAATTCCAAGTCAATGCTGACTAAGAAAGTCCCTTCGCAATTGCAAATAAGTCTAGAACTGCAGATCGCCGTATTAGACAGCTTTAATCGCCCATGGCAGTGGATGGAGCTATCAGTTGAAGATTGGCCGATGGATTGTACTAGCTCGTGCTGACATCTGAATCCAGTCTTCATTAATATATAGCCTGGCACTGGGTTGCATATCGAAACTCTGGCTCAGTAGGACTAGCTTTTGTGTATATAATTGTATGCGGGGCCAGATAAAAATGTTTAGATTAACCGCTCTTTGTTTGGATTATGGCATTGGCAGTGGGGATAACCGTGGTTGTGGATGTTGACTGCGTTCAATATGAACGGTACGGTATGTGATAACAGGGTCGCAAATAGAATGCAGATTTGTCGATACTGGTACAATCGTTCTACGTTAAGGGACATGAGAAGGATGTAGCTTCACTTTCCATCGGATCAAGCACAGTGACTGTCTGTCAGGGCTACTGGCAACGTATATGATTGATGAACTATGAGTACCATCTCAGTCGATTAAGTCAAAACTGATTCTGGCCTACTCAGTAAGCAGGCTGGACTGATACCATTCATTTCTTCAATGAAGCTAAATATTTGGACTTACCACATTGCGCCAAAAACCACAAAGTCGCTATCAATTTTTCATCGAGTAAGGGCGCTGCACTCTCAGTCTTCCGAAGAAAGACTGAGGCCGAGCATTCATAGAGGTGGTGCTTCGTGGTGTTGTCATCGTTTTCACAGTAAGATTCGCAGGGTGTTATATCACTTAGGTTCAGCACACATATGTAAGTTCTTAATAAAAGCGTGGTGCCCGGTCGTGACGTCAATAAACAGCTTGTAGTTTGCCTTGGTGAGGGTAGGCAGGACAACCGCTGACCTCTTAGAGACATCGGGAACCCAGTAGACTGGCGATATGGAAAGTCATGCCATCTGAAAATTGCTCAAATGAGACCCAACTATCAGTGAAAGTCCTAATCGACGACGCAGGCACACATAACGTAGCTTCGGGTTCTGAAACCTCTCTCCGGCGCCTTTCCTAGCAAATCCATCTGCGATATCATTTCTCAGATTGTGACTTCCCAGATTGTGGCCTGGGAACTAGACAAAACTTCCAACTGCGTTCAATGAAGTTTTGCATTTTCGAATTAGATTGGAAGTCGTAAGATTCTTCTTAATATAGTTCGTTGCCATCAGGATTGTATATATCTTCGCTTACGAGATAGACGCAAGTTCACCTAACAGCAAGTGAAGTCTAACATTGTCGTCTTACAAAAAAAACACCAGCGCAGCATCCAAAGTTGGTTTTGGAGCCATCCGAGAAGACCCGTCTACATTCTTTTCCTGGACTGGCAAACCATTCCTGGGCACAGGATAAGTCAATTTCATTTTTTTCCCGTAGCTGGAGTTCCGATGTATCAGCTGGCGTGTTCATAAGACCAGAGTCAAAAGACAATCAGCGCGCAAGGCCATCAGAGCTCCCGTGCGTGTTGTATCAAAGATCAATCCTCTTCAAATGAAAGATGGCTTTGAGAGGGAGATTCATCAATGCATTTAGAGCAAAACGAGGCGTACTAGTGATACCAAAATGCAGCCGAAACAGACTTTGGATAGGTCCACAGGACCTTCGTCGGTGACAGGCCTGTCTTGTCGACAGCTTCTTTGCACTACTGGAAGGGTAACAGTGCCTTAGAGACTTTCGACGTAACATATGCAGACAAGTTTGTTATCGAGTACACCCACATTATTAGCTTCTTTGGAGAATTGGATGCCGGATGGTGATAACTTTAAGCACTAGGAGAGTCAAACCAGTCAGCTTCTTCCTTCTCGTAAGGAGAACAGCCTTAGTTTTGATGGGATTGATTGAAAGTCTATTTCTTGTGCAATAATCGTTGATCACGTTTAGGGCTGCCTGCGCCTTAGTCCGCAGACAGTCGGCAGACAGTACAGCTATATCATCTGCATATGCCTGAGCATAAGGCAAACTTTCACAAAATCAGTGACTATCTCAGCAGATCCCCTTTAACTTTCACAACCTAAGCGTAAATGATGCCTTATCCATTTTTTATAAAGAAATATTTAATTCTTTCAGCCTTTACGTTCCGTTTTCCCGCCTTAAAACATCATCTACTAGTCCTCCCTGGTATAATCGCAAGCTTCGTTCCTTACGAAACAAGAAAAACAAGTTATGGGCTGTTTTCCTGCGTACCAGATCCTTGTCCGACTATTCCAACTATCTTGGTGCTTATCTTCACTTCACCGAACTTTACGATTCCCTTTACCAGCGTTACCTTAACAATGCGCAAGTCAACCTTAGAAATGACCCTAAGTCCTTTTACCAATTTGTTAACTACAAAAGAAAGTCCGATGGTTACCCTCCTTCCCTCTCTTTCAACAACAAGTCATCAACCGATCCACTCACCATTGCCAACCTATTTGCCAGCTTCTTTAAACAATCCTTTACCAACGACTCCTTTGTACCAGATCCATCCTATTTTCGTTACCTACTGAACTTCTCCAACGGCCCACTTCTCTCTCACATCTTGGATCCCTCCTATATCGAATATAAATTACACCAACTCAATGATGAATTTACACCCGGTCCAGATGGCCTCCCTGCCATATTTCTTAAAAAATGTTCTTCGTCTCTTTCCCTTGCCCTTTCTGATCTCTTTCGTCTATCCCTTTCACAAGGAGAATTTCCTCAGGTTTGGAAAACCTCCTTTATAACCCCAATCCACAAAAAGGGATCAAAGAACGAAATAACAAACTATCGTCCAATCGCTAAACTCTCCCATATACCCAAACTCCTCGAAAGTATTTTGTATGAAGCTCTAAGTTTCCAATGCAAACCACTTATTTCCCCAAGACAACATGGCTTCCTAAATGATATCTCGTTGAATTCGTATCCTTTGCCATCTCTGCCCTAGAGAACGGCAACGAAGTCGATGTAGTTGCAACCGATTTTAGCAAAGCCTTCGATAAAATCTCTCATCGATTAATACTCTTCAAATTGTCTGCACTCGGCTTTGAACCCATACTGTTAAAATGGATATCCTCTTACCTCGAAAACCGTTTTTACAGTGTTCGTTTTAGGTCAGCCCACTCCGCTCCATTTTTGGCCACCTCTGGAGTTCCTCAAGGCAGCCATCTCGGTCCCCTTCTCTTTATATTAACCATAAATGATCTCGATAGGATCATCAAAAACTCGTCCGTCTCCCTTTACGCCGACGATACCAAATTTTTCAAAACCATTTCCTCTCACCATGACTCCTTCCTTCTTCAACAAGACCTTGATAGTTTTTCGATCTGGTGCCTCAAAAATTGTTTGGAACTTAATATCACCAAATGCCAATCCATCACCTTTTCACATAAGCGGCTCAAATCTCCTCCCCGACTCTACATTCTCCACAACCAACCTATCTCCTCTGTTCAATCTTTTCGCTTCCTCGGCATTTAGTGTGATAGAGAGCTCAACTTCCGTTTACATATGGATGGGATAATCCTTAAAGCCAACTCTGCACTAGGTTTTGTAAAACGGTGGTCCAAAGATTTCACCAACCCATACGTGACCAGGTCCCTCTATATTACCTTTGTTCGTCCCTCCTAGAGTACGCCAGTCAAGTTTGGTATCCATATCATCGCGTTCATATTTCGAGAATCGAAAGCATCCAGCGCCGTTTTCTTCTATTCGCTCTTCGAAGTTTGCCCTGGGATGATCCCTTTACTCTGCCCCCCTATCAAAACCGTCTCAACCTTATTAACCTAAACACCCTTGAGGAACGCAGAGATGCAGCCGACTTTCTCTTCATTCATCGACTTCTTTCAGGTCAGGTTGAATGCACGTCCCTTCACAATTCTATTTTCCTCAACACTAACCCTCGTAATCTACGTACCCCTCGTCTCTTCTATCTCCCAACCCACCACACCACCTATGGCGCGAACGAACCAATATCCCGCATGCTACGAAAAATGAATTCAAACCCTAGCGTCTTTGACTTCCACCGCACCACTTCCTACCTCAAATCGGTTCTCCTTCACCACAATAATCAACCTCAGTTTTAAGTTTTAGTTTAAGTTTAATTTTTAAGTTATAGCTTGCATTAAGCCGAATAAATGGGGGCTTTTGCCCCCACCAAAATTAACACCTTAACCCAGCATCCACAATCAAGGTCCTATTCACCAGCATTGCTTTGATCCACAAAACTATTATAGTGATTCATCTACGCCGTGTTGTCTGGAGGAGTTATAAATATCGTCAAAAGTTGGGTTGCCGAAAGCACCCTAAATGAAGATGAAAATGCCCAGCGCGTACTCTTGTCGAGTACGCCTTCAATTCTGCCCACCAGATTTTGAATCGTGCTCTTGCAGGATCTTCCGCATTGGTAAGCATGTTGTAGCTTAAACAAAAGATGCATTCGCAAAACAGTTTCGAGCTCGAATATTCTCTCCATGTTCTTTAACATAAAAGAACTCTGACATAGGTCTGAAGTGGTGGTGGAGCAATTGTCAAATTTCGGCATAAAGAGTACTTTCACTGTTCGACAGGGTTCCGGTATGTATGCCACTGCCAAACTAGCAGTGAAGTTTCCCTTCAGAGTTACCTGCGGCTGGTCAATACCATTTCGTAGCATAACTGGGTATATGTCATCGGTGCTAGGCGACTTGGAGCCATTAAAGAAAACAATAGCCCGATTGATAGCCTCAGCTGACACCTCAATCGATGCAGTACACCAGCTACGGCGTGCTGCCTTCTTCAGTGCACTAGCAGCTTCGTTAATAGGAACTGGTTGTGAGCTGATTCTGATTAAGTTACCTGCGAAGTGAGTCCCACTTCCCAGTGTAACTCCCTCATCTACTCGTACATATGTAAAAGGGTTTGGACACAGTTGGAAGACCGAATACACAAAGTTTTAGCTGCGTTACAAATCCCATTTGCGATCTATACCTACATTGAGACTGCCTACGTCTTCGGTTAGGGCTGTCATTGAATGTTGGGTTTGTTATGAGAAAAATAGTAGGTGCCATGACTCTCCAGGTTTGCAGGCAGACCAAATGAAAGCTTGTCTTTATTTTTATCACAGAAAGTCAAAACCATTTCTGCTATCTTCTGTAAGGAAGTATTGTCGGCGGCTTACTGACATTTTTGTGCGGCCCTCGCCCAATTATCAAGGGCTTCCTCCATTTATGAAATTGTCTAATATAAAGCGAGGGTAGACCAGTTTTCCGATTTTTACGCCACTGAAGATTGCTATGATTTGACCAGTTAGAAGCTGCCGGTTATAGGTTCTGTTGATGGCAGGACCACCGGCAGTCTCTACCAGGACTTAAATCACTATATTATAGGAGTCAGGAGTTCTCCGAACTTCGGTCCTGGCCTAACTTGTTGAAGTAGGCCTCCTTGTGGGAGTGTTACAGTGACTGCGGTTTAAACCTAAAATCGGAGGAAGGGCCTTCCAGTTGGTTTTGACCCGATGTAGAGTTGCCATAAGTGCTGAGTGCTGTGATCTCAAGATCAGCAAAAGGTTTTAAGGCGACCTCGACTCATACCAAGAGTGGAATTTGTGCCTCCAACTTCTGTTCTGGTTTGATATTAAAAAAATTGACGGAGAGCAATTGCAAGGCGTATACTTGCTGGGAATCCGGTGGAATTAAGGCTTATATTGTCAGGAGTTCACTTAAAAGCACATGAGATGTTCTGACCCTTTTGTGAACCACCTAAATGTGGTAGGCATATGTGATTCCACCTTCTAGATATTGCTGAAAGGATGACCACGACACCGGAGAGCACCTTCTCATTGAATGTCCGGTTTACGTTCGCATTAGGCTGCAGGCTCTTTTTTCTGGTGTTGTAGATGCTGGTACCAATGCGAAATTCTGTCAAAAGGAGTCTACATGGACTGCAAATTAAGTTCACCGCTGTACCTTCGGATGTCTTCGTTGATCGCATTCTAGGAATTTCATCGAGTGGTATCGTCTGCTTTGTATGAGCCTGGTTTTTGTGATGCTGCTGTTACATTCAGGGACATCATTTCTTATTTCATAACCTTGCCTTGGAGTGGCTTGTGCGTAGTTATTTCACCAATAATATTAGTGTTTAATAACGTTTAATTATTAACTCTTATCTTTAATCACTTAAATCAACTACGATTAATTAAGTTACAAGTGTCAGTTGCACTTGAGTGATTTATCATTCAATTTAGGAAGATGAAATTGAACTTAATCACTTTTGATTGAATGTAGTTAACTAAAAGAGCTCAGTCTCTTCATAACATTCCCCGCAGTTGATAGCAGAAGGCAGTGCACCGGGGCTTGAGAATGCTTATGGCAAGATATCTTTCTTAAATTCTTCTGATTACATTTGACAAAATCGATTAAATTGGTTTGAAAATATTTGTTCAACTTATCAGCTAACGTCACTATGAGGGCTCCCTACAATACTCCGTGATTTTGGACGCTTTCAACTACTAAATCGACTTGTACCTCGAATTCTAGGAAATATTCCCCATAATATGAATGTTTTTCAATCTTATTTACAATTCACCACAACTCCAACAATGCCCCTAAATTTTCTAATAAAAAAGAGTCAAAAACCTTAAATGTAGGTAAACATGATTCGAATTGAAAACACTCGTGTGTGCCTTTCAGATACTAAGCAAATCAACAAAAGGAAAATTAGTGAAACGTGAGCGATTCCAATTTCGGTTAATATAAAGAAACCGATGAATTGCTGCTCCATTCCGGGTTTCACTGACAAAGTCAATGCGCACAGCTGGGTTTTGTTTACAATTCGTTTCTAACAAACCGAAGGGCTCGTCATAGAAAAACATGTACAGTTTAGGGCCAAAGATTTTTTCTTGAACAACAACAAAAAAAAACAATGGTCCTTGTTGATGGTGTTTTTTAGGGGAATATTCAGGCAATCGAAAATCAGCAGAACTTAGTGCGGACTATTGGCGTGTTAATTTGATTTGATGACGAATTTAAATCCGGGATAGGTGAAACGTATACTAAATTTCAAAATTATAATAAGTAGGCGGTGGGATTGGATCATTGGTTTCCCATGCAGGGACGGGTTAAGAATGTCCTTGCAAATTTTTATTTTTTTTTTATATCCAGGTGAGCCTAGCGACACATACGAGGTGTGCTCAAAAAGTAAGGTGGCTTTATATTTTAATAAAAAAATATTTATTTATTCATCAATATTAATGTTGTCCCATTCAAAGTAATCCCCCTCAGATACAATAGACTTGAGCCAACGCTTTTTCCAATCCTCGAAGCGCATCTCATAAGCACTTTTTGGTATAACCTTGAGCTCTTCCAGCGATGCCGTTTTTGTTTCCTTAATCGTTCCAAATCTCCGTCCTTTCATATGTTGGGTCTCTTCAGTTTTGGGAACAGAAAAAAGTCGCATGGTCACCAATTACGACCCTTTTGAGCAAGTCAGAAGAGCTCATTTAAGAGCTCCTGAGCGATGCTCATGCAACGGTTCTTCTGATCAAAATTAAGAAGTTTTGGAACAAACTTCGCTGACATCAGTTCAGCCGCAGCTTTAAAGCTTAACGCATCGGACATTTCTAGTGTAATATACATACTTCTGTTGTTTCTTCTCTATTCTTATATTTCTTACTGGCAAAATTAGCAAACGCTCGCGATCCCCTAAAACAGAGGACATCTCATTGTCCTCTGAAAAAAGATTTAAAACGTCAATCGCAATGGCAAGAAATATTAAAAACTCCCGGTCCAATTACTGGAGCCCCTTACAATGTTTGCCTGATAGCGATAATGAGAGTGATATCGCGGATGAAATTGTATCTCCAAATAACTCGCAAAAAAATGTTCCTCGTCCTATCAAAGTGTTGCAAAAAACATGCGAATATGTGCATAGTGCGATGAACAATTTAAAAATTTCGGACTATTCGATCAAGAAGATGTCAATCGGCATCAAAATCATGTGTGACTCCGCGGATTCTTATCATTCGGTGCTCAAAAAACTAAAAGAAGACAACTGCCAATTTTTTACAAATGATATAAAATGTGAAAAAGTGTTCAAAGCCGTGCTTTATGGCCTGGGTGAAGTAGACATTGTTTCCTTAAAAAACGAACTCATACGACTTGGCCTAAAATGCAGACATAAAATCTTTCAGTAAAAAATACGATCACTACACCGACACGTTTTATATTATCTTTTTCGAAAATGGAAGTGTTAAACTGAGCCAACTCAGAAAAAATGTTCGCGCCATATTTCATATACAAGTGTCATGGAGCTTTTACAGAAAGCAAAACAATAAACTAACACTGTGCCGTAACTGCCAGATGTTTGGCCATGGAGTGAGGAACTGCAACATCAAGACATACTGCGGTAACTGCGCTGGTCCTCACAAAACCGAAGTATGCAACGTACACGTCCTCAAATGTGCCAACTGCAAGGGCAATCATAAATCTACCGACAGCGCATGTGCAAGCAGAAATCACTACTCTGAGTTGAAGCAGAAGCTTGCAGCCAAGACGAATCGATCTGCCTACACCAACGGTAACAAACAAGGGAAGCTGCGTAAGAACAACAACAACGCCACCATATCTCTTAACTCAATGAACGATTTCCGATCAATGGAATAGATCAATTTAATGTCATTGCACAATTAGCAACTAAGTATTTGTTCAATAATGCTAAGTAATACTCGTATAATGAGCAGTAATTTAAATATTGTAACATGGAATGCAAGAGGTATTCGGAAAAAGATTGTTGAGATCAGTGATTCTTTAAACAATAATAACATTGATATAGCATTAATCACAGAAACGTCTAATCTAAACTTTTCTGGAACATCACCAAAGTTATCAAAAATAAAAAAAAGGCAAATTCCGTATCTTGAGGGCAATGGTAATATTCATACAACTGATGTCGATAAAGCTAATGTTCTCGTTCAGAATTTCGTATAAAACCACCTTGTCTCACAACCACTGGGAGACATAAATACTGACGACGGGGTATCTCGAGCCATACAGACCCTGAACGCTTCAGAATCTGATACACCATTAAGTGCATTTGTATCCGAGGCTGATGTTAAACACATTATAAAAAACATAAGAATAAGGAAAACTAGTGGTATTGACAGTATACAGAATGTCTATCTTAGGAATTTACCCAAAATTGGCATCCAATTCTTAGCATTTTTATTTAATGCCTGTCTAAAAATGCAGTACTTCCCAACAGTATGGAAGGAAGTTGTCCCTATACCAAAAGCAGGCAACCCGCTCACCGGGCCTAATAGTTATAGGCCTATTAGTTTGTTAAGTAGCCTGAGTAAAGTCTACGAAAAAATATTGAAGGAAAAAGCCCTAAAAATTATTGATGAATGTAGTATCTTCCCGCATGAACAATTTGGCTTTAGATGATACCATAGCAGGAGCCACCAAATTTTAAGAATTTGCAATAGTGTTAAAAAAAATCGTGCTCTTAGAAAATCTACAGGAATGATACTTCTGGATATTGAGAAGGCGTTCGATACCGTGTGGTACAACGGCTTGTTATTTAAAATGATTCAATTCAATTATCCAACTTTTCTTACCAAAATTGTTCAGAGTTTTTTGTCAAATCGTACGCACAAAGTATTCGTTAATAACAGTCCCTCACGTGTAGTAAATGTTACAGCAGGTGTTCCCCAAGGTTCGGTCATTGCCCCAATCTTGTTCAATTTGTATATGTCTGACATCCCACACTTACCGGATTGTAAATTTGCTCTTTATGCTGATGATTCTATCACATTTTCGTCGCATACGTATGATCTCAACATTGTGACTAATTTACAGTATGCGACAGAAAAATTTGTCGCTCATCTAAGCAAATGGAGAATTAAAGTAAATGCGGAAAAGATACAAGCTATCTTTTTCACAAGAAAAAGAAAGTCTTGTTTTTTACCGCCAAACCAAATTATAATAAGCGGCCAACAAATCAAATGGGACGCACATGTGAAGTACCTAGGGGTATATCTTGACAAAAGACTTACATTTAAGGAACATATTTCAAAGATGTTACATAAAACTGGTGTAGCGATTAAGATGCTTTATCCCTTCATAAATAGAAGGTCCTCACTGTCAAATGAAAATAAAATCTTGATCCACAAAGTCATTTTTCCAGCTATCTTGCTGTATGGTTGTCCAGTATGGGGTGCTTGTGCCAAATGCCATATAAAAAGACTGCAAATACAGCAAAACAAGTTGCTGAAAATGATGCTCAATCTCCCCTGGCATCACTCAACCCATGGTCTCCATAAAAAGGCTAATGTTGAATTGATCTCTGATAGAATACGCTAGCTCACTGAAACATTTCTGATCAGATGTAGCCTACCTGAAAACCCCTTAATAAATGACCTGAGTACTACTCACTTAAATCCAGATTAAACTAAACTCAACTTACTTTTTTTTTTTTTTTTACTTTTTAGGTATGAATTTTCTTCTTTTTTTAAACCGAAATGTTATTATTTATATTTATTTATACACATACATTGTTTTCACGTTTTATTATCTATTGTTTTAGTATTGTTAATCTCTATACAATGAGAGCTTGTTTATTTGTTTGTTATTTATGAATTTACTTATTAATCTGTTGCTTATTTATTCCAAGTTTATTTATCCTTTATTTATTTTACTTGTCAAACTATTTATTAATATATTTATTTATGTATTTATTTATTTTCAATTGATATTATTATTATTAATTTTTTTTTCTTTCTTTTTTTTTACATAAATGAAGGGTTTTGTTGTTGTTTCCCTTCGAAAAAATTTTTTGATTGTTCAACCTTTTAATTTATAAATAAATTTATTCGAGTTGAAAGATATATTTACTACATATCACATCTCTGAACTGTAAATTGTGCGGTGGCATACCATTGTAATATTTAAGAACTAAATAAAAGTATTTGATTTTTGAACTTCGCTGACACACGTCTCATTCCCAAAACATCTGAAAAAATTGCATGACACGAGCTGACCGATATGGTAAAATCCTCAGCAACTTCTCTTATGGTAATTCGACGATTTTCCAAAAAAATTTTCTTCACAGCTTCCACGTTATCATCTTTTGTTGATGTGCTGGGGCGTCCAGAGCGAATTTCGTCATTGGCATCTTCTCGGCCATCTTGGAAGAGCTTTTTTACTTAGAGCAGACTCACCGTATGCCACTGTTAACCTGAAATGGTTACACCAGCAGGATAATGATCCGAAGCATGCTTCAAAAATAATTCAAGAGTGGTTTGGGGATCAGAAAATCAATGTTATGGAATGGCCAGCTCAGTGCTCTGATCTCAATCCGATAGAAGATCTATGGAAGATTGTAAATCGGCGAATAGTTCGGGAGAACTGCAGGAATAAGGACGAGCTTTCTATTTAACTCCAGGCTTGAAAAAGACATCCTAAGCTCTATAATTTCCGATCTGAACGAGAGTATGCCAAGAAGGTGTAGTGCAGTAATCAAAAACAAAGATTTCGTCGCGATAATTATTATTAAATTTGAAAATTTACTACGTAGTTGGTCTTGTTTTGGCCTGTAATCAGCATGGTTACAGTGCTTTTATTTTTCCTTTTTTTTTCTGCTTATGAACAATAATTTCTGTTTCTTTTATTTTGTTTTCGAATATATTTACTTGTTTTGTAAAGAAAAACATGATCAAATTTGAATTTTAATTAGTTTTACCGCAGAATCTTGTGCTTCTGTAAAAGTTGCTTTAGTTTTGGCCAACACTGTACATATGCACAATATGTATTCAGACATATAGATAAATAAGCGTATAGATAAATAAATTTAAGAGTAAAACTTTGAGGTTTAGACAAGGTGATGCGCTGTCACGTAACTTTTGGATACATACTTGGGAAAATTGTGCGGAACTCGCAAGTCATCACCAGAGGCATAATTTTCCAAAAGTTTGTACAACTACTTATAGACATCATTGGCAGAACTTAGCAAGCTGTCACAGCTGCCTTCCCAAGTATTGGGTTTATTCGTGAACTAAGTATAAACTGTCTACAAGAAGGGACACATAACATCGACTAGTCGCACAGAGCGTGTATAAATTTAAGGTAGTCGGGGTCTTTGTTTACCTACGCTACTAAATCTGATAATGACTTGTCATCAGAAATCAAACTAAGAGTTACCTTTGCCAATCGCTGTTCCTTCGGCCAAAGGATGTACTCATTTCAAGGAACACTAAGAAGACTCAGCCCTTCGTGTGATTTGTTGTTCTGTTTGTGGTGACGGGCTTTGGAGGAGGAGATTTAATAGCAAACTCTACGAGCTCTACAATGACATTTTTCTGACCAGAACAGTAAAGATGGCTAACGCGGATTATTTTTGACTCTTGGTTACCACATCGCACAGTGTGACAATTCGCTCATTTAGCGGGATTTAATTAATAGCGATTAGATTTAAATGTTTTTATGAAATGTTTTTCACTTACTTTTATGAGAATTGTTTATAGAATGAAATGTAATAAATTTTGTAAACATATCTATAACAGTTGTGATTAAAAAAAAAAAACATACAACAGCTAATAATTTGCATTTTATTACTCAGTTGGTATATTTAACAATTGTAGAACTTCGTGTTCAATTAATGTTTTTTTTTTTGTTCTTGGAATGCATCGAAGACTTACCAAAAATGGATCTGAGAATATTAGCAACCTATTAAGAAGGTCAGTATTCGTATCCACTCGCGAGGTTTTCCTGGTAAACAGTTCCCTAAATTTTCGGTTTTCCTTGTTTCTAGCTTCTCGGGCTTCATCGGAAAGTTGTCCAATTGGAAGTATGCAAGTAGAAATTATTTGTTTCCCATGGAATAATACCTTATGAACACTTACTGGCATACAAAACTAGCCATACTTTCTGATATATAGCTCTCTCGTTTCTCTTGCAAATGTTTCGAAGGCATCTATGTCAATTGGAAACCCAGACCCACTTCTAAAATTATGTGAAATTTTTTGATAATTTCCTTATCTAACCCTGTTATTTCAGCAGTTTTTTCCTGATCTCTGAAAAACCTTCTTGCCGTGTTTCCATCATTCATATTGCCTGACTGTTGAGTTGGCATATCCTGAGTCAACTTTTTCTTCCTTTAACCTTTTCTTTACTCTCTTGGTCTCTAACCTGCCAAACTTTAACATCCAGTCTATAAGCGATATGTAGGATACATTCCATAAATCGGATCCAAGAGTGAAGGGGACTTAGCCCATAGGACATTGCTTGTTGGTCCACTTGCTTTTCTGAAAGTTTGGTTAAATTGTTCATTTCAGATGGTTTTGCTGCGCAAATATAACAGGTTTGTGACGAAGAAGTTATAGGTGATCAAGCAGTACATATTTTGCCGTCGATCATGGTAAGTAAGAAAATTGGTTTTATTTGGATATGAAAGCTGTCATTATTTATCTCAACTGACTGTAACATTTTAATTGTTCTTGCATTGAATCTACTTCCAACTTGATCAATTCTGTCATTTCTTTTGCAAAGTTCAATTTAATAGGCCGGCATTATCTTGTGGATGATGGATCTGGATTTTGCCGAACCACTTTTTTATTTTCTTCCTGTAAGAAATATAGCTGAATTGGCACCATGGAAATACTAAAGAGGTTTTCATCGAAATGATGACCTGATGAAAATTTCTGTTTGTATTGTTTTTGTTGAGAACCATCGCAACCCCATTTTATGAGCAGGAACAATTCTTTAAGCCCAGTTTTAAAATCCGAAATATCTTTTTGAGCTAAGCATAAACGTTCAATGCTACCAAGCTTTGTAATCCGCATTCAGCTGAAGACTCACTCATAGTTCTGCTATCGGGATAGCATTTTGCCTTAGCCTCTTTAATTTTGTGGTACGAAGGTAGTAGATTTGGAACATTTATATTAATTTTTTGACGTATTATATCGTACTGATGAGTGGATAGCTGTGCGCCTGTTATCATTACTAATGCATCATCTGTAAATATTGGCAAGAAGTCAGATGTATGTGTTTCCAGTGTTTTCTTTACAATTGAACCTTAGGTATAAAAAAAATTAACTTAAGCAAAAAACTAACCTCTTTTTGGAGAACATATTGATAATTGCTTAACTGCAATAGCAGTATTTCTCTTTCCAGCTTTCCTAAGCTTTAATTCATTCGCAGTTCTGATTTCTTCAGCGCTAAATGAATTTAGAAGTGTTTGTACTTTTCTCTTCTTGGTCTTTTCACAGCACTTTTCGAAGCTTTTTCTTGGTCTTCCTAATACCATGGTGCCATGAGATGAAGAGGGAATTTCATCTAAAATAGTTTGTGATACTGTTAAAGTTTCATTTAACCAGGCACAATTATTGCTTTCGAAGCGCTCTCTATGGCGACCATTTTTGGCCTTGAGGTTTCGTCAAACCTCAAACATAAATTTTTCAAGGTTGCCTTTAATGACTTAATTGCCTCTTCAGAAAATGAAAAATTATTAAAACAATCCATTACAAAAGCAAATACAGCATCGAAGCGCTTAATTTTGATTTTGGAAATCCAAACATCAAAAATTTGTTTTTTCGTAATTTCGGTTGCCATCCTAAAATACGAAAAATTTAGTATGGGTGTAGCACCTGTAGTTATATTTCCAATAAAACAAAAGAAATGCATGTTTAGTTTTATTTTCTATATACATATATATTTTACATATTTTTTCTTAATTCTACACTTGATAACCGTGATCAAAACTCAATTGACTCCAAGAATGTCTTATTGCTTGATGTCACTCAAAATAATCCGTTAGCGTCATTGCAAATCGCGTGATTTAGACAGCCAATCAATATTAATGAAAAAGCTTTGATTTTTGCAGAGAGATTGAAAAGTTGGCTTGGCTCTGTAACGGAACATATTTACATTTATGCGCGGATGCTGGTATGCATTGAATTGTCAGGTGATGCTGTTGTCAATGCAAGCCAGAGACACTGAAATGGATATTGTTGGTTAACATGTGTAATGAAGCATGTTATTCCTCCCGTCGAAGTATGGGCAGAATGTCTCCCAGACATGAATGACCAAAAACCAGGAGTTACACTTTCACTGTGTCGTATACGTATTATTTCTAACATAAAGTTATTTCTATCTATATTACTTACTATCTATTCTATATATGTATAGTCTATATTCAATAAGTTCATTCATGTAGTTAATTTAATTTTTTTTGTTTTTATAAATATTTTTGTATACTTTAGGTACTTATATACTAATACATTCTAAATTAAAATACAACATAAAAAAATCAATGAATAAGAAATGCATATATATTGTTTTTTTTTGTTTTTTTTTCTATTATTTTTTTTTTTTTAACTTTCTTATATCTACATGAATAGTCCCTTCCTATTAGCCTTCTATCAAATTGTATATCCTTAGGGGAGTCCTGATGTTTAAAAACTCTTTTTACAACTTGTCTGTCGCGTTTTGTTCCACTCTTGTCTTTAAAGTGGGTTTTGTTTTTTTCTTTAACCTCTTTAACTATGTATCTAGGTAGATGTTTTATATTGTGGAATCCTAGGTTTTTAACTATTTCTCGTTCTCTGAATTCGTGGTGATCTGTTCGAGTTTCATTTAATTTTGCTATTCGTTTCTTTTTCAAGCCGTGTATTCTTTCTCTTAATTTGTTTCATTCCGTTTCGTTCAAAGTTGAGTGGAGAAGATTATTTGGCTTATATCTTGTTACTGAGTGTATCGTATCATTGTATATTTCAGCTTTAAGAGCTATTGTCATGTTATCCATGGCTTTATTATTCCGATTCAGTTTTAGTAGTCGTATGTGTTCATTAAGGTTGGAATGGAAACGTTCTATAGTGGAATTACCCGTTTGTGTGTTTGGAGATGTAAAGTGGTATATTATCTTTTCGCTACTGAGAAAATTCTTTATAAATGCGGTGTTGAACTCATTGTCGGTTACTATTTTGGTTGGCTTACCTAAAAGAGCAAATCTATGTTTTAAAATATCTACTATACTAATGGAATTTCTATCGGTAATGGGGTGAATGGAAACATGCTTTGTTAATTTATCGATACATGTTAAAAACATATTGTTTTTGTTGAAAAACCATATATCAATATGAATGATTTCATTAGGTTTGCTGGGAGTTTCTGAAATCATTAGAGTTGGTCTAATTGGATGTCTGTCGTACTTACACATATTACAAATTATGCAGTTGTTTATATATTTTTGAATTTCTAACTTGAAGTTGGGATAATAAAATTTGTCTCTTAGTTCGAACTAAGTTTCCTTAATTCCCCTGTGATTTTTATTAAGGTGTGACGTTTCAATTATTTCAAACAGTTTCACTTTACAAATTATGTCTTCAAGGAATTTCGTACACTTTAGAATCTTCATATTAGGTGAATTCGAAAAATATTGTACTATTGTTCTTCGAAATTGTATAAATATATTTTCGTCATCACAAAAAACTCCTAGAGTTCCCTTCACTGGAAGAAGTTCTTTCAAAATTTCTAAAACGTCCTCTTCATCATATTCTTGAAGTAAAATAGTTGACCTTCGTTTTTTCTTATATATGACTTTATTTTTATAACCATTTACTTTGTGTTTTTGTAAGATCAGTTTATATTTATAAATGTTCAACGGTGTTTCGGTTATAGAAATATGGTCATTTAAATTTTCGACTCCACTGTGAATAGTTGCTAAATCCGATCTTATTTCGTCATTTTCTATACAATTAGTATCTATTCGACTTAAAAAATCAGCAACATAATTTTCCTTCCCTTTTATATATTCAATAGAAAAATCAAATTCGTTTAATTTTATTTTCCACCGTTGTAGTTTAGAATTCGGTTCCTTTAAAGAATTTAGCCAGACTAATGGACGATGATTGGTCTGTACTTTAAATCTTCGACCGAACAAATATGACGATTTAAAGTCCTTGAGGCATAAGCAATTGGATGGTTACTTTGCGAGAGGACAGCTCCCAGAGCTGCGTTACTCGCATCCGTCGTTAGTGTAAACGTTTTCTCGAAATTTGGGTAAGCTAAAACTGGGCAAGTACATATGAGTTCTTTAAGCTTTTTAAAGGACTCAATGTACTGCACGTTTGCGATGTCAATTTTGTTACCCTTTTTGAGACATTGAGTCATTGGAAGGGCTACTTTCGAGTAGTTCTTAATAAACTTTCTATAAAAACCGGTAACACCTAAGAACGACTTTATTTTTCTTATTGTTGTTGGCAATTTTATGTCTTTTATGACTTGTATTTTGCTAGGATTGGGTTTAATGCCTCGCTCTGATATAATAGATATTCAGTTTCGCGTTTGAGAAAACTACATTTATCCACCTGCACCTTCAGATTATATTCCCGAAGCCTCTTAAATATCTTTGTCAAAGAATCAATATGTTCTTGTAATGATGTGGAAAAAATAAGGACATCGCCTAGATACACAACACAAATCTTATTTAAGTATTCCAGAAGAACTTCGTTCATCATCCTCTGAAAGGATGCAGGGGCATTTTTTAGCCCGAATGGCATTCGAGTAAACTCATAGTGTCCATTTGCAGTTGAAAAAGCAGTTTTGCATTGATCTTTTTGGCTAATGGGGATTTGGTGGAAACCCTTAGCAAGATCAATTGTTGAAAAATAATGCTCATTTCCTAACTTTGAAAATATATCTTCCATATTAGGAATCGGAAACCTATCATCAGTCGTAACGTCATTTAGTTTTCGGTAGTCCACTACAATACGCCATTTTTGTTGGCCGGAGTTGTCACTTTTTTTTGGGACGACCCATATTGGAGCATTGTATGGACTACTGGAATTGATAATGATTCCAGAACGCAGCATTTCCGAAATTTGTTTCTCTACTTCGTTTTTATACGCTTCTGGATAACGATACGCCCTGGAAAATATAGGTATATCATTCATAGTTGGTATTTTATGATTATACCTTATGACCGACGTAAGATTATCACATTCTTGATAGAAAACATCTTTAAACTTTAAAATAATTATCTTGATTGAGTCTATTCCTTCCTTATTTATGTTATCAAGCTTAAGTTTACATATCACATTGCTAAGGTCAGGCTTCTTAAAATGAATGTCTGTTGTATTTTTTATTAAATTGTTTATTCCTTTTTGTGATACGTCATTTAAATTGTTATCAAATATTATAGGCAAACTGCAATCTTTAGTAACAAGTTTGAAGGTGCTGAAGTCTAATTTTGCTTGTAATGGTCTTAACACATTACATCCTATAATTCCATCAAAATCACCCTTTAATTCTACTTCGAGCAATTCAATTTTTGCCAACGGTTTATTGAATTCTCTAAAAAGTGGAATTGTGATTTTTGATTTTACCGAAATGTTTTTCAAGTTCCGTTTTGAAGGAACTATGAAATAACGCTTTATTTATAAGAGATGTTCCTGCTCCAGAATCAATAAGAATTTTAATAGGGGTAGTTTTAGTTTGGACAACTATATAGGGAAGAGATCTGAAGTGGTTGACTGAAAATTTGAAACACTTGTGTCAATTGTTGGCTGGAAATTGAGCTCTCCTACAGGTTCAATATGATCAACACTCATATGGCTCTGCCTACTTCTGTAAGACCCTGAGTTGTTAGTTGCATAATTTCTTGATCTTGCATTTATAGATCTATTAGGGGTATAACCTTGATGGTTCGGATTTGATATATTATTATTTCTAAAGTTACCGGTATGATTAAATTCTTGAGAAGATATATTTTGGTTAAATTTGTGAGGGCTATTGGAATATTGGATATTGTCATGACCCGATCCTGCTGGGTTAAATTTAAAGTTATTAGAATTTATACTTTGAGAGTTATTATTGTTTGAACTATGGAATGCCTGAAAGTTAAAAGGTGTATAATTTTGGCTGGTCATACCTGGTTGAATAGTTTTTTTTTTGTTTTTTTTTTTTTTTGATTGTGTCTTCGTTAAGATGTAGAAAAGATGTTGATTTCTGCTGGAATAATATCTTCGATGCCTCTAGGTTGAATATATATGTAGTCTTCAGTTGTATGTATATTGTAATACTGTATTTTTTTTTTTGGTAATTTTATTGTCTTAGGTTTTCACACGATCAAATATCTTTGTTTTAGACTTACGTGTAAGTACCTTTTTTTTTTTTTGTTGAAAAACACAAAACAAAATTGTATCAGTTCACTTATCACTTTATTTTAAGTACTATGTCTTATGAGATGATCTTGTTTTTTTTTTATATGCGGCCTTCACCGACTGCGCCTGTTATATTTCCAATAAAACAAAAGAAATGCTTGTTTGGATTTATTTTCTATATATATATATTTTACATATTTTTTCTTAATTCTACACTTGACGACCTTTATACTTCCGTGATCAAAACTCAATTGACTCCAAGAATGTCTTATTGCTTGATGTCACTCAAAATAATCCGTTAGCGTCATTGCAAATCGCGTGATTTAGACAGCCAATCAATATTAATGAAAAAGCTTTGATTTTTGCAGAGAAATTGAAAAGTTGGCTTGGCTTCTGTAACGGAACATATTTACATTTATGCGTGGATGCTGGTATGCATTGAATTGTCAGGTGATGCTGTTGTCAATGCAAGCCAGAGACAATGAAATGGATATTGTTGGTTAACATGTGTAATGAAGCATGTTACTCTGTGCGCAAAAAGTCAAAACACTTTCTGGTTCCACATATATAAGGCTTTAAAACAAAAATAGTCTCAACCTTAAAAAACACTGAACAATTACACTTTTGGTCTAATAAACACATAAAACACATAATTTATCACTAATTTTTTACTCTCAAGCACCTCTAATTTTTACGAAAACACTTTTTATCCCAAGACAACTTACCTTAATATTCAACAATATTATATTTATTAAAAAAAAATTAAACTTTTATTTAAAGCCACGCGAACCACTTGAAAAAAAAAACTTTACCGCTGACCTTCTTATGAATAATTGTACACAACTTGATCTTTGATGTAATTTTTTGTTGTTGCACATGCTTTTAACATAATTTTTTTTTTGCAGTCATTCAGTGGAAGGTTTAAGCTTTCAGAGAAACCGTTTCTTGTTTACATTTGTGCATGTCGATTTTTGAATTAAACCCCGCTAAATGTGCGAATTGTCATACTGTGCATCGCTAGGTTTACGCGACTCAGTGTCCACCCCATCTGCACATTTTCAGATAAAAATTTGGTGACAATAATTTTCATCATAACCACAAAGCTAATTACCAGCACGTTATTCACCTGCTGCAGAAGCTCAAGTCGGAACCTCTTCCAAGAGCGGAAATTCGAATAAATAAATTATACTCCTAAGTGTGTTACTCCCATCGATTCACAGCCTACCTTCAAAGTTAAGCAAAGCAAGGCAATAAACGCCATGTGTAGCTAATAACAATAAGATCAAATCAGGACTTCCGCTCTCCACCATTACAGCGACAGCTGCCGTATATTCTAACCAAATGTCAAAACGTCAGTTAGCACCGACGATATTTCTCACTTAAAATAGGACAAGCGTAAAATATTCAAATCCGATATGGAATCACAACAAAAATGGAAAGACTGCTACAAAGGGCGGAAGTCATGACTCCTAATATTCCATTCCAACATCCTTCCAGTCATCATCCATTGCACGTCTGATGTCATCATCATTTTGCTGTTTATTCTTTTTTTGTTTTTTTTTTTTATTTTCGGCTCAACGATAAGAAAAAGAAACGCGCGCCAGAGGAACAAGCAAATCAGTGAAAGCAAAACATCGCTTCGTGTTTTACTTTTATTGCGTCACCACGACTCCATTTTGTCAGTTTTCTTTGAAATTGCATTTTACAGGAAATAGAAGAAGAAAAATTCAAAAAAAAAAAATAAAAAGAGGAAACATATAAACAACAATGCGACTTAGATGAGGCAAAGGCAGACAACAAAAAAGAAAATAGTCCTTTACAAGAGCAGGAAAATCCGGGAGCTTATTTCCCGTCAATAAGTCAAGCATGCAAAATTAAGCAGAACTTGGCGCTTCTACTGTTCAACTGGCTGGCAGGCAGTCAGTCGTCAGTTCTAGTCCTTCCATAAGTCAGGCATCCAATTTTCCACATGGCCTGTTTAACTTAGAAGCACCGAATCAGCCAACAGCCACCAGCTACCAACCACCAACAACAATAGCAGTCAGGAGAGAGAGAAAGAAAAAAAAAAAAAAAAAAAACAAAGTTCCTTGTACCAGGCATTCGTCAATGCCAGTCACAGTGCCGGTGTTGGCATTGGCTCCTCTAACTTGGTGGATTTTTCCTCCGGTTTCCAGATTCCTAGGATATGGTGGACCTAGGAACGATACTTTTGGTTCGAGCACATCTAACATGCTGCCGGCATTTGGCCCAGAATTGCGGGGCGTGGAATTATGGGTTGATTTGATAAATAGTGTTGATTGCGATGGAATGCCACCAAAGTCCATTCGTACAAGGATAAATATGTAGGTTCCCAACATGAGAAGGAGTTGGCCATCGGCAATGTATCGAAATTAGTGATTTACAAGTTGAATGGCGTTAGCGTCCTTTCATAAGGCACCACAAGGCACTCGTATAGTGGATTCTTGTTACTTTGATGGCGATTTTCGATCCACCTCCTGACGGATTTTGAATCTTGAGCTGGTTTTGAGGGATTTACGGGATTATTAGGGATTACTCGGGCATAGTATTTGGTGGGTTTCTATAGAGCAAGACCGTAGACCCGGATACCATCTAATCTCCTGGGGGTAGGATACCTAAGTTACCGTGGCTTTATATGTATCATATAGAGTACCCTAGCCGTCCTGATAGGATGTTATATTCGTATTCGTATTCGTATTCGTTTTCGTATTAATTTTTTCGGTTTGTGTTTTGCTTTTAATGAAATTAAATATTGAGTCGGCGGAAATATGTTTTACAAAAGCGAAGCCATACGAATACACATTTGGATGCGAGATGATTAATTGATTTTTTGTGTCTGCCCCTTTTTGCAATATTAAGACCTTTTAGGATGATTGAGAGCGATTTAACTGGGCCTGGCGGTTGGTTGTACACAAATACGGATAGGAGTACTCCACGTGGGTATTTTTTTTTTTTTTATTCTGATTCTGGGATATTACATTTCTGCTTTTAGTTCATTTTGTTTTTGATGACTCGACGGAATGGCACGAGCGTGTATTTTAATTTTCCTGCGAACTGGTTGTGGATATTTTTTTTAGTGATGGAGTTGTTTGATGTTGATGTAAAGATTACAACTTATTGAATATTTTGTATGATTCTTTTTTTTTTTTTTAAATAGATGCTGGTGCATATTAATATGTGCCAAGTCTATTTGAGCATTTTTTTGCCAATAGTCAGAGCTTTGACGGTTTAGCCAACCAAGTACCTGGACTGTTGTTTGTTGACATATTTTGATCCAATGTGAAGGTTTAGTCTCTTGTGATCCTTTTTTGCTGTTGTGTTAATATTTTCCACGTAAAAGGTAATTTTAATTTTGCACGTGTGTTGCTGAATGGCGGATCTGTCTTCGCGCATGTCTGCAAGTAATGCAATAAAGTGAATCCATGACTCTATAAAAGATGTCCACTAAGTATTCTCTCTGAGACGAATCCCAGTTGAACTAGGAATTAAAGCCAGTTGTGGTACCTTATGATCGTTTCATTCATAATCATCAAATATTGGTTGACAAAGCCGAGGCTGATAAGCCCGACACATATGAACTGCTTTGGGAGCAAGTTGAAGCGACGTATAACCAAAGTGGAAAGGGAGATTAATCTGTGCTCAATTTTGATATTCGATTGGATCCAGTAGCAATATCTAGTTTTGATGGCTCGTTGAATAATTGGTGGACAATTTGTTGCACACTACAGACTACGTGGGAGTCTAGAAGTTAAGTAAATTTCGTCAGGCAGTTGACGCTACAAATGTAGCTCTTACAGGTAGCATGTACTGAGGTGGCTACGATGAGATATGGGAGCGATTTGATAATGCGAAAGTGGTAGGCGAAGTTTTTATAAATATCAAACCTGCAACGAATGAGAATGCAAATGCCTTGATTTCAATCGTCGACCCAGTACTTGAATCACATCGAGCTCGACGAGTTATAAAGCTACCTGTTGATAAGTGAGATGCTTTAGCAACTCTTATTATAGTGACAAAATTTGCTTCATGAACTCAACTCGAATGTTGTATAAATTGTTAGTTAAATGAGATTCCTCGTCTATCTGACATGAATTTTTTGAAAAACCTGCACATAGTTTAACCACCAGACTTATAAATTCATCAAGTCGCTTAGACTCTTCAGGGCAACATCTGGGCAGCAGTTTGAACTCTTTACGAATTCCGGCTTATGATACAAGGTGGGCCTTAAAATATGATCCCATCGAAAAGAGGCATAGATGATATAAATTGCATCGAATGTCAATTCGCTCAATGAATGCTCAAACACATACCAAGGTTGCAATTATTTTTTCGATGCGTTTTGCCTAGTGCAGTGGCTTTCGTAGGCGGAAAACTTGTCTTTTTTTTCTGTTGGAACAGAGCACTCGGACAAAAAACTAGTCCATTGTACTACTTTTAATGGAATCTTTCAGTCTTTCAAAGAAAGATGTGGAAGCTCTTCGGTGATAAGATGCCTACAGTGCCAGCACACACCACATCAACGCCGAGTACCTGAAAGTCTTATCGCTTTCACAGCAAGCTTAGCGGGATGTTGTATCACTTATGCCCAGCACAGGTAAGTGCTTAACAAAAGTGTGTCCAGTCACGAAGCCAGTAAGCAACCCGCAGGCTTTCCGGCTGAGGGGCAGTAGAAAGGCCGGGAAGCATTCGTTTGGTCTGCCTGCATCCTGAGGAGCTATTCCACCAGCAGTAGTGCTTATATGAGACCCAACGGTTAATAGAAGCCTTAATTGAGGACACAGGCAGATCCAACGTAGGTTCGAGTCCTGGAAAACTCTCTCTGAACCTGGTCTGGGAAGTTCATCGGCGATTTCATTTTCGGCGACCCCATTGTGAACTGGGTCCCTGCTGGGACTGCGTTCAGTGATCTCTTGCATTCTTGAACTAGCTTGGAAGCCGTAAGAGGGTTTAGCCAGGCTTTGGCTGAACAACCGATGAAAATTTTCGCCCCCTCCACCGGTTCTCCACAATATAGTTCGCTGCCATCAGGATTGCGTAAATCTCCGCTAGGAAGACAGACGCCAGCTATCCTAACGTAAAATGAAATCTAGCGTTGTCGTCCCCCAGAAAGACACCAGCGTCACTTCCTATACTGGTTTTGGAGCTGTCGTGAAGATCCAACTATATTCTTTTCCTGGGTCAGATTCTGGCCGAAACCAGTCCGCGAAAGTCGATTTCGTATTTTTTTCCGCAACAGGAATTCTGGTGTCATTGTATCGGACGGCATGTCCATAAGACCAGAGTCGTAAGACAGCCTACGCGCTAGGTCATCAAAACTTCAGTGCGTGTTGTACCAAAGACCACTTCTTTTTAAACGGAAGATGGCTTTGAGGGTGCAGCCCATGATATGAATATCCAGGGAAGGGAGATTCAGCAATGCATCTAGATCGGGGCCAGGAATGCTGGGGAAAGCCAGCAGATATATTTCTAAGTAAGTTACAATATTATGTTTCGATCTGCTGCCAAAAGAAAATTAGAGCTGATAACAAATTAAAACCTCTGAAACAATGGATGTCCTTTCCATTATTAAAGAAAATCAAAAAAAAAAAAAATAAGCTTTGCTCACTCGTTCAAAAACACCCTAACAATGCCAGATTAAAAACCTTTTATGATAAAATTTATCATGAGCTAAAGATAGAAATACCATACTGTAGAAATACTTACTATAGCAAAAAGCTAGCTGAAAGTATAGGTAACTCCAAAAAAGAATGGCAAATTGTTAACGATATTTTAAACAAAAACACACCTTGCAGTGATATTGTACTTAACAGTAACAACTCTACGATTTCTGATCATTTGGAAGTAGCTAACTTATTTAACGACTCCTTCTCCAAAGTAGGCTCATTTCTTAATGTATCAAATACTGATAATCCAACTTTGTATAATAGTGATAGCATACTGGAAGCCACTTTTCAACTTTAGCTTCTACTTTAACGAATTTACTCCACTTGAAATTCATAAAATAATATCTTCACTTAAAACATCGAATTCAACAGGATTGGATAATATATCAAGCTTTTTGTTAAAAAAAATTTCTTTTCAGATCTCGGATGTTCTGTGCTATATCTTTAATTCGTGTGTGCATAATGGTGTTTTCCTCGATTCCCTAAAAACTGCACTCGTAATACCCCTTCACAAAAAAGGCAGTACTATGTCATTAAACAATTATCGCCCCATTTCGCTGTTATCGGTTTTCTCCAAAGTTTTTGAAAGAGGAATGAAAACAAGAATGATTTCTTTCTTAGACAGGTCTCAGTTCTTTAGCGAATTCCAATTTGGCTTCAGAAGAGGTAGGTCTACCGAAAATGCGTCATTAAAACTGATTGGGAAAATATATAACAGCTTGAATACTTCTCAAATTCCATCTTGCCTATTCATTGACATAACCAAGGCTTTTGATACAGTAAACCATACCATTCTTTTAAATAAACTTTTTAATGCTGGATTCGGAGGTTTTATTTATGATTGGTTTACTTCCTACCTTAAAAACCGGAATCCATTAGTAAAAATTAATAATGCTTTTAGTTCTATAAGATACATGAATATTGGAGTCCCGCAAGGCTCAGTTTTGGGTCCTTTATTGTTCCTTATGTATGTTAACACGCTATTCATCCAACCCTTTAAAGGCAGTATCACAGCATTTGGTGATGATACTGCACTTTCATATTCAAGCGATAACTACGTAAATTTGTATCTGGACGTTAATAACGACTTGGATTTACTACGACGATGGTTCTATAAGCATAAACTGGTAATCAGCAGTAAAACAAAGTTTATGATATTTAATCTTAAAGGTTTAATAATTGAAGATCTGCCCCTCCTTTATCACTCTCCGAGTTGCCTACGTTTTTGTTTAGTTGAATCAACTGCTCGAGGTCATGTTACCTTCAATGCAAGTGTGAACTGTAGTGAAGATTGTTTTCGTATTGAAAGTGTTGATAGTTTCCAGTATTTAGGTATCATTGTGGATAACAAGCTTAATTGGAACGATCACGCGCTATACCTAAAACAGTATTTTAATAGGGTAGTTAGGCAAATGTATCATCTGAGGCTCTATTGCAATATTCAAGTTCTAGAAATGGTATATAATGGCTTATTCAAATCTAAGCTGCAGTATGGTATTGCTTGCTGGGGTGGTGCGTATTTTAATAAAATAGAACCTTTATTAATTAAACAAAAGCATGCCTTAAGAATTATGTCTAAGGTAAATCGGAGAACGCCTAGTTTTGCACTATTCAAAAGACTAGAAATTCTTCCATTAAGACATTTATATTGTTATAAAGTGCTAAAGATATTTTTCGAAAATTCAGGTTTCTATGATGTTAGATTTCAGGAAAATTATAATTTACGTGTTAACACGAGGAACTTCGTAACTATTCCACCTATTTATAAAGCACACTTTTGTCGATTCTACTATGTTACAGCTCCCAGATTATTTAATTCTTTGCCAGAAAACCTTAGGTGTGAGAGGACAAAAACTGTATTTTTAAAAAATGTTAAAAAATGGCTTTTCACTTTCAACCATTATGAAATAGATTCAATTCTCATTCTAATGTTATAAATTGACTGTAATTTACTTCTTATTATTCTTCTGATGGAGATCAACCGTAACATGGCCTAAGTCACTCTACCGAACATGTCATAGAAAGAGTCGTAGTAGTTGTTGTTCCTAAAAATACTGTTGAGATTCGTCTAAGTAATGTAGTGCTAAGGCAAGCGTAAAGAAATTGTAAGCAATAGGTTAGGTTAGTGCATTCACCGTGAAGCGCAAATAAGCGACCCCGAAGTAGGTCAAACAGGCTTATTGCATACCAAGCTATAACTAAACGTTGAACTGATTTAGGTTCACCAGCTTATTGTCTAATTGCTGTATAAGCAATCAATTGCTACAATATTTACATAAGGCTTGGATTTGTTTGTAATAAATCAATTGAAATTATATGTAGTACTTCCCCTAATTTAATAGGAGTCATCTGAATTAATTGATCCACCAGCTCTTGTGTCAGCGCCTAAATCGGCGGCAACTCTATTTAGTATGTTGATAGGGGCCTTCAGAATCCTCGGTAGAAAAGGCTACGGGTGGATTGTCACTATTGAGACCACCACCTGGATTATTGTCCGTTAGGTTCACCTCCATAATTTTAACCATTTTACGTCTAGTTTGGACGTCTTTGGCGCTTAGTTCGACATCTGACTTGTCAGAATTCTCTTCATCGCTATCGGAAATGTCGAGTTGAATGTACATTTATTATTTATAATCGGTTTGTACAAACCAAACGTTTATAATATGCATAAAAACGGTATCAATGAGGTCTAGTAGATAAAGAAGACCTTGGGCATTTTGAATTTCCGTGGCCAGTTCTTTTTTTTGCTTAAATTAATAGACTTGAAGGACTCATCTCCGTCCAAGCTGTTTTTATAGAACAAGATGTAAAATTGATCCCGTTTGTACTGAAGGTGCTGCGAAATTAAGGAAATTAAACGATTTCATTTCAATTATTTTGAACGGATTTTGTCTCTTATGGAAGCTATTGTGCTTTGCCAGTGTCTAGGATGGTAAATTTTAGCCGATGTTGTTTTTTTTTTCATCATCACATTCCATGTGGCTCAATGAAAAAGGAACTTCTTTGTGAATATGTTCAAAAACACTGTACGTTATGCCATTGCCGCCTCTCTTCGCAACTCCTTCAGGTTGATCTGTAGTCAAATTACGCACAGTGAGATTATAAGTTCATAAATGGCGTTTGTAAAATGCAGTGTTCGACTTTAAATAAGGGGTAGGCAGGTATTGTTCGAAGATCAATATACCAAATATACTAGCAGATCGAAGGCATACGCTAGTATATTTGGGCTCATCTTAGCTGACCCTGTATCCTTTTTCTTTTACATTGATATTTCATCTGCGTTTTCGGTAACTGTTTTATGATATAGTCTGTCGCCAGTACTACATGTGTCTAGCTGCCGGGATTTGATTTTCATGTCAAAATCGTGAAATAGTCGTAGGTATTCTGACAAGCTTACTGGTTCTAAAGTTTCCGAGCAATGCAACTCATACGTTTTACAAAGGTTGCAAGTATTTTTTCGATGGGTCTTGCCAAGTGTAGTGGCTATCGTATGCCGGAAACTTTTTAATATGAATTCTGATCCAGTTTTGAAGTAGACAGTGCATTTAGAGGTTTGGAAGGTATTCCTCTATCAACTAAAGTGAGTTTCATTTCTTATAAAAGCTACGTTTCTTAGAAAACTGTTGGTTTTTCCAAATCAACATTTAAAACAGTTTAAGCATACTAGGATTCGTTCACCAGAAAACAATTTCAAATTGCAAGAAAATAAGATATTTTTGAATTTTTTTTTATTTTCATTCAAAATGGTTGCCTTTAGCATTAACACAGGCCTTTAGTCGGTGTTGGCGTCTTGTGCCAGTAAATAAAAGCGGGGTTTTCTAAATATCGCGATATAAAAATCACTACCGTTGGCGTCTTGTGCCACTAGCCTAAACGTTGAAAAAAAAAAAACGGATTTAGTAAAGAAAATAAAAGACTTGCTTAGTATCGTCGGAATTTGTGTTTACTGTGTTTGTTTGTGATTATGACAAGGGAATTCAGGGTGGGCTGAAAAGTAAACACTTTTCTGCGTACGTCCATAGTCTGTAAGTACAGATCAGCTATTTTGCCACTTACTGAAACACAGGTAGATCCCCGCCTACACCTCTCAGATCACTCTGATCTGAAGCTACCTGGCTACGAACTAGTGCCACTGTACTTCCCTCATCGCGGTCTCACCATTTATGCACGTGCGTGGTGATGTAGCTTACCAAATTCCATCACAATGTAGTTCCTGTTCCAATTCGGAATTCAATTTCAAGTGGTTAAAACTCCATCTCCTTGAGCAAATTATGCACTACTGCTTTATTTACAGAAGCCCCAAACTGGACAGCAATCGGACTTTTAACGAGTTTGATACGCTGTCTGACTCCATTCAAAAAATTGTACCCCTATATCCTCATAGTGAAATCGTTATTACGGCCGATTTCAATATACACAATTCTGGTTTGCTTCGACATTCTGGACAGACAACACCTGAAGGACGGTGTGTTGAGATCTTCGCTGCGGAAAATAATTTAACCCAGCTGGTAAATGAGCCCACACGAATACCAGACGTTGACAGTCATACCGCCAACACCCTGGACTCATCCTGATAAGTACACCGTTGATGTGCTCTCCCCTCGAGCCTCGTCGGACCATTGTGTCACACCAGCTAATTTCTCGTACACCCACCACACAGTTAGATTTCTAAAAGAACCGTATGGCAATACGAGAAAGCCAATTGGAGCAGACTTAACAACTTCTTAAGGAATTTTAACTGGTCGTCATGATTCCTCGATAACGACGTGGATGCCGCTGCTGACATGATCACAAAAACTATTCTTTTTGGAATGAGAAACTTTATCCCTCATCGGATGAAGAGAAAAGGCATTGTACGACTCGAGTTGTAAAGAGGTTGTCAGGGTTAGAGAAATGTTTTTTCGGTCCTTCAAGTGCAGCCCAATAGAGGAAAACCGAAAAAAGTTCAAACGAGCCAGAAATGACTGCAATGCTTTTCTTAAACGTGTAAAATTCCAATACGACCAAAAACTGAGTCAAAAAATACTGCAATGTCCCAAAGGCAGTAAACATTTTTGGTCGTTCGTCAAAAACATTAGAAATTCTGACTCTTCCTCCATCCCAACGCCCATCTCCAATGACATTCCAGCTGTTAGCTCTTTGGAAAAGTCCAACCTGCTTGCTGCACACTTTGCGGCTAGATCAATCCTCCCAGATTGTGCTTTGTCCCCGCCTACACTTAAGTGCATCGAAACTTCAATGGGACGAATCCACTTTCGCACTCGTGTAGTAGCAAGAGTAGGCACTTAAAGATCTTAACATTCACAAATCTGCTGGTTCAGATGGTATAACTTCCCTTCTTCTGAAGAGGTGTTCTTCCTCGCAGGCAAAACCACTGCGTAAGCTTTTTCATCAATCCTACTCTTTACGACTCTTTCCGAGCAGATGGAAAACAGCATTTTCCAAAAAAGGCGAATCTTCTTCTCTCTCCTCCTACACACCCATTGCACTTACGTCCCTTTTCTCCAAGGTCAGGGAAACCCTGATAAACCGTCAGTTCATGAAATATCTCGAAACACGAAAACTGCTCAATGACCGGCAGTACCTTTTTCGTTGCAACAGGTATATTGGTGATTTGATGGCACGTCTCACCAAAAAGTGGAACCAAAGCGTACATCAATCTGGCGAAAGCAAGATAGTTGCACTTGATATTTCTTACTATTTAACAGAGTTTGTTATCGGGCTCTTTTGTCGAAAATGCGTGTTTTTGGGATCGACGACCCTCTTCTTCAATTACCTTTCGGAACGTTCAATTCAAGTTGTCTTGGACGGTTTCAAGTCTGATATTCACAAGATAAATGCTGGTGTGCTCCAGAGTTGCATTTTGGCTCCGTCACTCTTTTTAATTTTCATTAATCATATATTGTCTGCCACTTCTAATCCAATATATTCCTTTGCTGATGACAGTACTCTCTGCTTTTCATATTCGTTCCCGGACTCACGTCCCTGCTCTTCGGCTGTAGAATGGGAATGGCAGCGTATGATAATCTCACACAATTCCGATATTAACAACATAACCAATTGGGGAACTATCAACAGAGTGGAAATTAATGCTTCCAAAAGTCAATGCTATCTGCTGTTATTAAAGCGAAATTTAAGCACCCAGCTGTTATACATGAATGGCACTTGCATCGTCGAAACCGAAAAACTTTCCATTCTCGGTATGTATGTCAGTGATAACCTACATTGGAATGACCACATATTCGATATCTTCAAAAATGTTGTGAAATGTCTAGGTTTCCTCAAGCGATGTAAGAAGTATTTTACCCCTCTGAACTGGCCTCAATACATACGGCATTCATCCGCCCAAAATTGAAGTACAACGCCAACATCTGGTCAGGTGCTCCTAAAACCTCATTGCACTTGGATCCAAAACCGTGCGATAAAACTCATTGGTGACACCCTCGATCACCGACGTAATGTCTCTCTCGCCCATTCAAACTGCCAACCGTAACACCCATCTCGCTATGAATGCTCATCTGTATACCTTTAAGCCCATTTTCGGTATTACTCTAAAATTCATTCCTAAGCCGTACAACTTGCTGATAGAATGCCCTGCCGATCTCTGTACTTCCTGGTCATTATAACTTGCAAACATTTAAAAACAATGTACCTCGGTACCTGTCCTTCCTTCCTCCCTAAATTTCCTTCGCTCGCGCTGTGTACAAACATTTTAAGGCCACACAAACCCCTTAAGCGTACGCTCATTATAAAAAAAAAAATTAATAACTTTCATTCAAAATGGCGGAACGGACCCTTTCCATTGCAAACTTTTGCCCTGCTTTTACAAGAGATGCCTGCACCCAATGGTGGTGTTTTGTTAGAGTATGCCATACTCTTCAGAGTTGACCACAATTCATAATTCAGGGGGTTCGAATCTGGGCTAGATGAAGACCAATCTTCCGCCTTAATAAAGCTCTGACCTTGTGATCAGTGGCAAAGTCCTTCTGCCATATTTTGGAAAAGAGAATGGTTTCTAAAATGGTATCCTGGTACACTTTAGTGAATGTTTATATGTCTTTTTCGCAAAAATTCAGCTCAGTAACCCCATCATAAAAGACACCCAATCAAGCGATTACGTACGCCGAATGGAGACCTCTCTGAGCTCTGGGAATCATTTATGATGCTTCTTTCGAGTTATGCGCATAAACTTTATCATTTTGTTTGTTGAATTTCTCTTCAACAGCAAAAATTTTTTCGTCGATATATAAAATTTGTCGATGCTTTTTCTTAGCGTACCGTGATAGCAGTTTTTCGACACTCTATTTTTTTTTAACGCCACTGTAAGCAGATGCCCTGTAAATTTGCGGTACGATCCAAGTCCAAGGTCTTCTTTAATGATTTTTGAGATCATTGTGGAAGGAATTCCCATCTCACGGGAAAACACTCACCGCTTTGGCAGCATGTTTTGTTCGAACTAAACGCGGACGGATCTTTGACGGTCATTAATTCCCCCGGTTTATGTGAATCTTTTAATAGGCAGCAAGGTTTTTAAAATTCACTTCGCATCCATTTGTGCAACGCAATTACTGCAGCTCTATTCTCTTTATCTCCCCACTCCATGCTGACACTTTAAAAGCTTAGCTTAAACTGAATTATTTTTGCAAGTAAAGGAGCTACTTCATAAATTATTGCAAAAAAACAACCGTACTTGGAGAGAATAATGCAGGATATTTCAGTATGTATGGCTAGACGAAGTAGTAATCAGAAGTATGCTTCTTGTTTACAGCCTTTTCTTTTATATAAACCAAAGAACTAATATAAAGGAGACTTACGAGTAAATCCCCGTAATTACTAAATGAAAATTGTTTATTTTAAATTGATATCTTGCCACTACAGTTCTTTCGGCATGAGTCAATGGCATCAGGTTTCTTGCTTTAATATGGTTTTCCCTTCTTGTATGGTAAGCCCTTTGTTGTTTCCTTGTTGTTGGCAATATTTTTTCGTCACAGATAAATTTGAAGGACCTGCTATACTTTTATTTTCATGAGAATCAGGATCTTCATTACCTTCAATGTTAGATATGTAAATACTCCGAGGTAACAGTTTCCAATGCCTCATATTCATTTTCATTCATTCATTTCATTTATTCATTATTCTTTGTTTTACAAATTTTGTATTACTTAAAACTAACATAACAGTATAGAGACTAAGAATAAGTAGTGACATTTGTATTTATATAATATAAAATAGTGATAATGACACTTTACAAATCAAAAATACTTTGAGTCGTGGGGTGACTGGATAATTCATAATAATTTGTACAAGAATTGAAATTCAAAAATTTTTTGGAGCAAAATTTTACAACAATTTAGAATTTAAAAATAAAGAAAAAGGTTAAAAAAGGTAAAGCTTAATATACATTAATGATGAAACAAGCAAGCAAACACAGAGATATGCAAGTTTAGACAACATAGTTCAGCAAAACTTTGATTTCTTTATGATCAAAATCAAGAAGCCACATTCTTACACGATTTAGGAACTGAGACAAGGAACTTATTCGCCGGATATCAATAGGAAGCGCATTGAACAACTTACATGATACAATGGAATAAAAGTTTTTGAATTTAGTAGTACGGAAACGAGGTGTAACGACAACATTAATTGAATTGCAGCGCAAAATGCGAGTGTTATTAATAGGACTCTGTAAATAACCAGCTCTCATGAAAAAAATTTTCAAAACCTTGTAATAATACAAGTGTTTAAGAGGTAGAACTTTTAATGATCTGAACAAGACTATGGAATGAGCTAATCGATTGACCCCACATACTTTTCTTATAGCGCATTTTTGCAAAACGATTAAAGGTTCAAGATTTGTCTGGTATGCTCCACCCCAGCAACTTATTCCGTATTCAAGCTTAGGTTGCAGAATTCCATAATATACTGTTGTTAAAGTTTTTTTGTCGCAAAATTTTGTAAGACGATAAAAACTACGTACTGCGGATCGCAAATATTGCTTAAGTATTGCAATATGTCTGGACCACCTCATATTCTTGTCAATAGTAATGCCAAGATATTTAAAATCATTAACATCTTCAATTTTGAAATAGCATGTACTACAATATGCCTGATTAATCAGCATTGTACCTACAGCATCCTCAGAAGTAGAATTAGAACACACACAATATGACAAATTAGATCTTTCACAGTTATTTGCATGAAATAAAATTTCAAAGCTTGGAAATTCTTGACTGTTGAGACTAAAGTGCATTAATTTAGTTTTATTACTCACTATTAATTTGTGCTCCAAAAATCAGAGTCCCAGGAGGTGCACATCGTGATTAATATCCGCACTTAAGTTAAGAGGATTATCAGATCTGTATGCAATGCCAAGATCATCTGCAAAGGCTGTGACTAATCCTCTAAACGGTTGGCTAAACAAGGAGTTGATGTAGACAAGGAACAAAATGGGACCAAGGACTGAACCCTGGGGCACACCTAAGTTCATGGTTTTCTCATTGCTGGAAAAGTTAGCAACTATGACTTTTTGAATTCTATTCCTTAAGTAGGACTCAAACCAGTTGTACATAAAACCACGAAATCCTAAATTGTATAATTTATTTAGAAGAACTCTGTGGTTTACCATGTCAAAGGCTTTGGTTATGTCTACAAAAAGCCCGGCGCAAAATTTTTTGTCATCCAGAGCTTTGTAAATAAAGGACGAAAATTCCAAAAGAGCATCTTCTGTAGAAAGACCTTCCCTGAAACCAAACTGAGAAGGATTAAGAAAACTAACTTTTGCGAGGTAACTCAAAATTCTGGTTTTTATTGCTTTTTCAAAAACCTTAGATACAGGCAGTAAGGAAATTGGTCTGTAATTGTTTTTGTCAGTTTTACAACCTTTTTTGTAGAGGGGGATCACATTAGCACATTTTAATTTATCAGGGAAACAACCAGTCGAAATACTTAAATTGAAAATATAAGCTAACACGTTAACGACATTAAGTGCTATTTTCTTGAGGGTATGATTGGATATGCCATCATTACCACAAGAGCTTGAGCTATTAAGTGAAGAAATAATTCTATATAGTTCAGAACCTGTAATTTCATCATAATAGAAACTGTTATTTATAACAATATCGTTTACTAAATGAAACTTAACGCAAACTCTACAATACATAGGAGACTCAGAAGAGGACATCCGACCAACCGAAGAAAAAAAATCATTAAAAATGTTTGACACTGTTGTGGGATCATCAATAGTAACACCATCATTACACAAACTTAAAGATTTAGTCTTAGCGGGAGAGCTTCCATCAATTCATATCATTAATACAACCCTTTAGTCAGTACTATTTATACTGATTTGATAATCCGGATCTCTCATTGAGTCATCTGAATCATCCCATGCTGAACAACATATTCATAACAAAATGACCATCAATGTTGCCAGCAAGATCTAAAGGAAATCAAATATTAAGAAGCTTTTAACTAGCAATTGGTTTAACATAGATCCTGTAAAACCAACGGACTGCCAACCAATATTATTGAGGCTGTTCTTTTAATTTTCGGATGCCGCTGAATCACGGTTTCCAGAATTTTGAATCATTAACAAACAATTAAACACAACTCCTTTAAATTGTTTTGTTTTTTAATTTTCTCTGTTGCTAATCCAGAAATAATAGAATATTATCATTGTTATGTACGATTACCTTTAATATTTTCAGGAGACAAAACTGTCTGGGGCTTTTGGAAAACACTTTAAGCTAACACCAACATTCTGCTTCCGTGAGACATCACCTTTTGTATTACCCTTATTTTTTTATTTAACGCATGTAAATACACTTAGGTTAGCACACATATTTTGTCCTTACAACATGAGCGTTGAGTTTCATTGTCCCCTTGATACACAATTTTGTTTCACTTTTGAAACACTTTCATTTTCAATCGTTGAAAACTGATCAATACTCTGCCGAAAACAGAAGTTGTAACTGAATTGCATGTACAATTAGTGTAAAAGAAACAAGAGCAAAAGGAACATACGTAACATACTGCATTTAATTTTGGTTTAAGAACAACCGCACAAGCATACTTATTTCCAGTCATTTGAGTAACGTCTTTTGAAACAACTACACAAGTCAACTTGTGTTCAGCTATTCCGCAATAAACATAAACAAGATTGGAAAAATAACATAAGTTCGGTTATTTTTGTGACAGTCAAAATTTCATTTTGGAAAAACTGAACAAATTCACTTCTGTTTCCGAAAAAAAAAAATTATATCGGGTAAATTCAGAAACGCAGCACTGCCAGGGAGGCATCCATGATGCAAGAGTAGATGGCAGTGGCACGCTCGTGGTTGCTCGGCTCTAACTCGTCGGAATGGGTTGGTTCTTGCCACTACTCCGTGCATCTCAACTCACTTACCCTTTTTGTTTCGTGCCTAAAACTATCAAAAAAGAAGGGAAGCCAAATATAGGTATAGAGAAAGCTACTTTACTTTACTTTAACTAACCGAACGGACTTAAAAGAGAAAAGTAAAGAAAAATGATAAAAAAAAGAAGGAAAGAAAATATCAAAATCACATTTGAACGCCATCACCACAGTGCAAGACCGGGACGAATGGGATTAAAACCATCCATTAAACCGAAAACATAAATAACGAATTAAAACTAAACCTAAAACTAACTTAAATCTATGTATCCTACACCGAATAAAATGTCCCTAGATCACACTGCGATTTCAGCTCGCTACGACCTGAAACAAGCCGGATGTTATTGGCTGGTGATGGCTAACATACCCTTATTGCACCTAAATGCAACCAATTGACACCTAAGCTGAAGTTCTTCCGTGTCGCCACCTGCAACAAAAAATAATCAGCGGAAGTCGGTCATGTCATTTCCCGTCATGTCGTTCCAGTTTGTACGTCACGTCCTGTTTCAGTCGGCCCCATCGAAGAACTCGAGTTATTAATTATTAATTATTAATTTTTTATCATTATAAAAAAACCGATTTTACATGACCATAAGATTCATAATAAATTTATTAAAAAAAAAAATAAAAACTTTACAAATAAAACTTACTAACTAATTTTTAGCTTTGAAGTTCATTTTGCCGAAACTATTATACACTCAGGCCGTACAACGAATCAATTTTTTTGATACAAACCCATACAAATTCAATCGGATACGCTCCATTTTTTTATAAATTAACATAGTTTTTAGTTTCAAATACATTTTTTTCCTTTTATTTCATTTAAAAATTCATAACAACTAATATTAAACAGAAATTCAATTCACAAACAACCAAAAGCACATATACATAAAATAAAAATAAAAAAATGCATAATATGAAATTCGATTAATAAACGAAAAAAAAATTATGTGAACATAAAAAACAGAAATTAAAAAACAAAAAAAAAAAAAAATCATATGCACATATTTTTACATAATAAAATAAAGTTAAAAACGGATCTAATCTGAAGAGGAATATGAAGACTCGGTATGCTGTAATGTGCTGTCACCGATACTTTCCGCTGTTGTGGATTGACCTGGTTTAAAAAAAATGTCCAACGTTATTTGTCTTGCCTTGCTTTTTGCTACTTTTTCCTTGTTCGAAATGAGAAAGCGCGTTAGACAAGTTCTGTAAGCTCGGTTTTGATGCAGCAGCACTAACTGGCTCCTCATCGAGGGTTGGTTCGGTGTCTGATTGGATCAGTTCCTCATACGAAAGGGGTTCTCTATCTGCATCTAATAAGTCAATCACATAACGTTCTTCCAAATCCTCAAAACCAAGATCATTTGCTAAGGTCAATATGGTTTGTCGAATATCTGAAAGAGCATCAACTTCAGGTTCATTAGTTTTTATGCATTCTGGCCATATATTTTTCCAAACATGGTTCAAAGTTATTGATTTCAATTCCTTCCACGATTCACTAATGTTGTCTACAGCATGATGTTGTATTTCTTCCAAAATTAGTCGAAGATTCATCGCTTTCATTTATAAGTTGTCGAAAAGTTCTGTGTAAATAATATGCTTTAAAAGTTGCTATTGCACCCTGATCCATTGGCTGGATCAGAGCTGTTGTATTTTTCGGAAGATACTGAATCTCCACGTCTTCAGATAATTCGGATAAATTAGCTGGATGTCCTGGAGCATTATGAAATACGAGCAAAGCTTTATTGCTAAGGTTGTTGTCTTCCAAATATTTTTTAACTTTTGGACAAAAGTAATTTTTGAACCATTCTTCGAAGAGAATTTTAGTCATCTAAGCTTTCTTGTTGGATCTCCAAATGACGGGTAATTGTTTCTTGTTCAGCCCTTTGAAAGGCCTTGGATTTTCGGAGAGATATACTAAAAGTAGTTTTAGCTTAAATCCCCCGCAGCATTAGCACCAAGGAGCAAAGTTAATCGTTCTTTAGATAAAGTCCTATCAGGCATTCGCTTCCAATAGAGTCCTGTCTCGTCCACATTGAAAACCTGTTCAGGTCGGTATCCACCTCTTTCAATAATTGTTTTTAAAATGTTGTGATATTCTTTAGCTGTGTCATCGTAGGCACTAGCTGCTTAGCCCTTCATTTTTAAGTTGTGGAAAATGTGTCTATTTTTAAATTTTCCAAACCAACCTCGGCTTCCTTGGAATGTTACATCTTTACTAGATTCATCGGCAACGCCGGTCTTCAAATTTTCGAAAATATTTTTAGCTTTTTCTTGGATAGTCATTTGGCTCATTGGCATCCTCCGTTTTCCATCTTTTCCATAATACCACTTCTTAGTCGAGTTAATTTTGAGACACTTATCAAAGGTGAAGCAGATTGCGAATGCTCTTAAATTCTTTCTTTGTTATCCCGAATAGTTCGCACAGTAGACTTCGGCAGTCCAACAACCTTACAAATTTCTCGCCAGCTACAATACGCCGTAAAATTTCTAAATTTGTTTCAAGCGTGACAGATTCTCGGCTTCTAATTTTTTTTTGCATCACTCTCCGAATTTGATGAACGTTTCAGTGGCATTTTGTCTATTAAAAAATAATTATATACAATGTGTATATGTATTTATAACGAAAATATTTATCAAAAAATTTTTTATTACGTACCAACCATTTTTCCAAACGTTTCCAATGTTTTTTTTTATCTAAACAGAAACTAAACACAAACAGGAATAAAAAAGAATAAACCTTCTGCTTACGAGCATGTAATCAACTGCAGCAACAACGTAATCCATATACATATGTACAAAATTTCCCTTTCGTTTTTTCTTTCGTTGTTTTTTGGCCGTATAACGAAACATTTTTGGCCGTAAATAGAAAAAGTGCCATGATTAAAGTTGGCCGTTATAGCGAAAGGCTGTAAAAAGAGCGGCCTTATAGCGAGGTATGAGTGCATTATTAGGCTATTCTTAACCTAGCCACAAAATAAAATTTATATCTAGAACTTACCGGTAACTAAATCAACTTAAAACAACATCATTATTGTAATTTAAATTAAATTAATATACGGGGGTTATCCGACCGAAAAATGATACAAAACATTTATTCTCGAATTTTTTTTATTTTTCTACATAGTCTCCTTGTAACTCTACACACTTCTCCCAGCGATGCTCTCATCTCTCAAACCGTCCATATACTACTTGGCAATTTCCGCCTTCAGCTTGGCAAGTAATGATGCGTAGTATGCTCCTGTAATGGTTTTTCCTTTTTGAAGATAATCGATTAAGATAACTCCTTTACTATCCCAAAAAACAGTCGCCATCACTTTCCCAGCCGAAAAAAACAGTTTTTTTTTTTTTCGAGCGGGCTCGTCCTTTGCAGTCCACTGTTTTGACTGAATTTTTTTTTCGGGCGTATACGAGTAATGGTGTATCCAAGTTTCATCTACAGTAATTAATCGGCGCCAAAGCTCGGATTTATTGCGCCTAAACTGCGCCAGCAGAACGTTGGAAATGTTCATTCGAACACGCTTTTGGTCTAGCGTAAGCAACCGCGGCACCCAACGCGCGGAAAGCTTTCTCATGCCTAAATCTTGATTTAATATGTAACAAACACGTTCTTTGGACATTTTCATAACATCTCCTATCTCTCTCACTTTAGTTCGGCGGTCGTCTAACACCATTTGGTGAACTTTATCAATGTTATCGTTAGTGGTTGCAGTTTTTGGACGTCACCGTCAAATATTGGTTTCGAGAGTTTCGTGGTGGCCGCAACTCCACCAGCGATCAAGTCCGCAGCGGCAGCTCCTCCGATGCGGTTACAGAGAACATTGTCAAAAAAATACATGAAATGGTGTTGGCTGACCGGAAAGTGAAGGTGCGCGAGCTAGCAGATACCACATAGATTAGTACTGAGCGCACGCGCCATATTTTGGGCAATATTCTGCATTTGAAAAAGTTATCTTGCCGCTGGGTGCTGCGCATGACCAAAAACACGAACGTGAGAGCACTTCGAAAGAGTTTTTGGACTTGCTGATGCGGAATCGAACGGACTTTTGGCGTCGATTGGTAACTGGATTTGGATCCCTCGGACTATTATCTCTTCCCAAATCTCAAAAGATGTCTCATCAATAAAAAATTCAGCTCACACGAGGAAATCATCGACGCCACGGAGGAGTATTTTGCAGACCTTCCGGAAAATTACTTTTCGGACGGGATCAAGAAGTTGGAAAATCGCAGGAACAAGTGTATCAAACTAATTTTTTTTTATTTTATTCAATATAGTCCCCTTTTTTTTTAATTCCCAAGGACGTCACTTTTCACTCCATCTAGTATGTATAAGACCTTTCTTTCGAAAATTCGTTACGATTCTTCGAAAGCAAAGTTATCCGAGTTATTTTTGGTCCCACTTGCATAAACGAAATGTGGAGGAAAGGATTCGAAATCGAACTGCACTGTGTATAACTGTGTTTGTTCGGAAATCATGGGATTGTTGGACTAGCACCTATTGAGCTAATGAATACCAGTGCAATGGTCTGGAAGTCTTAGAATGCATCCCGGAAGACTTCACCTAAGCTTGCGCTTGATGCGTAAGGGCACCTCAAATAATTTTGGATGGAGGCGGAAGCCCGCACACACTTTCCTTAACGCAAGTTAGGGTTAAGACTAAAAAGTATGCCTTAAAAAACTAAAACTTTGGATTAGGATAAATGATGAGGGGATTTGGATCAAAACGGGAAGAGCAGGGGTTGTGGACACAATGATTGGTATGCCTCTACGTTCTTAAAGTGTATTCAAATTAATAAAGGTGAGGGTGTCTAGATAGGGAACATTCTCAATTCTAGGAGCATGAACTCGCTGAAAATGCGACGCCTGACTGATATATTCAAGTAGGGGGCAAACCATGGTAATGTAGAGGGACCTGGTTACGCAGGGATCGGAGAATGCCTTAAACTACCATTTCATAAAGGCAAGAGATGATTTGACTTTAAGGATTATCTTATCAATATATAAACGCAAATATAGCTCCCTGTTGAACAAAATGCCAAGGTTGCAGAAGGATTGAATAAGCCGGAGAAGAGACTGGTTGCAATTATGTGATAATGTTTTAGATTGGCATTTGGCCACGTTAAGCTCTAGGCGATTTTTTAGTCATGAAATAGAAAACCTATAGAGGTCATCTTGAAGCAGTTTGATGTCTTTTGGTAAAAGAGATAGCTTTGAGAAATTTGGTATCATCAGCGTAGAGCGAGAGATGGGAATGTTTAAAATCCTATTCAGATCACTTATTGTTAAGATGAATAGAAGAGGACCTAGGTGATTGCATTGTGGAACACGGAGGTGGCCAACAAAGGAGCTAGGAATACGCATCTGGATTGAACACTATATGCAAAATAAAAATTTTTTAGTTTAGAAGATGTCCATCCCAATAATATGGGTTCAAAGCTGAGTGCATGCAGTTTGAAAAGGGAGGATCCATTTATCTGATATCTTATCGAAAACTTTTGTTCAACAGTCGCAACAGTTTCATTGCCATTTTTTAGGGCTGAAATGGGATATGGTATGACTTTAATGACATGTATTGTAGTTGATCTAACCTTCATGGGGAAATAAGAGACTTGTGGCGAAAGCTAAGGGCTTCGTATAAAATATATTCAAAGGGTTCGGGTATATGAGATGACTTCGGGTATATATTGATGACTATATTCTTTACTTCATTCATGTTTATCGGGATTATGAAAGAGATATTCAAAACTTGAGGAAATTCTGTGTGAAGGATAAACGAAATGAGTAGGAAGGTTGGAGGAACACTTTTCAATTAATATGGCGTGGAGACCATCTGAACCTGATAAGAACTTTTCATTGTGGTGTTGTAACTATTCTTCAATATAAATAGGATCAAAGGTTCGATAGAGAAAGCGGTCAAATGAGAAATTAAGCAGATAATTGTACGATGAAGTACAAGCGTTTAAGTAATGTGACAGAAAGGCCGACGAAGATATGTGGACCGGTTGATAATTGTTTGTTTTCAGGAGAGAAGCAGTCGGACTTTCTTTTACAGCAGACGAATTGAAAAAAAAAAAACCTCATATAGTAAGTTGTTGGGAACACTGGTAGAGAGAGGCATAAAGCTGTGAAAAATGAAGGTATGTTCCGAGGTAATTGGAAACGTGAGAAAAAGAATTAGTAAGGGGCGAAGTGTTTGATTGCACCAAGCATGTGGATGAAGTCTTATGGCGTGAATACGGGACAATAGGCGAGTAGAGAGCCATGAAAAAATGAAAGAAGTGAACGTGAAAATTATCAATTTTTGGTAGTGATAGAGGACATATACAGATGTGTTCGATTGGGTGCTAAAAAGTGAGAAATCTATTGGTCCAGATCCACGCCAACTTTAGACTGTAGCACCACCTAAAGATAGATAAATTGCTTTTTGGACCAGCCACACAAGGCAGACTATTTTACACTTCAATACATACATTTCATTTCAATACACTCTCTACCCTGAAAGGAAAAAGAGTCTAAATGAAGTCATGGTTTAATGTTCACTATAAATTCATGGACGGTGAGATTACAGTATTGATGAAATCATCAGAATCTTATATAAACTTAAGAGAAAGAAGTCACATATATCATTCGACTTAAAAGGCAATCGTTGGGTCTGCCTGCCTTTTCGACATGGCACGGTACTACGCAGTGGTGTTCCGTGTCTATGATTTGTGACCCCTATGTGGTCTTGATATTAAAAGTTGTAAAATGATCGGGAAAATCAATGCTTGTTTCTATGGCGTTTATATGTCAGATGGCATACCCAAAAGAAAAGAATAACAGAATAGTTTCTGAACAAAATCCTTAATACTTTACTAGCTTTAGATGTTTAGTCCTTGAAGTATCAAAACATCTGGAGTAGCACAAGCCATGATGGAATGGGCATCTATACAGCGTAATAGCTCCTTCTTCAAACAAATCTATTAAGGTTTAGAAAACCAACAGTGATCGACATACCAGATCATTTTCTGTACCATAAAAGTACTACCTCAATATTGAAGGGGATATTTCGAAACCAATTTGACAAAATGCTTCCTCGCGTTGGTAATGTATAGTATTTTCAATCGCCAAAGATCATTACTTTTGAACTTTGAGCTTTTATGTGCGCAATGTCTTATATTATGAAGTGAAAGTTTCTTTAAACGTTAAAAAACACTTGTGGCTTTACCATTTTACCCAATTTGCATCTTTTGCATTTTAACTAGGAATCCATATCATCGTCTTCAGTTTAAAAAGAAAACAAATCGATTTAATCCACCCATTTTGAATCCCCCCAAGTCGTTTTAAAGCGCAATTCTCTGGCAAATTAAACTCAACTCTGAGCGATTGGCAATAAATTGGAATTATGCTCGTTCTCCAGAAATCCACAGGGATAGAGAGCACATGAATATGATCACAGCAGCTTCTTCTCCAATCACCTGGCAAATGGAATATTGTTACAAAAATAATTATTAACCCCCTTGGCTGTGACCATAATAAGATGAGGTTTGCACGGTGCACATATTCCAATGCTGCCCTCCCGATTAATACCGCACTCGATATCCACATCAGTAAGGAGCCTTCGGATTGGATCTTTCTACCCTTCATCTTTGCATCTGCCTCATGGAACAGGGGGCAAACAAAGACGGCCAAGCTCTTACGGCCATGTTTAAATTCAGCTGGCTAAAATTTCACTGTGGTAAATGATGGAGTCGCCATACACAGAGTCCAACTCATTTTTGACTTGCGTAGGCGTATTACCTTTCGAAAATAACAGCTCGATACTCAATTTTTTCCATTTTCACAAGGAACACTCACATCGACTCAGTCAAACGACTGTCAACTAAAAACTGCGCGTCCAAAATGTCTGAAACTTCGGTTGTTAACTGTCAAAAGATGTATAACTAGCATTCACTAGTTTTTATTGACGAGTGCCGCTATCTTGACGTTGCGGTCGAAACCGCAACCCTCGTACAAACAAACAAGTATATCCATATGATCTATTTAAGCCAATAAAAAAAGCTCTACATCAACTCTCGCTATGTTCGTCGTCTCCGTATCGTTTAGTCTGTTGTTCGTAAGGGTATCTTCTTTTCAACGGTGCTCGCATCGTTCTTCGTGATGCTCAAACGCCCCATGCTCCAATTGGAGTAAGTTTCTTTCCACGAGACAACTGGGATTTCTTCTAAAACGGAGTCCGTCTTGTTGGTCGTTGCCTTTGAGGATTCAGCCAGGGGTCTCTGATTTTGACGATCTGGATTGAACTGCATGAAGTTATATGAGAACGTCATGAGGTCCAGGACATTCGCTTCTGTTTAAGCTTTTGCTCAGGGAGCGTGTGTCGGTGGTTACCCATTCCATATGCATCGTTCTTCCACGGAGAGTGGGTTGTGGCGCTTAGGAGACTGTTTCTATACCCCTTCTCCCATCATAAAACCCGGAACCTTCAATAGCTACATCGTCCAAATAAGTATTCCTACGGCCTGCCCCCGCCCATTATCCAAAAAAGCAACAGAAGTTTGTTTTGACTTACACTTACCTTTTAGATTTTTTTTTTCCAAAAAAAAAAATAATTAGTATACCTATGTATGTCTTAAAATTAATATAAACAAATAAGTTTAAAAAAATATGTTAAAAAATAAAATAAAAAAAAATATAGTTTAGCAAAAAAAAAAGATATCTAATAAAAATAAAAGGATTTATATGATTATCAAAAGATTGACGTTAAGGAGTGTGGAATTTGGGAACCGGTCACTCCCGATGGGCACTAAGGTTGGCCAAAGTATAGTTCGTAATGTAATGTCGAGTCACGTATAGTGGAGATTGGTATTTCAGTAACATAACGAGTGCTGAAGCATTACCCTCAACTTTCCGCCACACTGGGTATATGGCTGAACCACATCCCAGGCTGGCAGTGAATGTCTAGGTTATACCTCAACATGACTAGAGGTTTGTGATCCCAAGCCCTTCACAAAAGTCAACCTTTGGCTAACTTTATCGGACAGCAGTCAGCTTAGGGATCTCTCTCCTCTGGTCTGCTTTAGGATCCTTTACAGACTTCCGGTTACCCCACAAAGGCTCTTAGCTTCTCGCCTTCTCAAAAATCAAAATGCTCAAAATGTTTTTTTCTGTAAAATGATTGAATATTTCCACCCATCTATCTCCTGCAGTCTTCTGATTATCTACCTATTCTGCGATTTTTCCAAAAGTGACATAACTTTTTACACATGCAAATTCAACGAAAGTTAAACATTAAACTTTCTTCAACTTGGTTCCAAGATGGAACTTCACGGAGAAGGACCCATTCCAAAACTTCAACTTCAACAAATTCTCTGTCCCATTGACTTAAATACTCAATGCAACCATTGTAAAAATCACCCACGTGCTTTTAGGTTTTTTTCTGGAATAGTAAGATCGTCTTGCTCTAAATCCGTAATCATATTTTAATAATTGTCGGCAAAAAACACTCATCTCTTCTTTGTTCTATTTTTAATTTAAGATCTTTGATGATCAGGGACACTTCCGTCATGCTAATTTCCTGGGACTCAATATGTAAAATGTTATTATGTAAACAAGTAACCTGAAAAAAACAGACTTCGGAGCAAGGATTATTAAAAAATTCCTTTAAAATAGTTGGACACTTTGATTGTGATAAAAAGTAAACATTCAAAGTTTGAAAAAATTTATAAAATCAGCGCTGAAAAAAGAGCCAGAAAAGACATATGACCAAATGTCTAGGAATCCAGAAGAAGGAAACAAAACTGACAAGTTTATTTTATGACGTATAAAAAGGCCGTGTTCACAGTGAATTAAAGTGTAGTATTCAAAATTATTAGAAGTGTGAATTAAAGTGTTTTTAATATTTCATTCTAAAATATCAAAAACTTTAAAATTCTTTCTCTCAGCACGAACACGAACTGTATAAATGTAAAAGTGTGAATATATTTTTACAACAATTTCTTCTATGTCTATTAGCAGACACTCTACTAACGTTTGAATGCAGTTGTTCAAAATATAGGCTGCACAGTTGACTCCAATGAGTTTATTTCCAGTAGATAGTTGAAGTTTATAGAACAAATTGTTTTTGACCTCCTTGCCGCTCCGCCAAAGTTACAATTTATATTGTCTGTGCAGATGGCAGCCAGTTTTGTGTCAATATCAAATTTTTGTAATAGATTCGAGCTATTGTATATTTTGTTAATAACCGGGCGATTCTCCTGGCAGGCTTTCGACTTCCAATATTTTAGCTTAAATACCTTTTAGTGGCATGAAGTAGCGGATACGTTGTCAAAAAACTAACAGCACTCAAATCAGTTCGGATTTCTTGAATTGAGTTTGGCGACAACACATTGCAAACGATTGCTTCGCACTTGGTTCGGCACACGAATATTTTCCGTCAAAACACTTTTTATAAGCTGAGATGCGCAGTCGTTTGAGCGAAAAGAATGATTGTGCTTTATTGTATGAAATGCCCAGGTATCTTCGCTGACGCTTGTTGTTTTTCCTGCTTCATCAATTGGACAACAACAAACAGACATGTAGTTCGAGAGACTCCATTGCACACACAAAACGTGACAGCGTGGAGTGGATTTCATGCCGGAGGTGTGACTGGGCCGTATTTTTTCGTCGATGAAAATGATCGGCGTGTTACGGTCAATGGAGTTCACTATCCGTGCCATGTTTGAAAACCCTTTTTGCCTGGAATTGGATGGACTTGACATCAGTGACATGTGGTTCCAACAAGATGGTGCCAAATGCCACACAGCTGTTCAAACAATTGATCTATTGAAGAAGAAGTTAGGTAATCGCGTAATCTTGAGAATGGCCACTTCGCTCATGCGATTTAACGCCTCTAGATTCCTTTTGATAGGGCTACGTAATACATAGTTGGTATATGCCAACAGCCAACAGAACGTACCTGGATTTTTATCGTAAACCTCCTGCCGTAAGACTTAATGTTTACGAGGTGCCTTGCCATCGCTCCTTTGATACCAATTCGGAACTGTGTTGGAGGCACAGTTCCACCCTTGGTATGAGTCGAGGCCGACCTAAAACCCCTTGCTGCTCTTAGGGCCGCAGCACCCAGTACTTTATTTGCAACTCTACAATGGGTTAGACCCGTTCCCGCGATTTGGGTTTAAACCACAGCCACCATGACGCTCCCACAAGGGGGCCTACCTCTAACAAGTCAGGCCCGGACCGAAATCCGGGGGGCTCCTGACTCCCATGGTGCCGTGATTTAAGTCCTGCTATGGACTACCGGTGGTCAAGCCTCCAACAAGACCTATGACCGGCAACTTGTAACTGGTCAAATCGTAGCATCCGTTCATGCAATAAATCTGAGGATGTTTTCGATAAGACCAGTTATAGAATAATCTACCCCCGCTTTTTATTAGACAACGTCATTAATGGGGGAAGCCTTGTTAATTGGGCGGGGGCCCAACCAACAGCCAACAGCCAACAGCCAACAGCCAACAGCCAACAGCCAACAGCCAACAACAGCCAACAACAGCCAACAACAGCCAACAACAGCCAACAACAGCCAACAACAGCCAACAACAGCCAACAACAGCCAACAACAGCCAACAACAGCCAACAGCCAACAACAACGTTAGAGGAGCTCAGGAACAATATCCAACGCGAAATTGCCAGCGTTCCGGGCGATATGTGTAGAAGCGTGGTGGAAATTTGGCTCTAAAGAATCGATCGCCGCAGACGTACTCGCAGTGGTCATATGAATGAGATCGAATTCCATTCTTAAACTTAACGTGTGTACTACACCTGGAATAAATTTCAGCCCAATATCTCCGTTATTCTGTGTTTTATTTATTATTATCTGCGTTGCACGAACGCAGCGCCGGAGTTCCATAAATCAGACAATGAGGGTAGTATTGTATATGGGAACTAGCTGAATCGGATATTCTCAACAACTAGGAGATACCCGCTCCAAGAAAAATTAAGTGGCGTACTTATACAAAATTTGTGATGAGATTTTCCGATAGGCGACAAAGAGGTTTCAAAAGAATTGGAATAGAAAGGCCGATAAGAGAACACCGAATCGAAATCTTTACGTCCTCTATCCGTAGAGGAATAAGTGCAGCTGGTTGATACAATTTTTCTATAAGAAACCAGCGAAAATGAAAAAGAAATTAACAATATTGGGAATGATCTAGGGAGAAGATAGGGATGCCGCATTCCGCTTGCTGTACTACGGAAAAGGAATTGCCAATAGGTATGTTTGTAATTTTTAGGAACGGACATAGTTCCTTAAAAACACATCTAATCAAGAAATTAGGATTAACAAACACATTGTAATTTCCTATATAAATTTGAACAAGTTACATTCAGAGGTGCTCAGCTAAACTTTGACCTTCAGCTTCATCCGCACGTGTACCAAATTTTTTAATTCTCTCTTATTTTATGGACATCACGTATTTTAATGACAGCAATTCATCTATTTCTGTATCACACATATATCTCTCTTGACATACATGCAGTGACTTTTTATTTATTATTCTTCTTGCCGTCATACTATACTCTGTCATCCGACATCCTTTTGCCGATGATTGATTATCGTTTAACAGCTGTCACAAGTATCATCACCGAAAACCTATTATTTCGAAAATGTTTTACAAATCTTCTTTGGTCCGATTCTATGTAGCGTACACATGAGGACTCTTGAAATATGTTAATCGAAAGCCTCTTGACTTGTGCGTCAACAATTTATTGCAAAGTAAGCACTCATGCCTCATCGAACGTTTTGTCGTCGAGAGTTTCAGTATGAGCATTTCTGTTTTGACATGAAAAATCGAATATTTGTGAAGCTAAAATTATATAGCCCCCTACGATGGCGATGGGACTTTATTTAAGCCATGAGGTGAGAAAAAGTAATACAAACGGGCTTCCTATTCGGGAGGTGTCGCTAGTGAAGAATACCTTAGGGGAGTACTCTAGCGGCTAAGAGAACATTAAGTCGTAGTGTCCTGATATAAATGAAAGCTGACGAGTCTTCCGAATATTGAGGCATCCAAGTTCATCCAAGTTTCTAACAAACAAGTCAGGCATTGGAGATCCTAAAAAAAAAACAAAAGATAAAGCTGGGATACTCAAAAATGGATGCAGTCCGCCCTGGGAGTTTCAGGTATAGCAGAAGCGCAGAATAAATCTATTATAAAGGGTATAACGCCAATATTATAGACACGTCAGTGTCACGTCAGTGTCTATAATATTGGCGTTATTTAATAGATAATCTTATGGCATTAGTGCTCAAATATGATATAGGGCATAAGCGTGCTACAGCTAGCTCGAATGAAGCGCAACCTTGAAGTCGAATTTTCGCCAACTTTATCGAGCAACTGGCGACGTATATCAGCAATAACACGGCGAATGTTGACTTCCAAATCATCCAACGTCTCTGGTTTATCGGCATAGACTACATAGTTACTTCACACCCCACCAAAGAAAGTAATTTGAAGGTGTGAGATCACAGGATAATGGAGGCCAGTTCACAAGGCCATTACGCGAAATTATGCGCTCAGCAAATGTTTCCCACAATAAATTGATGGTGTCGAGTGCCGTGTGGCGCATGTTGCGCCATCTTGTTGAAACCAAAACTCTGTCACGTCAATGCCATTCAACTGTGGAACGAAGAAGTCAGAAATCATGTTTCTATAGCGCTCTCCATCGTCCTTAAAGAAATATGGGCCGATGATTCCACCAGCCCCTAAAGCACACCAAATAGAGAGTTTTAATGGTTGTAAGGGCGTCTAGACAAAGGCTTCTGGGTTTTCTCCACTTCAAATTCGACGATTTTGCTTGTTTACATATCCATTTAACCAAAAATGGGCCTCATCGGAGAACAACATTTTGCGTTGAAAATGAGGATCAAGCTGAATCATGTTTTCGGCCCATTCACCAAACCCACGACGCGTGTAATGGTCATGCGGTTTCAACTCTTGCACAAGTTGGATCTTATAAGCTTTTAAACCAAGATCTTTCCGTAAAATCTTCCACAAAGTGGACGGGCACATGTGCAATTGCTGTGCACGATGGCGAATCGACTCATTCGGATTCTCCTCAACACTGCGCTCCACAACGACCATAACTTCTTCTGTTCGTACTATTTGTCATCTTTGGGGATACGTATTATCCACTAAAGTGTACGTGGTGCGAAGACGATGCATCGTGTTCCAAATAACTTGCTCAGATGGACCATTATGTCGACCATGAAATGGACGTAGCGCACGATAAGTGTGGCGAACCGAACCATGGTTTTCAAAATAAGCTTACACAATTTGCACGCGTTGTTCTGCATCGTAAAATGGCAAAACGTACTAGCGTGGAAACAGTGCTGTCAGCTTAAAAACCAAAACTCTAAAAAAAACACGTCTTAGAACAGATCTGAAAGGATGAAGCAATGACAATACTCATTTAGTTACTTAAACCAATTATACAAAAGGCGTAACTGGATTAGGAGAGGTCTGGCCTTGTGCGAAACTCGAAGTTGTGGCTAAGGAGAATACCAATAGGTAACTCAGAACCCGCACCTGGACCCCAATTGAAGCCTCCTCCCCAGAAGATATCCTGGAGATCAATAGGCCGTCCAACTCATGACGGGAAAGTCGCGAAAGTGGAGGAACTAAGAAGCCCTCATAGATGCGTGTTAATTGCGATGAATAAGGAATTCCTTAATCCTCTGGCGTAGACTAAATTCGGATTCCAGTCCTTAACTCTAAGGGTTTACAAAAACAATGAGCTGGGTGCTGATAAGCAATGTCCTCCTGTTTTAATTGAAACAAGAAATACAGCCTCAGATCCTGGAGTTACATAACGAAAAATTCCTTGACATATTGCACTCATATATGACGCTTTAGACCTTATTAGTGTAGTTTTCATTAAAGCCAAAATCTACAAAGTACAGTTACGAGTACTTTGGAAGGCAAAATTAGGTTGGGACGAGTCACTTCCTTTGAAGTGAAGGGTAGGGCAAACGCCTGTTCTGCTGTTAATATTGGCATGTAGATGTTAATACGTACGACACAAAGAAAGGAATTTGCTACAAATAGTTACAATGAACTTAACATGAATAAACCTTTCAGTAGTAAAAGCGATTTAATATTAATAATTTCGGAATTACGAGTATTCGAGTGGGTGGATGAATACAAAACTCAATGCTGGAGTTCAGTGCGAAGGATCCCACAATACTGCCAAAGCGGTATCCAATAACGACTTCTCTCATTTTATATTTTCATTGGCAGAAAAGAAAGTTTAAGTTTAAAGCGGATCCAGGGGATGATACCCGGGAATTGGTTATTTTGCTGTGGACCAGTACTGGTGAGTGGTTTCCAAGATTTGCCTACTTCCTCTTGAACCTGATTATCATGTTATGGAAGATATTCCTGGAGAGTTTCGACGCTGCTGGGAGGATGTTGAGTTTCCAGAGAAAATTTAGGAAACTTATTTTAGTTGCAATTTGTTATGAATCACTAAAGAATCCTCTTATTTTGGCCACTTCTGTATTATGAAAATATGTACATACCATATATAACACGTCAATTGTCATATGATGTTATAAGGGAACTTTGTCACTCCCGTTTGTTATCCACATTATTGTCGCAGTCAGGCACACATTGTTAGATGTTACTACGATATATACTTGATTTTGCTCTCCTTCTTAGGTTTTAAAACAACGATGGCATATGTTCAGTTATGCAACACAACCGTACAGACCAGCTGCTGAGATCCGTACGTAAGGGCCTTTATACAGAAATGAGTCTGACATCCTTCATGTTGAAAAGTATGGAGGGAACGATTGAGTTGCTTTGCGGCTGCATCTTTTGTCCAAGGTGCAACCTACCAGGTTTGCTTCAAAATCTGATGGGCAAAATTGGAGGCTACACGACAAGAATAATTACGAACTTTTATCGATATTAGGGGTACTTTTCATAGTGTAACTTTGACTGGCATAGGTAACTCGGCCAGACACCGCGACGTTGACGAAAAGAACTTTGGTTGCAGAAGCCATCTGCGATCAATTTGCCATAGTGTCCTGTCTCAGCTACAATGATGAATGTTGCTCAACTCACTGCTCAGCGCTCCTAATATTTGTAACATCTAACTCTCAGGCACATGCAGTTGATTCAACTGTACTGCCTGTTATATCACACCTAAGGCTGCCTGTGCCTTAAGGCAGCATTATTCGATTGGTGCGCTAGAAATGGGCTTTTAGTCAATCCCCCACTTACTATTCGTTCTTCTAACAGAGCTTACTATTTGAATATCACCAAACATGTCAAAAACCTTCAAGTGACAAGGAGCTTTCGGCAGGATATAAGGCCTATGTTCGAAGAAGATACTTTGAATCTATTCCACTACGATAAGGCCAATTATTTCTTGTGGTTGGGATAAGCTTTCATGAAAATACGTCACTGTAGCTTTTACTATTGTAAATTGCAAAGAACTGTACGAGTATGTCGCGGATATACTTTTAACGCATTGATGAATTTCCCTTTCCTTAATATTCATTGTTCTTCCACTTCCACTGAAATCTTCCACTTAAGAGGGAGTGATTTTTGGTTCAACCTGCACTGAAGTTTAATGACGTTTTCCGCCGACTATCTTTAGACTCTCGCTGGTTTCTTTCTGGAGGACGACAACTTTAGATTTCTTTCCTCATTAAGAGAACTTACGTCGCTCTTTCAAACAGTGACATCCGCAACAACGAAGATGCCTCTAGGATCGCGCTCAGCTGTCTCATAACTTATAAGTTGGCTTAGGAATGCAAGTTTTCCCTAACCCCTGTCGGGAAGCTGAAATCATTGAGAGTTTTTTGGGTCCCTCGACAAAGGACACCAGGAAGGTAGACCGGTAGAGTAGCCTTATTGTACTAAAACTTAGACATTGCACTCTTTACTTCATATAGGTCGGCTGGATGAAAATTGTTCGTCGCCCAGATTGAATGATTCTAAGTTTAAGTGTCTGCAACTACTAAGTTTACTTGCTCATCTCTATAGCCCTCTTTTCTGATCTGTTGCCTTGACGTTTACCCATTGGTAAAATTATGGAACATGTCCATATCCTCCATCACAGAGTTTCGATGCTCCTTGATATTCTTCCTAAGAAGCCAATTTTTTCTCTTTTCCCGTTCTCAGAGGGCAGGAGACGGTCTCGCCCACCTACAATACGAGTATAATGGATCGCTTCGTAGTCGACTTGTTTTGAGCATATTCTTCATAAGCACCATATTATGTGGCCCAGTTTTTCGTGCTGTTTTCGTCTGGCCCATATTCTTGCATCCAGAGACTGCTGTCTCTGCAGCTGTGTAGGTTGTAAATGCGAGTGCTATTGTCCTTTTTGCCTTTTGCAGAGTCATCAACAGTGAATCAGTCCTTATCCAAGACTTCAAGGCGCCTCGTAACAATGAGATTTTTACGTGGTTTGGTAGTTAATCGTACGCACATCCTTAGCAGCTGGGCTCTTCTCATAGTATGTAGACATTCAGAATACTATAATGCTTTTCGGAGATATGAGAGCTGCTGTTGACGCATAAGGGTTTCATTCGGTATCATTTTCATTTCAGCACCTTGGTTAGTCCAAAACCCTTATTGACCTAAGCTTTAAGTGCATTGGATTACTCGTATCCCATGCAAGGCATCTGTCACGTTAACTGCTAATGATTCAATTGGCTGAACTCATCAGATGTCGCTGATCTGGCGAAATTAAGCGGCGAAATTAAGCGGAATTGATGTGTAGCCATAGTTAGCCATTGCCAAGTGAACGCCGATCATTGATGCTTCTCAAGAGAAAAGGCATCTAGCTTCCATTTCATATCAACCTGGTCGAGGTCATACTGAAGCATCGCTCCACAAGAAACTCTGAGGAGTAGTTCTAGTTGATGTCCTATATAAAGTCCTGTCAATATATAATACCAACACGGCATACACGTCTTAATCCGTTCTGTAGTCAATTGTTGGGGTGCTGTAGAAATAGCATAGGGACTGAGAGATGTCAACCTGGAGATACCCAGTGTCGTGTTTATTTTACCTCCAAGTGGTAACCATGGGATACTGATCAATGTACACCCGGCAGAAGCAGCAACAAGGCTCGGATATGGACAAGGACAACAAACTTCGGATCTGCACGTGGAATTTTAGGTCACTTAACAGGCCACGGGCAGTGGAGCAACCAGCGGAAGCCCTAGAACACCGTAACGCAGATGGGATGGGCCGGACAAAAGGAGGATGAAAAACTATGACATCCACTACGGCGATTGCTATCGAGGAGAAAAGCTGTGTTTATTTGGTTGCGAATTCGTTGTTAGAGGCAAACCTAGGCAAGCACCCTTGAGTTTCCGGTATGTTAACGAGCACCTCGTGACAACCTGTATTAAGGCTAAATTTGCCAACATTAGTCTTATATGCGCGCACGTCCCCGCAGATGAGAAAGATTACGCCTTCTTCTACGAGCTCTTGGAAAAGATTTACGAGTATTAAAATTGACCTCGGCGACTTTACTGCAAAGCTAGAAAGAGAGGGCATTTTTGGTGGGAAATCATAGCCTGCACTAGACATCTCCGATAACGGATTCAGGCTTATCGACTTTGCAGCGGGGCGAAACATTGTCGAAGCTAGCACTTAGTTCTCTATATTCGTACGCGGGCTTGGAGATCTCCTGATTAATCAACCGTCAACTAGATTGACCATATTGTGATCGACGCAAGGCACTCTTCCAGTATAATGGATGCCGGAACATTCCGAGGGGCCAATATCGACCCGAACTATCACCTTGTTGTAGCTAAGGTACGGTTGCGGATATCCCGAACATCGCAAGGACATGCTAATACTGTAAGGAAGTTGGACGTCGGACGGCTACAATCGCAAGAGGTCTCCAAATCCTTTTCCGATCGAGTCTCCCTTAATTTCTTAAGAGGTCCTCTACCGCCAGCATCAAGTATCGAAGACAAGTGGCAACATCGCCAAAAACTCATAAGAGATGCCACGTCTGATATGCTGGGTTTCACTCGGCCATCACAACGTAATCCTTAGTTTGAGGAGGAGTGCCGTAAAGGACATGCAACTAAGCAAGATGCATACAATCAGAAGGGGAGAGATGAACACCGGCTTCTCAGGAGAAACAAGAAGGAGCATGAGCAGCTCGCGGTCGAGGAAATAGAGAGATGCTACTCTAAGAATGAGAATTGGAAGTTTTGTCACAAGTTGAAAAAAAAACATGCCACGCACACAAACCCCGAACCGAAGCCTGTAGAGACGAACAACAGAATATAGTAGTAGAGTCCTAGTCGATGCTGAGGATTTGGAAAGAGCATTTCTGTGGACTATATAACGGCAACACTTATGTCAGGCAGAATGATGGACAATGTAGACCAACAATTCCGTCCACCCGACCTAGATGATAGCCATATGTTGGCTTAAGCCCAGCAAAGCTGCTGGAGCAGACAGCCTGACTGCCGAGCTCTTCACAGCGGCAGTCGATGACTTATCATACAACAACTCATCTGCTAAATATGCCCAATGAATGGAACCTCAGCACTGTTTGTTCGATCCTCAAGAAAGTAAACCCTCTAAACTCCGCCAACTGCAGGAGCACCAGTCTTCTTAACATCATTTACAAGATCCTATCTGCCATATTTTGTGAACGTCTGAAGTCGTTCGTCAACAACGTAATTGGTCCATATCAATGTGGCTTTAGGCAAGGAAAGACCACCATCGGCTAAATCTTCACCCAATGTCAGATCTTGAAAAAAACTCATGAGCTCCAAGTCGATACACAGCACCTATTCATCTATTTTAAGGCCGCGTATTACAGCATCTATACAGGCGAGCTATACAGAGCAACATCTAGTTTTGGCATCTCTGCCAAGCTGGAAGAATAGTGCAAAACTCACTCGCCAACATAAGAGGTACAATTTTTCGAAGTCCGTCCAATTACTTGCATATGCCGATGATATTGACATAATCGGAAGAAAGCAGCGTGATGTCACTGGCGATTTCGCGAGTATTAATACAAAGGCGGGGAAGATGGGTTTAAAGGTCGATGAGGGCAGTACCAAATACATGCTCTCAACAAGAAAGGACACCGAACACCGACGTCTCGGACAGAATGTTACCATCGACATATATAGTATAACTTTGAGGTAGTTAAAGACTTTGTCTACCTAGACTCCGCTATTAATTCAGACAACGAAACCAGCTCTTGCCAATCGCTGCTTCTTTGGCCTAATTCACTAACAACGTCCTCTCTCGAACAACAAAAGTGACCTATGGTGCAGAGGCATGGAGCTTATCAAAAATGGATGAGAGTGCTCTTGGCTGCTGGGAGAGGAAAATTCTTCGTTTGATTTTCAGTCCCGTCCGCATAGATGCTGAGTGGAGGAGGAGATACAACGACGAACATCAATTTAGCCAGAAGAGTGAAGATCCAAGATCCGCTGACTGGGTCAGCGAGGACAGCACAGTAGAGGAAGACCGCGACTCAGATGGCGAACGCAAATTACCCTGCGAAACTGGGGTCAGCTAGCTAAAGATCGAGCTGACTGGAGGCGCCTGCTGGTTGAGTCCTAGATCCATCCCGGACTGTAGCGCCATCTTAACAAGAAAAGAAGAATCAACCACCTAACGATAGTTTTAGACAAAATTTATTACATGGAACCGTACCTACGAGCGATAAGCAATTCAATAGACTTTCGACATTAAGTCACCAACAAAACCACTTAGTCAACCAAAACTAGTCTTTGTCACATCCTAAAGTCACAAACCCCTAATCCGACAAACAACTCCCCAAGGAGCATAAACCCAATGGTCGTCAGCATATTCGAACACACAACTAACCCCTCGAAAAACGCGTCTAGAAAACAGCGCACTGATTTGTTTGTTTGCCATATTGTGGCCAAGGTAAATCCACAAAAAGTGTTTACAAAACAGCCAAGCACAACACCACTTCACTTTCGATAAAAAAACACGCAGGGTTGGCGTTGACATTTACGTTTACGTTTACGTTTAGATTGCCCTGCTGACTTTACGAGGACGTATAAGTTTGTTTGCTTACAAGGGTTTCGCTATCCCTTAAAACTTTAACGAGCAAATGATACGAGTATAATGTTGGTAAACCCACGGGAGCAAGCATAAAAAAAGGAAAATTAATAGTCCCCCTCGAAAAGGAATAAATTTGTCAAAAATCACAAAATGAAGTGTTTTAATTGTTTCGACACCTGAGCTCGACGGAGATCCTTCTCTGTATCCCCAACGCAGAATCGTAAAAATAACATAACCCAATTTCCTTTAGGAGCATCAAAACCGGTGCTCTGTGCTTTGCTCTTTCCAAACAGTGGAATCCTTGAACCCCGAAATCTCTAAATCCCCTTTGGTTGTCGTTGGGGGTGAGCATAAAAGGATGACAAAGCAAAAGGAACACCGCACCAGGTTGGTATTGTATAACACGCCCACTATACCTACCTACATACTCGTAGAAGGCCATAAATCTCCGAATTACTTTATCATAATGTACAAATGCTTGTTCGCACTTTCGCCGGAATTTTCACCTTCCCAAGGGGGAGCGGTCGGTGTCGTTAAAAAAAAAAGTTTTGGAAAAGTGTAAAACATTGTCGGGGGTTGTTTATTAAATTTTATAAAAATCAATTCGCCAAATGAACAACACACAACACGAGTACGAACCCACTGCGGATGATAAAGTTGCCCGTTTCTAAGGCACCCCCGCCTCTCTATTGACTCTGGATAATTGAGGTGTTCAAGGAAATCAGCTGAGTCGCCCATCAGAGTTGGAGACGGAGTTGCTCGTAATAGTATAGGATTACAACTGGCGAAGGGTATAAATTGCCATAAATTGTGTGCTCTGAAGGTAATTAAATTCAGCAATACGGTTGTAGTGTGGTTGTACGAATACTCGTACTATGGATGGCAGACCTTCAATTGACGACCGGTTTCGGGGGTGGAGGTTGTACCGATTGGCGACCACTTTTCATTTAATTGCCTCCGCTGTTGAGCAGTGTTGAAACACTGCTATGCGCTTAAGGGCGCTGAAGGGCGCTCGATAGCCTTCAGACTCATTCAATGTTACATTCAATTCAACCTTACAACCAACCCTCTCGTTCATTTGCGCCACGGCCACCCACCTTCTCATTCAGGCCATTCAGTGAAATTCTCATGGAAAATTCACTCGACTTGAGGTTCTTTTAACATGAGAATTTTCCTTTTAATTTTCATGTCGGTGTGCTTGTATGGGTATGGTGTGTGCTCTACTTTTAAGTTTGTCCTTTTTCGCGCGCATGGGTTTGTTTGTATGAAATGGAGAAGGGGTTACGGCGCTTGTTGGTTCCACCCTGTAATAATGTCACGGCCAGACTGCCATTAATCGAAATTGTAAAGCCTTTTTGCATGTATTGCAACCAGTGTTGTCGATTGATTGTTTTCTAGTTTTGGGTTACTGACGGAAGACTCCTTGTAGACGCAGGGGTTAAGATTTATTGAGAATGTTTTCTATGGAAGTGTGATCAAGGGAACTCAATGGTGGCAGGGATAGCGTAAACTTAACTAGACTTCAAAAATCTTAACGTCAGTCTAACTCCCTTTTGCCTGAGTTCACTCATCAAGAAATGATAGACATCAAATCGTCATGAATACGGATAATGATTTCCAAGAACAGTCACCAATTAGGTATTTTAAGCGCACCCTAGTCAAGCTGTGCTTATTTTTAAACTGCGGCAACATCGAAACATTATTTGAGCAGTCCCAAAATGAACCACCAAACATCTGTGTGGAAGGAACCATGTGAGTCTTCCAAATATCGACGCAATTGGAGACAGATTAAAGGTGAACCGTTTTACTCTACCTCGAACCGTCTACTGTCGTTGAGGATGTACACATAATATCTATAGAGGAACCATGGATGTAGAATAAGCTCGAACTTGTCTTTATGGGCCGAACTCACTCTCACCATCTGCAGGGATAAGTAACGAAACGAACAGAGAATGGCACAAATTCGTCCTTGCGTCTGCTTATTTTCTCTATGATTCGGTATTACTACCACCACTGAAGGCGGGAGTCGAACTCATTGAATACTGCAATTCCAGAAACATGGGACTTATCATATGCTGCGATGATTATGCTCAGAATACTTTTTGAAGCAGTAGCAAATGCAACATGAGAGGTAATCATCTCCTGGATGATCTGGTCCTCTATCCTGGTTGAGTAAGGATAAGACAGCAAGTAATTGACTTAACGTTATGCAACAGGTTTTCTAAGGAAATTACTGGCTGGAAAGTACTATCGGAAATCTCCATGTCAGACCATAGATACATCGAATTCAGAATCGGATGCGAGGTCTCGGCCTTATTGAAGAGGAGGAATCCGCATAAAACCAACTGGATACGATTTAAGGAGGAATTCGACAAGTACAATAGTGCTCTCCCAAAGCTCAGGACAAAAAAAAAAGCTTGAGGAAAATGTTCAGCAATCAATCCTGCAGATCGCTCGTTCCTGGGTGGAACGCAGACCTGCAGCGTTCTCGCAAAGAATCCAGAAAACTTCTAAATAGGTCACTTAAAACTAATTTGGAGGAAAATTGAAATCTTTACAGATAAAAGCAAAAAGACTTTGAAGAGCGCCTTTTACAAAGCTTTTTGTGAAAAGATCGAAACTATCAGTGAAACCAGTAGTTTCCCCAAAGTCTTCAAAAAGATCTTCAACCACGCTGGAACCACTCAGAAAATCTGACAGTACCTACACTAAGTCGAAAACAAAGACTCTGAGTTTCATTTCCCAGGTAGCCTAATCAGAATCAGCTCAACCAGCTCCTATTAACGAAGCTGCTACTGAGCTGAACAACACAACACACCGTAGCTGGTATATCTCATAGGTTGTGGTGACGGATGAGACCATTAAACATGCTGTTGCTTCCTTTCATGGCTTCAAGTGGCCTGATGGTATTTACCCAGTTCTGTTACAAAAACATATAGACCAGCTGCTAGCAAATCTGAAGAGAATTTTCAGTCCTAGCCTGGCGCCGAATCCCAAGCGAACAATGAGAGTGGCCTCTGTACCGAAAATCAGAAAGGAGGTCTACTCGCTCGCCAAGAACTGCAGACTGATGTCCATTCAGAGAATCCCCATCTTGAGATGAATGAAGAGATGCACAATCAGGCTTTGGTTTTGATGGAAGACATGTGTTACCTCATGTGCGGCAGTTTGTTAGTCAGGTTAGGAATGCCATCGCCAGATCGTGGAATAAACGACGCTTTCGAACAAGAATTGCAGCGTGAACGTGAATACGACACAAATGCATTAAGCCAATTAGATCAAACGAATGTACCTTTGTTTGAATCCCCAACAAAAAGCAGTCTACGATACGGTGATGAAGGCAATTGATGATGGAAATGTTGGCATGTTTTTCCTTTATGCGCCTGGTGGCGCTGGCAAGACATTCTTCATATCATTGATTTTGGCTACAGTTTGTGCAAGAACAGAAATTGCTGTAGCAGTTGCTTCTTCTGGAATAGCTGCTACGCTGCTGGAAGGTTGCCGAACCGCTCACTAGGCATTGAAATTGCCATTAAACCTTCAAGCGCTTGAAGAACTAACATGTAACATAGCGAAACATTCAGCAATGGCCAAAGTTTTCGTAGCAGGCAAAATATCGTATAAATGTGCGTTAGAAGATCTGAATCACACTATCTGCATAATGACCCAAGACTTTTTTGGGGGTGCATTGATTTTACTCTCAGGCGGTTTTCGGCAAACATGAGATGAGATCAATGCTTGCCTCAAATCATCGACATTGTGGCGTTATGTGAAGATACTTCAGCTGACGACAAACATGTGAGTTGCATTGCTAAACGATCCATCTCCCGAAGTGTTCTCCAATGAACTGCTAACTATCGGTAATGGTCGTGTTCCTGTCGACGCATCGACTAGATTGATTTCGTTCCCGCCGAATTTTTGCAATTTCGTCTCAACGAAAGAGGAGCTCATCAACAAAGCGTTGATCATTGAGTGAAAGAGAAATTTTAGCGGCAAAGAACAAGGATGTGGATCACTTAAACTGCACAATTCAAAATCAAGTCGTTGGTTCCCTGCATTCCTTCAAATCTATCGACTGTGTGATAAACGAAGGCGAAGCAACCAACTATCCAACTGAGTTTTAGGCTTGCCACCGCACAATATACAATTGAAGGTTAGTTCGGTCGTCATCATGCTTCGCAATCTCAATCAACCAAAATTATGCAACGGAACGCGTTTAGCGGTTACAAAACTCAAGAGCAATGTGATTTATGCGTGAGCACTAAAAGGAAATCTGAATGGTGAGGAAGTTCTCATTCCGAAAATTCCCCAACCCAACCGATATGCCATTCGTGTTTAAGCGAATCCATTTTCCAATTCGTCTCGCATTCGCCATGACAATCAATAAATCACAAGGCCAATCATTAAGTGTTTGTGGCCCGAATCTCGAAAATGAATGTTTTTCACACGGTTAACTGTATGTCGTATGTTCCCGTATCGGAAAACCATCCGCTTTGATCGTTTTCGCACCTGACAACAAAACGAAAAATATCGTTTATCACAGAGTGCTTCAATGAGGGGAAATACAATTCAAAATCGACCCGACCACAGCCCATCCAGGAAATATGTCAACACAAAGCATCAATTGCAATGGAAAATTAACCACAGATTTTCTGCAATTTGAAATGACGCAGCTAGTTTAATATACCACCTTGATTAAAAAATTTTCGGAAATTACTTAGAAAATTTAAAATACAAGTTTATTCATCTAAATCTATATTGTCCCCTTCAAAGTAATCCCCATCGACTGCAACACACTTATGCCAGCGCTTGATCCAATCTTCGAAACATTTTTTTAATTCGGTTTCCATCAGTGCTTCCTGCGACTTTTCCATTACTTCTTCTCGGCTGCTGAAACGCGTTCCCCGTAGTGGTTTTTTAACTCGATTGAACAGAAAGAAGTCACAGGGAGCTAAATCAGGTGAATTCGGTAGCTGTTGGATGGTATTTGTTGCATTTTTCGCACTTTGCGACCGCGACGGTGCTTTATCATGGTGCAAATTCCACGAATTTTCTGCCCATAATTCTGTTTTCTTTCGACGAATTGCTTCACGCAAACGTCTCATAATGCCCAAATAATACTTAATGATGCACTACCCCGTTGTAATCCATGAAAACCGTCAGCATTGCCTTCCTTTTTGACTGAAAACGAAGTGTTTTTTTTGGTCTCACCTCATTGGGTGAACGCCATTCACTTGCCTGATGTCTGGATTGCGTGTTGTACTCATAAACCCACGTCTCGTCTTCAGTAATGATCCTTTTGATGAATGTGGGATCGGATTCAGCTTCGCAAATCATCTCTTTTGCGACGTCAACACGGTCTCTTTTTTGCATGAAATTGAGATCTTTTGGCACAAACTTTGCTGCTACACGACGGAAACCCAAATTCTTAACCAATATGTCTTAGACGGATCCATAGGCAATGTTCAAGTCCTCCGCTATCTGTCTGATGGTTAATTTGCGGTTATTGACCAACATTTCTTTTACGAGTACTTCATCAATGTTTTCGTCGGTTTTCGATGTCGATGGTCTGCCACTGCGTTCATCATCTTCGATTGACTCACGATCACTTTTGAACCGCTCGTGCTACTGGTAAACGACCGTTTTCTTTAGAGAATCGTTGCCGAAATACTTTTCCAACATTTCCAACGTTCGCGCACCATTAAATCCGTTTTTTACGCAAAAATCCATTTCTAAAATTGTAAAAAAAAATCGCCAACATACACAGGGATAGATGTACTCTTGGCTACGTAACTTTTGCAAATGTCAAGCTATAACGCTAAGATTTGGAGAGAATGTCAACAACAGATTAACCAACTCAAATCGGAACAATGGGAGCGCAACACGGTAGCGCCGGGAACTTTTTGATCAAGGTGGTATATCACCGAAACTCTCTATGTCCATATTCGGCCAACAACACAGCAATAGAAGTAGTAAACAAAATAAAGTATCTAGGAGCTACCATCGATGAGAATTTCCTATGTCGTGAACATATAAATGTGCTGCGTTTACAACTCAAAAGCTCACTCTTGGCGATGGTTTATATAAAGAAGTTTTGAAGGTGTACTACTCGCTAGCAGAATGGCGAATAAGATATTGCATACTGGCATGGGGAAATGCATTCAAAACGGATATGGATAGAATTTTAACAGCACCGTCTTGTTAAAATTTTAAAACCAACAAATTCATCTTTTAAAGTCTTAAGTAGTTGTGTACGCGATTTTTAGAATTACATCATTGCTGCATTACATGGACGACCTATCTATAGCCTATACGCCATTTCCAAAACACCAGGGATGCTTAAAATTACGGATGTACGAGTATATAACATATATGGGGAACGAGAACTAAGATATGTCATTCCAAAAACTATGAATGAAATACGAGCACCGCACCATCTCAAACAAGTCGAACATTAAAAAAAAGTTAAAAAGAAGTTCTGCTGTTTGGCTTAGGTGCATGTATCTAATACCAATGAACTTGTTTGAACTCTGAACACTATAAAAGAAATGATAATCATACGAACTGTAATAACAATAAATTTTTTTTACTTACTTCTTCATTAAATGTCAAAGAGGATATACTCGTATAAGATCTTGAATAAAACTTTGAAGTACTATAAATTATAATTAATATCGGAGTCGCTTTATTTTGCTGTTACATATCATTAACCGTACTGGGCCTAACTTTGCGCAGAAGAACTTCAACATAACTAAAAGAAGAACTAATACGACTGGGACTTAGATTAGAAGAAATCAAAATGATAACTAAAACATATGAACAATGCACTGACAACTTTTATCTAGTTTTTCTGGACTGGAAGGTGGTATAACCAAACTCAACGAACTAAGAAAGGCTATTCGCACCATTTCAAATAGAATTATCAAAGAAAACAAAAGAATAGACCAACACAATGCTGCAATTGTCAAATATTTGGACACGGCGAACGTAACAACCACATCAAAACATACTGCTCCATTTGCGCCGGTAGTCACAAGACTACTGAATGTACCAACTCGGGTATATACAAATGTGCGAATTGCTAAGGAAATCTTAATTCCACAGACAGTGCATGCACCATCAGAACTAACATAAGTACATGGAAATGAGGCAAAAAACTGTAACAAAAGTCAATCGTTTGGGCGTAAGAAAAAGCAACAGCAATATTCCATCGATATCAATGCATGATTTCCCACCTCTACCAACGCATACTGTCAAGTGGATAAAGGTGGAAACAAACAACAATATCCAGAAAGCTTGGGAGCACGCCTTCTTGCGTGCTTGCCTATGAGGCAGTGTCCAGTGATGACACCTATGACGGCGCTGAGATATTTCCTATTTAAAAGGATCAGACTCATAGAGCGATTCGGATCTAGCTTTGGCCAGATCTGTTTAGTCGCTAGATATGTTGGCTCAACAGCTCACTTAAGGTTTGTTCTTTTATTGGCATCCAGCTTTAATATTAATTTGCACGTAGCGATTGGTATACCTATGGTAACCTTTTCTGGTAGAATAGGTAGAATGGTTCCAATTTTGGCGAGTTCATCGGCCCTACAGTTCCCCGGAATGTCTCTGTTGCCCGGCACCCAGCAAGGTGAAGATTGAACTGTTCTGCCATCTCCATAAGAGATGATCGGGATTTAAGGGCGGTTTTCGAATTTTATGAGACTGACTTGATAGCTGTCTGACTATCCGAAAAGATGTGAATATTCTTTGCAGATATCACGTGTTTCTTCAGCCAGGACTGAGCTTGTTTAATAGCCAAAATTTCCGCCTGGAACACGCTGTTGTGATTTGGAAGACGGAAAGGAAGGATTAGATTTAGCTTATTTAAGAAAACACCGTTACCAACCCCGCTATCGGTTTTAGATCCATCTGTGTAGTAATGGATTGACTTGTCCTCCATGAAATCATCTTCCTCCCAGAAGGATCTAAAGGGGAAGCTTACATGGAAGTCTTTGTCAAACCAAAGTTCAGGTATGGTGTAATCGATGTTCTCTGTAAGGATTTCTAATGTATTAAGAACGCTGGCGTGGCCAAATGAATTATTTATCCAATGTTTAGTCGCTGCAGTCGCAGCTACTTGCTCGCTGAGGGGCACCGAGGGGTGTCAAATGAACCTGAATGTCTAATACCGCAGAGGGGTTAGATCGCAATTCTCCGCTTATGCATAGACATACTGTTTTTTGGACTCTGACTAGTTTAATGCAGTGGACTGCACTTTATAAGGCCGTCCACTACACAACCACACCGTAGGTGTATATCGGTCTTATAACTGAGACCTATGCGAGGTTAAAGGCCCCATTTGTTTTCAATTGCTTTTTTGCAAGGGAATTAAGCTACAGTAGCTTTCTTGACTCTTTCTTGAATGTTAGGTTTCCAGTTTAGTTTCCTGTTAAAAATGAGACCTAGACATTTTCCTGTATCGAAAAAGACTAAACTGGTACCGCTGATTGAAGTAGGGTCTCCAATTGGAATTCTATATTTCTTCGAAGAGAAGACATGATCAGTTTTATGGGGGTTTACTTTGCAACGATCTGCCCAACGGGTTCATCTATTGAGATTTACTTGAAGAAGTTCTTTAATGGTATTAAGATGCTTACCTGACGGCTAAAGCAACGTTATCCGCACAGGCAATCACGCTGCTACCATCCGCTTGCGGCGCGCCTATGTTGACACATCTTTTTGCAGAAGCCGCAGCCAGTTTGGAATTGATTATCCCGCTATTTAGCATAAAACTGGTCAACTCCCCAAGTGAGTTGTTTACTTGTAGAGTTGACAGCGCAATCGTGATTACGGATGTTTTGACGTTGTTAAAGGCACCCTCTATGTCCAACCATTGTGTACTCTTAATGTTGTAAGGATCGTTCGATGGGGCTAGCCACCGTTTCCACCGACTCTTCTTCACAGTAGTCATGTTTAGCCGTTGACAGAAGTTTTGGATCAATTTTAGCTCGTATTCGTACATGGATATCAATCAGTTGTTCGAGAGTTTTCAGAAGGAAAGATGATAGACTTATAGGTCTGAGGTCCTTTGGAACGGTGGAAACGGCTCTGCATTCACTGACTAGCCACATCGAACGATTTCTACAATATAAAGAGTAGACAATGGTTGCTTTCCTGGACATAGAGGGTGTATTCAACAATGCCAACACATCCGCAATCACTACTGCGCTGTCAACTCTGCAGGTAGACGAGTCACTTGGCGAACTGATCAGTCTTATGCTAAATAGAAGGATAATCAACTCAAAATTGGGTGAGACTTCTGCTAAAAGACGTGTCAGCAGAGGTACGCTGCAAGGCGGTGTCCTCTCTCCCCTTCTCTGGAACTTAGTAGTAAATGAACTGCTGATATCCCTTTAAGCGGATGGTAGCAGGGTGATTGCCTATGCCGATGACGTTGCTATAGCCGTCTCATGTAAGCATCTTAATACCATTAAAGAACTCCTTCAAGTAAATCTCAATAGATGAACCTGTTGGGCAGATCACTATGGATTGTGAATAAACCCCCATAAAACTGATCTTGTCCTCTTTTGCAGGAAATACAAAATTCCAACTATAGACCCTCCTTCAATAAACGGTACCAGTTCAGTGTTTTCCGATACAGCAAAATATCTGGATCTCATTTTAGACAGAACACTAAACTGGAAACCTAACATTCAAGAAAGAGTCAATAAAGCTACAATAGCTTTGTTCTCTTGTAAAAAAGCAATAAATGGGGCTTTTAACCCCGGATAACCCACTGGCTGTACATCTCGATCATAAGACCGATACTTACATACGGGGTGATAGTCTGGTGGACGGGCTTAGAAAGTGCGAGTAACTGCATTATGCTAAGCATAGTCCAGAGAACAGCATGTCTATGCATAAGCGGAGCATTGCGGTCTACCCCCTCTGCGGCATTAGATATTCTGCTTCATTTAACACCCCTTAAGGAGACTAAACAGTGAACAAATAATCCATGCGGCCACACCAGTATTCTTAATACATTAGGAATCCTTACAGAGAACACCGATTACACCACACCTGAACTTTGGTTTGACAAAATCTTCCATGTAAGATTCCCCTCTAGATACTTCTGGGAGGAAGATGCTTTCATGGAGGGCAAGTCAATCCATCTCTACACAGATGGATCTAAAACCAATAGCGGGGTTGGTGGCGGTATTTCCTCAGACATGCTAAATCTAAGCCTCTCTTTCTGTCTTCCAAATCACTGCAGCGTGTTCCAGGAGAAATGTGGGCGATTTAAGAAGCTCAGTCCTGGCTGAAGAAAAACGCGATATCTGCAAAGGATACCCGCATTTTTCGGATTGCCAGGCCGCTATCAAATCCTTGGACTCAGTCTCACTAAATTCTAAAACTGCCCTGGAATGCCGATCGTCTCTTATGGAGATGGCAGAGCAGTTCAACCTTCACCTCTGTTGGGTGCCGGGCCACAGAGACATTCCAAGAAATTGTAGGGCCGATGAATTCGCCAAAATTGGAACCACTCTACTTATTCTACCGGAAAGGGGTAGCATAGGTATCCCAATCGCTGCGTGCAAACTAATATTAAAGCTGGATGCCAATAAAAGAACAGACCTTAACTGGACTGTTGGACCAACATGTCTAGCGACCAAACAGATCTGGCCAAAACTGGATCTGAATCGCTCTATGTGTCTGATCCTTATAAATAAGGAACATCTCAGCCCCATCATAGGTGTCATCACTGGACACTGCCTTAAAGGCAAGCACGCAAGGAGGCTTGGCGGCTTTATAAATGATTTCTGCAGAAGCTGCATGGACGAGGAGGAGGAGGAGACAATCCTCCACCTACTCTGTACATGTCTAGCTCTCTCCCAGAGAAGAAAACTTCACTTAGGAACCTTCTTCTACAACGAACTAAACGCTCTGGAAAATATAGACGTAAACAGTCTCCTTCGCTTCGTCAGAAGCTCAAACTGGTTTTGTTGGATATTGAGAAAGCATTTGACTCCGTTTGACATGATGGGCATACAGGTGTATCCTGGTGTGTTTATATTCGCATGATAAGTCGTTCAGGAACAATGTGAAAAAAATGGGATCCCTTATTAATACTTGTGGAACACCTTGCTTCACGGATAATACTGTACAAGACCAGTCAGGAGTAATCTGTCATTTAGAAAACCCTTTACTTACCTGGATACCTTGTTGCCGAAACTTAATTAGCTTTTTAATTTCCAGCTGAAAATTTTATGGTTGGCTTTATTAGAAGCCGCCCAAAAAAAAAAACAACGAATATAGCACAATATTATGTTTCTACCAAACAGTGGAATTTATTCGCCCTAATACAAGCTATAACTTAAAATTAAACTTAAACTTAAAACTAAGGTTGGTTGGAGTGGTGAAGTAAAACGGATTTGAGGCAGGGAGTGGTGCGGTCGAAGTCAAAGATGGTAACGGGAGATTTTTTCGTTCGCGCCATAGGAGTTGTGGTGGGTTGGTACTCGTAGATAGAATGGAGGTGGGGTACGTAGATGTCGTGGGTTAGTGCTGTGGAAAATAGAGTTGTGAACGGATGCGCATTCAACGTGACCTAAAAGAAGTTGATGAATGAAGAGAAAGTCGGCTGCATCTCTGTATTCCTCAAGGGTGTTTAAGTTAATAAGGTTGAGACGGTTTTGATAGGGGGTCACAATAAAAGAACTGTTCCAGGGCATACCTCGAAGAGCAAATCCAACGGCCCTGGATGCTTTGGATTCTCGAGATATGTACACGATGATATGGGGATCACATTTGACTGGCGTACTCTAGGAGGGGGCGAGAACAAAGGTAATATAGAGCGACCTGGTCACGTATGGGTTGGTGAAATCTTTGGACCACCGTTTTACAAAACCTAGTGCAGAGTTGGCTTTAAGGATTATCCCATCCATATGCAAACAGAAGTTGAGCTTCTTATCACACAAAATGCCGAGGTTGCGAAGAGATTGAACGGAGGGGATTGGTTGGTTGTGGAGAATGTAGATTCGAGGAGGAGGTTGGTGCCGTTTATATGAAAAAGTCATGGATTGGCATTTGGGTATATTAAATTCCAAACAAGTTTTGAGGCACCAGATCGAAAACCTATCAAGGTCTTGTTGAAGGAGGAAAGAGCCATGGGGTGAGGAAATGGTTTTGAAAAATTTGGTATCGTCGGCGTCAAGGGAGACAGACGAGTGTTAAAGCGAAATTTAAACACCCAGCCATTATCCATGGATGGCACTTGCATCGTCGAAACCGATAAACTTTCCATCCTCGGTATGTGTGTCAATGACAACTTACGTTGGAATGACCACAGATTCGATGTCGCCAAAAATGCTGCGAAATGTCTAGGTTTCCTCAAGCGATGTAGGAAATATTTTCCCCCTCTGATCTGGCCACAACATATAAGGCATTCACCCGCCCAAAACTGGAGTACAATGCCCACATCTGGTTAGGTGCTCCTCAAACATCTCTACACCTGCTAGATAGGATTCAAAACCGTGCGATAAAACTCATTGGTGATACTCCTTAATATCACTTAAACAATGGACACCCCCGAACACCGACGTAATGTCTCGTATCTCACTCTGTTTTATCGCTATTTCCACCACCTGTGCTCCATGGAGATCGCCACTAGCATTCCGCCCCTTCAAACTTTTAACCGTAACCCCGTCTCGCTATGAATGCCCACTTTTGGACGTACTCTAAAATATCGTGATTCGTTCCTAAGCCGTACAACTCGCTTATGGAATGACCTGCCTAGCTCTTTATTTCCTAGTCATTATAACCTTCAAACATTTAAAACCAACGTTCACCGGTACCTCATTTTCCATCCTCCCTGATTTTCCTTCGCACGCACACAGCAAACATTTTAAGGGTACTTAACTCCCTTGAGCGCGCTCAAATTATAAAAAAAAGAAGGGGACTGAGATGGCTGCCTTGTGGAACTCCAGAGGTGGTCAAAGTGGGCTGACCTAAAACATACACTGTAAAAACGGTTTTCAAGGTAAGAGGGTATCCATTTTAACAGTATGGGTTCAAATCCGAGTGCAGACAATTTGAAGAGTATTAATCGATGAGAGATTTTATCGAAGGCCTTGCTAAAATCAATTGCAACTACGCCGACTTCCTTGCCATTTTCTAGGGCAGAGAGAGCAAAGGATACGAATTCAACGAGATTTGTGGTGGTTGACCTACCCTTCAGGAAGTCATGTTGTTTAGGGGAAATAAGTGATTTGCATTGGAAGCTTAGAGCACCATACAAAATACTTTGGAAGAGTTTGGCGATTAGGCGATAGTTTGTTATCTCGTTCTTTGATCCTTTTTTATGGATCGGGGTTATGAAGGATTTTCCAAGCCTGAGGAAATTCTCCTTGTGGTTGGCTCGACTTTGCTGTAGGTGTGAGACTCGCTTAGAATGGACGTAGTGGCCGAATGCAGCGAGGTGGACAGCGACTTTCTGTTGTGCCATTTGTTTGCTGTGTTAGTTTAACTGTTGGGGGAAAAGGGGGTCAAGAATAGGAGCAGTGGAGGAGGGTGCTGGAGATAAATGGTTGGATATAGAGTTGGACGAGTGATGAGATGTAGGGTTTAGGATATGGGAGTTAATAAAATGAGGGTACTAATTTAGACTCTTAAAAAATAAACGGACGAAGGACCTGTTTTGCTATGAGTTTTTCTAAGACTATTAATATGCATCGTACAATTCTCCAGCAGTGATTTTTTTTAAAAATGGGCTTGAGATAAGTCAAGCTAGTGTTGTTATGCAGTGACGTACAGTATGGGTGAGGTGAAATACAATATAACGCCACCACAACAGGATTCCCCAATAGAGTTTGGTTTTATATTACCTATAGTTTATAACTTCACTTGGATTTAATGCAAATATTTTAAAAATTTTTTTTAGAAAACGGTGATGGAAGAGGATGTTTTCCGACAAGTCCAAGCGGTTGCATAATGTGTGTTCCCAAGGAAGAAGTAATTTAATGGATTCGCATCGATTTCACATTGAGAACTACTTTTAATACTAGATATACCAATCTTTCGAAGGCTAACGCGCCCTCAAGGGGTTATTAATATCCTTAAAATGATTGCACCCAGTGCGGAAAATTAGAGAGGAAAGAAAGTGATGTAATGACTACGAAATAGAGAGCTCGATAGGGCATTCCATAAGCGATATTTTAATGTACGTCCGAAAGTGGCATTCGCAGGTGTTACGGTTGAAGGTTTCAAGAGGCGGAATGCTGCTGGCAATTTCGGTGGAGCGCTGGTAGTGGAAATAGGGATAGAACAAAGCGTGTCAATTCACTGCGTGATATTAGCATCATTTATGAGTCTTATTGCACGGTTTTGAATTCTGCCTAGCAGGTGCAGAAATGTTTTAGGAGCACCTGACCAGATATGGACATTGTACTCCAATTTTGGGCGGATGAATGCCATATACATTGAGGCCCGATCTGAGAGGGTGAAATATTTCCTACATCGCTTGAGGAAACCTAGACATTTTTAACGACAACGAATATGTGGTCACTTCAACTTAAGTTGTCACTGATACACATACCGAGAATGGAAAGTTTATCGCCTTCGACGATGCAAGTGCCACTCATGGATAATGGCTGGGTATCTAAATTTCACTTTAACGACAGCAGACGGCATTGTGTTTCGGAAGCATTATATTTTACTCTGTTAGTGGTTACCCAATTAGTTATGCTGTTAATATTGGAATTTAATGAGCTTAACATACACTGCCGCTCCCATTCTACAGCCGAAGAGTAAGGACGTGAATTCGGAAACGAATGTGAAAAGCTGAGGAAGCAAAGGAAAGCAAAGGAATATATTGGATTAGAAGTAGCAGACAAGAGATCATCTATGAGGATTAAAAAGAGTGTCGGATACAGAACAGACGTTTGGTTCCACTTTTCGGTGAGACATGCCATCAAATCACCAGTGGACGGAAAGAGTCCTAAAGAGTCGAATTGATGAAAAAGCTAACACAGTGGTTTTGCCAGCGAGGAAGAACACCTCTTCAGAAGGAGAGGAGATGTACCATCTGGACCACCGGATTTGTGTATATTAAGATCTTTAAGTACTCTAACTGCTATACGAGTGTGAAAGTGGATTCGTCCCATTGAAGATTCGATGCACTCAAGCAAAATCTGGAAGTGTTGAGCTCGCCGTAAAGTGTGCAGCAAGCAGATTGGTCTTATCCAAAGAGCTGAGGATGAGACAGAATTTGTAATGTTTTTGACGAATGACCAAACATTTTTACTATCATTGGGACATTGTAGTATTTTTTGGTTTTTGGTCACATTGGAATTTCACACGCTTAAGAAATGGGTTGCAGCCATTCAACTTTTCAACTTTTTTCGGGTTTCTCTAACCCTGACAGCCTCGTTACAGCTCTAGTCGTACTAGGCCTTTTCTTTTGATTTGATACTCTTCAGCCGTTGAGGGATAAAGGATCTCATTCCAAAGAGAATACTGTTATCGAGGAAACATAATCGTAATAACGATTTCAGTATGTGGATACAGGGATACATTTCTTTGGTTTTCTCGTTGGATTACAGAATCAAGTAGTAGACCTGTCAGAATTGAATCTACTGCTGGTCAAATATTCCAACTGAGCTAATCCAATCGTTCCTGTTTCGCCAAAAACGGCTTGAAAAGGGTATACAGTGTTATATCCCAACAACAGGGTATTAAAGATACTAGAACTTAAAGTCTCACTGCTTTCAAATAGTAGAAGTATATTTGTCAACCTAGACCTGGCCCAATCAAGGCAAAAGCTATTAGATAACGAATTCCCGATGCATATTTAAGCTAATTTCATTCATAAAGTGACGAGTTTCTTAATTTCAAACTCGACTGTTTGAGATCTTGTCATCAACAGGAAAACTTCATGCATTCAAAGGGCGAGAGCTCTATCAGCATAGCTTCGGTCATTTCTCGTTTTGTTGAATTGTTGCCATGCATTCCTGCTACACAAAGCATCTACTGTTGAGTATTTGCATCAGTTCCTGTATAAATATGTATCCATTCGACTTCCTTAAGGAGCTTGTGATAACTGAACGTGTGTTTCCATTACGATGAAACCTTTAGTGATAGCAGAAATTTGAACGTTTTTTTAATCACTTTCCTCTCTACGATACAAAGATCTACGACAAAGTACTAGCCCACTGTACTCATTTTAATGAAATCTTTCAGTCTTATGAAGAAAAATGAGTAAGTGCTTCAGTGATAAGGTGCTCACAGTACCAGCGTCCACAACGTCAGCGACGAGTATCTGCAGCCTGATGCTAGCGTAAGCCGGACATTCACAGACCTAGTGCTCCGCGGTGTCGTCATAACTTTCACAGCAGACATCGCAGGATGTTGTGTCACTTATGTCCAGCAGATTTAAGTGCCTTGCAAAAGTGTAATGTCCTGCCATGACGCCAGTAAGCAACCTGCAGTCTTTCTTGGTGGGGGACAGCAGAAAGCCTGCTGACCTCCTAAAGACGTCGTGAAGAATTCGCTTGGTCTGCCTGCATCCCGGGGGCTGTGCCATTTGCAGTTGTGCTCATATAAGACCAAACTGTCAATGCAAGCCTTAACCGAGGACGCAGGCAAACCCAACGTAGGGTCGGGTCCGTAATATCACTCCTCTTAGCCTTGCCTGGCATGTCCATAGGCGATTTCATTTCCCGCGATCGCATTGTGACCTGGGACTTAGACAAGGGTCACTGAATATAGCCTTCCGACGGCGTTCAGTGATCTCTTGCATTCTTGAACTAACTGGGAAGTCGTAATAGGGTTCAGCGCAGATTGGCTGTCGCTGCAGATACAAATGCTTCGCCCTCTCCACCGGTTCTCTGCAATGTATTTCTTTGCCATCAGGATTACGTAAATTTCCTCTTGAAAGAGATGCAAGCTCTCCTAACGTGAAGTGAAATCTAACGTCGTCGTCCTCCAGAAAGATACCAGCGCCACATCCTAAATTGGTATTGGAGCCGTCCATGAAGATCCTACTGCATTTGTTTTCTGGCTCAGTTCTGGCCGAAACCAGTTCTGGGCACAAGGAAAGTCGATTTCGTATTTTCACCGCAACAGGTGAACAGGACGGCATTTCTATAAGACTAGAGTCATAAGACAGCCGACGCGCAATGTCATCAAAGCTCCAATGCGTGTTGTACCAAAGACCACTTCTTTTCAAACGGAAGATGGCTTTGAGAGTGCAGTCCATGATATAAATATCAAGATGAGGGAGATTCATCAATGCGTCTAGAGCACAGGCAAGAGTGCTGGAGAAAGCCGCCATGCATCCGAGACAAACTGTTCTTTGGAGTCTGGTAAAAGCAGCAACCATGTATTTTCGAGGGAGAGCTTATTCCACCAGGCAAGCGGTGCATGGGATATAATTGGCCTTATCATAGCCGTGTAGATCCAAAAGCCCCATGTTTTGCAGATAACTCCTCTACACTGCAAGAAGGCCGATAGCGCCTTAAATACTTTCGACGTAACATGTTTAGTCCAGAAAAGTTTGTTATCCCAAATACTTAGCTACTTTAAAGAATTGGATGGTGATGCCTCTAATCACTAGATGAGTCAGACCCGGCAGCTTCCTCCTTCTCGTAAAGAGAACAAGGTCAGCTTTGAAAGGATTTGCTGAAAGCCCATTACTAGTGCACCAGTCGTCGATCACTAGTGCAGACAGTGACAGACAGAGACACGATCCAACAGACAGTACAATTACATCATCCGGTCGAATGCGTTGAGCAGTGAGTAGACCAACATGCACAATAGCAGTGGAGACAGAACGCCACCTTGCGGGCCACCCCTGTTTACACCAGCCACCACATATTAGCCGCAGCCAGCATCCGCAATCAATGTCCTATTCACCAGCATTGCTTTTAACAACAAAACTAGTGAGTCGACTACGCGTGTTGTCTGGCCGAGTTATACAAGCCGTCAAAAGCTGCATTGCCGAAAGCACCCTCAACGTCGATGAAAATGCTCAAGACGTATTCCTTCTTGCCGAGTGCGCCTTCCCAAGGCGGTTTTGTGCACGTGGATCTCGACCATTCCCAGCATGAAGTATGTCAGACTTATAGGTCTGAAACTTTTAGCGAGCGAGTGGTCTTCCTTTCCGATTTTCGGTACAAGGGCCACTCTCAGGGATTCGGTGTCAGGCTAGCAGTGAAAATTCTTTTCAGAGTTGCCAGCAGCTGGTCTATACCTTTTCGTAACGTATTTGGTCTCATCCGTCACCACAACCGATGAAATATACCAGTTATAGTGTGTTGTGTTATTCTGCTCACTACCAGCTTCGTTGATAGGCGCTAGTTGCGAGCTTGTTCCGATTAAGTTACCTGGGAAGTGAGACTCAAGCATGAGATGGGGAGTCTCTGCCTTCTACTCATTATAGGTACGTTTAGATTTTCTGAGTGGTTCCTGTTTTGTTGATCTTCCCCTTTTGACGACTTTGACCAGTATACTGGTTTCGCCGACAAATTTGATCTTTCAGCAAAATCTTTGTAAGAGGCAGTCTTCGAAATTCGAATACGCTTTTTAAAATCTTTTTGCTTTGATCACTAAAGATTCTAATCTTCCCACAAATTAGTCTTAAGTGACCTGTTTAGAAGTTTCCTGGATTCCTTGCGGAGACGCTGCAGGTTTGCTTTTACTAAGAACGGGAAATCTGCAGGATTGCTTACTAGCTAGACATGCTATTTCGAAACACTTGGTGAGGGTGCCGTTCATGTTCTGAACAGTTTCCTCAAGCTTTTGTTTTGTCCTGAGCTTAGTTGGAGCACTGTTGAACGTCCCGAGTTCTTCTTTAAATCGTATCCAGTTGGTTTTATGCGGATTCCTCACCTTCAACAAGGTCGAGACCTCGCATCTGATTCTAAATTCGATGTATCTATGGTACTTTCCAGCCAGTAATCTCCTTAGCAAGCCTGTTGGATAAAGTTAAGTCAATTGCTTGCCTTCTTACTCTCGTAACAGAAGTTGACTGAGAGACGATAGTATGAAACCAAGGAGATAATTGCCTCCCCCGTTATATTTGCTACTGGCCCATAAAGTGTTCTGAGCATTAGTATCGCAGCATATGATAAGTTCCATCTTGCTGGAGTCACAATATTCAATGAGTTCTGCTACCGCTTCCGGTGGGAGCGGCAGTAACGATTCATAGGGATAATAACCAGACGAAACGACGAATTTGTGCCATTCTCCATTCCTGTGGTAGGTTCTGTCTGCAGCAACTGAATCTTGGTTACAAATTTGCACAAGTTTAGATGATGACAGTGATTTCGCCACATAAAGACAAGCTTTCGGTCTTTCCGATCGCACGTCATAAAGTGGTGTGAAACCCCTTAAACATCCGAAGCCACAGATGCGTTTGGTCCACACCCATGTTTCCTGTATGGATTATATTATTCGGGGTTTTGTATTACTCCTACAGTAGCAGACTTGGAATGTTGAAGGTTGATTTGAGTACACAGAATAGATGGATACTGGGATGGTCGCCTCCTATCCGCACGTATTTGGAAGCAAAGTGGATCTTAATTCTTCAAGGTGCAGATATGGACGTGCGTCATATCTAATGGTCTCAGCAAAAGCTTTGTCTAAGCCCACAACAAGAGCCGAGCCGTCCTAGTTTTCCCGAATCTTTCTCTCCCTGTGAGAGTAGATTTTCCACTTTTTAGTGTCAAGTCCAAGGTTCTGTGTATGAAGAAGCATCAGAAAATCTCGAATTTTTCTGAGTTGCCCCGATACCCAGAAGATAGCGCGCATCAGTTTTGGTTCTCTGAAAACTTCGAAAGTCTTAGTTTTCAGGGGTGCGATTTTAGGCACAGATTTGTTAAGCCATTCAAGAGTTTGCTGCTCCATATCGTAGCCCTCTGCTTGAATGTAAACATTATCGGCATTGGCTAGCTCCTACAGTTGATCGACACAGTGTTTGCATTCAGCATCGTTCAGACTGTTGTCATTGCCAGTCTTCTTCATTCGAAGCACCAGAGAGGATATATCAGCATCATTGTAGGTGCGCCGGTCTTGTCTCTTTTTTCGTTTCGGGTTTTTTTTGGAGGTTACTTTTCCAGCGGCGTCCAAGTTCCGTCCGCAAGAGCTGTAACTTATGTTGGTTGTAGCACCGGTTTCAGCCGGATCTTATGCGCTGGGAAAGCCGCCACCAGAGTTGTTTCTCAGCGGAGATTTCACCGCTTTGGCCGATTTACGTCGATCATAGCTACGATCTTTGCTGGTTGCAGTACTGCCCTCGCCCCGAAGTCGCGTTCATATGAAACCACCGCTAATTTTGTTTTCGACAGGAGTACCGGAAACGTTTTTCCTCCTGACCCTGTTCAAGGCAGAAGAAGAAGGCGCATCTTCAGATCCGAGACGTTGATCGGTTTCAATGGGTCTCCCTTCCACCGACCACCGACTTTTGGCACTCGCGCCTACAACGGCACTTACCATCTCCTTGCGCCGTACGTTTGCATTGCGTTTCCGTCGTCTCTTCAGCTGCCCTTAGACTATAGTCCTTCAGAGTATGTTTCTTCTGCAGCTCGTTTCACCTTTTCGTTTTTCCGAGACAAGTCGTCAGAAAGAGTACCTTGACCAACCAGTGGTCTATTCTGATGGAGTTTAACTGTAACAGGCAAGGGTGCACTCGCCCAATTACCAAGGCTTCGCCCATCATTGACGTTGTCTAATAAGAAGCGGGGGAAGAGCATTTTACTGGTCTTATCGTAAATATCTTTAGATGACGCCACCAAAGGTTGCTACGATTTGACCAGTTACTAGTTGCCGGTCATAGGTCTTGTTGGCGGCAAGACCACCGGTAGTCCCTACCAGGACTTAAATCACGGTACCAAGGTAGTCAGGAGCCCCCCGGGATTTCGGTCCAGGCCTGACTTGTTGATGTAGGCCCCCTTGTGGGAGCGTCATGGTGGCTGTGGTTTAAACCCAAATCGCGAGAAGGGTCTTCCGGTTGGTAGCGAATAAGTACTGGGTGCTGTGACCCTAAGAGCAGTAAGAGGTTTTAGATCGGCCTCGACTCATACAACGGGTGGAACTTGTGCCTCCAACACAGTTCCGAATTGGTATCAAAGTGTTGGCGGAGAGCGATGGCAAGGCGTATCCTTGCTCCCATAGATGTATGGGCATCCCGTAAACATAAGTCTACATGACAGGTGGTTTACGTTAAAAACCAGAGACTAATGTAACAGGCAAGACCCCTCCGGTACTCTCTCCATCGTTCCAGCTCAATCTACCGAACGTAGAAAGAGCTGCAGGAGTCGTCGAAATCAAGTGTTCCAGCAGCTCTTCGGTCAGCGCCGAAATCGGCGGTGGCGAGGGGAGTTGTGTAGTATGTTGGTTGGGGCCTCCAGAATCTGTGCCCCGGCCGCAGTCGAAAATATTACGGGTGGATTGTTGCTATTGCGAGTACCACCTGGGGTATAATCCTGTGGGGTCACCTCCATATTGTTAACTATTTTACGGCTAGTTTAGACGTCCTTGGCGCTTATTTCGACGTTTCATCTAGGTTCTTTTCAGAACCCTTGGATTTTTGACTCTTAAGCCTTCCTGCCACGTCTGGGCAGTCAAAGAAAGGGTTTTTGTTTGTTTAGTTATCTAAGTTACAATACGTACGTATCTACGAATATTCATACTTTCATACACCTAGCAGTATACTCGTCCTTGCATATTTGGCGTACATTGGTTGATAGACAATTCCTAAATGTGCAAAATTTCGTGGGTCTTCCAAACAGTCGCTGGAAATGCATAAAATTCCATGGCCCTTGAACAAATTTACCCTCTTCCTACCTAAATCGAAGCCTTCTTAAATTGCCGTATTCTAGGTCAAACCCGTGTTAATGACTAAGATCCATTAACCAAATCCACTGTATGCTTAGCCGAACTCTATTTATCCTGAACCGCGTCCAATTTGTCCATAATGTTAGGAGAAACATTTGTTGACACTTCCTAGTATCACGAATATTGATACATGGGTATTCCTACCCACTGATTTTGACCATCATGGCTATTTCACCTTTGGAATTTCTGTTCTGTTGAATTGACATCGTCACTTCCCAGTTCGAGTTTCAACTGTCCCAGCAAGAAAATTTAAGACGTGATTTAGTTCAACGTTGTAAAAATGCGCCCATTTCCAGTGTACTTGCAGTAAGCCGCGTTTTGCATCCGTTCTGCCATTGGCAACTCTGACTTCAACCCACGCTACCCTTGTATTCAACCCCGCATATGTACTAGCATGTTGGGCTCCTCCAATTTGCATATGTACTCTGCACATTCGCGCTTGTTTTCGTTTTCGCATTCGTACATCTGGCCGAAGGGGTTGCTTTCACAGTAAAATTCACTGCTGAAGGGAAACAAAAGCGAATAATAATAAGGCACGTTACTATGTGCATACATATGTATATACTCGTAAGTACCTGAAGTTGTGCTCACTTGGACTTTTGACTTTTAATTCCTCATACGCAGCCTACCCCAACAACGCCCATTTCAGCTTATGGGAATTTTAATTGTACCAGGTGTAGCTGACCACCCTTGTCAACGCTTCCAACACCTGTCCACGATGGATACCGGCAATGGGTGATGATCCAGTTTGGGGAGAATGTCATGTGGCAAATGCTCCGGGGAAATTAAAATTTATAGCCAGTAAGTGGCCGAAAATGGATAATGCAAGGATAATGTGTGTCTGGAATGGGGCCGAATACATTTTCGAGTGTTGGTGTATTGTTGGACAACATAAGCCAACACAAAGCAACCCTTTTCATTCAAAAAGTTTTTTAAAAAAAAAAAAAAAAAAAAAAATCTTTTCTCTCTTTGTTTCGAAGGGAGAAAACTTTTTCAACAGATGAAAGGCATTTCGTTTTGGAATGATGTCCTTAAAAAGAATTTAAAAAAAAATTGAAGGGCTTCGTGTATAAATAGTTCTGATACAGAGCTGCTTTAAAGCTGGTTTGTTAGTTTCACAGTTTCTGCCAATAGTAAGTTGAGTTACGTAACGTATTTTCGTTTTCTTATTTCGTATGTGAATGTTTCAAAGGATATTAGTTTGTCTATTTCTGGTTGCGAATGGGGGGGGATGAGATATTTTTAGCAAATCTATTGCAATCGTAAGGGGCTTCGAAGGGACTGTGTGAACCTATGACAAAACAAAACGAGAAGGATGGTAAACAAAATCTTTTCAAGGGAAAAGTTAGCTTCAGATTTATTTGGAGTGGAATAAATTGAATTCTTAACGCGAAGTCTCTGAGTTTAAGGGTTTAAGGACAAATCGAAAAATCCCTACTTAGTTGAACACGTTCAATTTGAAAACGTCATACATACCAATAGTCCTGAACTTTGTTTGTGTTAAAGAAGGCTGTTTAATAATTTGCATTTTCCTCTCTTCACATTCATATTAGAAGTATTTGTACAGTCATCAGACTCGGTCGATTTCCCTATAAATTTTGAATGGTTTGTTTTATTTATTATTGATACGGGTTCATATTTTTAAAATTTGGTGCCGGAACCCGGGACAAATGAAGAACAAACAAGAATTTATATATTTTCGGAGAAGAAAAATCGAGTAGATTGTGTGTAGTATAATGAAACTACGAGTGTCAAATAGATCTAAGGATCGAGGTCAATTGACTAAGCTCATAAAAGGCGCGACCGTTTATTTAAAGTCTGATGGCTCAAAGTTCAATGAAAGCTTGGCAACCTAGATAATATCGCTGAAGAATTAACAATTTTTATAGATCGGTTGACTACATTCAATGATTATTTGCGAAAATGTTGGTGGGGGCTAACGTCCCCATTCATTTGGCTTAATTCAAGCTTCAAAAACTAGGACTTAAAAACTAAAAATACAAAATATTTAATTAGGGTTTTAAAGCTAGGGATGGTGAAGGAGATCGAATTTGAGGGAAAGTGTGCTGCAATCAAAATCAAAATCGAAAACGGAAAGGTTGGAGTTTACCTTACTCAGCATACAGGATATTGGACGGGGGAAACGTAGATTTCGAGGGCTAGTGTTAAAGAAAATGGAGTGATAAAGACACGTGCAATCGACGGAGCCGGAATGAAAAGAATGTCTGCTGCGCCCTTTCGTTCCTCAAAGGTATTCAGGTTAATGAGTTTGAGACGGTCTCGATAGGGAGGGTGAGATTAGATTATCGTTCCAAGGTAGACCTCGAGGAGCAAGTCGAAGAAAACGACGCTGGATCTCATGAATTGGGGATACATGAGCTCGTTGAAAGGGACACCACGCTTGGCTAGCATACTCTGGTCACGTACGAGTTACAGAATTCTTTGGATCATCTTTTAACGAAGCCAAGCGATGAGTTTGCTTTAATAATTATCTCATCGATATGCGAGCCTCCAGACAAAGCATACTATTATGCTTTTAACATGGATAATAGAAACTGCACAAAATTTCAAATAATAACGACTACAAAAACAACTGTTTCAAAAAAACTATCTATTCTGTGGTGCAGTCTTCTCGCAACGGCTGTCCAGGAGTTTCTGCCTCTTTTCAGCACTCACAGATTCGCTTATTCTCAATTCGCCCAAAACGGCAACATCAATAAAAATATAAAAGATATCCATTCTCCTTTGTATTTCGTTAATACACTCCATATGCTAAGCGCATACTGCAGTGAGGTACAATATTTTTGGTACACTCTAACACGGCCTTCCTGCTCATTCATCGCTCTCGATGAAATAAAACATTACATTAACTTTAAAGCCATGACAACTAATTTATTCAATAGGCAGGTAACATTGTCGGTTTAGTTCTAAAAATAACATAAATACAGTAATTTTCGAGTTTCAAAACTCTTCTTTCTGTTAGCTTCCTTCCGTCAAATTTGGAATTCTTCTTTTTGCCAATCTTCAGAACCTGTAAATACAGGCTCAATCAATTTTGACTCATCAAAACATTGCTGTATAATTTTTAACAACAATACTGTACTTGTCTCTTTTTTCTTGACTAATTCCAGGACGATATAGCTCAGAGGTAACTTCAACTTGTCTATACTCCTGGGGATAGTGATATTAAAGAAAGAGCTCAGAGCTCATAAATTGTCCCAATAGCTCAGAGGCTTGACTTGAAAACTCAGCTTGTCTAACCTCTCCAATCGAACCCACAGAAAATACAGCTCAGAGGCAATTTCATGCTTGTCTGAATAAGCTGAAGAAATGAAAGGGTACAGCTCAGAGGCCAAGTACTTAGCCAAGCTTGTCTATTACACCAGTATATTCAACAATTAGAATTTATACTACACAAACATCATAACTCAGAGGCAATCTTCAGCTTGTTTATGAATCTATCTACACATTTACAGTAGATACTAACCTTTTGCTGTATCCACAGCACCATCTTTTTCCTCAGCAATTAGACGAATTGCCTCTCTAGCAGCTACTATAACGGCTCTACCTCCCTTCCGCTTAAGTTTGTATCAATCGTTTTTAAGTATCCCTATGACCTCGTATGGTCCACGAAAATGTACATCTAGTTTAGATTTACGAATTTGAGGGCTCTTGTATACTACTTTTGATCCAATCTCCAACCGGGTCGGAGTGCATTTCCCCTTGTCAAACCTAACTTTCATTCTAGCGGCGTTCTCTTTTATGCGTTGCTCTACCAAGAGCAGAGCACTGATTTCTGGAGTTCTACCCTCTACGCCTGTGAGTATATGTAATGGTGACAGTCCGGTTGTTTTATTTTTTGTGGTATTCAACGCTAACTGAACACGACTAACAAAGCTCGTCCAATCCATATTCACGTCTAGATTCGTTCTCATCAAATTACTCGTAGCAACGGTATATACATATTTTTCCACCTGCCCATTGGCTCGACTTGATCCCGGTGCGATGGTATAATGCTCTATACCATACAATTTGCAAATTTTCCGAAAATCTTGACTTGTAAAATTCGTCCCTTTATCACTTATAATCCTAGATGGTGTTCCAGATAGCATTACAAAGTTTTGTAAATGACTTACAGTCTCGGTTGCTTTAAGTGTTTTGCAGGGCAGTAATAGCACGAATTTGGTAAATGCATCAACTATTATTAAAAGATATCGATTTTCACCCTCCTTCCCTTCGTTAAACGGCCCCATGCAGTCAGAATGGATAGTATGGAATGGAATCGGTTCTTTTCGCTCGCATTGCTTTTTACCCGACGGTCTTTTGGCAACTAAGCAGATTAAACAAGCCTCAATGAATTTTCTGACGTTCCTCGACATTTTAGGCATCCAAAAATGTGTACGTAGTTGTGACAGGGTTTTATCCCACCCAATATGGCAGTTGTCTTCATGATAGCGCCTCATGAGGGCCAGTCGGCATTGTTGTGGTACAAAGAGTTTTTCCCCATCGTATGTTTTACGATACAATAAATTATTTTTAATTACGTAGTTTTCGATTGTCTGCTTGTCTTTTTCGTTTATTTTGTCGATTATTTCCGTAACTTCTGAGTCGAGTGACTGTCCAATTTCAAGCCAGTTTCCTGCGAGGCTATTAAGTTGAAAACAATTTTTAACGGGTGGATTTCGGCTTAAATAGTCAGCATGTTGCATGCAATTTCCTTTTCTATAAATAACTTGGAAGTTGCAGTCCTGTAGGTATATCCACCACCTAGCAACTTGGGGTAATAAGTCCTTTTTGTCCTTCGTGGCTTTCAAAGCATTGCAGTCAGTGACGAGTGTAAACGTTATATCTAGTAAATATGTGCGAAAGTGTTGTATAACGTTGACCACAGCAAGTGTCTCAAGTTCATAGCTGTGGTACTTAGACTGGTAAGGCTTGGTGGCTTGGCTAAAATAGGCGACTACGTGAAGAGTACCATCAATTCGCTGAAACAGGATAGCACCATATCCAATGGAGCTGGCATCTGTATGCAGTTCAGTAGGCAAATCTGGATTAAAAATTACCAGCAATGGTCTTTTAGTTAAGTGATTAATGATGTAGTGCCTAGCTTCTTCACATTCGGTGGTCCATACGAATTTTGTGTTCAGTTTAGTCAGTGACGTGATGCATATTGTTTTTGCCGAAAGTTCCGGTATAAACTTCCTAAAATAGTTCACCAATCCCATGAACTGTCTTACTTCCTTTACATTCGATGGACTCGAAGAATCTAGCAGAGAACTGATTTTCGATTTACCGGGTCGTATACTCGTACCTTCGAAGGATATTTCACGTCCTAGGTATTCCAAATTGGTTTGCAAAAACTTGCACTTCTCGATGTTGAGAGAAAACCCATTATCCGTAAGAGCCTTAAGAACTATGGCTAGTCGTTCGATGCCCTCCTCAATTGTCTTTGAAGGCACCAACACGTCATCCAAATATACCAAACATATTTTATCTCTTAGCCCCCCCCAAAGCTTTATTTATAGCACGTTGGAAAACTGCCGGGGCATTGGCCAGCCCAAACGGCATTCTCAAATACTCAAATTGCCCATCTGGGGTGACGAACGCTGTTTTCTCGACTGAATTTTCTGCTATTGGAATTTGGTGAAATCCGGAAGCCATGTCCAAGGGTGTAAAAAATCTATTTCCTGATAACTGGTCAAGTTGGTCATCAATGCGGGGAAGTGGATAGCGATCTTTAATGGTGATTCGATTCAAAGCCCTATAATCTACGCACATTCTGTGCTCGCCATTTTTCTTTTTAACCAATACAATTGGACTAGCAAATGGTGAGCTACTCTCACGAATTATGTTTTTCTTTGTTAATTCCCCACTATTTCCTTCACCATGTTTCTCTCTGATAGAGCCATACGATAAGGTCGGTGGTTGACCACAGCGTCCTTTGACAAACGCATTTCTAGGTCACCTGTTTTGACCTCTGTGGATGGTATTCCGCTTATAACGAACTCCGAATACTTATCTAGTAACAATTCTAACTGCTCCTCAGATGATTTTCCCTGCTCAACTATTTCGATATCAGTGTTAGCTATAAGGTAGTTCCTCATTTTTCTTTGTATTTTCGTCCCGTCATTCTAACGTGGCATCTTCAAGAACATCGCGCCCAACCAGTATCTCCCACTGAAGATACATAGGGTCAATTATATAGAGCGATACCTCGACATTAACAAGTTCAAAGCAAGCTCGGATATTGATTTTGTGATCGAGTAAAATTGAGTCTTTGGCAATTCCCCTAACTGCTATAGGTTCTTTCACTTTTTCAAAGGGCAACTTGTTTGCCACGTCTGCCCTTATAAGGGAACAGTCGGAACCGGTGTCTAAGAGATAACTGCCTCGATTCCCTTCAATTGATACTACTGTAGTATTTTTGGGTATTTCCTTATATCCAACAATACTAACATTTTTACGCTGTGATAAACGCTGTTTGGTCCAGCAATTATCTTCAGTATGCCCCTTCTTTTTACAATATGAACAACTCTTCTATAACTTTGTTTGGCACCGGCTCCTTTGGTAACACCAAACCACTACTTGAAATTGTTAATTTTGGGCAATTTGCCCTCAAATGACCTGCCAAACGACAACCAAAACAGCGCCTATCATTTTCGAAACGTGAGCGTTTACTAGGAATTGAACTTGGTTCCGTTCTTCTTACTAATTGGTGTTCTTTAAATTTTCTGCGTGGACGCTCGCGGATAGACGAATGGTGCTCCGTAAGGTCTTGTATTGTCCTTGGCATGACAAAGGTCAGAGAATTACGCAGGCTTATATCGGAAATACAACCTATTACTATTCTTACGATTGTGTCTTCAGACAAATCAAAATTTAACCTGTTGATTTGGTCTACCTTCTCCATGACATAATCAGCGTAAGAAGGGAACGTTTCGCTCTCTACGTTCGCAACGCTTCTCAGCAGCTCAATAATGTTTGATGCGCTCGAGAATGTGTTAACCAATGATGCGGATAGATCTGGCCACGTATAGATTTGATACCCATGCTTGTCATACCAGACCCTAGCTCTACCCATTAAAGCTGACCTTACTCTAGGTATGATATCGAAGTCGGACATTTTGTTCCGTGCCGCTCTTGTTTTGATGTCTGAACACCATTTATTAATATCGACTCTAGAGTGATCTGGGTCAAAGCAAGGAAAACCTACTGAATCGTCCTTTTCTTGACGCTGCGTAGCCTTTAAGATTTGATTGATGGCATCAATCGTTATCACCAATTGTTCCCCCTGCGACTCCTTGCCTTGACCCTCAGTGTTTTCATTTTCACCTGCCATTTTGAATAAAGAAAAAGATTGGAATTAACTCACCAATACAACAGTCAGCAAGCACAATTAGACAATTTTTTTTTTTTGTACTGACCACCCCCTGCAGATTACGGCGAATTTAATTTGTTTTTGTTCCTCTTTTCTGTTCACTATTTGTTATTAGGAGAAAAAGAACACACACAGTTAAGGGTGGTAGGTATCCGAGACAGACACGTACGCACTTAGATAGCTGTACTGCGCACAATAGGTACACACGACACGACGCGAAGAGACATGCGCAACACTGCTTGCTTATTCGTTGTGCTCCAAACCACGACAGGCCGGGGTAACACTACAAACTCGATCTAATTGATTCACAACACTGTTCTTAACTCCGCAAATTCAAAAAAAAAATTCAAAAGAATAATGTTAAGATCAGGACATGAGCTAAGATCCCACTTCTGATAATAGAAACTGCACAAAATTTCAAATAATAACGACTACAAAAAAAACTGTTTCAAAAAAACTATCCATTCTGTGGTGCAGTCTTCTCGCAACGGCTGTCCAGGAGTTTCTGCCTCTTTTCAGCACTCACAGATCAATAAAAATATAAAAGGATAGTATATCCATTCTCCTTTGTATTTCGTTAATACACTCCATATGCTAAGCGCATACTACAGTGAGGTACAATATTTTTGGTACACTCTAACATGGATATGTCGTTTTTGGGTTACCGTCTTTTTTTCAATACATATCGTCCGGGGGCTAGTGCTTGTTTAGTATTGTTTTTCAGTTTCATGTGGAAGATAGTTCGTAACGTAGCGCTTCATTCCTTGTGTCGCATGCAGCCTAAGAATTAGCGGAAGCACTAGACTCCTATAAAGCGGATAGCACCGCCATCCAGGAAGTGCGATGGGATGGACCGGGCAAAAGAAAGATGAAAAACTGTGATGTTTACAACGGTGATTGCTATATGGAACCTTAGCAGCTGCTATTTGGATGCGGATTTGTTGTAAGCGGCAGACTTAGGCATGAACGTCTTGAGCTTTCGTAAGTGAACGCTTTATAACAATCCGTATTCGCTAACATGAGCCTTATATGCGGTCACGCCGCATGTATGATGCTAAAATCGTCTTAAGCGTGGAAATTGAAAGTAGGACATCTTTGGTAGTACAACCGGAAGATACAGCCTACACGACACCACGTCTGGACTTAGGCTAATCGATTTCGCTGCGGGACGTAACGTTACTTCAGTAAGCGCACGGGTTCGTCGCCTCAATATTCACAAGGGAACATGGTTGATACTAGATCAGCAAACTTTCAACCAGATTGATCATGGTGCGATCGACGTAAGGCACTCCTCAAGTATTTTAGATGTCTTAACATTCCGAGCGACCAACATAACAATTGATATGCTTGATTCCGGCACCGATACGGCGATGCCCCGAACCAAACGATAACACTTGCTGGGATCTCACTATCCCAGCGGTGGGTTCCTCCCAGGTAGTGCTTTGATGGTAAACCTAAGTAACCAAAAGGACGCCACGTGATTTTTCTTAGGAATCACGAAACGGTCACGAAATGAGAAAAACCGAGTCAGAAAAGGAAAATGCTTCCCAAAAAAATTTTCTTTTTTTTCGACCAAAAAAAAAAAACAGATTTTTTTCTACGTTATAAATGCCCCGTTGGGGCTTGACGATTTATTTTCAACTCTTTTAGCGGTACACTCGTCAATAGAGTGACCCGCTATTTTCAAATTCCCGAACAGAAAATATACGTTAGTTAACGGGGCGCGTATCTCCTCTGTTCTCGGTAGTCTTAAGCGCATGCGCGACCCACCGGAGTCTCAACTTTCACAAGCAAAAAAAAAAACGGCTTTCTACCTTTTTCACTGCACTATACATATCTTTTTTGATTCCTAACGGTGCTGCGCCCCGTTCTGGAACAGGTTCCTCGCCGTTAGTCCCGCTACTCCAGCTATTCCGTTCCTCGTTCCTTTCTCTATCCCCTTTTTTTTCTTCTTCCTTTTTTTTTTCTTGGCCAAGGCCCGAACTCGCGACCCCTTTACTTTTTTTTTGAAAGAAAAATAAAATTCGCTTTTTTTTGCACCAACTACCGAAATGACCCTCGCTGATGGCTGGTCGTCACAAAAGTGACTTCCAGACCTTTTTTGTTCCACAGCTCCTGTCAGACACACACACCCATTCACACCCACTCTCTCTCACACATTTATTCAGCACTAGTGGACCCAACGACGGGATTTTTCTCTACAACACTAGCAGGCTTGGCAGACATACAATTCTCCCCATTCACTACAAACTCTTCAGTCTCGGAGTTCGCTCCCATTTCCAGTAATGACTGGGAACTCCACTGAGTGAGTTTATGGATGCTGTGGATCTTAACTATGCCTAACCATTCTCCTACTCTTAGGTTCTACAAAAAGAAATTGCGAAAAGCAGAGTTTCTTTTCTTTCTGCTAACCGGGTAATTTTCTCCCGTCGGATTACAACGATAAAATTTATTCCCAAAACCAAAACGAGAGCGAAGGAGAAAGGAAATGCGATGGGACGGTAGCTGGAGTGTTGGGACAAAAGGAAAAAAAGGTAGATACGATCCAGAAGGGATCCGTTGGATCGCCGCCCCTCACAAAAGCAAAGCTTAGTGCCTGTGTAATTTTTTTTATTTTTTTTTTATTTTTGTCCGCGGATCCCTAACTATTACGCTGGATCGGGGTTCGGGGGGGGGGGGGTGGAGACTGACCAATAGCGTTTCACTCCTTACAATTATTATTATTTATTTTTTTTTTTGTAATTGGGCCCTTCTGCCCTCTCTTGGCCTCTCTTGACCTCTCTTGGCCTCTCTGCCAGTTTGTACTTTTTTGTACCATCGTTGTTTGTTGGTTATTCTTGGTTGTTCTGGTTTGTTGCATGTTTGCATGTTTGCATGTTGTATGTATGTTTCTCTGTTCCCTCGGTGGAGGCCGTTTTAATACTTGGCCGCCCACCTACACGCCTGTGCTGCTCCTTCGGTGCTCCATCGGTGGGGTGCTGGCTTGAAAAGGGGTCGTATCCCTTCACCCATCGAACCTAACTTTTAAAGCTAGTACGTCATTGGGGTGTGCCTGATTATACTGGCCGCCTGCCTGCACACCACTGTTGCTTCTTTGTTGCTCCCTCTTTGGGGTGTTGCTATTAAAGAGATCGTCGTTTCTTCACCCATCGACCACTTTGCTCGTTGCTAGCTCTGGCTAGCTGCATCTACATCAGTTGTGGGATGTGATGCCGGTGTCCGCACCCACATTGGTAGCAGGCTGGGGTGTTCTTTAAGCCTCCTGTTTTTGGCTTTCGTTGGGGTGTCTGGATTGAAAGGACCGTCCGTCCCCACCCGTCGGCGACTTTCAGACGTCCTGTCTGATGGGCTCCGACAACGGTGTTCCTGGTGGACCTCCTGTCGCACCCTGGGCTTCCTGGTTCGTCGTCTCCCTACTGTCCTTAGGGTTTCACTAACCGAACCTCCTCCTCCTGATGAGGTATTGAAGGGACTTGTAAGGGAAAAGAGAGTCAAACTTGTTGCGGGAAAATTTACCGCAACACCATGAAGAAACCTCACTGCTGCATCAAGGTCGGTAACGTCATGTGACTTCTTCAACATCATCCTTGAAAGAATTGTGCAAAACTCACAAGCCAACACATGAGGTACGATCTTTCAAAAGTCTGTTCAATTGCTTGCATACGTCGATGATATTGATGAACTCAGCGGGCTGTTACCGGTTCGCTAGTATTGAAATGGAAGGTTCCAATGTGGGTTCAGCGGCAAATGAGGGTAAAACAAAGTATTTGTTGTCAACAAGAAGGGACACACAACATCTAGGGATGTCACAATCGAGAGCTATAACTTTCACTTTCGTTGTGTTGTAGCGCTGCTCGCACCTTAAAATCGTGTGTGTCTCACAGCAGGTCTTGTCGTCCCAACGGAAACTCTGTGTCCAAATACGGAATTGAGCTTTTGATGCTTATGCCCAACTTACTTTTAAGACTGCACTGCACTATTGTTTTTGAATGTGGATTCGCTCTTCTTTTTTAATTGACTTTTCAGGTACAATTTCTGTGAACTGATGGCTATGCACAATGTTTTTATTTTTCCTTTTACATTTCACTGCCTTACCGTATGTCTTTCTGTCTTACCCGTACTGTAACTCCGCGCTTATGCTTTCTGCTTGATTGTCTTCTATCACGCACTACTCAAATGTTTATTTTTGAGTCGATATCTGTTAAAGCTGCTGTTTTTACTGCAATGGCTTCTAACTAATCCGGCTCGAAGGACCAAAAACTCGAGAATATATTTGATAGAACTTTCGATGAGTTTAATAAAACACAAATATTTATTGAATTTATTAAAGCCCTCCCAATTGTGTTTTCGAACACTTCGTTTCACAAAGCACTTAAGTGTAGTTGCGCTTGCTGTGAGGGTAATGACGGTATCGCTGATCATTTCCTTTGTAAACTTTCAATTCAAGCTCACATTAGTCTACATGTTCTTAGGGCTAATGCCGTGAGTGATTCCACTCTAGGCATCCAAGCCCTTAAGCAATTGTAGTTCTGGTTGGATTTTTGTACTGAGGGAAGGGATCTACTTGTACGATGTTTTGGCCGCTGCAAAAAATTTCGTAGCTTTCAGAAAAATGTATCTTTCCAGTTTTCCACGTTGGTCTATTCTGTAGTGTACTAGGGGACAACTTTATCCACTGCGCCATGCCGCCGATCTCAAATAAACTAAATTGAATATAGGAAGATGTACGAGTACAGAAGTCAAAGATTTTTGACTGAATTGAACTGTGAATCGTGCCTCAAAAATCCGCAAATGATTTTGTCAAAATTGAATTTCGAATAATAACTGTAACGTCCCGGAGACGTCCTTTAACGATTTCCGTTCAATTAATCATCGTTTTGCGCCCACAATCTGAGCCCACATAAATACATAAATACTCCCTTAGCAAGGCCTGTTGGCGTTCTTACCTCAGCGGGGATCATTAAACAAATCGCATTTATAAAGACCCAGCCACTCACCGACAACAACGTCGATGATTAATCAACTTTTTACTAATTTATTAGACTCTTGGTTATGTAAATAAATTCACAGTTCGTTTCGATCCCCCAGGATACGCAATCTATTATTCATCTCGAACTTTAAAGCAGACGACACCACGACGTTCCTGACAACGTTAATCAACTTCTCCAACTTGCAAATCCAAACAACTTCGAATTTTGTTTTTCTGTTTTTCTGTTTTTCTGTTTTTCTCTGAATATGAGAGAGGAAGCAACAAATGAGGTTCAGATCCGTAAATTCAACTTCAGAGCCAAAGCATTGTTAGTCAACCGAGAATAGTTGGTGGTTGGATCCAATTGAATACATCTCTGCTTTAGCTCTGATTCCATTTGTGGTTGTTGGGGCGGGAAATTTTCATTTCCTTAACGTAATTCCCTTCAACAACAAACCGACAAACCAATAAACCAAAACCAAGCCCCAAACTCTAATCTCAAACAACAAACACAAGGAACCATCTACGTATTCCTCAGAAGTCGCCTCAAACCTCAACCTCGTCTGACGTTTGATTGCAGTTGAACAAAAATTCCAGATATGCAAATTTGAGCGTGTAATCTTCTCAATTTTCATCGCCATGGCATGGCATGGGATTCCTCATGGAATTCCCAATTGGGAAAGTGAAAACAACCAGAGCGTGGGTAGGGGGAAAATTCGAATATTAATTTGCCATAAGAGCATTACGATAACGAATGCGAAATGCACGCAATTCGGATTGAGATACTTTTATTCATTTTGGTCATTCGTCATGGGGTACCCATCCATCCTCAACCGACATTGATATCCGGTAAGTTCGATTTGTTTGTCCTTAAAAGGGAATTTTTTTGAAAGAAAATTTGCATACGCAATGCATGCATTTCAATCTTTCTGAGATTCAGATTTGAATCCAGGGCGTCGTGAAGTGCATCATTCAGATTCAGATTCAGCTTTGGATTCCATTCAAATTTTACAAATGAGCTCCAACTTAAAATTCCAACTGAGTTGTGGTCGTAATCAGATTTCAGTTGACGAAGTACCCGCTCAGACTTTGAGTCTGAGTTTGAAGTCCTTTGGCCCCAGCACACCACAGCAAGTCTATGCTGGATAGGATGAGATAGAGTAATGGCCTCATCCGATTAACATCAAATACGATTTCAATAGAGCATCCTTAGTGAAAGTCCCATGCACTAAGTTCGAAGATTGACTTGGCATTTTCAATCAATTCTACTTATCGAATAGTATTAGGACATCCCAAACGGGTTTGTGAGTTACTGGGTTTCTAGGGATCTTAGGGATACAACTGAAACGCAAACTACATATACGAGTAGGTATCCTGGAGAGTTCACTACACACTAACTAGTTTTCTTTGAATTGAAATAGAAATAGAAATAGAAATAGAAATAGAGGTTTGGGGTAATTGGAAACAAGTATGTGTACAATGGGATCCTGGTTTCACAACACAAGGTGAAGAACATATTTTAGGATAAATGGGATACTTACTCGTAATGTGCGGTGCAGATACATGGCTACATACTCGCATATACGAGTAAATGGTACAGAGTATCATTATTATGGATATGGATACGAGTACATATGTTACTCGCATTCCTGTACTGGTAAGGTAATTTATGTTTCTGGGCAGAAGGGTTTCACATTGCAATCTTCGTTGATGGGTAGAATGAGAAACTGATGTTAGAGTACTGTAAATGTATCTGTATATCCTGGTATCCGTGTAGTCTTGTTCAGAACAACCGCACCGTCCTCAGAGATCAAGTGGGGTATCGTAAAATCTTTCATTCGTTCGTAAATTTCGTTGTCGTTTTCCTCTCGTTTTGTGGAATTGTACGAGTGTAAGACGTTGAGTGCTTCGTTCCTTAGATTAACGGTGTATCTTTGTATCGTTGGACGGTGGGAGGAAGGCTGCTTTAGGTACAGGACGGGGATTGACTGCGATTCAACGAAAGAGCTCGGCGTCTTTAACTGAAGTGCTTAAGTAGAGCGCAGTCTGTAGAAATTCATTTCTTTTATCAGGAAAAATTTTGAGTAAATGAATTTCGTGGAATTGAAGAAGGATATTTTCTGTCAAAAGGGACATTTTTTCTTCGTACAACACAGAGAAGGATTGCAGTTTGTTGAAGGTTTAAATTGATGGCCAAAAGGATTCAGTAGGGAAATTTTATAAATTTTGTTAAAGCAAGGACATTACCGATTAACATGTTTCCTAACCGGCTGAGGAGTTTAGGAGTCAAGATGTGACATTTAACAAAATGTTCACTCTGCGTCTAAACTGATTTCTGATATCCAATGGAACAAAGGTAACAACCAGTGAACCGGTCCCTGTCTGATTGACTTGGAAAAATACCGTATGGTTAGAGGGACTCTTCTTCTAGCTGAACAGGCTGGGCATTAGTAAACCACTGCTGTATATTCTTTTTGATATGCTCTCCAGTAGGTAGTTCGTCGTGAAGATTGGCGATGTGACTTTGCGGTACTTTCGCCGATTCTATTCAACATTTACACAAGTGACCTTGTAGGTTCACTTCACCATGCCATAGCGTACGCAGACGACTTAATCGCGTACAGATCGGGTCCGTCTAGGGCCCATTCTATCCTAATGAGGTTTTGTACAATAGGGCAAACCTAATAAGAGTGGATAATTTCGTCACTAAGTTGACTCTAAGGCACATTGCAAGAGCAATGACCTCATCGAACAACCTGATATCCGGGGCTTACTACTATGTACCACGACAGAGTTCGCTTTGACGGCTTTATTCCTCCAGAAGCGTTCCTCCACGTAGATAGTAAGGGTCTGATCCAGGACAGATTGGCGGTACCGCTAATCTTCCACGTTGCTCGAACAGCTGCGGACAGACGGCTCAACTACGACAGAGACGTTGCACATGGCAGTGCTGAGCGTCTCCGGTTCAGTTGGGCAGTAGAGTGATTCAATTTTGGTGGCTTCTTGAAGGAGAGGATGTGTCGTCGTCGAATACCAAATATTGACTTTAGTCGAATGTACAAATATTGACTTTAGTCGAAGAAGGGCTTGGCTATCGTAAGATTGCTGTTAAAATAGGATGCTGTCTTTCAACTATCGTACGACTGATGAAGAAAAAAGAAAATTTGGATCCACTGGAAAGGAAAAAAGGCTCGGGACGAAAACGTAAAACAACCCAGAAGACGGACAATGTATTACAACGAATTAGCATGAAAGATCGCTTTAAAAGTGCTGTCCATATAAGAGCAGAGCTGAGAGAATTTCATCAAGTTGATCTAAGCGCTGAAACCATACGCCGACGGCTAGGGAGGTAGGTTTATATGGAAGACGACCAGCGAAAAAACCTCTCCTAACCACAAAAATGAAAAAAAGCTCGCTTGACGTGGGCAAAAAAGTACGAAGATTGGACGCAGGATGATTGGCGATGTGTGATATGGTCCAATGAAAGTAAATTTAATTTGTTGTGTGCCGACAATTTGCCATACGTACGACGGTCAGCAGGTGAAGGATTCAAGGACGAGTGCATAGTCAAAACAGTGAAGTTTCCTCAAAGCCAGATGGTTTGGGGATGTTTTTCTTTTTGCGTTTTGGGCCCTTTGCACTTTGTTAATGGAACTATGAACACTCAAAAGTATGAAGAAGTAGTAAGGGAGTTTTTTCATTTCATTTCATTTCATTTATTTATTTCATTCAAATGGTTTGTACATTAAGATATTATCTTTTTTAGTACATAGTATTTTAATTTCAGATGTATGATTTTATTACAAATTTAAAACTAAAATATATAAACATTATGGATGAATAGGAAGAAGGGGATAGGTTTAATTTTATTGTGTGGAGAAATATAGGAGTATTGCACTTTTAAAATTGCAGGGATTTGATATTGGTCTTAGATGTGAGGGCAAGGAGTTCCATAGTCTTACTGTGTGAATGAAAAATAAGCGCGAAGAGCTAAGAAAATTGCAGCGGTAGGGTATAAGGTTCGTTGTTCTTGAAGAGCGAGTGAAATTAAGCCTGCTATACAAATAAGACGGACTTTGATTATTAATAACTTTGTGTAAGAATATACAGTTTCTAGCATTGATATACTGTTGCAAATTACAACCTAGTAAATCCCTAGGGTATTCGGCGATATGCTCATATCTACTATTTTGTAATTTACGCTGAGATAATGAGTCAAGACTACTATATACGACCTCAGCATATGTTATGAGAGGTATTATTAACGTTGTTACTAGCTTTCGTCGTGTTTCAATCGGACTGAAATATGCGCTAAGCCACAACTTACGAAGGCATCCGTAGATACGACCAATGACCACGTTGATGTGACTGTGACCAGATAGATTTCGAGTTATAGTATAGCCAAGACTAGTGGTTGATTCTACGACTTTGATTTTACTATTATTAAGATATAAGTCAGGTAGGAGATTAAAATTGAATTTTTTCTTGGATATTGGAATTACTTGAGATTTTTCCGGATTTAGTAAGTAGTAACCCATTTGACACTGACCAAGAATATATACATTTTAAGTCATCATTAATGAGAAAAGCGAGTTCATTAAGGTTGGAGTACGGTTTCGCTAGGTTTAGTTGAACGTCATCTGCATACAGGTGTACTGAAGAATGTCTGCACACTAAAGGCAGGTCATTTATGAACAGGCAGAAGAGAATCGGTCCCAATATTGAACCCTGTGGCACACCTTGTTTGATTTCCACTAGTGAAGAACTACGTTCACCCGAAACTACCCTTTGCGACCTACCGGAAAGAAAACTACTCAGCAATTTCACTGCCTTTTCACTAAACCCAAAATTGTTCTTTAGCTTCCAACACAGAATTTTATGATTTACTTTATCGAAGGCCTTTGAGAAATCCAGCAGACAAAGAAATGAAACATGACCCCTGTCAAAATCTTGTCTTATTTCTTCAAGTAAATTGACCATGGCTGTGGAACAGCTGTGGTTAGCCCTAAAACCTGACTGCTGAGCATTCAACAACTTATTGAGAGACAAGTGCTTCGTAATTTGTTTTGCTATTATTTTCTCGAAAGCCTTGGACAAGCAGGGTAGAATGCTAATCGGTCTAAAATCGGCAGGAGATGCTGGATAGATTTTCTTTGCTATGGGCAAAACTCTCGCAATTTTCCAGGACTGAGGAAACGTTGATGTTGTTATGCACCAGTTGATTACATGTGTGAGATGAGGTAAAATTTGCGGTAAGATAAGTCTAATAAAGCGTACTGGTACGCCGTCTTCACCTATGGAGTCAGATTTGATAGCTGTTACGGATTGGATAATTTCGTCTTCAGTGACTACTACAAAATCTTCCAGTCTTGGCAGCGAGCGCACTATTTCCTCAGTCTGACTAAAATCAAATTTATTTATACTGGAATCATCTCCCAGAAATGCATGATTTAGTTCATCGGGATCAAGAACACATTTAGAGTTGTTTTTACTACTAGATATACCAATTTTACGCAAATTACTCCAAAGTTTCTTTGCAGGGAGGGATATATTTAGTTTAGAGGCGAAATAGTTTTTCTTTGAGGTACGTACAGCTAAGGTGGCGTAATTACGTGCCGCTTTGTACGAAGACCAGTTATCGTTAGATGGTCTATGTTTCCACTTACTATATAATTTGTTTCTTCTCTTAATAGAGCAAACCACTTCAGACTTAAACCATGGGCATGCTCTGCTTTGTATTTTGACCGTTTTAGTTGGTACACATTGATCGAACAATTGTGCTAAAATAGCTTGAAACAATTTTACTTTTTCGTTCGGATCAGCCATTAAGCGGCATTGCTCCCATGGGGCTGAAAAAGTAGCAATTTGAAGGGCATTTAAATCAATGGAATTGAAATCTTTAAACGTGAAGGAATCTGGGATAACTGTTTTAGACAAGTTCACATCATAGGTACAGAAAAGAAGATCATGGTCAGAAACATCAAACGATAGTTGGTCGAACAGTAGAACAAGCGACGGCTTAGAAACAATAACTAAATCTAGAAGACTGGGTAAACAATTATCAGCAAAACGTGTAGGGTAAGTAGTATTTACTATTTTCATCCCGACTGAAGAGACTAAATCCTTCATTTGGAAAACGAGTGAGTCATTCTTTATTAAATTGGTGTTGAAGTCACCGCAGATGATTATGTGCTGATAGAGTGCACAGTATTCGGAGATAACTGAAAAGAAGGGCACAGGGGAGCAGTGTCTATTGTTACTGTACGCACATGCAACCAAACATTTGGTATTGCAGTCGCGTATTTCAATTAAAATATATTCGATTCCATTGCCACTAGATTTACTGATAATTTCACATTTCAGATCCGATTTGCAATAAATCACTACCCCGCCACCCGTTGTATCAGTATATCTATCATTCCTAAAAATTTGAAAATTTGGTATCTTATAGCAAAAATCAGGTACGTTCGGCTTAAACCAGGTTTCACTTACACAAATAGTACCAGCAATTGAACAGCATCATTCGTATACTGACAAGTGCATTTTTCAAGATGATTCTGCACCTTGCCACAGCGCCAAATCCGTAAGTAAAGTGTTATAAATCAACTTCTAGATGTCTACTTTATAGATAATAAACAGACAAGTAACTAGAGTCTTTCAATAATTTTCAGCTCAAGACAACGCTTGATGACCTCGGAATTACCAGACTAGACTGGCCAGCTAATTCACCCGATTTAAACCCAATCGAACACTTGTGGCATGTAATGAAACGTAACGTGGCTGAACATAAACCAGAGAGTAAAAAAAGCTAAATGAAGTTCTGGAACATGTATGGAATACTGAAATTTCAAGGAATATTACTGAACTTCTAGTAAACTCGATGACTTCTAGAATAAAAGCGGTTATAACCACCAAAGGAGGAGCAACTCGGTATTGATAATTTTTTGGTAAAAGTGGCATATCTAAACATCTTATATACACATACATAAAAAATGTATCGTTTGATTTTGTTAACCAATGACTGTATTAAAATATTTAAAAAAAAAAAGAAAATTAACTGGTTTTTCTTTCTTTGTTAATATCTTTTTTTAAACATTCAATAAACAGATGGAAATTAGATAGAAATACTTATAAACTACTGCGGAGTACTCAACAAAAATTTCATTTCATTATAAAAATTATTATCGTAGTTATTAACAATTTTTCAATCGCTTTGATATGGTGCGGTTTTTATTACCGCAAGTGCATATTGTATATTAGGTATATATATATTATGTATGTATATACAATATAATGTATTAGATGTAAGTAGGTTAAGTAGATTAAGATTTATTTTTAGGTAGTCTGTTTTTACTAAGTTTTTACATAAAATTTATTTTTTTAGTTTTAGTTTCAATGAATGTAAGAATAAATATAGACTGTAAGATACGTCGAAGGACATAGTTTAAGTGTTAGGTTTAACTTAGAGTACCCGCATGGGGCCAGTAAGTTAGAATAAGATAAGTTTAGGTTAACTAAGCCAATTTTTAAGCGTTTTTTTGTATAGTATTTAAGAGTAAATTAAGTAATATAAATAAAATAAAAATGCATAAAAAAATGGTTGCTTTGTTCGGTCCGCCGCTTATCATAAAAGATGTCTAAGGGGACTGAGTTGGACTAACATCTTATAAACTACATCTGAAGCTTCTCATAAATTCTACAATAGATCGAGAATGCAAGATTTCTCTAAACACTGTTGGAAGGCTTAATTCGCTGAGTGTTGTTTGGGTCCCAAGTTACAATGAGATCACTGGCAAGGCATCATCGTGCGACACCCGGTCTAAGAGTGATGAAGACAATTACGCATTAGGTTGCCGGTACTCGACGACAAAAAGATGTTCTACGCTGAACCCATCATTGTTCTTCTGTTGTCGTAGTACTCCACTAGATCATTCCAAGTAATCTTGAAATTATTGGGTATCTAACTTAATTCGGTTTTTTTTTTTTCAAAATTTGAACGTTTATTTAAGAAAAACATGTACAATAGTATTATTCAAAGTATTGCCCATCTGAAGCTATGACTTCTTCCCATCTTTCTGGCAAGTTGTGGATCCCATCCCAAAATAACTACGCCGGCTTGGCAGCCAGGAATGAATCAGGCCAATATGTGAACTGTATTTCAGTGAGGGCGTTCTGAATCGACCGGAACAAATGGTAGTCAGAAGGGGCAAGGTCTGGGATATAAGGCGGGTGGGGTAAGACTTCCCATTCACTGTTTTCCAAATAATTCTTAACCGGAATAGCAACGTGGGACCGAGCGTTGTCATGATTCTGCGAGCTCTTCTTGTGTTTGGCAACAATGCTTTCAGTTCTTCATCTTCAAACTTTTTTGGCTGCCCAAGACGTTCATCGTCTTCCAAGCCGAAATCACCACTTTTAAATCGTGCAAACCACTTTTGGCACGTTCGCTCAGCTAGCGCATGTTCACCAGTTATAGACCCAATAGCTGCAGTAAGTGGCAAATGATATAACTTATGAACGAGTACCTATAATGACGTATGCATATGAAAGTATATCTGTGAAAGTAACAGATTCATTTAGAAAAAAACAAATAACTGCAATCCACAGACCACCAGGTTTTAGTATAAATTCATTTATCACTGAACTTGAGAAAAATGTTGCGTGTGGTGAAGAGGTAATACTGATGGGTGATATAAATATAAACATTCGTGATGAAACAAACTCCTATGTGTAGCAAGCCATAGGAGCGAAACTGATAAGAATGTAAGAAATATAAAGTGGCAACACTAGCTAGTGATTGTAAAGTGGCCACACTAGGAAAAGAGTCTGCCGGTAGGTAGGAGATTAGTCGTAAGTCAAACACTGTAGAGTACAGACGCCTATAAGCAACCAAATAAAGAGCGTAAATTATTTTTTTTTTTAAAGGATTGTGTTTGTTTTATTCCCTATAAGACTAACGGCTAAATACAATCAATATGTCAAGAATTATTTGGAAGCACGCGCATGCAAAGGGCTTACAAATATTATAAATAGCAATATTGAGTGGATTTGCAAAAAGGAACCTCTACTCTAATAGACAACATCATAGCCAAAATGCATAAAAATATAATTTTTTTGGAGACTGATATATCGGATCATTATGCTGTAGTATTTGGGACCTTTAAAAACAAACCTCCAAGGAACGTGTGGATAGTCTTATTAGGGGAGTAAATGATAATAAATTAATTTCTAATCCTATTCAGGCTTTTAATCATGAATTTGATGAAATTAAAGAAGTTAGGGTTTGAGTTAAAAATTGAAGAAGTTAGGGTTTGAGTTAAAAAATATTTTAGTGCAGCCTCATTAGATATTAAGTTATTATCTCTTATTAGGGGAATAAACACAGCAAACTGCTCTTACATAAGAGCTCTGTTAGAGGAATTGTCTCCACTGTACGTACTTTGCGGAGGCCTGAATTTAAATATCCTGGAAGGAAAAAATAAACAATTCGTTGATATAGTAGAATCTTTTAATTTACAATTTGCGAATGATTAACCAACTCATTTTGCGCCTAACAGACGGCCCTCGCTCTTAGATGTATTTGTTGTGTCTAATCCTGATTCCATATTACACTACGACCAATTTCTTGCACCTGCTTTTTCACACCATGATTTGATATATTTGAACGTAAATGCATTTCCAGTAAATGTAAATCAAGGTGAAGAAACGTCATATAACTCTTCAAAAATTAATTTAAATGCATTGCTTAGTGATTGTAGGAGTTTGAATTGGACACTAATATATACAACAGGTAACGTTTACATTCAACTCGAACATTTTTATAATTTTATTTGTTATTTGTTTCACAAACATGTACCAATAAAAAAAAAAGTTTCTAAAAAGATGAACATTCCCTGGCGAACATCAGAAGTTCTCAGTATTATTAGTAAACGAAATCTTCTTTACTCAAGGTGGAGGAGATACAAATGTTCAGCAATTTACAATGAATACGCTGCAGTAAGAACGCAGTTACCCTTCTGGTTCGAAATCAGAAAAAGTCTTTTTACTAGAACAAATTCCACTCCGCCGATTCTACCTCGAAATTTTGGAAGAACGTTCGGGAGATGGGACTAAAGTCTGCTAAGGAATCTATCCCTGATAACACCGACCTGGATGTGCTTAACAGAAAGTTTGTTCAAAACAACTGTAATCCACTTGATTTTCAGACCGTTTCTTCTACCACCGGCCATCAGAAAGAAGTAATTTTTTCACTCTCCGGAATTAATGTAGGCCAAACAATTCTCAAGATCAAATCCAAAGCTATTGGCTCGGATGATGTTTTCCCAGTTTTTATTAAAATTCTTCTACCTGTACTTCTTTCTCACATAACCCACATATTTAACTCGGTCATAACACCGTCAGTTTTTCCCGATAGGTGGAAAAGTGCCAAAATTTTACCACTGTCAAAACCATCAACTTCTAACAATATCGAATACCGACCAATAGCGATTTTTCTTTTTTTAAGTAAGGTATTTGAAACTATTATTAGTAACCAAATGAAATTATTTTTAAACAGAAAAAATCTTATCACGAAATTTCAGTCCGGTTTACGCGCTAAATATAACTGTACCACTGCTATACTCAAAGTATGGGAAGATTTACGATCCGGCTTAGACAGCGATATGTTGGGTCTTATAGTATTTCTTGATTTTTCTGAGGCGTTTGATAGCGTTAATCATTCGTTATTATTGAAAAAGCTGGAAAGGCAATTTTTCTTGGAAAGCTCCATCTGCAATTTAATGAGTTCATATTTATCAGATCGGTCCTAATATGTATGCGTCGGTAATAGATGTTCTTCGCATCTACAAGTCACTTCAGGTGTCCCTCAAGGTTGTGTCTTGGGTCCTTTGTTATTTTCATGCTTTATAAACGACATATCTAAGTGTTTTAAGACCTGCGAGCTGATGATGTCCAAATATATTCGTTATTCCCGAAATCATTCAAAAACCAAGGATTTAATAATATTGATCGAATGATAAGAGAAATTCACACCTGGTCTTTAAATAATGGACTTAGTGTCAATCCAACTAAAACTAAAGCTATGATAATTGACCGAAGCAAAAATACAGTAGTATTCCCTGAAATAATTCTTCATGATACAACTGTTGAGTATGTTGATAATATAAAAAATATATCACTTTACTAATAACTTGAATTGCAATTTTCACGTAAACAAAGTTATATCAAAAATTTAAGGTCTGAATATACCAATAAAATAACAGGCTATTCACTATTAGCTGTTATGAACTATAGAACCATTAAACTATTTCACAAAATTATAACAACCAAACAACCGGATTACCTTTTTGAAAAAATTAAGTTCGCGACTAATCCAAGAGCAATGAAAATAATTCCACCCAGGCATAAATATTTAATTACAAGCCGACAATTTTATATACAATACATGCGATTCATCTTTGGAATGAGCTACTCTTGCATATTAAAAGAGCAAATAACACAACTACTTTTGCTAGAAAAGTTTTTGAATACTATGCACAAATTTACTGATGGAATTTCACTACTCTTACCTATTTCGTTTTTCACCTTTCCTCTATCTTCCTTTTTCTGCTTTCTATTTTAAGTTTTATTTTTATCTATCTTTCTTTATTTGAATTTTTTTTTTCTATTGGTATCTAAACTTTTTATAAAGTAATATAAGTTTAGCTTGTACAATTAAACATAAGATTATATCTTACTTGTACAATGAATTGTTTTAATAAATAAATAAATAAATAAAAAGTGCAATTGTTAACAATCTGATCTCCTCAACTGATTGGTCAATTATTGAAAGCTGTGCGAATGTAGAAGGAGCGTATGAGAAATTTGTAGAAAAAATGAACGAGATCTATGCAAGTGCAACCTTAAAAACGAATAAGAGAAGACTTAAAAACCATAAGCCATGGATATCAAATGGACTTGAAGTGAAATGCAAAGAAAGACACAGACTGTACCGGTGATGGAAAAATAATAGACTGAACAAATCTTATGAAGCAGAATACAAGTTACTGCGAAACCAAATAAATAAAGAAATCTTTATACAAAAGTCGTCATTTTACAAGAATCGTTTCGACCAAGCGAATAATAACCCAAAGGAAACTTGGGAAATAATACATGAATTGTTGGGAAGAAGAAAAACGATTTTGGACGACTTCATTATAAAACATTGTTGCTCAAATAAAAATGTCAATACATTAGTTAATGAATGTGCCAACGGGTTTAGCAAACAAGCTTCTAAAATTATTCACGACTGCAGCATTAAAACTTCGAATCATATATGTACGACTACTCCCAACTCGATATTTGTGGAGGAAACCAATGAAGCCGAAATGTAACACATGGGCTGAGTCCGTGCCGTTTCTAAGAGAGGACACCACTTGAATTAAATCCATACCATTTTCAGTTAGTACCAACCTTCAAAAGATACATGTATAAATTTGACAGCTGTCGGGCGATTAGTTCTCGAGATATAGCGTTGTGAGTGAAGCAACTTTTGTTATTGTGAAAAAAATGGATTCAAAGTAATTTCGTGTCTGGATTTATCATTGCTTTTTGATGGGAAAAAAATGCAGCCGATGGAAAGAAATGTCTTGATAAGTGTTACCCGGACTCTGCACCTTGCGAACGAACCATTCGCAAGTGGATTGAAAAATTTAAAAGTGGTCATACAAGCACCGAAGATGATGCACGCACGCACGTCCAAAAGAGGCTGTTTCAGATGAAAACATCAAAAAAGTCCACAAAATGATTACGAATGACCGTAAAGTGAAGTTTATCGAGATAGCTGAGGCTCTGAAGTTATCAAAAGAGCGTGTTGGATATATCATACACGCATATTTGGACATGCGAAAGCTGTGTTCAAAGTGGGTTCCGCGTTTGCTCACAGTCGACCAAAAATCACAACGTGTTGATGATTCAGAGGAGTGTTTAAAGAATGGATGAAACTTGGCTCCATCACTTCACACCAGAGTCAAGCCGGCAGTCAACTGAGTGGCGAGCAGGCGACGAACCTCGTCCTCAGCTGGCAAGGTTATGGCATCCGTATTTTGGGATGCACATGGAATAATTTTCATCGACTATCTCCAAACGGGGCAGACTATCAACAGCGACTATTACATTGTGTTGTTGGAGCGTTTGAAGGATGAAATCGCAGAAAAACAGCCGCATTTGAAGAAAAAGAAAGTGCTGTTTCATCAAGACTATGCACCGTGTCACAAGTCGATGAAAACGATGTCAAAATTGAATGATTTCGGCTACGAATTGCTTTCCCACCCACCGTATTCTCCAGATTTGGCCCCCAGCGACTATTTCCTGTTCGCAGACCTCAAAAGAATGATCGCCGGAAAGAGATTTAAGACCTCAGTCGTTCATAGACCTTCCCGGTGTTTAAACGTGTTTCGGTTTGCGATTGTTTAGTAAATTCTATAAGGAAGACATTTGAGGAGTATTACATAGGCTCCAATTAGCACAGTGTCAGTGTGTTCGGTCGACATATATTAGGTCGTGAGTTCGACTCCGAGTGGAGTATAAATTTTTTTTTTTTTCTTTGTTTTTTTATTTTTAATTTAAAAATAATAAAAAGTGAGAGATCAACATCACGCGATGTCTTCGGAAGAGCGTCCCGCTATTCTTATAGCGGGACCAGCTGAAAAGTCTGGTGATATTTCCAGTGGGTCAAGCCAACCAGCAGCAGTGGTTGAGCCAAAGATGAAGAGGAGGAGGAAGATGAAGCCTGCTCCGAACCCATTGAAGCGCACTTCCCTCTCAGCATCAAGAGAAAAGCTGCCAGACGAAGCGAGGGAAGAGGCGCGCGCCATAACAACTAGGGCAGCAGCACGGCAGCAAAAAATGCAAAAGGTACTCAATGATCATCTGCCATATGTGCCTGATGGTAGAAAAGGCCAAGATAATGAAGCTGGCAACATGTTCGCATCTCTGGCGGCTTCTGAGTCAGATGATGAAGAAGAGGAGGTGGAAAGAATTCACTCCAATATTAAACAGCTCCAACAAAGAGTGCTAGCTATTAAAGCTAAACAAATAGCAAGGAGGGAGAAGGAGCGGCTGGGAGAACTTCACGACTCTCGGCTGCCACAACAACAAAAACAACAAAAATCAAACCAGCAGCATAAATCTACACAGGCTCAAAAAAGATGTCAGCAGACACCACAACAACAACGACAACAACAGCAGCAGAACAGCCAGCAACAACAACAACAACAAAAGCAACCGCAACAACAGCAACAACAACAACAACAACAACAGCAGCAGCAGCAACAAAAACAACAACAACAAAAAAATACTTCAAAAGTAAGGGTTCCACCTATAAATACTTATAAGATGGAACTCAAGGAGACGATAGAACTACTCGTATGTAAGTCGGCCATAGGCAGCAATTTTTTTATAAAAAGATTATCATTAGATAGGCATGCGATCCACTGCAACACAGTGGAGCGCTATCACAAAGTAAGAAATTTATTGAGGGATTCAACGACGGAGTTCTTCTCCTACACCCCGAAGGGGGAGAAGCTGCAGACAATGCTGCTTAGGGGGTTAGAACCGTCGACTGATCCGGAGGAGCTCCTTGCACTGCTGAAAGAGAAGGAGTGCGAAGGGCTCAAATTCGTGGGGGTCAAGCCATTTGTCACGGCTAGAGACAAAAGGGAGAAGCGGAAACTACAGTTCTTCCTGGTCCAGCTAAGTCCCAACAGCAACCTAGATGGTCTAAGGAGTATAAAAGTCCTAGACTACCAGGTTGTACACTGGCAAAAATTAAAGAGGAGTGAAAACATTTTACAATGTGTTCGCTGCCAAAGGTTCGGGCACGCCGCGTCGAACTGCGAAATGCAGCCTCGATGTGTGAAGTGTGGAAAGAACCACAAGTCAGAGGAATGCGCTCTAGGCAAGGACGGAGCGACAGAAAAAAGCCAACTCTCTTGTGCCTTATGTAGGAACACGGGACACACCGCAAATTATCGGGGTTGTCCCAAATTCCAATACATCAAAAGAGTAAATCTGGCTCGGCAGCAGATAGTGGAAGTTAAACGTCCACTTGTGCAGGCACAAACACCAGCCGTTACTCCCCAAGTTACCTATGCCCAAATGGCAGCAGGTAGGGGAACTACGGTACAACAAGCAAAGGTGGCTTCTCAGGCCCCAGCGCCTAGAGCACCGGAACCTGTACCTGACATGCTGGCTATCTTGCTCTCTATTCAGGGGCAGATGGCCCAGCTTCAGCGTCAAATACAGGAACAGGCTAAGCGGGTAGATCAAATATACGCGCTGCTGCCGGGCCTAACGCACCTCCAGTCGTAATGGGTACGTACATGGCGGAGCAAACCCTGAAGGTCCTTGCAGTGAATGTTAATTCATTGATTAGGTTCGAACGAAGAGCCACACTGTTTAAGTTGCTTAAAGACCAAGCCCCTGATGTGCTTTTGGTTAGCGAAACTAAGCTTACCAAAAGACACAAGATGAGGCACAGAAGGTATGAAATATTACGAAGAAACCGACCCAATTCCATTCAAGGAGGAGGCGTTGCGATCTTTGTAAGAAAGGGACTGCGTTTCAAAAGAGTTTACAGTCGTGTAGTACGTAGGTTTCAGGTGCTGGAAGCATGCGTCATGTACATCCCTCTCCGTAGTGGAAAGCGGTTGTACATGGTGTCTGTCTATGCACCTAAGGCTACTCAATCCACCTTATTCATCTCAGAGCTCGAGACACTTTTTCGATTCCTGAGGCTGGAATTGGAAGACAACTATTTTATTATCGGCGGAGATTTCAACGCCAAACACAGTGATTGGGGAAACAATATACCAAATACTAGAGGGAACCTACTATTCAATTGGTGGGGTCAGCGCAGTGCGATGTATCGACTCGGCCGTCAAACCCACGGATAGTCCGTCGTTTCCCAGACACGGGTCCTATTTGGATCTTCTGCTGTTCGACTCACGAATACAACTGACATGCACTAACCAACAAACTACAAACTGTCTACGAACTTTCGTGTATGACAGTGACCATTGCGGTCACCAGAACACTGACTAGAGCACTCTCCTCGAATTCGCTCTACCCACCGTCCAACAGAAATCTATCAAACGAGGAAATTGACAGATATCCAAGACTAATGGACGAGACAATAAAACGAACAATGGACAAAACGATACCTCGGTATCAACACACTGACGACGAAGATTTATTCCGCAACGCAACTATTGACGCACTGCACCGACATAAAAGTAGACTGCTGTCACGACTAAAAACCTTGTACAGACAGTTTACTGACAGACATAACCCGGAGATCATGACATTGAAGTCGTCGACTAAAAACCTCCAAACATTAATAAAGGAAAATTACAGAAATTCTGTAAGTTTGTATTGGAACAATAAAATTCGGGCTGTAAACACCAGCAACCCGAATATGTTCCCGCAAATAAATAAAATATTTCGGAGAAATAATCAAAACGACCTTCCATGTCTCAAAATCGCCCGAACGACGAACAACGAACAAATACTCGTAGCAGCAGGTATCGATCCAAATGAGGCAGTTGATGATGACAACTTCTTTGTGATCGAGGATCCGCAGGAGAAGGTAGAGGCTATAGGAGCGACTTTCCAGGAAGTGTACAAGGCGAATGACATCATTGGCCCGAACCACGACCTGGAAAGTCGAGTCTTTGTGCACAATTCCTGCCTTCGAAATGAAATTGCGAATTGGCGATTCGAGAGCTCGGGTTTCACCCAGTTCAGTGACGAGAATGTGGCAAATAATGTCATCACCAACGAAAGGGTATTACCACCGTTCATTTCGAAGGAAGAGCTCCAAACGATCTTCGAATCACTTAGAAGTAAGAAATCAGTTTGAACCGATGAAATACCGAACATTGTGCTTCGACATCTCCCACTAGAAGCGGTGAACATTTATAAGACCCTGTTTAATAATGCAATGAATAATGCACATTATCCAGCGCATTGGAAAACAGCGGTGGTACATCCCATTCCCAAAAGGAATAAAGATACTTCCAATCCGGCGAATCTCCGCCCGATCAGTCTTCTTCCAAACATCAGTAAGGTTTTCGAGAAGGTGATCAATAGAGTCCTGACTTAGTGGGTTGAGGACAAACATATAGTTCCGGATAATCAATTCGGTTTCAAGGCGGAGCATGATATCATTCATGCTGCGTCTAAACTGGTTTCTGATATCCAATGGAACAAAGGCAAGAACCAGTGCACTGGTGCCTGCCTGATTGACTTGGAGAGGGCCTTCGATACCGTATGGTTAGAGGGACTCTTCTTCAAGCTGGACAGGTTGGGCATTAGTAAACCACTGCTGTATATTCTTTTTGATATGCTCTCCAGTAGACAGTCCATCGTGAAGAATGGCGATGTGACTTCTGCTGGAACATTTAACATTAAAAACGGTCTGCAACAAGGTGCGGTAAATTCGCCGATCCTATTCAACATTTACACAAGTGATCTGATAGGTTCACTTCACCATGCCATAGCGTACGCAGACGATTTAATCGCGTAAAGATCAGGTCCAAAGATTGAGGTCATTAATACACTTTTGCAACGTGACTTCGACAAAATTAAGCGATATTGCGATGACTGGAAGTTGAAAATCAACTTTCAGAAGTCGGAAACCATTCTGTTTAGGACGCCTTTGTCTGGGGCCTCTAGGGATACCAGAAAGAATTGGCGAAAGTTCTATATCGTGGGACAACATGGACAGCCACTTGCTTGTCGAAATGTAGTCAGATACCTTGGGATCTGGCTAGATCAATATCTGTATTTTAACAAACATATAGATGTTGCTCTGGCCAGAGCCAAAGGTGCTTTTGCCCTTACAAAGAAACTGTTTTATAACAGCCAACTCGATGCGAGGGTGAATATGATCTGATACATGTCCCTTATCAGGCCCATGCTTGTATTTGGGTGTCCCGTGTGGTTCAACATGAGAGCAAGTTTTTTGGAAAAGATTCGGGTGTTTGAGAGGGCTTGCCTTAGGGCTTGTCTTCGCTTATACAGAACACCAGAGTCTGAGTACATAAAATTCTATCGTAATGAGGTCTTGTACAATAGGGCGAACCTAATAAGAGTGGACAATTTTGTTATTAAGTTGACTCGAAGGCACATTGCAAGAGCAATGACATCGTCGAACAACCTGATCTCCGGGGCTTACTACCCTAATTATATGTATCACGAGAGAGTTCGCTTTGACGGCTACGTTCCTCCAGAAGCGTTCCTCTACCTAGATAGCAAAGGTCTGATCCAGGACAGATTGGCTGTGCCGCTAATCTTCCACGTTGCTCGAACAGCTGCGGACGGGCGACTCAACTACGACAGAGACGTCGCATACGGCAGTGCGGAGCGTCTCCGGTTCAGTAGGGCGGTAGGGAGTCGCGACATGAGGGATGTTGCTCATCAGCACCAGCAACTTTGGTGGTTTGTTGAAGAAGAGGATGCGTCGTCGTCGAATTCCTTCAGCAATAGATAGCTTCTTGCGAAGCAAAGTGGGTCAGCCTAAATTTTTTTTTGTTTTAGCGTTGGCCGGCTTACATAGTTTTAGGTAGAATTAAGTTAGATTTAAGCGAAAAAAAAAAAATATATATGTATATATGTATGTGCATGTATTTATATATTACGTATATATATATAATGTATATATATTATATATATTATATATGTATATATTATGTATTAGATGTAAGTAGGTTGAGTAAATTAAGATTTATTCTTAGGTAGTTTGTAAGTTTTAGTTTTAAGTTTTATAATAAGTTAAAAAAAAATATAAGTCATGATACTAAGTTTTTCTTAAAAAATGTTTTCTTAGTTTTAATTAATTATAATAAATAGACATAGTATAAACATGTAATGTAAGATACGTCGAAAGACATAATTTAAGTATTAGGTTTAACTTAGAGTGCCCGCATGGGGCCAGTAAGTTAGAATAAGATTATTTTAAGTTAATTAAGCTAATTTTTAAGCGTTTTTTTGTATAGCGTTTAAGAGTAAAATAAATGATATAAATAATAATGCATATAAACTGAACTGAACTGAACTGAGATTTAAGACCGATGAAGAAGTAATCGCCGAAACAGAGGCCTATTTTGAGGCTAAACCGAAATCGTACTACAAAACTGGTATCGAAAGATTGAAAAATCGTTTCAATCAGTGTATCGCCCTCGAAGGCAACTACATTGATAAATAAAGTTGAAGTTTGCAAAAATTTTGTGTATTACTATAAAACAGCTCATGTGTTATATGATCCTGCAATCTATTAAAACCAAAAAAATCTCCAGGTGTAGATGGCATAAGGGCATGCGACCTAAAAAATAATGCAAACATTTTCGCCCCAGTTTTAAGCAAAATCGTTAATAACATAGGTGTCTATATGAGCGACAAATTCCGACTATTCTTAAGACGGCAATTGTAAGACCAATATACAGAACTATAGGTCTATCTCTATATTACCAGTAGTTGAAAAATGTCTTGAAGAAGTTGAAAAGAAAAGACTTTGTAGGTTTCTAGACAAGGAGAAAACCATAGCGAAGAACCAGTTCGGGTATCAAAAGAATAAAAGCACAGGAAAACTATTTGGTGAACTTGCAAATTTAGTCAATCAGAGTTTGAATTTAAATCATCACGTAATGGTAATGTTCATCGACTTTAGCAAGGCATTCGATACTTTGAATCACTGTAAACTAATGGACATCCTGAATCGTGCTAGACTAAGAGAGGTCTTAGCAGATTGGTTATACAATTATTTAAATAACAGAGGTTTTAAAGTGAAAATAGCAGGCGAATTGAGTGAGTGGAAGGAAGTCAAATATGGGGTTCCACAAGGCTCGAAACTAGGGCCCGTATTATTTATCCTGTACATGAACGAACTTCTTAAAATCTTCAAGAGCAGTATTTCGTTCGCATATGCTGATGATATGGCAATTGTAGTTCAGCATGCATGCTTCGAAACAGCTATGAGGATAATGCCGGAGGATTTCGGGGAACCTATAAAGTGGTGTCATGACATGGGGCTTGTAATAAACGCAAAGAAAACTAAGCTAATGCACATTAGGGGAACACGCGGTAAACCAACAAAACCTACTATTCAGTTTCGGAACCCCGAGTGCCCGCATACGAAAATGGAGCAACTTGAAGTTGTGGAAGAGTACAAATATCTTTCGTTGGGAAAACCATATTCAGAGGCTTAGGTCAGATATAAAAAAAAAAACACTTTTCGCGATGGTATATCTGAAGAAACGCTCAACTATTACAGTGCTTAAAAAAGTATATTACGCATAAGCTATGGAATATTGGCCTGGGGAAGTGCAGGAAAATATCATTTAGATAAACTGCAAAAGCTGCAAGCAAATACTAGATGGAGTGAAAACTGGCCTCCTTGGGAATTAAAAAAAAATTTTTTTTAAATGTTTTTTTATATTATTCAATATAGTCCTCTTTTAGTTTGATACACTTATTCAAGCGATTTTCCAACTTCTTGATCCCGTCCGAAAAGTAATTTTTCGGAAGGTCTGCAAAATACTCCTCCGTGGCGTCGATGATTTCCTCGCGTGAGCTGAATTTTTTATTGATGAGCAATCTTTTGAGGTTCGGGAAGAGATAATAGTCCGAGGGATCCAAATCCAGTTACCAATCTATGCCAAAAGTCCGCCCGATTCCGCATCAGCAAGTCCAAACACTCTTTCGAAGTGCTCTCGCGTTCGTGTTTTTGGTCAGGAGTGAGCATGCGTGGCACCCAGCGGCAGGATAACTTTTTCATATGCAGAATATTGCCCACAATATGGCGTGTGCGCTCAGTACTAATCTTTGTGGTATCTGCTGGCTCGCGCACCTTCACTTTCCGGTCAGCCAATACCATTTCATGTATTTTTTTGACATTGTCCTCTGTAACCGCATCGGAGGGCCTGCCGCTGCGAACTTGATCGATAGTGGAGTTGCGGCCACCACGAAACTCTCGAAACCAATATTTGACGGTGTAATCTGACGGAGCATTAGCCCCATATTTATCCAACTTTTCTTTTGTTTCCTTCGCCGTTTTGCCTCTCAAAAAATAATGTTTTATGAGCGAACGAAAATCGTTTTTGTCCATACTCAACATGATGCCAAACACGTCAACAACAATCAGCTGTCAAAACAAAACTAAAGACAGTATCGCACTGAAATTTGGCATGTCTGCCTAATTCTGAACGGACGTCAAGTCACCATAACCTTTTTTGTAGTAGCAGCGCATTCTGGCGGTCAAGGAGGCCACTTTTCACTCCATCTAAGGACTGAAACGAATAAAATCTGTCAATTTTAAGACGGGCTATACTTCCAATGCGTAAAAATTGCAATCTCATTTTGTACCCAAATTAGCCTGTATATTCTCTAGTTTCAGTTTGTTATTGATTTTAGTTCGTTGCGGTTTAAAATATTTATAAAATATGAGTCAAGAGGAACGCCGTAAAAAGATCATCGACAAATGGCTCGAAAATACTTCGCGTCCAAACCATTTCATCGTAAAAAATTTAAACATAGCACGCAGTACAGTGGATTCTGTTATTAAACGATATTTGGAGACGTTGACAGTTAAGCGAAAACAGAAAAGTGGAGCACATGATACAAATTTGGACAGGAAAATAGTGGGTACCATCGCAAAAAATATCCAGAGATGTTGCTCGGAAATGTAATACCAATCAAACAATGGTACAAAGATCTAAAAAACGTAACGGTCTAAAAACACGAAAAAAACAAAAAATTACCAAAAGTTACTGAAAAGCAAAAAAAGTCATAAAAACACGAGCCCGAAAGCTATACGAGTTGATCGGCAACAAGAAAGCGTGCTTGGTTTTGGATGACGAAACTTATGTCAAAGCCGACTTTACTACTCTTCCAGGCGCGCAGTTTTACAACTCGTTTGAAACTGAGATTCTTCCGCAGTCAACAACATCGATTGGGATGGAAAAATTCGGGTCAAAATATATCGTTTGGCAGGCCATTTGCCAATGTGGACAAAGAAGCTCATCGTTTATTACAACGGGAACAACGGGAACAATTAACGGAGAAGTATACATTAACGAGTGTCTAAAAAAACGGTTGATTCCTTTCTTAAACAAACACCAGCGTTCAACATTATTTTGGCCTGATTTACCTTCAGCTCACTATGCTCATGCGACGTTGATCTTTCTTGTTGCTAAAAATATCGACTTTGTCTCAAAAGACATGAATCCACCCAATGTTCCACAGTGCCATTGAAAGGTATTGGGCTTTGGTCAAAGCTAAATTGAGGAAAAGTAAGTAATGTGCAAAGGACGTAAAAGATTTTAGTGCTAAATGGAAAAAAGCGTCCAAAAAGATCACGGATGTAACTGTCACCAACCTTATGAAGGACATTCGAAAGAAGTTGAGGAAAGAACAGGAACCCAAATAATTTTTTTTTATTTTTTGTAATTGTGAATGAATTTAATAAAAACAGAGTTTTAAAGCAAAAAAAAAAAATTTACATGAATTATGAAAATATATTTTTTTTTACTTTGAAGTTTCCAAATTTTATTCGTTTCAGTCCTTAGTATACTAAAAGTAATAAAGCGAGGTGTGAGGCTGGGCGAGGATGACTTCAAAGTTCTTACTGTGGAGCAAATCTTCAAAATGGTGACTGTAATGGAGTATGGCAGAGATGAAAGATTCCTGAAACCAATTTCACATCAAATAAACACTAGACCAAAGGTTAGAGGTATGCAGCCAACACCTAGGTTCAAGAATGTTTATGGCAAGCGACAACTCAACTACATGTTTTAAGTAATTTTCCTTTGAGACTGATAAGCATTATTAATTTCGAAAAAAGAAAAAAACAGATTAGGAAATCAATAGTATTGTATTTTAATTTTGATTAATTAATTAATTAATTTTGTTCTCTTAAATCTTTTTGAATTCATATAAGTAATGTTATTATTTAAACTTAGAGCTCAAATTTAAATATCTTACAGTTTGATCTCCTGCAGATAAGCCTATGCTTTGCGAGTAGTGCATATGTATTTGTTAACTTTTTAATTTGAATATTACTTAATAAAAACTAAGACGTAAGCTGCTTTGCCTGTGAGACAACTTTTAATACATATATTGGAGTTTTTCTACGTATGTAAGAGAAGGATGTGCACAAATAACCGATGTGAATGTGTCCTTGAAAGTTACCCATTCTGCATACGAGGGGCGTTCAACATATTCTCGGTATCGGGGTGAAGCTGTGGTTGTATATATAAATTGACCTATTTATCAAGTAATACTATTATTTTAGTGCATTCATGTAAAATTTCATATAAATGTGATTATTAATTCGCGTTTTATCTCTAGTTAAACAGAATCATAATGGCAACTGAGACGACGATTGTGAAAATTGAGCATCGCGCTGTAATTAAATTTCTCACTAAGCAAGGAAAAAGTCAAAAAACTATTCATGAAGAGATGGTGGCTGTTTACCAGGGTTCCGCACCTTCATTATCAACTGTGCAAAAGTGGTCAAGTGGGTTCAAGAGAGGCAGAGAGAGCATTGAAGACGACCCCCGCTCCGGCGCCCCGGCTACTGCTTGTACGGGAGAAAGAATCAAAGAAGTCGAAAAACTTGTTCTTGAGGATGCCCGAACAAAGGTGAAAATGATGGCAGAGATCACCAAGCTTTCAATTGGTACCATTCACACCATTCTTCATGACCATCTTAACCTTTCAAAGGTCAGTGCAAGGTGGGTGCCACGAATGCTCAGAACGCGGACGGTGTTATGGATCGAATTGTTACTGGGGACGAAACATGGGTCCACCACTATGACCCTGGAAGCAAACAAGAGTCCATGCAGTGGCATAAAAAAGGAACAGACCCCCCGAAGAAGTTCAAAGTCACTCCGTCTGCCCGAAAGCTCATGGCCACAGTTTTTTGGGACTCAAAGGGAATCTTGCTCATTGAGTACAAAAAAAAAGGTGAAACCATCAACGCCACATCCTACGCTTCCACTTTGCATAATTTTCGGGAGGAAATTAAAAAGAAAAGACGTGGTAAACTCGCAGCGGGTGTGTTGCTTCTTCATGACAACGCTCCTGTTCACACGGCACGAGTTTCCAAGGCTGCTGCGCGAGATTGTGGTTTCGAAGAAATCCAACACCCACCCTATAGTCCAGACCTTGCCCCTAGTGATTATTTTCTGTTTCCGGATTTGAAAAAATGTCTTCGTGGAAAAAGATTTTCGGATGATGAAGAACTCAAGTCGGTATTTTGCAGAGAAAGAGGAAACTTATTTTTTTGAGGGTTTAAAAAAGCTTATCTCAAGATGTAACAAATGCATTGATGTTAGGGGAGATTATATTGAAAAATAAAAACAATTTAAATTGAATTCGCATTTTCCTTCATATCGATACCGGGAATATATTGAACGCCCCTCGTAGTCTCCACTAAACGAGAGAAGATCGAGCTGGGGATAGCGAATATTAGTAGTGATTGATGGTACTTGTCTAATTAGAGATGTATCGCTTAAAGATGATGCATTAGCGATAGTTTTTGACTGAATTTCTCTAGACAGAATAGTCATTTCTTCCATAGTGTCGAGATATTTTCCTTCACAATGAGAGTACAATTTTTCTTTGAACTACGGCTTCCACTTTAAGGGAAGTTTTAATTGACCCTAAGTGATGTGGTTTTGTTTGAAATTGTTCCAGTTTTCGGTAAGAGCAGTTAATTGAGACTGAACACGTTGATTTGTGATTATGTTGCTGACCTTAAGTCGATATAACCTCAAAAAGTTCATCTTGTTGTGCCAAGAAATGTTGTTATTGGGCAGGTAAATTCTTAATTCGACACCAGAATCCAATATTTATAGCATGAAAGGCGAGCATGGGACAGACTTAAAGCAGTGGTTTTCTTAGAAACATCAGAGCTGAGAATTACAAAAAGCTTAATTCAAATGTTTGTTTTTTTTTTATAATCGGCGCGCGCTAAAGGGGTTTTATACCCTTAACATATTCGCACACAGCGCGGGCGAAGGAAATTTAGGGAGGAAGAAAAGACAGCTATCGATGTACATTGTTTTTAAATGTTTGTAAATTATAACGACCAGGAAACACAGAGATCGGCAGGGCATTCCATAAGCGGGTTGAAGCCGTACAAGAAAGAATCACGATAATTTAGAGTACTTCCGAAAATGGGCTTGAGGGTATACTGATGGTTGAAAGTTTGAATGGGCGGAATGCTACTGGCGATTTCAATGGAACACTGGTGGTGGAAATAGCGATAAAACAAAGTGAGACGGGAGACATTTCGTCGGTGCTCGAGGGTGTCAATTGATTGACTGATATTAGTATCACCAATGAGTTTTATCGCACGGTTTTGAATCCTATCTAGCAGGTGCAGAGATGTTTTAGGAGCACCTGAGCAAATGTGGACATTGTACTCCAATTTTGGACGGATGAAAGCCTTATATATTGCGGCCAGATCAGAAGGGGTAAAATATTTCTTACATCGCTTGCGGAAACCTAGACATTTTGCAGCATTTTTGGAGACATCGAATATGTGGTCATTCCAACGTAAGTTGTCACTGACAAATTTCAAATATGCAGGAGGATTTTAAGTTCAGGGTTGCTCCTTAAAGTGCCATATGTTACATGTTCACTAGGACCAATTTAAAGACCGTATGGGTGCCTATTCGGAGGTACAAGGTGACCGTTTTCATTAAAAATTTATGGGGTTTGAACGTCGTTATCAAGCCCAATATAATGAGAGAATGTAGAATTCTTATGTGAGTGTTACACGTTTTATTTAAACGAAAGAAAAAATTACTACAGTATTAAAGAGATAAAGAAAAATATAAACAGCCACAGAGGATAAGTGCGCATTATGTTGGCGTCTTCGCTGGTTCTTTTTTACTCAATGATGAGAAAAGGAAAAAGTGTTTGAGTTGAGGACTTGTAGTTTGACGTTTCGATTCTTAGGGTCATTCCACAAACGGCCCTTCTGTGATCAGCTGACGCCAGCTGATACTCCACTAGGCGGACACCTACTCGGACGAACTGTTGTGGAAGTCGGTTTGTCGCCACGGCTTCATTATCTCCGCACATGTTGCTGATATGTTCGGGCCCTCACCCAGTTTTTGGACCCCGTACCGATCGTGTTTGGTGACTGAAGTTACCTTATACGGCCCAAGATACTTCCTCGGTAGCTTCAGATTTGGCCCGAATTGTGTACGCTTGATCGCCACCAAATACTTCCTACTACGATTAAATGAATTGCGATTCCTCTACTGTGCTTTCTGAATTGCGTCACGTGCTTGATCTCTTTCGTCTCGCTCTGCAATGAATAATTCCTCGATCTCTTCGTTAATCAAAATCACCAATTCAGGATCAGCATCGCTCCGCATCTATGTGCCGAACATAAGCTCGAATGGAGTGAGTTTTACACTTCATTGCCAAGTAGAATAGATGCATTGTTTAACTTTGCTTAAGTACATGTACCGCCTACTCCGATTATCCACTGAAAGTTTGGACATGGCTGAAATTATTGCCCGGTTGGTCCGATCCACTTGGCCGTTGCCTCTCGGGACGCCAGTTGTTATCACTATTAGTTGGATTTTGTTATTTCGGCAGAATTCTTCAAAAATGTTGCTCGCGAAAGCGGCCCCACGATCTGATATTATCCCTTGAGGGTTGCCAAATGTTGCGCTTTGAATCTCCAGTTTTAATATGGCTTCTGCTGCTGACGTTATTTTTGTTGGATACAGCCAGGTAAATTTAGAAAATGCACCCACTATGCAAATAATGTAGGAGTAGTGCTTGCTCGTTTTTGAATGTGGCCCCAGATGGTCCATGTGATATGTCCTGAGCGGCGCACTTTCTTTGTCTATAGGGCATAAGAAGCCTTCCTGCTTGCCTGTTTTTCTCTCGGCCAATATACACAGAACACAATTTTATCGCACCTGTTCCAGTTTCTTCTTTAACTGCGGGATGAAGTAATATCTCTTGAACTTTTTCAACGCAGAATGCCCCTCCTGTTGTATATTCCGTAGCAGCTCGGCTTGCATCTTCTTTTGGATCACGAGAAGTCGTCGTCTTTTTTAATATGACTCCCCTTTCGCAGAAGAAGTTTTCGTATTCGCCGTGTTGCAGAAATGATTGAATGAGTTTCCCTTGTTCGTCGTCTTCTTGAGCTTTAGCTATCCTGCATAGAAACTCGCTGGTTATCACATTCACCGCACAACGGCTTAGTGCATCCGCATGTCGTAGTTTCACAGCACTCTGATGTTCCAGGGTGTATTCGAACTCTAGTAAGATGAGGACCCAGCCTGCTATGCGCGAGAAAAAGTCTTTCTTCTTGGTGGTTCCCTTGAAGGCTGCACAATCCGTTACTATATTAAAGCGTAGATCCAGTAGATAGTGACGGAACTTTTTGAGCGAATTCACGACTGCCAACGCTTCTAGCTCGTAACTACTGTACCTCTGTTCGGTTTCCGATGTCTTTTTGCTGAAGTAGGCGATCGGATGAAAATGACTATCCCTTTTCTGAAGCAAAACTGCACCGAAAGCCCATTTGGAAGCATCCATGTGTAGCTTAGTTTCCGCTTCTGGGCAATATAATTTGAGTACTGATTCCTGGGTAAGATTCGTTGTTATTTTCTCGAGCGCAGCTCGAGTAAAACTTAACATCCTTCTTCAGCAGGTCAGTTAGCGGTCGAAAATACCCCGTGAGGCGTAAGAACCTCTGGATCTGCAACCGATCTACAGGTTGTCGAAATTTTCCCACTGCATCAATCTTATTCTTCGATGGCCTCATTTCACCGTCTTGTATACGAAAACTCAAATACTCGATTGATGTACACAAAAATTGACATTTTTTCCATCGGAAAACGAGCCCACAAGCTTGCGCAACCCCCAGAACTGTTTTTAAGTTGATGACGGCATCCTCGTAGTCCTTTCATATGATGATGATGCCATCTACGTACAGCAACACGATCTTCTTCTCCATGAGCTCCTGGAAAACTTGGTGGATGGCACTTTGTTGAACTCGTATTGGCCCAGCGGCGTGACGAACGACGTTAACTTGCGGCTACTCTAGCTGACACTGAAGTGAAAAAGCCCATTCTCGAGGTCCATGGTTGAAAAAACCTTCGCCGAACTGATTTGATGGATTCGGTCGTCTAACAACGGTAACGGAAAGCGATCCTTGACCACCAGTTTGCCCAGACTTCGTTAGTCGATGCACAGACGTTTGTTGCCGTCCTTCTTGTTCGCCAGTACAATCGGCGAGGCGTAGTCTGAAGTACTTTTATGAATATTACCTGCTTTCAACCAGTCGTAGATTTGTTTTTGGACAATCTTTTTTCCATCGGTGCCAACCTGCGCGGGCGGTGAAATATTCTTTCTTATCAATTGCGTATTGTAAGATTTTAATCCACCACAGTTCTATGGACCACCTCGTAAAGATTTTGTGGGTTGGAAACACGCGAGCACGCCCACGCGAGTTTCCCACGAGAAAAACACAGTTTTTCTCAATGATACTTTGAATGTTTACCTTTCAGCTTTATTTATACTCGTACTCATTCCAAAAGCAATTTTTAGTGAGAATTGTAATATTTTAAATTGAAGAGGAAAATCCGTCAGCATAATTGCGATTCGTGGGATCAAAACACTTCCTCCTTTAGCTGTGCCACTAATTGCTGTACGAATCGTTCATCACCACCAGCAGTGGAGGAGTTGATTTTGCCTTTCTCTTCACACAGCATTGTAAGCATACTATGATACGCCTATATGCGGATGCCGTCCAAATATACTTGTCGATTTCGCGGTCCCAAATCGGGAATTGTGTCAGAAAATTTAATGAGGACTTAAAGGCAATAAATATTTGGGTTGAATGGTCTTCTGCTTAATCCCAATGCTTACTGATAGGCAAGAACATCGGGATTGTTGACGGATACCCTGATGTTTACATATCTAGACAGAAAATTCCCCTCTTTGAAGTGGTAAAAGGTGTGGGACTCATTTTAAATAACCGTCTTACAGCTTGTGACCATATAAACCCACTTGTAAGAAATATTTATACGGCGTTGTGCATGCTCTGAATTTCTGCTTCCTATACACCAATAAACATCCGGCTAGAACTGGTAAAAGCTCTGCTTATACCGCAAATAAGTTACTGCTTTCAACGCAATGATAAGGTAAGTTTTACATATACTCAAGTTCGACCATATTTCTACTTCGGACGGGTGCTCGCGTCAACAATTCCTGAACTATCGTAACTGCTTAGTTCTTCCAAATTCAATAACGAATCAGAAACCTCAAGACTTGTACAGTAAGCTGTAATTTCTTAGATCTTACGGTTGGATTCGAAACAACGTGATACTCACTAAAACCCCCACTTAGCGCATGGCTTTAATCCACCGCGGAAAAGCGTTAGCATTATTTTAAGGTGAAGCCACCGATCGGGTTCTTAAAACTTCACGGCAGTAACGAGGAAGATCGCTCCTCAGCCTAAAGTACGCCCATCGCAAGTAAGCCATTTCATATCGGTGGGCTTCTATTCAGACCTCCCATAGCGACTGTTCGTTCCGGTGTTTTACCGACTGGGCGCAAACGCCCACACCGCGGATGCTCAGCCGTTGCCAGTCTCCTTGCGCAAACGAAGAACATGTGGTCGGTGGTATCCTCCACCGCCGGGCAATAGTCGCGCCTGGATGATTCATTCCCCCTCTTCTGAAGAAGTGTTCTTCCTCGCTAGCAAAACCACTGCGTAAACTTTTTCATCAAACCTACACTCTAGGACACTTTCCGAGCAGATGGAAAACAGCATTTGTCCAGCACGTCCCTTAGAAAGGCGAATCTTCCACTCTCTCCTCTCACAGACCCATTGCACTTACGTCCTTTCTTTCCAAGGTCATGGAAACGCTGATAAACCGTCAGCTCATGAAATATGTCGCAACACGAAAACTTCTCAATGACCGGCATGGTTTTTGTAGGAACAGGTAGACTGGTGATCTGATGGCATGTCTCATAGAAGGTGGAACCAAAGCGTTCATCAGTCTGTCCAAAGCAAGATAGTTGTACTTGATATTTCTAAGGCATTTGACGGAGTTTGGCATCAGGCTCTTTTGTCCAAAATACGTGATTTTGGGATCAGAGAAATTGCCTTTGGGGATATTCAATGTAAATTATCCTGGATGGTTTCAATTCGGATATTCGCAAAATAAATGCTGGTGTGCCACAGGCCTCCGTTCTGTCTCCGACATTCTTTCCAATTTTCATTTATAATCTCTGGTCCACTATCTGCTTTTCATATGCGTTCCCCGACTCATGTCCCTGCTCGTCGGCTGTAGAACGAAAATGGCAGCGTCTGTTGAGCTCATTAAATTGCGATATCAACAGCACAACCAATTGGGGAACTATCAACCGAGTGGAATTTAATGCTTCCAAAACTCGATGCTGTTTGCTGTCGTTAAAGCGAAATTTAAGCACCCAACCGTGTCCAGAGAGAATATGCGTAAGTTAGTAATTCACCTCACCATATCTTCGATCAAGTCTTGGGTTCAGTGCCGGCAGGAGTTGGTGTGTCCACCGACCCATGACCTCGTTATCCCATTCCTGCTGCCAGCACTCCAATCTTCTACAACATTTCCCCTGTTGCTATCTTGTTCGGATTCTCGAGGCAGAAATTTATCTCTGTACTCCCCAGCTAACAGCTGTCGAGGAGATCGTGCGGAAGGCGCACGCGATCCGAAGAGACCGCGTTGCTTTTGGAGACCTCGTATCGACAGTGCAATCGTTCAAAATTCGGCGTCGTATAGCAATATCTCTCGGGCCTCTAACATTGGGCATCAGCCTAGACAGTGTGGCTGCTACCTTGGTGGGCTTATCTGTCGCTCTCCCACAAAGGTAAGTCGTGAGTCGACCTTTGGTTCGGCACTGCGCTACCTGCCACGAAATTAATGAACTGTTGGTCACACACCCAAGGTTTTTCTGTAGGATCGGCGCCATTTTCGGCGGGATGATCCTTCCGATCAAATCTTAGAAACATGTAGTTCGTTCGGCTCTTCCTCATTATTAAAGGGTGGATGAATGGCTTGACTTTAATCGGTCAATGTGTATTTTTCGTTCTGCCCAAAAACTGAATTCTGGTCATCCTTGACATTTAATAGTATGGAGAATTGGTATTCCATATCCTTAAACTCGACTGGCATTTAACTACTGTACAACATTACTCTGCTCGGGTCTTGTTGCCTTGACATATTCTTTTTACTTTTTGGTGAAACTTTAGAATAGTGCTCCTCTAGTAACACACTCTCCATTTCCTTGATCGCCCGCTTTGAAACCCAGCAAGGATGCCAATTAACCTTCAGCACTTCATGCTGGTTGTAAGCACAGGCGCAGTTTCTAAAGGTTCGTCACCGTTTAAGGATAAATCTCCTGAGAGCATTTCTAACATACGAGTATGTCCTATGTTACCATATTTTTGTGAATATTGAATTGAGTAAGCTATGTGTATAGCAATATTTCGCCCCACAACTATGTGGCTAAAGCTGGCTTAGCCCATTTCGAGACTTGTTGTCTTATGCATTCCGAATATATTAGCAAAGATTGTGTTGGCATTATCAACTAGGCCATCATGAGGCTATTGCTCATACCTCTAAGAAAACGACCAAAACAGCAAAAAGCCTCCAGGACACAAGGCAAAGTGTAGTGGGTAAAGCCGAACCCTTTAAAACGCCAGCTCCAAAGGTGAACGAGCCTATTACTCATACCTCTTCGTAGCTATCACAAAACGATAAGGACGACAAGAAGTCAACGGGATTCTTCAAGGTCTCCTCGAAAATCGCAAGCTTTACTAAGGTACTCGTAGAAGTAGAAGTGCCAACACGAGGAGACTGGTTATGCGTTTTAGAAATCGCAACCGTAGCTCGTTAATGGAAAGGAAAACGACTATGCTTGGTAGGGTTCGAAAAAAAGGCAGAGAAACCTCCACCGCTTGACGAGAGCAACGAGAAGAGAATAGAGGTTATAACCGCTGACTGGAGGGAGGGGAAAAACTTCCTAACCGGTGATTGTTGTCATGCAACTATCAACCGCCACAGGCAAGGATTCCTCCAAACCCGAACCGTTGTCTGGCATCTCGAAAAGAGGACGGTTAAATGATACAACCTCCCCCAAGGTAGACAAGAATGCCAAAAGGTAGGAAAAGAACAGAGCCGAGGCCAACGGAAGCTTCCACGTTGCAGTAGTACTCTGGTACTCCAGAACGGTAGTTTTATTATGACCAATGGCGGCTACTAGAACTAAGAATTCTAGACGGTGTCAATGAAGCTATCATGAAATGAGCTGGGAATATCAAGGTCTTCGGACAGCTAAGCTCCCAAAAATGATTCAAGATCATACATTGCGATAATATAACCACCCTAGGAGGGTTGAGATAGTTCGTTGCCAATACAGAAGTACCATGGCCAAAAGGTGAACTACGTATTGTCAATAAGAACAATCCCTACATACTGAAGGACAGAATAGAACGAAATCTCCGACAGCTCAATCTCGAGCTTAATAGCAAGGAATAGGCGGTTATTGAAATGAGTAGCCACACCAAAGATAGTATGGAAAATGTGGTTAAACCTAGCCACAAATCTATGCCACCATTACGCAAAGCCAACTACAAAGTTCGGGTCGGGATAACACGATCCAACATCTGATCTTCACTGCCGCTCTGCATAGAAAGATATGGCTTGTAAATCGACTGATGGACAAACCACAGCAATACTAAACTCACTTATCAATGAGGTGAAATAGTAAAGGTCCGATGTGATTATTGGATGCTACGCTCTGATCACAGAATGTCAAAGACATAGAGATAGATCAAAAACTTTATGTCCTCTAAGGATTCAAAATGGAAACCCACGCCGAAGTAGATTTCGCAGCGAAAAAATTACATGGGGACGATCTGCGTTCAGATCAAGAAATCCATGAATTCCCCATATTGGTGGACTAAAGAGCCGTGATCCATTAGAAAAGACGGAAGGATCATGTAGTTAATCCTGCATTAACGAACTGGATAACCTCCGCAACAGGAACATCTGTGCTCTACTAGATAACACTGCACTGAGAGTCATTCCTTCAAGAGGCATACCTCTAGGAGGAGTAATATCACCTCTACTGTGGACCGTAGTTTTTGACGAAATTCTTCTGCATTTAAAAAGAGAGGAATAAAAGACATTGCATACACAGATGATCTGATTCTCATGACCACCGGAAGTTCCACACCACGATCAGTAAAATTCCCTTTAGAACACTCGGAAAATTGGCTAACCTCTGTGGGCTGGGAATCAACGTGCAAAAAACAGAGCTATAAAAGGATAATGCCACAATTTGACCTCCCTTTCACAGATGAGACAACCCTCCGACTATCCAACAGTGCCAAATACCTAGGTTTCGTACTAGATAGTAGACTAAGCTGGAAGCTCGATGTCGAAGAACGTGTAAAGAAAGCAACGATCGCCTTGTACGCTTGCAGTAGTATATTTGGGAGAAAATGGAGACCCAACGGCAAGATTACCACACGAAAATACACTGCTATTGTCAGACACATCTTAATCCACTGTAGCTTAGTACGGGCTCCCGCGCAATTACCAAGGCTTCGCCCATCAATGACGTTGTCTAATAAAAAGCGGGGGCAGAGCATTTTACTGGTCTTATCGTAAACATCTTCAGATGACGCCACCGAAAGTTGCTACGATTTGACCAGTTACTAGTTGCCGGTCATAGGTCTTGTTGGCGGCAAGACCACCGGTAGTCCCTACCAGGACTTAAATCACGGTACCATGGGAGTCAGGAGCCCCCCGGATTTCGGTCCGGGCCTGACTTGTTGAGGTAGGCCCCCTTGTGGGAGCGTCATGAAGGGTCTTCCTGTTGGTTTGACCTAATGTAGTGTTGCAAATAAGTACTGGGTGCTGTGACCCTAAGAGCAGTAAGAGCTTTTAAATCGACCTCAACTCATACCAAGGGTGGAACTTGTGCCTCCAACACAGCTCCGAATTGGTATTAAAGGATTGACGGAGAACGATGGCAAGGCGTATCCTTGCTCCCATGGATGTACGGGCATCCCGTAAACATAAGTCTACATCCCAGGTGTTTTACTGTAAAAACCAGAGACTATGCAGCTTAGTACAGTGGCAATCCACAAATAAAACTAACAACCTTAAGTTAAAGTCAAAAGTACAGAGGATTGCTTATATTGGCACAACCCATGGCATGAAAACGCCGCGGTGGGACTAGAAAATATACTTGGTCTCTTGCCCCTAGATCTATACATGAAAGAATCGACGGCAAAAAGCGCTATCAGATTGAGTCAGCTTGACAGGTGGAAATAAAGCCCGAAAGACCACCTCTCAATTCTTATAAGTGAAATGAGTTTACACTCCAATACGGACTAAGTATATAATACCCCATCATGACTTTGAAATATTATTCGCCTACAGTGTCTTCCAGTTTGAGAGGCAATAAAGGCAATATCCCACGAGGATATTATCATAGTTATTAATAGCCAGGCTGCCACTAAGGCTATTGCAGCAGTCGAGATTAAATCGAGGCTTGTGAAGCGGTCTTGTGATGAGCTTAAGGCTGATAACATTCGGCTCAAACTTACACTCTGTTGAGTCCCTAGCCACAAAGGAGAGTCAATTAACGTACAGATGAGCACGAAAAGGATCCTCCCTAGAAACGGAACTGCAGATCAAAGCATCAAACTTCCACTCTGCACTCTGAGAATACAAATGGAGCGAACGATAGAATAAATGCCACCGAAAGGTCGAAAAACCTTTCAACCCGTTGAAACTCAAGACAGTTATGGCTGAAGCTATGCAAATCTAGAAGATGTAAGATTCTGTTCAAAAGCAGAGCAAAACTATCTGTGGTTGTCATAATCTTTTGTGGGCGCGCAATATAGCTCCGCTTTGCCGACAAAGACCTCTGTAGTGGGGAGGATACCATTCATTTTCTGTGCCACTGTGAAACCATTAAGAATTTGGGACAAACTACTTTAGGAAGATCATGTAATATCATACTTCCACGACCTCTCAGAGCTTTCTGGTGCCTCAACCATGCGACAAACAAAGCGAAAAACTGAAACAACAACATTGCCTCGGGCAATGCAATGTGTCTATACAGATCTAAGTATGATGAGGTACAGTGGCTTCAGTTCCAGGTACCTCATCAACCCGTTAATCTAACCTAACCTAAAATATAATCTGACATTTTAAAGGCTACATGTAAACTTTCGAGGACCTAACATTTCATGGATGGTCAAAAATGACCCCGTCCTTAGCCAAGTTTCTTTGTCCCGCATAGACGGTTTTTTAACGTGGCCGTATACGAGTAGTTTTTTTTTTTTTACAATTTGCGAGCGCTCAAGGGATTAGGTACCCTTAAAATGTTTGCACACAGCGAGGGGGAAGGAAAATCAGGGAGGATGGAAAGAGAGGTACCGGTGAACGTTGGTTTTAAATGTTTGAAGGTTAAAATGACTAGAAAATAAAGAGCTAGGCAGGGCATTCCATAAGCGAGTTGTACGGCTTAGGAAAGAATCACGATATTTTAGAGTACTTCCGAAAGTGGGCATCCATAGCGAGACGGGTGTTACGGTTAAAAGGGGCGGAATGGTACTGGCGTTTTCTATGGAGCACTGGTGGTGAAAATAGCAATAAAACAGAGTAAGACACTAGACATTACGTCGGTGTTCGAGGGTATCCATTGTTTGAGTGATATTAGTATCACCTATAAGTTTTATCGCACGGTTTTGGATCCTATCTAGCAGGTGCAGAGATGTATAGGGCGCACCCGATCAGATGTGGTCATTGTACTCCAATTTCTGGCGGATGAATGCCTAATATATTGAGGCCAGAGCAGAGGGGGAAAAGTATTTCTAACATCGTTTGAGGAGGCCTAGACATTTCGCAGCATTTTTGGCGACACCGAATATGTGGTCGTTCCAACCTAAGTTGTCATTGACACACATACCGAGAATGGAAAGTTTATCGGTTTCGACGATACAAGTGCCATCCATGGATAATGGCTGGGTGTTTAAATTTCGCTTTAATGACAGCAGGCAGCATTGTGTTTTGGAAGCATTAAATTCTACTCTGTTAGTGGTTCCGCAATTAGTTATGCTGTTAATATCAGAATTTAATGAGCTTAGCATACGCTGCCGTTCCCGTTCCACAGCCGAAGAGCAGGGACGTGGGTCTGGGAACGAATACGAAAAGCAGAGAGTACTGCCGTAAGCAAAGGAATATATTGGATTAGAGGTAGCAGACAAGAGATCATTGATGAAAATTAAAAAGAGTGTCGGAGAACGAAAGGAGCCTTGGGGCACACCAGCATTTATTTTGTGAATATCAGACTTGAAATCATCCATGACAACTTGAACTGAACGTTCCGAAAGGTAATTTCTAATCGATTTCGCACGCATTTTCGAAAAAAGAGCCTGCTGCCAAATTCAGTCAAATGACTTAGAAATATTAAGTGCAACTATCTTGCTTTCGTCAGATTGATGTACGCTTTTGTTCCACTTTTCGGTGAGACATGCCATCAAATCACCAGCGGACCTGTTGCTACGAAAACCGTACTGCCGGTCATTAAGAAGTTTTCGTGTTTCGAGATATTTCATGGGCTGACGGCTTATCAGCGTTTCCATGACCTTAGAAAAAAGGGACGTAAGTGCAATGGGTCTGTAGGAGGACAGAGAAGAAGATTTGTCTTTTTTAGGGACGGGCTGGATAAATGCTGTTTTCCATCTTCTGGGAAAGAGTCCAAAAGAGTTGGATTGATGAAAAAGTTTACGCAGTGGTTTTGCCAGCGAAGAAGAACACCTCTTCAGAAGGAGGGGAGATATACCATCTGGACCAGCGGATTTGGGAATGTTAAGATCTTTAAGTACTCTTGCTACTACACTAGTGCGAAAGTGGATTTGTCCCATTGAAGATTCGACGAACTCAAGTGTGGGCGGGAACGCCCACCGTAAAGTGTGCAGCAAGCAGATTGGCCTTGTCCAAAGAGCTGACAGCTGAAGTGTCATTGTATGTAAATGAGCAATGGGATGAAGGATGAGGCAGAATTTCTACTGTTTTTGACGAATGACCAACAATTTTTACTGCCTTTGGGACATTGTAGTATTTTTTGCCTCAGTTTTTGGTCGTATTGGAACTTCACACGCTTCAGAAAGACGTTATAGTCATTTCTGGCTCGTGTGAACTTTTTTCGGTTTTCCTCTGTCGGGTTGGTCGTGTAGGACCGAAAAAACATTTCTCTAACCCTGACAGCCTCTTTGCAGCTGCTTTGTCCTACCATGCCTTTTCTTTTGGTTTGAACCTGTTCATCCAAAGAGAATAGTTTCTGTGATCATGTCAGCAGCGACATCCACGTCGTTATCGAGGAAACATGACAACCAGTTAAAATTCCTTTCTCGTATTGCCATACGGTTCTTTTAGGAGTTTTTTCTTTAACTGTGTGGTGGGTGTACGAGAAATTAGCTGATATGACACAATGGTCCCATTAGCCTAGAGGGGAGAACACATTAACGGAGTACTTATCAAGGTGAGAAGATAAAAACAAATCCAGGGTGTTGGCGGTATGACTATCAACTTCTGATATTCGCGTGAGCTCATTTACAAGCTGCGTAAAGTTGTTTGCCGCAGCGATGATCTCAACACACCGTCCTTCGGGTATTGTCCGTCCAGAATGTCGAAGCCAACCAGAATTGTGTATATTGAACAGCGCATCAAACTTGTTAAAGGTCGAGTTGCTGTCCAGTTTGGGGCTTCTGTAAATTAAGCAGCAGTGGATAATTTGCTTACGGAGATGGAGTTTTAACCACATGAAGTTGTATTCCGAATTGGAACATTGTGGTGGAATTTGGTAAGCAACATCATTACGCACATAAATGGCGAGACCGCGATGAGGAAAGAATAATGGCACTAGTTCGTATCCAGGTAGCTGATCTGATCAGAGTGATCTGAAGATGTGGGCGGGAATTTACCTGCGTTTCACTAAGTGCCAAGACAGCTGGTTTGAATTTACAGACGTTGACGTACGCGGAAAAATGATTATATTTTAGGCCGCCTATATTGGCAATATCCTCTCTGAATTCCCGAGTCATTATAAAGAAAGACAAACTCCGACGTTACTAAGCACAGCTGTGAAGTAAAAATTCAGAGTTGGTTTACCGAATCAAATTGTTGTAGGTGTTATGCCCTTACAGCAATAGGAAACAGCACACCCAGAAAATTCATACTCACAGCCCGCTATCCTTCGGTTGTTACATACACTCAGTCACTGCACTACACTTGTCGATTGTCAGCTCGGCTAAGCTTATACCCGACTTCCAACCTGGAGGGTCAGACATGTAGGCAAAAGGAACTGGATAATTCGGTGACAGTAACTAGGTTCTGGGATTTGAGAGCCGCCAATGGGGCATTGTAGGTTCATATTTCATATTTTTCTTAGCTTGACTGGCACTGTGAATCCTCATTTACTTTAACAAGTCAAGTTCAATTGGACCAGACTTAGTATCCGGTGGAATAGTGAGGTCTCTACTTTACGTATTTCCTTTGTGAAAGAAATTCATAAGGAGCTTATCTATGATAGATTACAGCTCTGGAACAAGGCAGTATTCTTTATGTCACTTCTTCTGTCGCTGTATCATTAATATCCTCTTTTAAATCAGAGATTGACCACTTTACAATAATCAATTTAGCTCACAGCGACGCAATAGTAACAGACTTACTGGTCACGCTGGTATTGTCCAATCATAATATCAGCTGTGCAATGTTGTCCTTTGCATTGCTGAAACAAAACCATATTTCAGAATAAAGCCTAATCTTTTGAAACCACATAAACCCGTTGACCTTTCCGAGATCCATTAAATAGAATGCTTCGTAGAATTTTCAAATGAATTCCATAAAGTCCTTCCATTAATGAGTATACTCAAGCGAGAATCCTTTATTGAATTTGAGTGAAAGCAGTTTAGCCTCAACTCGAACAATAATTTAATGGACATTCATGAGCTTACAGTAGCAGAACGATTCTCATTAAATTATTTATTAATCAGGCTTACACAACAATGGTCCTCTGGAAAACAGTCAAGCAATTATGCTGCCGGCAGCTAATAAGTTACTCAGCATTTGCCAATGCCAATATTGAATTCCATATTCAAATTGTCTTTATGTAGGCAAACAATGAAGGATACTGCCTTCCAATACCATATGTACGAGTACAATACTTGCACAATGGACATGGAATACTGAAATACTCGAAGCTGTTTTCATTTGCATCTGCCTCCTTAAAGGAAGACGCATCAGCAATTCTGGCTCTTGTTTTTAATCCCTTAATCTGTTTGCATTTTACCTTTATTCAAAATTGAAACATGCACCAACATGCATAGATTTTGTACAGGATCTGCAATCGTCAAGCTTTAAATTGAAACATGAGCCGAACGGAGAGTCCTTAAAAGGATTTGAAGAACATTGAATGTATAAGACACTTGGCAAGGCAGGATATGGTACATCGGGATTTTGTGCGGGGATTTTGGAATGTCCTTGTGTCAGAGAATATTGAAATATTCAAGCATCTTACGATAACTAGTGGGCTGTTCCTTCGGAAGTCTGATCATTTTCAGGATCCGCTTCGCAATCTTATTTAAAGGCACCCTCATAACTGCAAACTCCATGTGGGATTTTTTGTTTTAGAAGTGATTCCTTGAACCGGCGAATTAAAGCCACAAGTGGAGGCTAGAATAGTTTTAACAGCCGTCAGAAGGAATGTCATTACACCTAGGGTAACCGGTGGTTATATAGTGAAAGGAGAGTGATTGTAAATACTTGTTCAACTTCAATATTTGTTTAGGCCTCTGAACTCCTCATGAGGCATAGGACGTTGCATTCTGCAATGCACTTTAGTTCCCTCTAGCTTAACCCCAGTGATTGCGATTCATCCTCAACTGTCCTTACCACTTGTCTGCCTAGTTGGGTAAGTGAATTCAATTGCGTGGCATATTTCGCGATGAAATTGTCTTCACGCCGAAGGGTGTAACCAACTCACTGCCATTTTCTCCTTCGTTTTTGGATGTCTATAGGTACCTGGCGCGTAATCGGATGAAGTTGGTCGTTTGATATGCTGTTCGGCCTGAAGACTCTTAAGATGTGTTGATATATATTTTTGAAGGACTTAACCTCCCTTTGATAGCCTTAGTTATCTTCAAGGAATGTACTACACCTATGTACATATATAGTAGCAATGGATTGAAAGGGTCTCAGCTTGGTTTTAGTGGTGAAAACCTTGCTTTTCCAGATTTTAGGCTCAATTCGAATGCATCTTTTCCTTTTTTGGTCCTACTATCTATGCTGTCTTACTTCCAAGTTAAAAGTGCATCGGACTACCATAGAAAGACACCAGGTAGCTATCACCTGATTGAGTACTTTCGTGCGACACGACGTAGGGACGAGAGTGGTTAACGTCGGGAGTTGGACTCGGTACCAGAAATGCTTTCGGGAGCCAAACTGACGGGTCGTGACGGCGAGATCCTGTGAGGAGACCAAGCGGTGGATACGCTAGAGTGGTGGACGGCCTGCAGTAACACGGGTTGGAGTTAGGAGTAGCAGCCCAAAAAAACGGTGATGGTTACCCTCCCCAGGCAACGATGGTTCATATGAACGTCGCGGATAAAGTAGTGTACGCGAACCCGGTACTTCGCTTACCTTTAGGGACCACATAGGGAGGACGGCTCATAAATGACCAATGTTGCCGGCTCAGGAGAGGCCAAAGGAAGGTTACTATCGTCGATGGCTATTTCTATAATCCTGTACGACTTACCCCGGTACAACGTGTCAGGTCCCATTGGATGACGTGCTCTTACCACACGGTGATCGCGAGAACCGTGTCCATCGTGGCTCGGGAGCGCAGAGAAACATTGGACTACTGACAGCAGCAATGGGATGATGCGGTCGTGGGTAGGTGGACACGTCGACTTATACCGGTGATGAGACAGTGGCTAGAGTGAATTTATGATGAGGTGAACTACTATCTTACCTAGCTTCTTTCTGGACACGGGCAATTCAATGCATATTTACGCCGCATGGCAGTAAAAGCATCTTCTAGATGCGACTATTGCTCTACGGTGGAGTGTATCGTCGAGCACACGTTCTTCGTTTGCGCAAGGTGGTATCAACAAAGGCAGCTGTTAGTGGACCGGCTGAGCCTGATATTAGAACCCAAAAATATCGTTTCGGTCCTCTGTAATAACGGAAAAGAAAAGGGAGGAGCAGGCCATTCAGGGGCCTGCGTCTCCTCAAGTGTAGATACATGTTGATATGGAGCCAAGCTGCGCTGGCTGTGAAAAGTCGCTATGGGATGTCTGTATAGAATTTCACCAATCAGAAACAACTGTAGCCTCCGGGATACTTGGGTTGGGTGTGACTAGACTGAGAGGCGAGTTAATGCTAACACGGTTCCACGGTGGATTAGAGCCTCTCGGCAAGAGGAGCGTTTTATTTACTA